>OX421399.1:8877500-10077500 GCA_949126875.1 Lochmaea capreae
AGTAGAGAATGCCACGTACTTATTTTAAATAGGAAATAGTACATTAGTTTGCGATTGATTTGACCAATCTTTGTTGTTAAAATATCATTTATTGCTTTTACATAAATTAACCATGGTATATTCCACGGCAGAAAGGGTTGAAATTATTGAAATATTTTTCGGAAATAATCAGTGCGCTAATAGAACCGCACAAATTTTTAATGAGCGACATGAGAACAATAATGTGCACCGAAAATATGTTATAGAACTTGTAGCTAAATTTCGGGAAACTGGATCAGTCGCCAATAAAAAACGTAATATTGAAAATCCTATAAGGAACGAAGCAACAGAAGTGGGGGTTTTAGGGCAAGTTATTGTAGATCCTACATTAAGTACCCGCAAATTGCAAACTTCGTGTGGTGTTAGTCGACGTACTATCCAACGGATTCTAAAGGCACATAATTTTCATCCGTATAAAATTCACCTTGTACAAGAACTTAATGAAGACGATTTTGATAAGCGATTACAATTTTGTGAAGTTATGAGTGAACGAATTACAAACGATGAACAATGTTTATTTAACATTTGCTTTTCCGACGAATGTTCCTTTTTTTTAAATGGCGAAGTAAATCGTCATAATTGTCGATATTGGTCGGACTCTAATCCCAGAATTTACCATGAGGTACACACACAGCAGCCACAAAAATTAAATGTTTGGGCTGGCATTTTTGGCGATCATTTGGTTGGTCCTTTTTTCTTACCTGGAAATTTGACTGGTGAAATGTATTTGGAATTACTGCAAAATGCCATAGATCCTGCGCTAACAGATATAATTGAAAATCAGAATGATGGTCGATACGTTGAGAATATGTTGATGTTCCAACAGGATGGTGCCCCACCACATTACGCATTAAGAGTTCGGCATTATTTAGATCAGACCTTTCCAGGTCAATGGATTGGTAGAAGAGGTGCCGTTGAATGGCCCCCAAGATCGCCAGATTTATCACCTTTGGATTTCTTTTTGTGGGGTTACTTAAAAAGCAAAATCTATGCTACTCAGCCAACATCCTTAGAAGATTTGCGACAAAGAATTGTGAATGAGTGCCATCAAATTACTCCTCAAATATTGCAAAATGTCCGGCAACGTTTTCAGCAAAATCTTTATTATTGCATGGAAAGTAATGGTGGTCATTTTCAACATTTACTCGGCTGACAGGTCAGTTCATTCTTTATTTTTTAACAACTTTGCTGCTATGTATTGATCTCCTCTTACGATGATGTATTTAAACTTTAAATCAATAAATCTCCAAAACTACTGAATTGAAGTACATGAATTTTACATCATTATAAAGGGAGTTGAAAGACCTTTTAAATGATGGATCATTCGACCCCCCTTTCCATTTAAGATTTTAGGGATGGTGCCACCCCCGCTTAGGGGGCTGCAAATGTTACTGTGATTTTATGCCAATTTTGTGTCCCCCTCGAAAACAAAATCGACGGGTCCGAGGGATTTTTTTAAAAAGGAATCATCTGCCAGTAAATGCATCTGTTTCGTTTTCGGTGCGCCACCCTGTATATTATTTTTTCATAAAGCCAAATCTTCCCTACAATAGGTACAAAACTTTGACTTAAATGATTACTGACTAATTTCATTGCATCTAATAGATATTTGGATTATGGAATAATTAGTTTTTGAGAATGTAATTGCAGTTTCGAATGTTTCTAGTACCTATGTCATCTATTGCTTGGAGTGCAATAGTGATTTCTGGAATTATTAATTGTGGATATATCTCTTCAATTGAATGATTATTTATTTAATCTTCACATCTATTGATTCTTCCAATTCATTTATTTTAGATTCTATTATAACTTTATTGTGTACTAACTGGTTTTGTTGAATGTATCTATTGATTAATCTAAATACATATTATATTAAACTACATTTGAACGAAAACCTTGAAAATAACTTGGATTTTAGCTATCTCTCCGTTTAGACCACGTTTGTAATGAATTTTTTCATTAATTTATATTCTATACATCGGGAAAATCACCGAGAATGATAAATAGAATAGAAATATGTTTGGATTACACTATCGAAGGATAACTACGATTCGCAACATATCACCTCATTTAAAACGATAAATGCTTTTTTGATAAGAAAGTACATGTTAGTTCAAACTTACTATACCTCTCTTATCTCTCTTATCTTTGTCTGCTAGGAGAAATCTAAAATTTATGGTTTTCAGTGTAGACGCGTAATTAATTAACATTGCGTATACTTATATGAAATAATGTGCTATTAATTAAATAGAAGTTCGCATAGACGTGTGAAAACTAACCGAACGCTGATAATTTTGTGAAATCAAATGAATTATAAGCTAAATATTCTGAAAATTGAAAAAGCGGAACCACCGGGACTCGAACCCGGGACTCCTCAGTTACAAGCCCTTACGCTAAGCCCTGCGCTACGGCGGTTCGTACCTATCAATGTTCTGTTCGGTATTATAAGCTACCATTCAACCGCGCCTGCGTCTTACATTCGGCCATCCTGCTCCGCTCCTCGTCCTCGAGGTACCTAGAGTGCTGGACCTGACGTTTGGGCGTACACCTATCTCACCTACTCGTTCGTGAGCCTGATGCCTTGCCACCTGCCTACGCCTATCTCACTCTCCTGGCGAGCCTGACGCCTGCACGCCCATTCCTGTCACCCTTTCTCACTATCACATCACATTATGGCCTCATGTGGACATTTCGTAGATCTAATCCCACTTCTGATAGAGTTCTTACAATAGCCTTTTTGGTGTGCGTCATCGATTGTTAATACCCTTCTAACACATTACGGTGAAAGAAATGGAAAAAAAGGCAGGTCTGTGATTAATCCTAATCAAAATATCACAATAATGAACTGTTTAAACGTATTACAAACGTTAACCCTAATCTTTGACAGAAAAATTTGATTGGTTGATGTTTAGTTTACGTGCAAGCGCGACCTATCAATCGGGCGAATTTATATCGTTCAAAATTCTATTTAGACGTTCCCTTCGTAGGTTACGTCTTTTTCTAATGTCCCACTGACAGTTCTCGTCAGGTCTGTACTTTGTTGTTCATGATTATTTATGTAAAGTGAATATTAATATTATTGTTAGCATTTTATTTCTTAAATAATACAAAAATATGCCTAGATACACGGAAAAAGAGCAGCAACTTATTTTGAAAGTTATTAAATATTTTCAATTATTAGAAAAAGAAGCTGGTAAACCATTGATACCTTTAACTTCAGTGCACCAAGTAAGTATTTTTTATATAACAATAAGTGAAATTAATATAAATCAAGTTAATCCTATTTCATTAGGATTGTTTAAATATTTTATTTTTATCTATTGTGTTTCAGCGCGTTTCAGATGCATTGGGAATATCCTTGCCGACTGTAGCAAATTTGGCAAAAAATGGCATTCACAGTGATTCAGAGTATACCACTAAAATGAGTAAGTCTGTCAAAATGTCGAAGGGTCCCACAATCCGAGAGAAACACGAGCATGCCATTAGGACGCGTATATACAGAATGTTTAGTGAAGGTATGTAGAAAAATGTTTTCTATGCATCTGACATTTTTAATTAGTCGGATGAGTGAACCATTTTTACACACTTTTATTTAACTTCACTTCTCTGTTTGTCTACATCAAATCTTACAATCCACTTTTTGAGTGAGTATGAGTGGTATGTAAGTAAAATATTCGAGAGCTCATATTAAATGTTTGTTTAAAACTAGTAGTCACATTTTATAGATTGCGCCACCTACTTTAATCATAGCGAGAAAGAGTGAATGAGAAATTAAAAAAAAATTATTATTCACTTTTTAGTGCATTTCCTAATAAAAGTGTGTAATTAAAAAAGTGTTTTTGTATTTTTTATTCATTAATATTGTTTGTTTACTTATTTATTTTAGGTGAACATGTAACTCTACATTCACTGAATAAAAAACTCATCGATCTGGATGGAATCGACATGTCTGTTAGTTCAATGGCTAATGTTTTAAGGGAACTAAAATTCAGATGGCTAAATTGCAGCATTTCCAATAGAAACTATCTTATGGAACAACCACAAGTAGCTCAAAAAAGATTACATTTTCTGAGAGAATTCAAGAACAATGAAAGTTCTCCTTACCCTCTACAGCCTGTTTTTTTGGACGAGACCTGGATTTTTAGTAAAGGTAGTTTTCGCAAGAGTTGGCAAGATGGTAGCACTAAGGCAGTAAGGAAGACGAGTGGTGAAGGTGTACGGTACATTATTTTACATGCAGGTTCTGAGAATGGTTTTGTCGAAAATTGTAGTTTGATTTTCAAAAGTGGGAGTAAATCTGGAGACTATCATGATTCGATGAATTCGAATAACTTCGAAAAATGGTTTGAACAACAGCTCCTGCCGAATTTAGAAGAACCTTCTTTAATAATAATGGACAATGCATCTTACCATTCAAGTTTAGTTGAGAAAATCCCTAATTCATCTTGGACTAAGCAATCTTTAATTAGTTGGTTACAAGAAAGGTGTATACCTTTTCCAGCATCTAGCATGAAAGATGAAATTATGAAAATTGTGAAGAAACATATACCGGATAAAGAATACAAGTATGTAATTTATTGTAGGAGGTAAGGCTCAACAGTGTTAATGTAAGCGTGCTGTTTTATAGATTAGATAGACTGGCTCTTCAGCACGGTCATCGTATTTTAAGACTACCTCCCTACCATTGCCAGTTCAATCCAATAGAAATGGTTTGGTCCGAGCTCAAACGGTATTACGATGCTAAGATAACCTCTGTTGACCGTGTAACTGCAGCAACAATAATAAATGTTTGGCAAGAGGCAATTGAGCAGGTATGAACAAATAAGTTTACGTTTCTGCCGTACTGCCAGTATTTTGATTTTTTTTTGGGAGTCCCGAAGACTGTATTTTAATTATATTTATATTATTGTAGGTTACACCAGAAAAATGGAAAAAATATGTTAGGCATACCCAAAACATTATAGAGGAATATTGGGAAACAGCAAAAATTATTGACGCTAGTGATACTTTGCCTGTAATTGTTGACTTGAATGAGTCGGAATGTGAATCAGATTGGGACTTATGGGAAGATGAACTTTCATAATCCTCTTCTTTTTAATTTTTTATTAATTGGTTGGTTTCTTGACTATTTACTATGTTTATGTTTGTTTTCTACTGAACGTGTAACTGAAGATAGAATACCTACTCTAGTTAGTGTTTGGAAAGAAGCTATTCAACGGCAGAGCAAGTGGTCGTAGCTTCAAAAAGCTATAGAATAATATCTATTTTGTTAAATATTCAATATATCCGAGGAGCTTTAGGAGCTTTTGACAACATTCCTGAGACTCTCCTCAGAAACTATGTAGAAGTAAGGGGGCCCAATAGATCTTTTAGGTCTCAGTGAATGTCAAAATACATATATACATAAATTTTCAATACACCACCTGTACATATTTTAATGAAGATCAAGTACATGAGGTCAGTAAAGACATCAATAAGACAGTGGCCACATTTAAACAAATAAAACAATGAAATTCACTAACAATAAGAATTATAAGTGAAGAATACCTTTTTCCATAAAACTTTAGAATAAAATAGGGTTCCATATGGTGCAGGCTTAATTGAACAGGCTGTATAATTCTTTTGCAGGACTATATTTACTAATGAAAAGTTATTTTAATATGTAAATTGAATATACAATTTGTTTTATTTTGCAGTGTTTTCATATCCCAAGTATTATTAATTTCATATCATTTTCGAATATGGCTGAATACGATCCTGATCATTTTATGTATCAAATTTAAGGTTAGCTAAATGTCAATATAGCAAATATAATAAACGACATGCCTAAAACCCGGATATACGTCACAAACGATGACGCACACCAAAAAGGCTATTGTAAGAACTCTATATAAGCTAAATATTCTGAAAATTGAAAAAGCGGAACCACCGGGACTCGAACCCGGGACCCCTCAGTTACAAGCCCTTACGCTAAGCCCTGCGCTACGGCGGTTCGTACCTATCAATGTTCTGTTCGGTATTATGAGCTACCATTCAACCGCGCCTGCGTCTTACAGAATACGTTTTAAACTGAAAAGTACATATTTCTCATTTTCTTTATTCACCGCATCAACCACATTGCTTATCACCCAGCTGATACGTAGTTCTTTCGTAACTCGTTACGTCGTTTTGACTTCTTCAAATCGACTAAAATAAAATGTCACACCCCAAAGATGTCAACTAGTCACGTTAAATAACGTCATTGTATGACGTAAAATAGATATGTTTCATCGACGAAATTGTAACGTATAACTACGTTATTTCACGTCGTCATTTCATCTACCTATTTATGTTGTTTATTTTTCGATTTTGGAGCAGCATAAAAACCAAAAATATTGATATAACTTTATTTGAATTAAATATTACAAGTTATTGTACACATTCTGAGCAAAAGCAAGGTACCTACTTCAAATCTAAAATATGTAATACAATTATTTTTTATCCTACACTATGAGAAAATTGAATTTTACCAGCTTTACAGAGGCGAGAAAGTAACCCTTTCTACGGCTAGCCGAGAAAATAAATTTTACATTTCCACGCTAGCTGGCGCCCCAATTGACAAATTAAATAATAATTGCTAATTTGATTGATATCCCATTTAAAATAGCATATAAACGATTTCAATCACATCTTATTCAGAAGAAACAAAAAAGAATCGCTTAAAATAAACAACACCATTAAACGTCAGTATAAAAATAAAATTGTTACCTAGCAGTTGTCGATGTCTGCAAATTCAATAATAAGTTGTCGTATTTTGATATTTGTTTGATGTTATCTTGTCAGTTATGGATCCTGAATCAGATGAAATAATGTAACATTTATTGTGTAGGATAAAAACGGTAATGAATTTCATATTATAAAATAAAATTTTTATGTAAAAAATATTACTAATGATTATTGTGTAGGATAAAAAATTATGTGTAAATCACGACAGAAAAGTGCTTTTTCAGGCCTCATGAAGTGGCCATATCTTCTTTCGGCCTGAAAAATGCCACTTTACCGCCTAGGTATATAATATACTATTTCTACTCTCATGCAAAAAACAAAACTTCATTGAACTCTATTTAGTGAAAAAACTAGTTCTTTATTGCTCTAGTGTAATAAAAACTTTTTTGTACTCTTCTGTTATTTCACTACAGCGTTTTCTCATCATGACAAACGTAAAGATTCAAATCGACGCCATCTTCAGTCCATTTAGAGCGACCTAAATAAGACGTTTTTTGGTTTTTGCATGATCGTAGAAAAAATATTGTATGCAACTCGTGCAATTTCACGTTGTGTTCAACTGACACTTACTTTCTGCACTTGTTGCATAAATAACTATTAAATAAAACAAAATGTTACACATTCAGAGCAAAAGTTGCCTCAAATTTAACAGCCTATACTGTGTGCGTAGGATAGTTTTAGACGTGAAGCAGCTTATTGAAATAAATTCTTATTTATAAAATATATTCTCAACAAATATACAGGGTGTAAATTTTCAAACTTACAGTTACCCATATTTATACAGGGTGTAACAATAAAGAAGACACATTTATTTAACAACAAAAATAACAAATAATTGTGGAACGATACTTCGCTTTGAAAACCTCCAAATAAGGTGAAAGTGTTAAATGTTCTATTAATTGTATTTCGAAATAAATAGTTTGCTTTGCAGTTTTTAAACAACACATTTTGCTATTCTGTTTTGCATTTTCTTTCTGTTATTGTCATTTGTGATGGATTAATTATTGATACTGGTACGAAACTATTTTGGTACGTTTTGTACGTTAATAATAATATTATTAATAAAAATACATTTATTGCTTCTTAAACATAGAGTTTACAGCAAAGGTTTGGGATTAATAAAAATTTCAATATTCTCTATATAGATATAGCAGAAAAAATAAAATAACATAAAATAAAGTGAACTGAAATAAAATAAAATTATTATTTCAAAATGAAAGAACGTAATTTCAAGATACTCCATATATATCCAGTAATTATCTTGGCAGTTTCATAACTTAAATTGTTTAAAGTAGAAATTAGTACATCAAAATTATCAAAACAATTGACTTTTGGTTTCATTACTGAATATTATAGCTATTATTATTAAAAGAGAAAAAAATGTTATGACCATTGGTCATCCGTAATTGGGCAAGAGTGCGAGTGTCTTAAATAGGTAGTTTAAGTAACAGGTATTGTTCTACTTGGCCAGTAATATTCAAACTTGTGTATAAGTTCATGAAAGAGCACCGTTGTGCCAAACTCAGATCTATACCATTTAATTTATAGTAGGTATACATTTTCAATAAGATTCTTCTTATTATTCCTTAGTGACTTAAGATCTAGTTTTCCCAAATATTCAAACCTCCCGCAAGTTCAAATAAATTACGCATTTGAGTGGCCCAATTCAAACGTTTTTTGGATGAAATTGTAATTTGTCGCAAACGTGAAAAACCAAGCTTGGGAAATCGAGTGCTTTCCATTAGCAGAATTTTTTCCAGCCAATTGATTGCTAACTTGAATATATTATGGGTGCGTTTGACCCTACCTGTACGTTAATTCAACTACAATAATCACGATGATTCACAGTATACCTGGACATTTGGAAATAATTTTAATATTTGGCACCCAGAACGAAAGTTATTTGCAGACAGCTAACGTGTTTAATAAAAGACATCCTGAAAAATATGTAAGTCAGGCGTTATATCCGTGATCTAGTCACAAAATTTAGAGAGACGGGTTTAGTAACAAATAAAAAAAGGAATGCCGCAACAGTATTCGATAAAGCAAGTGAAATTGAAGTCCTTGGGCAATTTGGAATACATCCTTATTTATTAACTCTCCACGTCTGTGCAATGACAGGACTATCACATGAGTCGGTGCGGAAAGTTTTGAAGCTTCATGAATTCCACCCCCATGAAATACAATGTCTTCAAGAATTGGCCGATGACGATCCAGACCGAAAAATTCAGTGTTGTGAAATTATGACTGAAAGAATTAAGAAGCAACCTAGACTTTTGAAAAATATTTGTTTGGTGATGAGTGTCCATTTTATCTAAATGGTAATGTAAATAAACAAAACTGTCGTTATTGGAATGATGGAAATCCACATCTGTTTAGAGAAAACCACACACAGAATTCTCTTGGGCATGGGTATTAGGAGTTTCTGTGATTGGTCCCCTGTTTATACCGGAAAATCTAAACAGTGAAATGTATCTCCGTAATCCAGCTCTACATGAGAATTTGTTGAACTTCCAACAAGACGGAGCACCTCCCCAATATGCAGTTGCAGTTAGCGACTGGTTAGACAATAATTATCCAAATAGATGGATTGAAAGGAGAGGTCCCATTAAGTGGCCATCTAGGTTACCAGACTTACCTGATTTTTTTCTGTGGGTTCACCAAAGGTCGGTTGTTTATAAAACTCAACCAACCTCAATCGACGATTTACGACAAAGAATTAGTCAAGCATGTCGTGATATTACTAAAGCAACATTTGACAACGTTCGTTAGGACTTTGAAAATAGGTTGTACTATTATTTACAAATTAATGGAAACCATTTTGAACATTTACTAAATTGATTTACATTGTTGTAGTTCGACATTTAACACTCTTTCATTTTGTTTTCGAATTAATGTTTCTGCTTCATTGTTACACCTTGCATAATTATAACTGAGACAATTGGAAAGCATTTTCTATGGGCTTTCCAACGACGTATCACAGGTAGGGGTTGTCATTTAAATTTTTGTAGGTGAGGCGTAGGTGGTTGAGGGTGCATTCTCTCTTATGTTATTTTAGTTTCCCCTCCCTACCCTAGAAACCCTTTTGAAATTTTTAAAGGGAACAACCCAACATACATGTAAAAATAAGAATACCCTGTTAAATTTCAAACTTACATATTAATTATAATTGTTCTGATTACTTTTTTTAAATGATTGATAGCCTCCATTCACGACAACCGGATGGCGTTAGCTATTCAGTGGTTCACATTTCAATATAACGAAATAGAAAAATTCTCCGTACCGAAATTTATCTGCAACGGATACTAATTAAAATTCACATAAACATTCACAAACAAATCGCAGCACAGGTGGTAAGATGGTAACGATATATCTTGAAATACAATATTATCTCTGATTTATGATCTCTGATATTATCTATGACAAAAATGAAAGAGGAGAGGCGAGAAAGGAAGAAGACGTTCGACCCAATTCGAACCGATGAGCCTCCGAGTTGTAACGAGAGTTTGGCGCGAATATTAATATATAACTGGAATCAATTTATTATTTTCCAAAGTTAAAGGAATACTTTGAATTCCAGTGGTAGATACCTGTATTAAATATTTAGCAATGAACATAAAGTATACGATACTATCCATAATTATTACCACTTGAGTATAAATATTTTCAATTTCATATATATTGAGATGATATAATATATATGTATAAACTTGTTAGTATTAGAAAAAAGTACACGATATAAAATTTTAATTAACGCCATACAAATGTGGATATTTTATTGTTGAAATTTATAGCATCACATACTCGATGAATACGGATGAATTTCAACTTCCAGGAAATAATATTGAAATAAACGTTACCAATTTAGTGAAAAATCATATTAACTCGAACACTCAATATTGTCTGTACTTCGAAAATCCAGATATTCATGAACCATTTTTGGCGACATTACAAAATTATTTTACATATTCATCTTTAAAATTGAGAATATGTACCAAAACATTTATTTACATTTGATAAAGACCATGCTAAACAAATAATTCAGAATTACCACGTATCCAAAAGTAATTGTATGGGTATGGACTAAACTTACCATCGAATTGAACAGAAATATTACTGGCCTTTCATGAAAAAGTCCATCCAAACATATGTAAACGATTGCGAGATATGCCAACAAAGTGAATGCGAACAAAATCCTGTTACCATGGAAATTGGTACCACGTCAGCTCCTAATAGATCTTTTCAGTTAATACACATGGACACGTTCAATTCAGAACGCGATATATTTTTGACAACAGTAGATAGTTTCTCAATATATGCACAAGCTTACCTTCTAACATCCCTCTTCAGTATAGAAATTGTCTAAACCCATTAAGCTACTTCTCCCGGCTCCCATCACGGATTTCCTGAACAAATTTAAGTTTATTAATTACGGTAGTACCGAACTTAAGAACTCTGTCATATCATAACTTCCGGCTCTACATACATTTTTTGAAGTTCATGTTTGTTGCCCAAATCTCCCTCGATAACAAGTAGTCGAGCGATTCCATTCAAAAATCTACGGAGATGTACGCCTACTCAAAACCAGACGATTTCTCAATACCACCTATCACCATGGAAATGAAATGACCTATATCACTTGCATCAAATTATTCAATACATTCTACAACAAATATGAAAGCCAAAGACATTAACAATGAGCACTTGCATTAATGATAGAAAAACATGTTAATATAAAAAGCTATTCAAACAACAACAGGATCACATTATGTTTTCTCGTCCCTATAACATTTCCATTAGAATTAGATTTATATCACTTATTCTTTTTATTAATTATTTTGGGAAATTAAACCACAATCTTTCTAATATTTTTCATCAAAACTTATCAAAAGCAATTGGATTGTTCTCTTTAACTCTGGTCCTTATCTGACACTAATGAAATAAGACCAGAATTTAAAAAACAACTTTATGGTTCTGGATAATACTACCGAAACGTTGAATTAAAAAATATGAGAAAGATTGTGGTTTAATTTCCAAAAAAAAAAAATTAACAAAAAAAGAGTAGGTAATGAATACACCACAAGAAACATACAGAAGATATTAATTATATCACTTATATTCCGTATCGATCTGCCATAACAATCAATTTAAAGCAATTATCCAAAAAAATACATTTGTGGCATTCAATGAACTGTACTTTGCATATACAAACGACTACTGTAGTGAAATCTCAATAAAATTGTTCCTTTGTGACGAAATTAATCTTTAGGATATGAAATTCCTGTGAAATTAAACTCTTAGATTTAAAAAACACTTCCACCTGCCAGCAAACACCTACTTCTGTAAACCGGTCTATTACCATGAAGGTAGACAATGCCAACCAATGGATAGCCCTACTGCCAAACTCAAGAGAAAATTGCTTTTCTCCAAGAGAACTATTTATTTCGCAATCCAATTATAGAACATTTAACATTTAAATAGGGACCGTACTTACTTGGAGGTTTTCAAAGCGGAGCATCCTTCCACAATTAATTGTTATTTTTGTTGTCAGATACATTTTTCTGCTTCATTGTTACACTCAGTAAAATTATGTCTCAGGCCGTTGTAAAGCATTTTTTACGGGCTTCCAGCGACGTATCACAAGTAGGGGGCTGCCCTTTAAATTTTTGAAGGTGGGTAGGTGGGGCATAGGGGGTTGATGAGGGAGCGTTCTCTCTCATGTCATTTTAGTTCTCCCTCTTTAGTTTTAAAATTGTCCGTACTACACCTATATAAGGTATAATTTGGATAATAAGATAGAAATTCAGCTTGCTCATTAACAAAGAACAAATGACCTTGACTTATGAATAATAATTAAATAGCTACTTATAATTTTAGCAGCACTGGGATCTATATCATTCAGTTTCTGAACAAATATTGTCTCGTTTTGAAGGTAGACCGTATTATCTCCTTTCATAGCACTATATATTGGACAGTCAAATAATAGATGGCGTATGGTCTCTAGATCTTTTCTGTTACATATTGTACAAGCATTTTGTGGATCGATATTAACATATTCCATTAAAAGTGAATTTAATGACATAGTGACTCGACATTCTAAATTTGCTTAAAAGACGTACAAATTTGAACGGCAAATTAAGTCACAAATATTTTTGAGGGTTTCCGTTTATTGTTAGCTGATTAGGCAGATTGAGGAATGAGGATCTCTCCATTGAAGAGGAATCTACCAAGTACCTATACACGTAAACTGGTATCTCGTGACAAGGCGGAGCTTCCAGTACGCAGAGAGAGAACGTTTTCGGCCAGACTGGGATGGAATTTACCAGAACATTAGATATTAATATGTGGATGATCATTGTAATGTTGGGTATTTTTTAGTATGATATTTAGAGAAATGAGTTTCAAATAATTGACACAAAAATTCAATTACTAAAAGGATGAGAGAATGATTTTTGGTTAGGTATGATATACAGTGTGTCCCAAAAAGTTTTATACAAAGGGAGAGAAAGTTTATCAGAAGAATCCCATTCCAAATCACTGTCTCTTAAAGTGATGACAAATTTTTCCATATTATTTTCGATTGTTGCTTCTTGAACCAAAAATTGTTGCTCCCACTTTTTTGCATGGTTGCATCGGCTTTGCCACTCAGTAGGAGGGAAAGTGACAAAGAATTGTTCACATAACTCTTTTACATTATTTATATTAAATGTAATATTTTTTTATGCTGCATACGATTTTAAGCTGGCCCAGACCAGCTCAATTGTATTAAGATCTGGGTGATATGGAGGTAATCTTAAAATTTTATGTCCATATTTTATTGTGATCTCGTCACACACAAATACAAAACGTAAGACCACAACAAAATCAACTTTAAATAACGCGAGTGAATGAAACAATGCAACAGTGTAAAAATATCGAGCTGCCCACTGCATAACGTCTACCGCACGATTGGTTTTTCTGGATTCCCACTTTCAAATTTGTTACGGCGCATCGTCACCTCATTTCACGAGATACCAGTTGAAATGTAACTTGCGGCAAAGTGAGCGACACATTACTTTCCTGTTTTAATAGTATGGGATCCAAAGTTTGCCAAATATATTCACAATCGATATAATCGAACATACCCTTTACTTGAAAACCCCAATTATATTTATTAAGTGTTGTTGCTGATTGAAGTTTTTTATTGAAGCATATTTTTGGATAACGATTTTCAGGAATGTTTGAACTTTCAATTAACCAATTGAGGCACTGTTTAAAAATATTACAATACATTTTCAACCTACCTGTTTGCAAACGTAAGAGGTATCAATTATTATCAATCTCGTTAGATTCTTCTTGGTCTCATGTAGTCAACATTATAATTTAGTTAGAGTCAATGTGCTGACCTAGCAAAGAGGAACACGGTGTGGCTAGAGTGGATTCAGGCCCACTGTGGTTTTGAAGGAAATGGGGGGCGGACGCGCTGGCTGTGGAAGGGGCGGATACTCCTTTTTACGGACCTGGTCCGACCTTGGGCCTCACAAAAACAAACTGTCCGTAAGGAGACGAGGAACTGGTTGAAAAAAGCAGCACCTTGCTCACTGGAGGACTCTAGAGGGTCTCAGGCAGTCCAAGCTCCTATTGAGGGGATGGACTGATGGATATGCTAGAGCTGCTCTAGAACTACCAAGCAGTAGGTTAAAAAAGATAGCAGGACTCCTAACAGGGCACTGCTGTCTGAGGAAACACCTCTGTTGCCTAGGTTTAGAGGAAAGTCCCCTATGTAGGGGTTGCGGCATGGCGGACGAAACGTCGGACCATGTTCTCCTCGTATGTCCACATTGGGCAAGTTCCAATTTAACATTCGTAGTGAACGGACGTGTTAATTAGTGAACGGTCGTTTGTGATCATTAACCTTTTTGCTTTAAGTATCTATTTTATTGATATTTTCACAAAAACCTAATTAACCCTGAAAAAACTATTAGAAAAATTCCAATTTAGTAAAGACAACAGAATAATAAGTGGTGACAAACTTAACGTGCCGGATGACCCCGCAGAATTTCATTATGTAGGAGAACCTACAGAATATACAGTGAATCTTCGAAAGAAAATTCAAAATTGCATCAAATTATCACCGTCACACTTCCAGAGAGAAAATCTCCATCTCCTATACAATCTAAAAGAAAAGGACAATTTTCTAGAACAGCAAAATACCAAGTCCAGAGGTAAGAGGAAATCCTTAATTAGAAAGTATGAGAATCAAGGTCCCTCGGGGTCTCCATTAAAACGAGGGACCGATTCAGAAACGCCAGGTGGCATGGTCTCACTAACAACCAAGCAAATCTAAAGAATAAGAACGGAGCTGTGACCGAAAAATCTCTGAAAAGGTGTACAGAAACAACTTTCTATACACTTCTTCGTACTCGAACTTTGACTTGGATCATTATGAGAACCAAACAGAACGTATTCGCAAGAAAAAAGAACTTCTATAGAGTGAGCGAAGAAGTGGTTAAAGCCAATATCAAATAGTATTCGTGGATCCCACTAGTAAAGGTGAGGGCTCGCCAGGGGTCCCGAGAGTAAGAGCACGACGGTGTTCTTTTCACACCACGTGTCTAAAACAAATGTAGAGAAAGTGATAAACTCCACGACTTCTACACACTCTTCATCTGATGATCACCAATCATCAAATATTCCCTCAATGAAAAACACCAAAACCATACAAGAAAAGGGTACAAACAACAGAAAAAAGTGTATAGAAAGTATAGAGGCGCATCAAAATAGCAACTCCACTCAATCGGCACCCCACCGTAGATCATCAGTTAACGTCAGAAACTCAACACAAATCTATCGAATTTGAGCCAAACAACTGTATAGAAATCACTGATACATCATCAAACGTCGTTAGAGCTGATTTCACAGCTGCAAAATCCTCACTAGCTCGGAAATTGGACGGAATTACGTTTGAAAATACATCAACCGATTTCTATACAGATTTACAAACGAAAAACTGTACAGAAAATACCAAAATTGACTTGGAACATGTAAATAGCTCAGAATAAATGGAACAGGACCAATACTCACGCTCGTTGACACCGGAAAGCGTAGTAAATGTGCAAGCAGTTCAACACATCACACTAGCAGAGGTGCACTAGTCTGTAAGGCCATATAATTGGAGCGACGAGATTCCACAATCTAGCCAAATCAAATTTCGACCGTCATCCTTAATGAATAAGGAAAGTATTGAGGAAGAAGATGAATCTGTATCTCAATATAACGCATATGTCGGAAAAGGTAAAAAAATCACCAAAACCACCATCAACATTAAAAAACAGCCTCACCCAGAAGATGTGAACGCCATAACAATAGACGCGATACAACCAACAAATATGGAAACGGATGAGTTTCAATACCCGAAGAAAACTGCCTCTTACAGCCAAGTAATAACAAAACAGGGTGGAAAAAACACACCGTTGCAAACGAAAAACTTCTACGATTTCTTTTCGGAAGTGGATAGTGAGGAAGAGAAGGAGACAGAAAAAGAAATGACACAAACAAATAAGAAGAGAAAAGTAACAAAACCTCGTGAAACATAAAAAAACATGAGAATATACAATTAAAACCTCAAAAGGTGAACCTAACTCCAAAAAAACACCCGCAACGACCAAACGCAGCAAAGATGCTCCCACCAATAAAAAAATGTGCCCCCCTATCGTCGTTGACGGACGAGTGGCAGATCATAAACTTATGATAAACCTTCTAAAAAAAGACCCAAAAAGTAAATTCGAAATGAAGTATAACAACAACTCTGTCGTTATCTTCACACAAGATGAAACCGACCACATAGCACTTAGATCGAAACTATCTAAGGAGAAACTGCCCTTCCACACATACACGAAGAAGGAAGGAAGACAAGTCACATGCGTTCGTCCTCCGTGGGCTCGCTGACGATATAGAACCGCAAGATATAAAAGATGACCTTGGCAGAAATGATCAGATTCAAGTGAAAGAAGCTTTTAAGATGAATACTAAAGGCAGACCCCTACAATAATCCTTGACTTCCTCAACAAAAATGTTAGGGTAGTTGAGAACACTAGGATCATTTGGGAGTTGCGGAAGCAACAAAACCAATCATTCAATGCCACACATGCCAACAATGGGGCCACGCAACAACTAACTGTGGCCACCCTCTTAGATGTCTCAAAGGCGCAGAGCCTCATAAAGCATCAGACTGCACCAAGAGCCCCTCCGTTCCTGCCAAATGTTTCAATTGCCAGGGGGACCACCCGGAAAATTCCAACAGATATCCTGTTTTCTTGAAGAGAAAACAATACCTCGACGAAAGGAAAAACACTGCTCCGAATAACTCCCAAAAATTCGTAGATGCCCCCCCCCAGAAATTCAATCCCTGGACGGAGAATAGGAATGATCTTACTGACGTCACCAACAAGAAGGTTGATTACATTTCAATCAACAACGGATGAGATTTCCCATCCACACAACAAAGGACCACGATCACAGAACCTCCCAAGCCGAGAGCCACAATAGCATCACTTCAACATCCTACTCCCCAGAACGACGATGTTGGGAAGATGCTTAATCTAAACACCATGTTCGCCAAGCTTAACGAGCTCATCAACATAGGTGAACTCACTAGAGCAGTGACCGACCTCTACAACAATATGTGCCACTGTGCCAGGCAAGTAGTAAAATCGACAAGTTTATGGTATAAAATAGATTCGTCCACAATATTGACGTGTATAATTTCTAAGCTATGCGAGGTTCAGATGCAGGTATTAAAGGCACGTTTTGTGAAAATACAGATTGCAATGTCTTTTGCACTTTAAATCCAGCATTCTTTCCTTTCTTTGGTAATTCTCAATAAACGCTCTTTCATCCGACCATGATCCGTTACAAATTGTCCTTAAACTACAACATAATATAAATGTCATAAACAAGACCTTTCATGACTTTAAGTTTCAGGGGGTATCTAAACAGCAATACACAAATTACAGAAAAAATTGAAACAAACGAAAAACTAGACATGACAATACTTGAACTACAGACAAACATTATTGCCGCAAGAGACGCGACCACAAAAACAGTGACGTTAAGAGGAAAGTCGGATAAACTCCCTGACGCAATAATTGATAAAATTAAACTCAGAAACAAAGCACGAAAAGACTGGCAAAGAGCAAGGAACAAAATCTACAACGACCACATGTTGGACCTACAAAAAGAAGTCAATAACACACCACAGAAACGACGAATGGAACAACTTCCTCGAAAACTTGAACTCCAGAGATGAAATCCTCTGGGGAATCATGAAAAAACTCAGAAAAAAAGACAAGGAGTGACAAAAATCAATGACAACGGAAATATTATAACGAACGAAAAGGACATAGCACGAGCGTTTGGAGAACACTTCCAAAAAAACTTCACTAATAGCATTCCAACAAATGAGGAACATAACGAAATCCTCAAACAATTCAACCGCATTAAAACACTGAAACATACACTCCCCAGTAAATCGCTAACATCTAAGAAAGAAATGTATAAGATAATTAGTAAACTTAAAATTTAAACTGCTCCGGGAAGGGATGGGGTTCATAACATATTAATTAAAAACCTACCTCCGAAAATTATTGCGCTACTAACTGAAATAATTAAATACATTCTGCAAACGGGGTATTATCCAGAGATCTGGAAAATCGCAAATGAGATTCCGGTACCAAAGAAGCCTCAAGGTAGGAACTCTCTTGATAACTACCGCGCCATATCGCTACTGAGCAGCCTAGGCAAGATAATGGACAAGGTGATATTAAGTAGACTGGAAAAACGGTAAACCATTTGAAGTTAATCCCGGAGGAACAGTTTGGATTCAGAGCCGGGCACGGATGTCCTTCCCAACTAATAAGAGTATTCAACTATCCGAGGGAAGGGTTGAGAAACAAACATCCCTCCATTTCAGTCTCACTTGACATTCGCAAGGCGTTTGATTCAGTCTGGATCCCTGGTCTTATCTTCAAGTTGACCGAACTTGGTATTCCAGGATACCTAATATCACTTTTAAACTCTTATCTAGATAACAGGAACTTTTATGCGAAAATTGGCAATATTGAAAAAGGACCATATATTACGCAAGCCAGGGTACCGCAAGGCTCGGTAATCTCACCTACCCTGTACTCGCTGTTTACGGCCGAATTTCCTGTCTGTAGCTCTGCTTTGATCGCTCTGTACGCAAACGATGTCTGTTTAGTGCAAACAGCGAGGACAGCGGATATTGCGCTCAATAAAGTTGAAACACATCTCAAAAGTAGAATCATCCCGTACCTTACTAAAAATAAGCTGATGCTCAATACCTCTAAAACGGAATATATGGTTCTTAAAGGTAAATTTCGAGTAAATACAATACTTAGCAGGAATCTCAACATGCAAAACGAGAAAGTTTAACCGAAATCCGCGGTAAAATACCTAGGATACATAATTCAAAAAAACACGTTGCACAACTTGCATATTGAAGTTTCGAGAGCCAAAATGGCCATGCGGCAGCTGTATCCATTGATCTGTCGTAATAGCCGTCTCTCAACTAAGAATAAACTACTTTTATACAGACAAGTTATACGACCGACAATGACATATGGCTACCCGGTGTTCTGGGAAACCAGCCAACGTCCTTACAACAGCATGCAAGTTGTACAAAACTTGTGTATTAGAATGGCAGTGTCGAAAGGCGCCTTCGACCGTCTCCCTAGAAATACATCAATTCATGAAAAAGCTTATATTCCCTTCATAAAAAATTACCCTAAATTACTACAATTACTGTTTACCCTAAAGTTTAAGGGAGAAAATCAAGAAATCACGAGCAAGAAGTTTCAAAGGATACAAGCTCTTGCACGCGAATCTGCCAAAACTAAAACCATAAATTAGGTATGTCATGTAGATAATATAATTAGAATTAATCAATAGATAATCTCATCCAGAATGTGAGAAGACGAATGACAGAGGGTAAAAGCGGTTGTAAGTAAGAATTAATGGAGGGTGTAAGGGGGTACATACAAATTTTATCGTTAGAACAGTTCAATTAAAATTTATTTTTATTTTTTGCTATTACTTCATTTTCTTTTAAACCTAAACCAAGCCTTTAACATGTGACTCTGTTTTCCGTGAGCTCTTCAGAGACATTAAAACACGAGCTCTGAGGCAATGCTAACGGTCTAGTTCGGTCGATTGGATTATATATCATAAACTACTCCCCCAAGGAGCTGTGAGACCTGGTCGTTGGTGGGGGAGCCAAGTAGCTGTTCCTCTTCAAGAGGAATACGTGAAACCAAGGACAGCTCAACGGATCTCTGTGGAATGCAGAAATCCGATATCAGGATCTTCAGCGTGGAGAGTGGACTGCTGTCCCGACGAGTTTGTTGATAGCCGGTCGGTTGCCGGAGTCAGCGGGGTCGTCGGAGCAGTAGACTGCTTGTGGAAACCTGCCTGATATAAACCGTATCTAGTGGAAGGTGGTTGATGAGGAATATTCACTAGATGTGGGGGCTTGCCTTAAACAGCTGGCCAAGTGGAAGGAGACCACAATAAAAACCCCCCAAGTCAAGGTGGAACAGCATATGCCGAGGACTGCGTGGTCAAGGAGAAGCTTGATCGCTAATATGCGGACTCTGGATACCTGGGGACATCCAGTTTAAATACCCTTACTCCTGCATGCGGGGCTCTGCAGGAGTGGACCTTATGCTTCCCTAGCTACTCGTGGGATCAACCATGGAAAGAAAAAAGAAAAAGAAGCCAAGCGGGCAAGCACCGCAATCGGGCACAAGTCGGAGCAGTGTATCCGAAGTGCCCAAAAATACAGCAGCTTCCTCACACGTGAGCAAACCTCGTGTTAAGGAAGCCAGAGAAAAGCAGGAGAGGAGGAAGGCAGGGGCACCTATACCCTCAACCTCCTCAACTGGCGAAAGTTTCCGGGAAAAAACCCTGGATAAAAAATAAGAAGACCCCCCTCCTTCCAGCACTGGGTAAGCCCGGAGGAAGGGACGATCCTCTAAGGCGTGGACTAAGTGTAGCGGGGGTAAGATGGTATCTTCGCTTCCTTGAACAGGGACTTGCACCGGAGGAAGCAAGAAAGAAAGCCACAGAGCGGAAAAAACAAGGAGAGGAGAAAAACATCCCTCCTAAAGGAGGAAAACGTAAGCGGGAAGTGGCGACAGCCCAGTCACCGCAAGTACAGATGAAGAAGAAAAAGGAGGACAGGATAGCCATCCCTTCTCCAGCTGGCAGATATGCAGCTGCAGCAAAAATAATAAGAATGGCAGTTCTCCCTAGGGCGTACCCTGAGACTTCCCTCAGTGCGGACGATCAAACCTTGCTGGAGAACGCAATAATAGAAGAAATGTATGCTGGATGGGAGCATAAGCTCCAGTTTAGTGGCATACATTTCAGACCAGGAGTCGTTCTAATCGACTGTGAAACACCACAGACTGCAGAATGGCTCCGGCTGATTGTACCACAGCTGGAAAGCTGGAAGGGAGTAGAACTGACGGTGTGCCAGGGAGACGACATCCCAAAAATGCATACCGCCACGATCTTCCTCCCAAGAAGCAAAGGCGTAGAGGAAGGAAAGCTGCTTCGCTTGATCAAAGCGCAGAATTATGGTTTGGAAACAGACCAGTGGAAGGTCCTCAATCTTAAAGAAGAGGGCAAAGGCCTAGTCTTGAGGGCAGGAATAGACAATCTATCCTGCCAAAAAATCAAGAACAACGGGTTCACCATTCATTACCGGTTTGGGAAAATCCCCGTACATGGCCTCAGAAAGGAAGGGGAAGGATACCTGGAGAAGGCATCCATTTCCTCCTAGGCCAGTGGCGACTCATGTAGTGTAGAAAGCCTACACATTACCAAACTCCTTGGGGAGGAGTCGCCGCTGTCCAACGAGGGGATGGAGATTGTGTCGGAGGAAGGGGACAGTACTCTTACTGAAGGGGACAACACCCTGACGAAAGAGGGAAATACCTAAGAAGATAACCAACAGGATGGCGGGAATTAACTTAGCTCAAGTTAATGCTCACCATGCCAAAGGAGCTTCGGCGGTGATCACAAGATTGTTCACCAAGGACCAATGGGGGATGTGTTTGATCCAAGAACCTTGGGTCAATAATAACCAGGTAAGAGGATTAGCATGTGAAGATGCTAAAATAGTATATCACACTGGTAGTGATATACCAAGAACATGTATTATGATAAGGAAGAATATTAACTATTTTTGTCTTTCAGAATACATGACTCGGGACCTCGTTCCAGTTCGAGCACACCTCGAACACAAGAAGGAGGGCAAGGAGATAGTAATAGCATCATGCTACTTTGAGGGAGATGGGCTAGCACCACCCCCAGAGGTACAAAGGCTGGTGGAGTACTGTGAAGAGAAGAGACTACCTCTACTTCTAGCATGTGATGCCAATGCACACAACACCGTTTGGGGCAGCAGCAACACCAACCAGAGAGGTGAGCAACTTTTAGAATATATCCTCAATAAAAACCTTGATATTCACAATATAGGGAATACCCCCACATTTGTAACAAGGGTTAGGCAAGAAGTTTTAGATGTCACACTGGCAACTCGTGATCTAAAACATATAGTAAAAGATTGGAGAGTATCGGGTGAACCATCTCTCTCCGATCATAGTATCATAACATTCAAGTTAGAGCTAGGCATACCTGAGGTAAGCCTCAGGAGAAAACCAAGAAAAACAGATTGGGACAACTATAACACCTGTCTGAAAGGAAATCTAGCACATATCCAGAGGAAAGGAAGGGCTAAGCACCATCTCGACCTGGAAAATGAGCTTGAGGATCTGAACAGGGCAATAATCGATGCATTTGAATCGAGCTGCCCTCTTCAAGAACAACGAAGCAGCAAAGATGCACCCTGGTGGAACAAACATCTGTCAGAACTAAGATCTTAAACCCGGGACCTTTTTAATAAAGCAAAATTCACCGGAGACTGGCAGAGATACACCGAGGTGAGAAACACCTACTACAAGGAAATGAGAAAAGCTAAGAGAAATAGCTTCAGGAAATTCTGTGAAGATATAAACACAACACCTGCTGCTGCAAGACTTTACAAAGTCATGGCGAAAAGTAGGGTCAACACAGATATAGCTTTGAGGATGCCAGACGGTAAATATACCGAAAATGAGGAGGAAAGAGTGCGACTCTTACTAGAAACTCATTTTCCTGGAAGTACCCCAAACAGAGGAGATAATCCTCTCGAAGGTCATAACAGGCCTTCGAGAGAAAGTACTACAATGGCCAAGCACATTTGTAGTAACGATAGGTTGAAATGGGCTATGAACACCTTTTCACCTTTCAAAACACCTGGAGCAGATGGGATTTTCCCAGCATTGCTCCAGCAAGGACAAGACGAAATTCTACCACATTTGGTTAGAATTAGTCGAAGTAGCTTGGAACTGGGTTATATACCAGAAGCATGGAGAAGGGCAATAGTAACCTTCATTCCAAAAGCTGGAAAAAGGGACACAACAAACCCCAAATCCTTCAGACCAATTAGCCTAACATCGTTTGTGCTTAAAACGATGGAAAAAGCTATAAACTATATTAGAACGGAAATCCTAGAGAGACTACCTCTCCACCCGTATCAACACGCTTACCGGGCAGGCGATCTACTTAGACTGCACTGGTACAACTGACGGAGGATATCCGAGGTGCCTTAGACAACCAAGAAACTGTAGTATGTGCGTTTTTGGACATAGAAGGAGCTTTTGACAACACTCCACATGAAGCTGTCAAGAGAGCATTGAATAGAAGAGGTGTAGACAGCACGACATCCAAATGGATGTCGGAACTGCTCACCACTAGAGTAGCAGAGACGAGAACGAGCAAAGACATTGTCTCCATCTGCACAACCAGAGGATCCCCACAGGGAGGAGTAGCATCCCCATTAATGTGGAGTCTGACGGTTGACGAACTCCTGTGTGGTTTGACAGACCTCGGAATATCCTGCCAAGGATATGCCGATGATATTGTTATAACAGCCAGGGGAAAATTTGAAAACACCCTTTGTGACATCGTACAAAAGGGTCTGAACTATACAAATAGCTGGTGTAGGCAAGTGGGACTCAGCATCAACCCCACCAAAACCATCTTGATAGCCTTCACTAAGAAAAGAAAACTCAACCTCAAAACCATTAAACTTGATGGGAACGACGTTGAATGGAGACAAGAAGTCAAGTATCTAGGTTTGACTCTAGACAGCAAACTCCTGTGGAACAAACACGAGAAGGAGATTACATACAAAGCAAAAATGGCTCTAATGGTGTGCAGGAATCTGGCAGGGACAAACTGGGGTTGTAACCCAAAAATCCTGAGCTGGATGTACACTGCCATAGTGAGACCAATAATCACTTATGGAGCCATTGCGTGGAGTAGTAGAACTAGATTCTTGACGACGAGAGAAAACCTCTCCAAAATTCAAAGACTAGCCTGTATATGCATAACAGGAGCAATGAGTACATGCCCAACGGCAGCAATGGAAGTGATTCTCAACCTCACACCATTACATATGGTGGTGGAGAGTGTTGCAGAAAGAACAAGATACAGACTAAGTAGAGAGGGAATCATTAAAAAAAAAACCACCTCTTCACTTCTTAGAAATCGGACAACCTGGGACATGCCACAAGATTGTATGATGAAAAAGTATAATTTTTCAAAGAAATTCGTTACGGAATTAAGCAACAAGAAGGAATGGGATCCAAATACCATTTCCAGACTTGGAAATAATGCCATTCAATGGTACACAGACGGCTCAAAAGCCATAGAAGGAACTGGGATAGGAGTGTACGGGCCAGGAACCAAACACTCTGAAAGCTTGGGAAAAACCCCAAGTATCTTTCAAGCGGAAATTCACGCAATAAGAAAGTGTGCCCAGTTCAATATTGACAAGGATATAGAAGGCAAAGGATTATCATAATGTCTGATAGTCAAGCAGCCATTAAAGCGCTGAGTTCTTGTGTAATCAGTTCCAAAATGGTGTGGGAATGCCTAGGCAAACTTAATGAACTAGGCGAGAACAATATAGTCACCTTACTGTGGATTCCAGGACACACTGGAATAGAAGAAAACGAAATAGCAGATGAACTAGCGAAGAGGGGGACTGAAATACCCTTTTGGGGGCCGGAACTCTTTTGCGGAATCAGCTCCAATATAATATTGGAAGAAATAGGTAAAGCCGAAGAAAAGAGAAGATCTGACAATTGGAAAGATCTAGTAGGGCTTAGGCAATCAAAGATTCTTCTGGGTGACTACAACCTGTTGAGATCAAATGAATGCATAAGTCAAAGCAAAACTGCACTAAGAGTTTTAACAGGAATCCTAACGGGACATTGTCGCCCGAATGGACACCTTAAATAGCTCAAAATAGTGGAGGAAGAAGATTGTAGATTCTGTGGAATGGAAGAAGAAACCTCCATCCACATACTTGCGAACTGCACAGTATTTCAGAATCCTAGGGCACAGCACCTGGGAGACTACTGGATAGAAGAGGGACAGTTACCTAAGTTGAGGCCTGCAGATATCCTAAAACTTCTCCGGGAAATAGGACTAAAGGAGCTACTAGTATCTGAGACTCTCCTCAGAAACTAAGTAGAAGTAAGGGGGCACAATAGATCTTTTTAGGTCTCAGTGAATGTTACCCCAAAATACATACATACATACATATCATAATCTACCAGAACATATGGATAATGCTGCAGGCAAGGAACCGTAATGGAGGGGATTTTACAGGATGGGGCACTTAGTGGAGCAAAACCATCTGCGTAGCGGCATAGGCCGCGAACTATTGATTGTTAAAAACAATGTAATTAGTTTTGCTATTGACCTTGTTACTGTTATTTACAACAGAACTTTTGATGAATGAAGATTTATATCACATTGGGCTCTGCTACGCAGGCGAATCTTCGGAGCCCCATTATGGCCTCTGGGGACATAAGCAGGCATCCACTGAAGAGGATTGAGTCCTTCATCGAGGGACTTGGCTTCATGTGTGCAAAAGTAGTAGGAATGGCACAATGGGCCCGCCAGTGGTCTCTGTGCCGGAACCTTGGCTTGAGTTGTTCTTGGCCAAGGTTCGCCTGACTAAATTAGTAGTAGAGTCATTGTTCAAATTTGATGATTTGTGAAAATAACTTCAACATTATGGATAAGTTATTTTACGTTTCACAGGTTAGAAGGCACACTGTGTGTGTAAGTGTGATCGAAATGGATTACTACGGGAAACTTAAGCTTACTCATTCGCCTAACTGCATATGCCCTAGAGATATTTATTTATCCAATAAATGTTTCATATGAAGGAACAGTATGTTTACATTATTTAAAATCTATAACTATATACATATTTATTTATTTTCATTATTGCTATTATTTTTTTTTATTTCAGTTTTTTTTGTTTCATTTTATTTTTTATTTTTTTTTATAATAACTTTTGGGAATAACACAGGAACACATTTCGCTCTCGGATCGATATAAGCGATTTAAGACAAGCAAACAAAAAATAATAAAATGATCAGGAGGCCAACTCTGGCAGTATAGTGATTAACAGTGTTTAATTTCGATCCCTCAAATAACGTTAATAATACGGTATAAAACCAAATTAATTTTTGGAAAAACAGTTTCGTGAATGTGCACAGTACATAAGGACAATCTCAAGGTATCTATAACCTGAAATTTCAATTCTTTTTTCTTGTTTATGCTACAATCAACAACTGAAGTACCAAATAGTCTTGATAAAGAACGGGTTGTCTATCAACCTTTTCTGTGCATGCAGGACCGGCTTCAGAGACGTATGAAACACCGAATAAAGTAAAATCCAAACAAGAATGGATTGTGCAGATGCAGGGAATCCTGTCCATAAGGATTCTACTGCTAGCCAACTTCCTATTCAAACTAACACCTACTCAGCAGCACTTAGCCAAAAGACAACACCTAAACATCCAGAAAAACAACAAGCTATAATTTTCAATGCAATTGATAACATTGACTTTGCCGAATATATAATCGCTCTCGGATCGTTAATAGGTCCCAAAAATATATTATTTTGTTCAAGAATATCCAATAATAGAATATGCGTATATCTCTCCTCTAAGGACTTAGTCAACACATTCCTACAAAACCACGGTGGAATATCAATTAACAACCAACGTATATCAGCCAGACGTCTTATTACTCCTGCTGCTCGTCTAATATTATCGAACGTTTGTCCCTCTATACCCCATAAGACCCTTGAAGATAAATTGGTCCAATTAGGTTTAAAGCTATTATCCCCAATTAATTTCTTACGAATCAACATATCGGATCCACAATATTCCCATATCCTAAGCTTTCGCCGCCAAGTTTACATCTGCCCATCCATCGAAAATACTAAAATCCCCGAATCACTGCTCATTACTTTCGACGATACTCCTTATAGAATATTCTTATCCTGTGACGATTCAACTTGCTTCAACTGTAAACAACCAGGCCATCTAGCATCTAACTGCAAACTTCCAAAGTCTAACCAAACATCTATTCCCCCAGAACCGCAAAACTTAAACCAGCAGGAACCTGCTTCCACCCCTATGGATCAGCCAACTACATCTTCCTCACCGGCACCATTGAGTGATTTATCAACAAACAATCATAACACATCATCCAAACGTTCCATTAAAGAGATATTAACTCCAGAGGAAGATCAAGACAAACCTGAACTAGAATTTAAACTTCCAGCTACCCACAATACTAAAAAAACTAGAAAAACAGCTAATGTCCAAACGACAAATACCTTAGAAGAACAAATTCTCCCCTTGAAAGAACATATTGAATCAAATCCCCTAAGTTACCCATTAACGTACAACGAAATTAAAGATTTTTTCGAAAACTCAAAAGGTTCAAGAGATATCCTGAGTATCGCTCGACAATACACTGAGGACATAGAAGGATTAATTAGTATGTTGCATAACATACAGCCACACCTACAGCATAAAAGTATGAAAAGCAGGAACACAAAACTTAAAAAAATCCTAATGAAACTTCTAGTTGCTAACCAAGATAACTCTTCGCTCATCTCAGACACCGACAGTGATATTTCATCTCAAGATACTTATTAGGATAATCTTAAATAAAAAAAAAAACAATATTAACAGCATTCATACTCCAGTGGAATTTAAACGGGTTCAGACCCCAATCAGAAATGCTAAGACTACTAATTTCCAAGCATAATCCTATGATCATATGTTTACAAGAAACTAATTTCACAGAAAGTGCACAAGGATCGTTAAAAGACTACACGGGCTTTCATAATTTTAGAACAACAGCTAAAAGAGCAAGTGGTGGAGTTAGTACATTCGTACATAGATCACTGGAATCTACAGAAATAAAATTAGCATCAAATTTTGAGGTAAACATTATCCAGGTGAAATCTTACTGTAAGCTGTATATCTGCAATATATACATTCCACCTAATAAAGATTTTTCAGAGTCAGATCTGAGCAGTATTATCAACCAAATTCCCAAGCCCAGAATTATAGTAGGAGACTTCAACAGCCACAATGTACTATGGGGATGCAAGTCTACTAATCCGAAAGGAATTGATGTTGAACATTTTATCGATAATAATAACCTTTTCCTACTGAATGATGGTAGCCACACACACTATGACTCTCGTGTAGCTGTTAGTAGTGCCATAGATCTAAGTATGTGTGATAGTTCCTTAAGTACAGACCTTTCTTTCGAAACCGAAGAGGATCTATTTGGAAGTGACCATAACCCAATTGTTATTCAAAACAATAAAAACGAAAAGAATCGAAATTTCACCCCAAATTGGAAAATAAAAAGCGCTAACTGGGATCATTATTCTACATACATCGAAAATCACATAGACGACTGCAGTTCAGAAGATAATATCGATAAAATAGTAAAATCCTTTACTGACCTAATCATAACTGCTGCTAACATCGCCATTGGTAAAACATCCCCACCAAAAAAATCATCAGTTCCATGGTGGACTAGAGAATGCGCTGACTCAATAAAAGACTCTAAACATGCATTCAACCGCTACAAACGCCATCCAACGATAGAAAATTTTATTACATTTAAAGAAAAAAGAGCCAAAGCTAGATGGATAGTCAAAAAGTGCAAAAAAGAATCATGGACAAATTTTGTATCTTCTATCAGCAGCTCCACTCCAAGTAGTACCATGTGGGACAGAATAAGAAGAATTAAAAGTTCTCGGTCCTCCAACAATCAAATAAACCATCTCGTACACGATAACAAAACAATAACTAGACCTGATGAAATGGCAAATGTACTAGCATCAGTATATGAAGAAAACTCCAGTAATGTTAACTACCCAGATGATTTCAAATCCTGTAAAGAAGAACTAGAAAACGAAATCATTTCCTTCCAAACGAATAAAGATTGTAACTTTTTATACGACTCCTTGAAGATGGGAGAATTCGAAGATGCTCTGAAGAGCTGTAGAAATTCGACCCCTGGGCCAGATGAAGTCCCTTTTGTTTTTATTAAGTATTTGCCAGAAAAGGCAAAGTATCACCTATTACAAATATATAATAAGATTTACCTTCATAACTGTTTTCCACAGTCCTGGTCAAAAGCAACTGTCATTCCAATTTTGAAAAACAAAAAATCCAAAGCTGATCCCAACTCCTATCGCCCTATTGCTTTAACTTGCACTATGTGTAAATTAATGGAAAAAATAATTAATAACAGATTAATGTGGTTCCTTGAACAAAATAAATGTTTTTCCAATATTCAAAATGGCTTCAGAAAAAATAGATCAACTTACGACAACCTTATTCAGCTGGAATCATATGTACACGAAAGTCTTGCTAATAAACAAATATGTGTAGCAACATTTTTTGATATAAGCAAAGCATACGATATGGTTTGGAAATATGGTATCCTCAAATGGTTTGTAGAAAAGGGACTTAGTGGAAATATTTTCAACTTCATTTCAAACTTCCTAAAGGCCAGATATTTTAATGTTAAAGCAAACGGGATAATTTCGAGAGAATGTACTCAGAGCAATGGAACCCCCCAAGGTTCAATCCTAAGCGTCACATTATTTTTAGGAGCCATCAATGACATAGCACTAAAAATAAAATCTCCTGTACACACCAGTATGTATGCTGATGACCTAGTTATATACATGAGAGGTAAAAGTCTAAAAACGATTGAGCGCAATCTCCAAGAGGCTATATCCACAGTATTCAACGATCTATCAAACCGAGGATGGCGTTTATCGCCCCAAAAAACAAAATGCATAGTATTCAGACGTCGACACAAAATAGCTCTACAACCAAATCTATTTATCGACAATCAAAAAATCGAAGTCTGTGAAGAAATAAAATATTTGGGAATGACATTTGATAACCAACTAACCTGGAACCCCCATATTGAAAGCTTAAAAAAATCCTGTTTATCTGGTATTAATCTGCTTAAAATGCTATCAAATATCAACTGGGGATGTGATCAAAAGGCACTACTACTTATATACAACAGTTTCGTGAGATCCCGAATAGACTATGGATCCATTGTGTATGCATCTGCTAGAAATCGTACTTTAAAGAAACTAGACGTCATTCAACTTACAGCGCTACGCTTAGCAACAGGGGCATATCGTACAAGCCCAAGGGAAAGCGTTATTGTCAACTCTGGAGAAATGCCCTTGAATCTAAGGAGAGAGATGTTAAGCCTCTTATATGCTGCAAATGTAATTTCGAGTGGAGACCACCCGTCCAAAAAATATGTTGTATCAGATAGATTCAATTCCCTTTATAGTAACCACCCCCACCTCCCAGTACCTTTCTATGAAAGAATAAACAGAATCTGCCAAAAGCTTCATTTTTCTCTCCCAACAAAATTCTTTCCTACTTTCAATGATGTTCCCCCATGGCTATCCTTCGCACCTAATATCGATACCCGACTTACAAAGTTTAACAAACACGAAGTACCCACACAAGTTATCATAAACAGCTTCAGAGATGTTATTTCAAAATACCACGACCATAACATAATTTACACTGATGGGTCAAAGATGGAAAATGGAACTTCATGCGCTATTGTTACGAACTCCGAAACAATTGGACTAAGATTACCAGAAGCATTCAGTATATATTCTGCAGAACTATATGCCATTTACAATGCATTACATAATATATGCAGGGATCAGTCAAGTGGAAATTTCCTTTTGGTCACAGACTCACTCAGTGCAGCAGTTAGTTTAGGAAAACTATATCACACCAATGAACTCCTTGTCCAGATCAAGAAACAGATAGCTGAACTTAATAGCAATCATAAAACGGTATCTGTACTTTGGGTCCCATCACATACAGGAATATGCGGTAACGAAAACGCTGATAAGGCTGCCAAGCAAACTTCAGGAAATTTATCCCTACCATTTGCAGAAAATAGAATCACCAAATCAGATTTAAAGATCCTCATTAAAGAAAAAGTACATCTACAATGGCATAATATATGGTTAAGCTCAAATAGTAAATTGAGAAAAGTTAAGCGGAGTATAACACCTTGGAGAACCTCGCCCACCAAAAGAAGAACACAGACCGTTTTGACTCGACTACGTCTGGGTCATACACGCTTCACTCACGAATATCTCCTCAAAAGGGAAGATCCACCCATGTGTATAGCTTGTGATGTACAAATAAGTGTTGAACATGTATTAGTGCAGTGCCCGGTTTTTGAAATAAGTCGTAGAATGTGTAATTTTCCGTGCTCCATAGAATCATTATTGAATGACAATTGTAACGTGGACAATCTTTTAAAATTCCTTAAAGACATCGACATTTATAAAAAAATTTAAATAATATTTTATGAAGAAAATTATTGAACAAACCATACTGTACCACTGCTAATAACCCAAGGTGGTTGATGCAGTTTATTTCTAAAAAAAAAAAAAAAAAAAGCTTTCGAACACTATGTATTCATTTTCAAGGACTAAAATTAAAAATCGAAGTTATGGTAACATTTTAAAAAAAATATCATATATAAAATACTTACATTATTAAACGAGATTAGAGGTAAAGTTGTAAAGTAAAAAATATACGTATATGTAATAAATGATTCAAAATATCTCCCAAAAAATTGAATAAACTTCAAAAAAACATTAAAAATAACGTTGTTAAGTTAATCCAATTCTGTTAATTTATCATACTATGATGTGATGATCAATAATTCAATTTAATAGGTTTTTATAAAAATATAACTGGAATTTAAAATTTTTTATTTGTTGTTTCTCAAATTCTAATAGATACGCATAGATTACGCTAAGATTAGTCAAGTCTGATTTTTTATTTATGCAATCACCATCTTGATTCATATATGACGTTTCTAAAAACAGACGCTTTTTATAATTTTCTTCTGTTGTCAATACTTCAGCAGATTGATAATTCATGACATGTCCTTTATAAAATACGTGTTCAGTAAGTGCACATCTGTCAGGGTATAACTTGCTGTCACTTTTGTGAGAGGTAATTCGATTAGAAAGTGACCTCTCGGACTAACCACAATCATTACAAGGAATTTCATAAACTATATTAGTCAGCTTGTTACTAGGTGTCTTGTCTTTGATTTTACTGAAAATTGAATTAATTGTAAGATGTGGTTTGTTAGCAATTTTTATATTATGATGTTTAAATATCCCAGAAATTTTAGGTGTTACTGATTTAATGTATGGTAAAGACACATAAATTGGCATATGATTATTGTCAGTTCTAGTATCACTGGAATCTAAGTTTGATGTTATGTTATTAGAAATGTCAGTCATTGTCATTATATAGTATTCGTTTTAATAGATATGGAGGATAAGAGTTTTCATATATAGTAGAGTACATATTTTATGACATGTTCATATCGATATTGAAGTAGTAGATGAGTATTTTTTCTCTGCACGAAATTATAGATCATGAAATATGCTCTAACAAATGGGTGACACGCGCAAAGTTTTGGAGCCACCATGAATGGGAATCATCAGGTACTTTCAATTTAGAATCTTATAGACTCACTTTATTCATGTTTTCCAAAAAATTATGCAAACATACCAAGTCATAATGCCATATTGTGATGGTGTATATCAGGCATTGAATTTTGAATTTCGAATAATAATAACCATTCCGTTTTCAAAGTATCCTATGAAAATATTGGATGAATTTGACCTGAAAAATCGTATCTATTCAGTAATTAAACAAATATAAATTAATTTTTCCGTAAGCCGCATTTTTAAGTATAATTATAACGAACTGGACTATTGTTAAGAAATATCACCCAATTTATGTCTTGCTTGAATATTTTTCTTTATCAAGCTTCGCTATAAAATAACTACAAGTCGAAACATTAGTATGGAAAGAGACCTATAAGAAAGGACCTTCCAAATTATTTCCGAAAAGACAAACAATGGGATCGTTTCGATTACAAAATTTATGTGGCCGCTAAAGTCATTCAATGTAAAACATGATAAAATGTGAAATTGTAACGCAGATGAATACGATTTTACGTTTAAGTTTCTCTGTCTGTATTTAAATGACATAAAATACCTGATAGCTTATAGCTAATACATTCCTTATAATATTAATGTTTTTTCGTATTGATATTGATAAAGTATACGAAAAGTTTGGATATAATTATATGAATATCTTTATGACCAAAAAAACTACATGCCCCGACAATAATAATTGAACTATGCTTTATCAAGGGATGTTATGAAAGCTTAAGTGAATCTCAATAATCCACAATATGAATAAGTGATTCATCAAACTGCTAAACAGTTTCGTTGTAATATACAGGGTGAGTCACCGTTGACGAGACTTGACTACTTCCTAGTTAATGTTCCTTATAAATATGAAGAAAAAACTGTACGTTTGTTTTTAGGAGACCACTTGGGTCTTGATATGTTACTACACTGTCAACGTGATCAAATGTGTAAATTTTGCTTGAACAAATTCAATAATACCAAAATTAGCTTCAGAAATCTCTCTCACTCCAATGTTCTTTCTTTACAGAATCATTTAAAAACAGATGGTCTTAAAACTACATATGAATTACTCAACGATAACACTATTAATAATATTGACATTATTATTAAAAAATTTACTAATACCCTTCTTTATTATGTAAATCTTACTTGTCCGCTTTCATCAAAATACATTAATAATATGACAAATAAAAAACACTGGGTCGATCAGGCAGTATTGCAGAAAGGTAATGATCTTAGAAATATATTTTCGTTAACAAAAGATCCACCTAACCCTAATGATCACCTGTTCTATAAAAAGATGAAGAAAGAGTATGCGATTGAGCTTTCTAAAGCAAGAAAGGGATATTATCAGGCAAATTTTGAAAATATAAGTAAAAACGATAAACACAAATGTATATGGTGTACTGTCAACAGAAAACTGAAAACAGGAAAGGAAGCACGATTTATCATTGATACAATCAAATTAAAAAACGAATTAATAAAAAAAAAACGAGATAGTAAATGTTTTCGCAAAATTTTTTTCGTCAAATGCGGAAACTGCAGTTTTAAATCACTTTGGCAATATCGATGTCAATAATTGCACCAGTATTTATATTTATATTACCTTCTATTTTTCTTCAATAATTGAACAAGATGTGCTTGATGGTATTTCTTCATTGAGAAATGTCAACTCTGAGGGTATTGACTGCCTCTCAACTAAACTCATTAAAAGTATGTTCTTGTTCAAGGAGTCTATATCTCCAATGAGACAGTGCTCTACTTTTAAAGATAATTTGGGAGGTAGTTTCCTCATATTCCATGCACAACCAACATATAGGTACATCCATTTTATATGCCAGTTGTATGCATGTGCTTCCTTAGGTCACAGTGACCGGTGAGTAATTTTGTCGTTGTTTTATTTGAATCTACCTAGACGTACATCCACCTGCTGAAGTTTTTGATATTCCCAATGCTACAATACCATTGTGCCCCAGGACCCACTGAAGTATCCCCTATTGTGGCTTGCCAGGAATAGGAGTTTTCAAATGTACTCTCAGATCAGTCTTAATAATTTGGGAACATGCCAAAGTTTCCAGTGCTGCTTGACTATCTGAGAATATAAAAATTTTTTGTCCTCTATACCCACTTCCTTTTCCGAACACGCATAGATAGTGTAGATTTTTGCCTGGAATAAAGATACAAAATTCTCCAACGATGTTGGACACTGCATTTGGTCTAGCACCGTGCACTCCAGCTCCTGTTCCTATATTAAATTTAGATTCGTCTTTGTAATACACCCACGTTATTTCCTGACTGCATGCCTTCAGCTCATCCCAGTTTAGCTGGATATTGTATGGTTGGTTGTCGTACATTATGTTTAACTTCTTATTTCAGGAAGCGAATTTGTGATACCTGTGATTCTTGAATGACTGCAGGTGTTGACGCTCCTGAGCCAATTTCCATTGCACTACAGCCTGTTTGCAGCCATTATCGCTTTCGCCTCAACATGCAAAGCAAGAAGCCAAAGATTAAGTATAATTTGAAATGCCGCCGTCGGGCTAGTTCTCATAAGTCTCACCACAGTTGTGTACTGCCAGTGTACTATCCTTGGATTTAGTACCCATTGTTAACTATTGTCCATTTGGCAGCCATAAGGGCCATTTTCCTTCATTTATTTTGTGAAGTAGGTCTGAAAATTTTAGGATAGTTTGGCATCCAGAATTATACCTAGATACTTCACCTCTTCTTAGGCACAACTACATGTTGAAGAGGCTTGGTAGTTTAAGTTTCTCAAGAAAATAGATACTCTGTCTTTGTCACCGCAGTGACAAATTACCCAAGCAAACCGGAGATAAAACATGTATTTTTCCGGAAAGCTTCACTCTCTTAGTCCATAACACGTCCCCAGGGCTTCAGACACATCCTTGAAGACTGGTTTGCACAGACCACAACCACTACACCCGCCTGGATGTAGGTACCTGTAAGAGTTTTACCACAGGAGGTTCCCCAAGGCTATCACCATTTTTCTAGAGGAAAGGGTTAGCTTATACGTTGCCCAGGATTTAAAGACCTTTGTAGGCTCCTTCTTTTTTCTTTTCGCCTGGTGAGCAAGATAAGCATTGTCCTATAAACCCTTGCCTCTGATATTTGATTTGCAATTACTAAATGGAGGCGGAGTACGCCTGACGAAAAATGTTCTCGACAATTTCAAATCTTCCATAATTTCCTATTTCCTACTATTCATGACATGTTTTGTAAAGTTAGTTGATTGAGGGTTAGTGTTGAGGACAATCAATATTTCACCATGTGTACGAATACCTGGATAGGTACTAACAATCAATCACTAACTATTGTCATAGTAGTTTCTGTAACGTCATTTTTATATATCGTTTAATATTCAATATATTGAGCGATTAACCCAAACTTAAAAGTATTTTCACTACACTGCTAACTACATTCACCATGTATTGAAAATTTTGATAATCCTAATTGTTTCTATCACTACTACGATTGACTTCGAATAATGACAATTTGGTACTATTAAAATATGACAGGTAAATACACAGCTTGCTAAAATGAGAAGTAACATGGCCTACGCCTATGCAATAATAAGGCTGGAATAATTAAAACATTAAGCGCCCAATGACAAAATTTTATCTGTCCCCAGGGGCCCAATTTTTTTCGAATACTTCCAGTACACAGTCAGAAAATAACCACAAATAGTAAAAACGAATTTGGAAATGTCTAGGAGCCGCAATATAGCCTAGGTTTCTTTGATGTTTATAATTGGTTTATAGTTTATTTCACTGTTTCTGGTTTTTTTTAGTTCTTCAGTTGATAGAGTATTGGAAGTTGTTTTCCCAAAAAAATCTACTTGCAGCTCAAAATGAATTTGGGACCATCAGGTCCTACATTTTAATATCTCATATACGGTAATAGAATGTGAGAACCAAACTTTGGTTCACAGAGCTGAATGGTATAAATAACTACTACTGTAACCCATATGGCGGATCACCGGGCCTAAATTGTAATTTTGGTTAAGAACCAATATCGGGTCATTGGGTGGTTACCTACTGTGTTAATATTTTTAAATACAAATGTTAATATCTCAAAAACGCAAAAGACTGGGTATAGGAGAGTGAACATAAACTGCCCTTATTTTTGGCATTAGAATTAGTTCGGAGAATCAACATAATTATGGGTTTTTCATTGAAAAAAATAAGATGTTTCCATCATTCTTTAATAGCCCTATATACAAACAATAAATCTTCGACATATCAACAATCACCTTGATCGTCCTACTTATCAACCCGAAAAGTTGTTTTTTATTTGGTGTTGGGGATGTTCACACTGAATTTCCAATATGAAGGTCTGTACCGGTCAATTTTTTAATAAATAAATAATTAATATCAATGTGACATTAAAATTCAACGTAGAATCTGAAAATTCAATAATATACAGGGTGTTACACTTCAAATAACAATTACAAAATAGAAACGAAGACAACAAAATAATTAGATAATAACAGCCTCTAAAAATGACCAATTGAAAAAATTCGGGGAAAAAACGGGAAAAAATTCCAAAGGAAATCAAAAATTATTTTACCGAACTGAAAAAAAGCAAAATACGCAATTTATAAAAAGCAAAAAATAGGGAAATATTAACAGAAGAAATGGAAATTATGAAAAAATGAAGGGGGTATTACCAGGATATTCTTAACGGCTCGTAAGAATTGGAGGAACACATGGAGGACAATGACGGAGTTGAAGCCGACATTAAGAAAACAATAGATAAAGAATAATTAGGAAAAGTTAAAAAGGAACTGAAACATTGGACAGCACCCGGATCCGACAAAATTACTGCAGAATTGATAAAAAGCATGGGTCAGAAAGAAAGAAATACATTGTCCCAAATTTACAACAGAGTATAGGAAGAAGAAACCTTGCCAACGGATTGGGAGACAGCATAAATAGTACCTACACACCTTCAAAAAAGGAGTGCAATAACTACCGAGATATCACATTACTGAATACAGCTATGAAAATACTGGAAACGATCATAGAAAAAAGAATCAGACTGAAGATCGAGAGAACAAAGTTTTTGTGAAGACCTAGTTTAGTGAGGCTGCCTTGTAGAATTTTGGGACCCAGTCCCGTAGATGAAACAATGACCGGCACCACCTCTACTTTCTCTGCATGCCAGATCTGTCCCTATCTCAATTGCAAAATCAGTAAATTTTGCAATTTTCTCGTGGTATTGATCATTATTATCACCATTACTGTAATTATTATCAATAATATGATTTCAATCACCACTATTTCGATATAACTGTAACAACTTTTTAGCTACTGATACATACAATTACATTACTCGATACTATGTGGCAATGATAGTGTTCAACCAAATATAATAGCGGTTTATACCGGCTTTCTCTTTCCGATTTGGTGGAAAATGGCAACCAACATAAATTCGCATTAAATAGCGTGTTATATTCACTACTCTTCTACTTTCAACTATTTTTTCAACATGATACATGTTAAATATGGTAGAAATATGTTAATTGGGAATGCTTGGCAAACAATCTCGAGGAGATATTCAAGAAGAATTTTAAACAACCCATTGAATGCACTAAAGGTGCATTTCACTCGTTGATAATTGACTTAAAACATTCTGAACAATGAACAAGAAGCGTAAAAATGTTTTAAAAGAAACTATATTTTAAGAATTTTATGTTGTAATTTTTGTAGCCTAAGCGTTTATTATACCAAATTTATCAATAAGATAAATTATCACTTGATTTTGTATGGCCTGAATTGCAGAAGCATCAGGCGCCGAGCTTTTAGAGTCAAGCGGTAATTAAATGTGGATGAATAGTATGTCATTATATTTGATGTAGTGAATAAGCTCGAGGGTACCTATTATATTTATTTACTATCTATATTATATTGGTGACTACTAGAACAATCTCTATGAAAATTGGCATAGATAAGAAACAAGTTATGGAGAATTAATGGAAACTATTTTGACACACGTCACTTACGGTTATCCCGAAAGTGAACGACAACTTTGTTATTTAAAGTGTAACACCCTGTATATTATTGAATTTCCAGATTCTACATTGAATTTTAATGTCACCTTGTGTGAAATAACCTATATCTAGAATGTATACTTATCGAGATATTAAATTTTCTAACGAAAAATTGACAAGTGCAGACCTTCATTTTGAAAATTTAGTGTGAACATCCCCAACACCAAATGAAAAACATCTTTTTGGGTTGATGAGTAGGACGATCAAGGTGATTGGTGACATGTCGAAATTTTTGTTTTGTTTATGGAGCTGACGAATGATGGAAAGTTCAAATTCAAAAATGTTAAACATCTCATTTTTTTCAATGTCCCAAAAATAGGGGCAGTTTATGTTCACTCTCCTATACCCAGTCTTTTGCGTTTTTGAGATATTAACATTTGTATTTAAAAATATTAACACAGTAGGTAACCACCCAATGACCCGACATTTGGTTCTTAACCAAAATTACAATTTAGGCCTGGTAATCCGCCATATGGGTTACAGTAGTAGTTATTTATACCATTCAGCTCTGTGAACCGAAGTTTGGTTCTCACATTTTATTGCCGTATACCGGATATTAAAATGTAGGACCTTATGGTCCTAAATTCGTTTTGAGCCTCGGAATTTTTTTGCGTGGTGCGAGTAAACAGCAAGTAGATACTTTTTAAACAACTTCCAATACTTTATCAAATGAAGAACTAAACAAAAACCAGACAAAAGTGAAATAAACTATTTATAACAATTATGAACATCAAAGAAACCTAGGCTCTAGACATTTCAAAATCATGTGCACTATTTGTGGGTTATTTTCTGGTTGTGTACCAAATTGTCATTATTCGAAGTCAATCATAGCGTACAGTGATAGAAATGGCTCGTTTGAAAAAACAATTAGGATTATCAAAATTTACTTTTAATACACGGTGAATATGGTTAGCAGTGTAGTGAAAATACTTTTGTTCACGACCACTCAATAAGTCAATATTTTACCTCCTAACAAAAGGTACCTACATGGTACCCATATATCTACTAGAGTGAATTATAATTCACGCTTCTGCATTTAAATAATATGCCATGACAACTCAACACACAAAATTTCGGTACATAGGTGACTAGAGGTGGGAGTACAATATGAAATAAACTATTAAATCTGCGTATTTTGTTTAGGAAATTTGTTTCTGAAATATATTCTATCGATAAAATATCGAAATTTTTAATATTGATATTTTACATAACGGTATGTTTTAATATTGATATTTTTTAAACAATATATTTATAACGGTACGGTGTATAGATACTTTACACAGTATCGCCCATCTCTATATGTTACATTTGACGTACTCAGGAAATTTATTAATTTAGAATTGTCAATAATACCAAATTATTACTTTCCGTTCTACACTCGCCTTATTTAATAAAGAAATCAAGGGTCGTGGACAAAGTATAGTATTCACTCACAAATGTATGGCCATTATTCACTCGAGTGACTTGCGCCCCTCGGCTACGGCTCGGAACGCAAACGTCACCCTGCGTGAATAATAGCTAGCATAAATTGCTCGTTCAATAATATACTATTAAATTTGGGTCAATCGCTCAATATATTGAATCTTAAACAAAATCTAAAAATGACGTAACCGAAACTACTTTGACAATGATTGATTGTTAGTACCTATCCAGTTATTCGTACAAATGGTGAAATATTGATTGTCCTCAACACCAACCCTCAATCAAATAACTTCACAAAATATATCATGAATATTAGGAAATTATGGAAGATTTGAAATTGTCAAGAACATTTTTCGTCAGGCGCACTTCACCTCCATTTAGTAATTGCAAATCAAATATCAGAGGCGAGGGTTTATGTGACAATGCTAAAGAGGGTTCACTAGTTCCATGATTTCAATTTAGATACACCCACTACAATTCCGACAAAAGCAATCCCAACTTCCTAATTCAAACCCAACCGTTAAGGGAAAACCTGTTCCAAACAGTTCTAACATTTTAAGACAATATCGAAACAATGATGTAACCTGGCCCAACCGAATACGAAATCAAAACCTACCCAAACCCACACCGATTGGTGTTTTAATTCGAACCTCTAACTACTGACTACTATCAGATATAAGTTTTTCAGACACTCCCTATACATATCAGAGACCCTGCAGAAATGTATCTCAGTATTGTTCAATACTTACTGTCAAACCTCCTTTCAGGTGTCTGATCCAAACATTAGCTTGTGATTATCAAGTTGATAAAATTTCAAATAATAATAGCTATATCGAACAAGACGACCAAGTATATAATTCCGAAAGCAATCATCTAATTGATCAATTAGAAAACGTCAGTATTGTACCACTCTCGATTTAGCTAGTGGGTCTCATTAAATCGAGATTAATGGAAATTATTTATGCAATTCTAGTATACAACGATACTATTCACTTGACTTCAAAACCCCAACAAGTCGATATAACTACAGGACATTCAAATATTAATGATTTACATAGATCGACAGTTGAAGTTCCGATAAAGCACTACATCGACGATTACTAAGACCGTTCAAAAATCACATACGACGATTTAAAAAAAGTTAAGTACAGGCACGGAGACTGTTCAGGAACTATGTTTATTTCATAGTGTATCCTAAAACATACCTTTACGTACTTGATTTCAATCCGGAAAATAGACTTTTACGGGATAATAGCACGCAATTATCCCGTAAAGGAGTTTTACAGGCTTTTACCAGTGAAATCTCAGTTCTGCTTCAAAAGTATGAATATACATTTATTGAAATTCAACAGCAAAACAATAAACAGAACGATTTGTTGGGTATCAGATGCCCCGTGGCTTCATGAGATTAACGCAAAATGTCCTCAGGAATGAATTGATTTTGAGCCATTTCGTGAAAATCGGATAATGACAATCGCTGACAGCATCATATTATTTAAAAACCAATATTATGTTTCTATGGGTACCTACCAACTACAGGCCAGCTATCTTGGCATTGAATGCAAATTTCAAAAATAACGAACGCCGATAAATATATTAATATTTTATTTTTTCACTATGAAATAAAATGTTGTACGTCACACGTCCGGTGAACTTTTACAGTACTCGTTTCAATCTCACTCGTACTGTAAAAGTGTACTTACCGGACTAGTAACGTAATAGTATATTTTCCGTTTACATAGTTTAGAAAAAAAGGCAATTCTGTAGCCTCATTTACGTTCGCAAATCGCTATTGCGGCCTACTTAAGTTTGATGTTTTAACAGCTTATGCCATATTTTTTAATAAAATGGCGACGTCTATTGACAGTTGCTAAGATGTTGCTAGGGAAGCCGTGCGATTTACTTTACAGCTGCGCGTTTTTTTACCGTGCGTAATAGATGTCATTACATTGATGCCGACTGTGTGTTATTGACTGATTACAGGGGGGGTCGTAGGTAAATATCTATTACAAATCAGTGAACTACCACAAAATCAATATTCATTCACACTTCAATAATAAACCAGCCAACTGCCTACCTGACTTACGAAGAACGTCAGGCTTTTTTCAAAAAGAAAGTGAGTATAGTTTTCGAAGTAGGTTTATGGTGAGTGGGTCTATAAGGCCCTCCACTGCGACTCTTCGAAGTAAGTTCCCATAAAAAAAACAGTAATAAGTGCATAAGTAAGGAAATAAGCGTATCTCCAGTATCATTAGTGAACAAATTTTGTTCGGAAGTGTTTTTTTTATAATTAATTTTCATTATGAAGTACTGTGTTTTGGCAGGACAAGTTATGAGACTAGCGTAGTCTAGTGCTCTGGATATTTTATTTACCCTTTTGAGCTATCAATTAGCAACTGCTACAGACTAAGTGCTGATACGTCTGTTACGGTTGCAATTATTAAAACTATCAATGGACTGTATATTTATTTTTATATCTTAAACTTTACACTGAGATGCATATGCACGTGCTCTCCTCTTAGGGAGCAAAAAACAAGTGTTAATATATAGTGCGCCAGGCTGGAGCCAAGGGCGTAATTTTGCTGCGTAGAGCTACGACAGTGTTGCCACTGTGCCCATTAAATAATAGAATATAATACTTAACAAAAATATAAATTTTAGGGATTTAACATTCACCCCTCCTTGAAAGGATGCCCTTTCAAGAAACCAAAATTAAACAAAATAATATAAATTCTTTTCAGTCTTAAAATCTTCACTACTTAACATCTATCGGCAACACACAAAGTTTTTGTACCGCACGCTTAACTATTCCGTTGACAGTTTTAACATCTACCACTCTTGTCACATTGTCATGTCCTGGATATAACTTCACAATTCTTCCCCTCTTCCATGCCAGTGGAGGAAGGTTCTCATCTCGTAGCAGGACCATCGAGCCAATTGCAATCAGACTAGGAAACTGCTGCTTCCACTTTGTCCTTACTTGAAGCTCGGACAAATACTCTCTTCTCCACCTTTTCCAGAAATTTTGCATGACAGCTTGCAATCGTTGGTATCGATCCAAGCGATTATCTGGAATCTCCAGTAGGTTTGGAGACGGCAGTGCAGTCAATGACCGCCCAATCAGGAAATGTGCCGGCATGAGGGCGTTCAGGTCGTTTGGATCGGAGGAGATTGGAGAAATGGGACGAGAGTTAAGGATACTTTCAATTTGGACTATAATAGTGTTCAAATCCTCAAACGTTAACCTGATATTCCCTATTATGCGTTTCATATGAAATTTGGCGCTTTTTATTCCCGCCTCCCATATTCCTCCAAAGCTCGGTGACCTTGCAGGAATAAAATTCCATTTAATTAAATCACTCGCGAGAGCATTGGAAATATTATCATTATTTATAACTAAAAATTCAGCCAATTCTTTCAATTCGCGGTTTGCCCCTACGAAATTACTACCATTGTCAGACCAAATGCTGACTGGCTTTCCCCGTCTACTTGATAAATCGATTTAAAGCAGCAAGAAAGCACTTTGTTGTCAAATCGCTTACAATTTCTATGTGCACGGCTTTGGTGCACATACACACAAAAAGACATATATACGCCTTTACTAATTTTGGACCACGAGTTAATCTATCTTTGATAAGGAACGGCCCACCGTAATCAACCCCTACATTTAAGAAAACGGATATATCATTTACCCGAACGTCCGGTAAGTTTCCCATGAGGTAATTTGGTTGCTGTGACGGATTAACTTTAAAGCATTTAACACATTTCTTAATTATTTTTTTGCACGCGTTTCTACCCGAAACCGGCCAGAATTTTTCACGTATCGCACCAAGCAAATTTTGAGCGCCACAATGCATAAGTCGTTGGTGTTCATTTTCTAATATAAGTTCTGTAAGTCTATGTGAAGAAGGTAATATTAATTGATGCTTTTTATCGACTGGGTATTTGGAATTCCCAAGCCTACCCCCGACTCGCAAGAGTCCCTCATGTAAAAAGGGGTTGAGTGAGAGTAGTTTACTATCCTTCTTCAATGTTTTTCCTTTTTGTAAATCATTATACTCTTGTGGAAAAGATTGCATCTGTACCCTTTTTAATATGAATAACAAAGAATTCTCGATTTCTATTGGAGTAAGAGCATTTGTATTCCGAATCTTTTGTTTAATATTTTCACAAAATCTAAAAACGTACGCTAATGTTCGCAATAATTTGTTTAGCGACGAAAATCGCGAGAGTAAATTCGAAATTTCAAAATCGTTATTTTTATTGTCAGTAACTGTAAGCGTTAAACTTTTTTGTTCTGGTATATTGGAATGTGCTATTTGAAATTCACTTAAATTCCATTCAGTATTGGGTAGATGGAACCAATTAGGCCCATACCACCATGAAGCTGATTCTTTTAAGTAGGTGGGGTTTGTGCCCCTTGATAGTAAATCTGCAGGGTTGTCCGAACCTTGTACGTGATACCACTCGTTTGCATTTGTAAGTGATTGAATTTCGCTAACGCGGTTCGCGACAAATGTTTTCCATTTTCCTATATCGCCGCGAATCCAATTTAAAGTTATCATCGAGTCCGTCCAGTAATATGTTTGATCAAATTCAATTCTTAATGACTGCTTAATCTTTTTGGCTAAATTCGAGAGTAATACGGCTCCGCACAATTCTAATCGCGGTATATTAATTTGTTTCAATTGTGCAACCCGTGATTTTGCACACAATAGGTTAGAATGTATTTCACCATCGGGCCTAACATATCTTATGTATAAACAACCCCCATACGCCTTTTCGGACGCGTCGCAAAATCCGTGCAATTCTACCCGTGTATATTCCGCATTCATTACATATCTTGGTATCTTAAAATTATTAATTTCTGGTAGATCATTTCGAAATCTTAGCCAGTCATCTTTCAAGTTTGAGGGGATTTCATCGTCCCATGAAATTTTAATTTTCCAGAGTTCCTGCATAAGAAGCTTTGCTACTACTATAATTGGTTGGAGTAATCCTAAAGGATCATATATCTGACAAACAGCCGATAAAACAGTGCGCTTCGTTACAGTACCCGAAGGTGCCGACTCCGCGATTGAATACTGTATTAAATCTAAATTTGCATTCCTATAGACTCCTAGAGTTTTGCTAGACTCATTTCCGCCTAATTTTAAAGTGCTGACTGGTAAGTTTTCGTCTACCTCAAATTTAGCTAATAAACTAGAATTATTGCACAACCACTTTCTGATTGGAAATTCAGATTTTCCTAAAATATGAGAAATTTCTTTTTGTATTTGCAATATTTCCCTTTCGGTATCGGCTCCGGTTAAAAGGTCATTAACAAAAAAGTCGTTTTTTATTATTTCGCAAATTGACGGATATTGTTGACTATTTTCTTTTGCGATTTGAATTAAACATCTAATAGCTAAGTACGGTGCCGCCGCGAATCCGTAAACTAACCATTTATTTTGTATCAATTTAATTTCTCTGTTTCATTGCTTCGCCAAAATATTTTTTGATATTCACAATCAGAATCTACTACTTTAATTTGTCTATACATCTTAGATATGTCTGCCGAAATAACATACTGATAACGCCTAAATCTTAATAAAATGGAAAATATTTCATTTTGTAATATAGGACCCGTAAACTGAACATCATTTAAACTCAATCCCGTGTCGGTTTTTTGACTAGCATTAAATACCACTCTACACTTTGTAGTTAAACTATCAATTTTCATCACAGGATGATGTGGTAGATAATAGCTGTCCGCGGGTACTAATGGTTCCTCGTCATTTATGCATTTCATATGTCCCAGTCTCTCAAATTCATCCATAAACTCAAGATACTCCTCTTTTAACTTTGAATTATTATTTAACCTTCGCTCTAAGGATTGAAAACGCTTCAATGCATTCTCTCGTGATTTACCTAAATTTATTCTCGACTCCTTGAACGGTATGCTTACAATAAAGCGGTTCTCGTTATCACGTTTCGTCGTTTTTTCAAAGTATTCTTCACAGTATTTCTCTGACTGCGACAGATTGCTTTTGGAATCGACCTCTTCGATTTCCCAAAATTTTGCCATTGTTTCATGTAAAATATCTTGATCCACACTCAAATAAGTCAACGATTCCCTTTTGATTTTATCGTCCTGATATTTAGCGCAAATATTACCAGCAACTATCCACCCAAATTTAGAATTTTGTAGTATTGGCATATTTGGACCAAGCCGTTTCTGTTCCGCTAATAAAATAGACCAAAATACATTAGATCCTATCAATAAACTTATTTCGTCCGATACACAAAAATCTGGATCTGCCAAACTCAAATTTGGGTCTATATTTAAAATATTTTTATCAAACGAACAAATCGGTAATTTATCGGTTATCTTAGGAAGTATTAAACATTGTATATTCTTACTAAATTCCATATCTATGCGAGACGTAATCGTTAGATTTACTTGATTTTCTATGGAGGTTAGCGCTTGTCCTACACCCTTTACCACGTGATTAATTTTTTCTGTTTTTAAATTCAGTTTTTTGCACAAACTAGAACTTACGAAATTACTCATTGAGCCGCTATCCAGCAATGCCCGACAATATTCAACACGATTACCTATTTTTATGCCTATTACTGCCGTGCTTAATAAAACCTGCGAAAGATCAGTTGACGCCCCCGTATACGAAGTAGTTTGCCTTGAGTCGCCGTTACCTCTGGCATCCCCACTGCCCCTCGAGCTATTCGAAGTCAGCTGTGTTGGCGCCTCGACCCTTAAATCCGCATTCACGAAATCTGAATCTTGTGCTGGTACCGGTGTCACGACGTTATTTGACGAAGGATTTTTAAAATTCGAAAAATTCGCTATGTGTAAGAGAGTATTGTGTGGCTTATGACATGTTGCACACTTTTTCTTTTTACAATTCCAAGTAAAATGATTTTTCTGTAAACAATTTAAACACATTTTAATTATTTTTGCCTCAGCTACGCGTTGTTTTACCGGTAAACTTAAAAATGAACTACATGTATAAATTACGTGATTGCCTTTACAATAGTAACATTCCAATTTACCTGCGTCTTCATTGGTACTTACAAAACTTTTACTATGACCCTTTATCAAAATATTCTTATCATTTTTGTCTCTAGATACCTGTACCTTTTCTAACAGTTCACACCGACCTTTTAAAAATAATTTCATATCATTCATGCTCGGTAGGTCCTTTTGATCAGACAGTTTATTTAATTTATAGTTTTCCCACTCTCTACGAGTTATCATATCAAATTTACTAGTTAAGATGTAAATCACTAACCGGTCCCAGTGCTCCGTACTCTCACCCAACGTTTTAAGAGCCATTAAATGTTTATTTATAGTATCAAAGAAGCTTCTCAACTCCTGGTGACCCTCTTTGTGCAGACTTGGGTACTAAAATATGGCTTTCAAATGATTGTGAATCATTAAACTTTTATTTTCGAAACGATCAACTAATAGTTGCCATGCATTGTTGTAATTATCTCCTGAAACCTCAATCTGTTCCAAAATCTGACCGGCTTCTTTATTTAATGCGCTTTTCAAGTATAAAAACAGTTGAACATAAGTAAGTTCAGTATTGTTGTGCACCAAAGCCATAAACGAATCCCGAAATTGGTACCAACTGGTGTATGACGCATCAAAAGTGGTTAGGGTTATTGGTGGTAATTTTATCATGGAATTTTGAAAATTAACCCTTAATTCATCCACCACGTTTCCCGTTTCACTTTGCATGCGACTCACCCCATTCGATATTGTGGAACCTTTTACTGAGTCATGATCCGCGTATTTTGCTGCTTCAAATTTACTTATCAGCGATTTCATTTCCCCTATCAAATCAAAATAATTATCCTCAAACTCATCGTCTTGCTCACTAATATTTCCTTCGGTTTCTGAAGCTAATAAAGTAAAAATTTGATTTTCAATTTCTTTATACTGGTCATAACTCGGTTCTAAACGTTCTAATCGCGTATTAATATTATTAAAATTCAAATCTGTGATATTATTTTTATCGATTTTGTCTAAATAGCTCTTAGTTTTCGTTAAATTACTTTTTATTGCTGCCCTTTGCCGTTTCAAATTACTTAAAAGTTTCTTATCGTCTGCCGATAATTCTGACATATTTTATTTTTAGTTATTATAATTATTCACGACCAAGAACAACTATTATGGACCTCAATAAAAGTAATAAAATTGGAATGGACTTACAGGATTATCTCCCTCTGCACTGAACCCTTACTCTTGGCGGCGCGGCCGGCGAATCCAAATTCCAACACGTGTCCTTCCTTCTTACTTGCCACTTGTTTTATACTCGTTATTAAAATTGCAGCTTTTGTAACGTTTCTTAATTTTTTCTAATTTGATATCCGGTTCGTCTGGACCATCATGTTACGGTTGCAATTATTAAAACTATTAATGGACTGTATATTTATTTTTGAAATCTTAAACTTTACACTGAGATGCATATGCACGTGCTCTCCTCTTAGGGAGCAAAAAACAAGTGCTAATATATAGTGCGCCAGGCTGGAGCCAAGGGCGTAATTCAGCCGCGTAGAGCTACGACAGTGTTGCCACTGTGCCCATTAAATAATAGAATATAATACTTAACAAAAATATAAATTTTAGGGATTTAACAACGTCAACAAGGTTGTACAGCGCTCCTCACGTTTAGACATTAATAGGCGTGTGCGTAAAGTGGTTTGAAAACACGGTCATTTTCCAATCAGAGAAAATAATTACTGAGAGCCGTGACGATCCTTGCGTATTCCAACAAAACCAAAACGAAATACCAAAACCAGAAAAATTACACGAAATACCAAAACAAAAAACTGAATTTTTAAAACCAACCACAATAAAAAAAGGTTGATACCGAAAATAAAACTGTAGAAACCAATGATCGAAATAAAGTCCACATGACAATTCAAAACGACCTTTGAAGGTAAGATATGAATTCAAAACTGAAAAATGGGCAGGAATATTCTACCCACTAAACAAGAAACATAAGTCTTTTTTGTGAAGTTCTTTTTAAAGACTTTTTGTGATGTTTACTTAAAACGTTAATAAGATATCTCCTAGATGTTTGAATTTCATAACCAACTTTTTTAACATGCATGTCATGAAATTAAAACATATTTTTGATGTACACAGTAATACTTGAATTCGCAGTGACATAAACATCCTATGAACTTCTTTTCAGCAACTTCCTAGAGGAAACATTTAAACGATATTAATTTGTATAGTTCTCACTTATGTTACATACAGAACAGTACTGCAATTTTACAAATTAACATATTTCTAAGATGATCACATTTTGTAGTTACTTTTACATCTTCCAAACTACTTTTTAGTAACTTTCTGTGACTATGTTTATACGATGTTAGTTTATAAAACTCTCAGTAATATTTACCGGTGTGAAGATAGCAGCCAATTTTAGCTGCAAAAATGTTGAGAACTGCTCAACTCGCGGTTTCAGTGGCGCGCAGAATTTAATATATTGGATCGAATTCATATTTCGGAAAGCCAACTTGGTATGCAATGAGTAGGGGTATTGGTGTAGAGGACACACTGTTTGGAGGAAACTTGCTTCGATGAGTAACAAAGGCAGAAATGTCACCCCTAAAACTGAAATAAATTCTAACTGCCAAAGGAAACGAGAAGCCAACTTGATATTAAAAGGGTACAATGATGTTAATGTATAGACTACACTGTCAAAAGGAAATTTGCTTACGAAGGGGATGAAGGGTTAAAATGCCACCCCTAAAACTAAAATAAATTCTAACTGCCAAAGGAAACGAGGAGCCAACTTAATATTTATAGGGTACAATGATGTTAATGTATAGAATACACTGTCAAAAGGAAATTTGCGTACGAAGGGGATAAGGGATGAAATGCCACCCCTAAAACTAAAATAAATTCTAACTTCCAGAGGAAACGAGAAGCCAACTTAATATTTATAGGGTACAATGATGTTAATGTATAGAATACACTGTCAGAAGGAAATTTTCTTACGAAGGGGATGGAGGGTTGAAATGCCACCCCTAAAACTAAAATAAATGCTAACTGCCAAAGGAAACGAGAAGCCAACTTGATATTTATAGGGTACAATGATGTTAATGTATAGAATACACTGTCAAAAGGAAATTTGCTTACGAAGGGGATTCGACATCATTGTACCCTATAAATATCAATTTGGCTTCTCGTTTCCTTTGGCAGTTAGAATTTATTTCAGTTTTAGGGGTGACATTTCTGCCTTTGTTACTCATCGAAGCAAATTTCCTCCAAACAGTGTGTCCTCTACACCAATACCCCTACTCATTGCATACCAAGTTGGCTTTCCGAAATATGAATTCGATCCAATATATTAAATTCTGCGCGCCACTGAAACCGCGAGTTGAGCAGTTCTCAACATTTTTGCAGCTTGAGTTGGCTGCTATCTTCACACCGGCGTAATATTTCATATTGAACATCACAATAACAAAATTGGGTGAGCTGTTTGAATGATGTATTCATAAAATTATAAAAACCCAACCTAAAACCGAGACCAAAGACAAGCATGATATGGCAGATCGTGGCGTGGTTTACAGTTTCACGGTTTTATTTTAGTAGAAAAGCACTGAAATAAAGTTGTATTCGTTTTCGTTATTTCCAGGGGTTATTTCCTACTTTTCTATACCTGGTTCTAGTTCTTGTTATAATGGACGAACAACAGTTATCGGTAAGTACCTAAAATTAGTAAAACTTAAATATAGGTACTCATTTAATACTTTAATCGGCTATTCAACATTGAAATTCCGGGTGACGGGATTGTACCCTGAAATTATACAATAGTTTACAAAATAAGGTTTTTTTCAACTTCTAAAATAATTTAGATAGTTACTTGGTATATTTTAAAAACGATTTAGAATATTTCAAATCCGAGATAATCCTCATATTTTTGCAGAGATTTGGATCTAGAAGAAAATCTGTTCAATGTTCAAGATATCACAGAACCTACCTCAATAGAATAAAAAAAAAAAGAATTGGTAATTATGTAAACAAAAGGGCAGTAATTATTTCAGTTGATGTGTTAAATAGTTCCAAATATGTTGAATCAAGCATCTCCAGTTCTAGTTTTTGTAGTAGCAGCAATAGTCATACAAATCAATATAGTTTTGCAGGTTGAGAAAATTTTACTATCAATACTAAGAATTCTTGTAAACAGATATAAAAACAGATATTTCTGCTAAACAGTGAAAAGTGTTTTTCTTCATATCTCGGTCGAAAGTACGCACTTTCGTCCCTCATAGCAGGGACGAAAGTTCAACATTTACTCCCTGTGAAAAGTACACGCGTTTCCTCTATAACAGCGGGAGGAAAGAGTTTCTCATGCGTATTTATACTCGTAACTACGACCAGCGGCACTCGCTTCCGACCGGCTATGAAGAAAAATAGTATACACTCCACGGGCCGAAGGTTGAAATCTCGGCCCTGCGCGTCATGATGCCCTCGGCGAATTTCGGCCCTGCGCGTCATGATGCCCTCGGCGAATTTCGGCCCTGCGCGTCATGATGCCCTCGGCTTCGCCTCGGAGCATCATGACGCGCAGGGCCGAAAATTCAACTTTCGGCCCTTGGAGTGTAATATACTATTTTTTAATAACTCTAGATTATTGATTATTAACAACAATATTTCCCATGCTAAATCTTCATTACAAATTTTAAGAACAGATGTGAAGATGTCATTTCTATCAAAAGACATCCGAACATTACTCAAAATTCCGTAAACAGTTGTACACAAATTCAGTTTTTGTTAATATGTGTCATATATCACTCCCTTGTTATGTAATATGCTCACACTATAATATTTTTTAAGGTTGGATTCCTGGACGAGGTATTTTTTTTAGGTTGGATTCCTGGACAAGATATTTTGTACGTGCTTTTTTAAATAACTGCTCTATTTATTAATATACTATCCACATCCTTTATTGCTTTTTTTTCTTTTTAATGTACATGGTGAACAACTAAGAACGGCTGTAGGCCATATCTCAGAAAATAATCGTGGTACAAAAAAAAATCTTTAGGAAAGAAAAATCGCTGGAAAATATTTATTTTTTGATATTAGTCAGAGGTTCAAGTAATGTCCATCCAACATCTAAGAGAATATACTATATCGTTTTTGAAATGTTGCATTTAGTTCATTGGTAAGATGTTATTTTATAGACATTGCATCAACATGTACTAGATGTTAAAAGGTATTTCTGAATATAACAGAAATGTTTGTTTTAGTTTATTATGAAGACTTCCTTTTGAGGAAGTTCTAGTATATATAATTTAAACCCATCTACCCGAAGGTGTAAGGTGTAAATTTGGCCTAATTATTATATATAAAAGCTCTCCATGTATTTTTGTTTCTTGCTTTGGTTCGTGCTTCCGCTTGGCTTTTTCTATGTTACCGTCCCATGTTTTCGTTGGTCTTTCCCTGGATCTGCTTTCATGTTTTTTTGCTTCCCATATCTATTTCACTGGCAAGTTGTTGCTTAATCTGGTTAAGTGTCCAAACCATTTTAATTGTCTATCTTTTATTATCTGTATTACTGGTAGAGCATTAAGCTTTTCTCTCACTATTGAATTTCGTATTCTGTCTCTCCTTGTAATACCTGAGATCTTCCGTAGGTATTTCATCTCCATACTCTGTAATCTGCTTTCCATCCTCTTCGTCAGTACCCAGCTCTCACAAAAGTTAATATAGGGAGAAATATAGTTCTATATACAGTCATTTTAGTTTTAACCGAGATTTCTTTCTTTCCAATGAACGAATTTTTAAGACTATGGTACACCTACGAAGCATTTTCTACTCTTGTATTTATTTCTATGTCATGGTTCCCTTTATTATTGATGTTTACTTCTAGCTATTTGAAATTTTGCACTTGTTCCAGATGTTTTCCGTTAAGATTTACATTTATTTGGGTATCTTTTTCCCTGTCACCATTACTTTTGTCTTTTCTTCATTTATTTTCAAGTTTTTATTTTCCAGCTTCGCATTCCAAATGTCTAAGTTCCTCTGCAGATCCTGTTCGTTTTTTGCGAATATTGCAAGATCATCTGCAAAAGCGCATTCACGTAGATAAACGGACTGTAGATGTCTGTGTCCAATATAAAACGATTTATTTCCAGAAGAGGCAAACCTTTTTTTTTTTTTGACGGGTGGAAATACTTTATGTACATCTACTATAGGTTCTACCCTTCGTAGATAGTGAGGGACTCCCGGTTCGTTTGTGCAGGTCCGGTTTACCCACTAAAACCACCTCCTCTTCTCGCCGCCTGCAATACTCTGGCACTGGCTTGTGGACCATTCATTCGGAGTACTGCCTGGTCTTAGATACTACCGCCTTTTATCTCCCCTGTCTAACGTGCTCTTCCGTCTCTTTTAATTTCAGTATCTCTTTTATGATTTCGCATGCTGTGGTCCAGTTAGACGATTTTTCGATCATTTTGGTCACTAGGTTATCAGCGGCCCATTTCCTCCATTAACCTAGCTCGAGGTATCTCCCACCTATGACACGAGAACATCGTGTGCTCAGGGTCGTCCGTTTGATCGCAGTAAACGCAGCTATCGTCTGTCTTACCAATCTTATTAGTGTATGTGCGGAATGATCCGTGGCCAGATAGTATCTGGGTCATATAGTAATTCCCGCCTCGGTGCTTACATTCTACCCACCTCCTAATATTAGGTATGAGGCGCTTGGTCCATTGTCCTCTATCGCTTAATGCGTCCCATCTCTCCTGCCACTTGGCCATTGTGTTCTCTCTGGCCTCTTTTTCCACACCATTTCTGTCTGCGTCTTTATTACTGTATATGGCGTGCCTCTCCTCTACTAATAGGTCTATTGGGGGAATCCCTGCGATCACTTGAGCCGCTTCTGCTGAGACCGTTTTATACGCTGAGATGACTCTCAGCAGCATACATCGCTGTTGCCTCTGTAGTAGGTTTCTATACTTTCGCATTCGCATAGCTCTGTGCCAGATAGGTGCTCCGTACAATAGAATTGAGTGTACCACTCCGCTTAGTGCTCGCCTCTTTTCCTCTCTAGGTCCGTTGAGGCAAACCTGCTTGTATTTATAGTGACAGTACCCTTCTCTAGCAATAACTACGGTTGATTTTCTAGATGCTGGTCACCCATATATGGACGTTCCATTTACAACTCAGGAAATATATAATATACTGTATAAATGTAAAAATGATAAGTCTCCAGAAACTGATGGCATTTCCTTCAAATTTTACAAGAACCTACCACATAAGTGGGTTATATATTTAACTTCTTTGTTTAACTCAATCTTTGATTCCTCAATAATTCCCAATTCGTGGTCTAATATTTTATTGTCTATGTTGCATAAAGTAGGCCCATCTGATACACCTGATAATTATAGAGGTTTGGCTTTGGTAAATTGCTGTACTAAGATTTTCACAACTGTTATTCTAAACAGATTATCTTTATGGGTTGGTAACAAACTGCGGAGTTATGCCAGAGTGTCAGTCTGGCTTTCGTGCAGGCCGAGGGTGTATCGACAATGTTTTCACTTTGAGCTCTGTTATTAATCTACATATTAGACATAAAAACCGAAAAGTGTTTGCAATTTCTGTCGATTTCAAAAGTGCTTTGGACTCAGTCCAGCCTAATTTATTATGGCTGATACTATTTAATCTAGGAGTCTCGTCAAAAATTATTGCCTTGATAAGAATACTTTATTCGCAAGCCACTGATTATATTAGAACGATTTTTTTTTGATTGGCTATAGATTGTAAGTAGAAGATTCCCACACAGCTTGAAGGTCGACGTTTCGGTGAATATATTACCATCATCAGGGAAACACATTATATGGAATCCGTGTCATATTTGAAGTAAAAAACAGAATTATCCGCAACAGACATCAAAAATATAATTTTAATACATACAGGTAGGTACTAGAAACGGAAAAACACAGACGAAGATTAGAAAAGTTCTAACTGGCACCCTACATATCTAATTAGTGCATGGTCTTTTACGTCAGCAGTTATTAACAAATAATTGAAAGAGAACTACAAAAATAATAATGATTCATTGCTTCTGAAACACATGTTTACAGCCATGAGTACAAGGTAGTTATATATCATTCATATGAGTGAAAATCTTGTTTCACAGTTCATCCATTTCGGAATCTGAGCTGTTTTCACCAGTATTTATTATCACTGTAAACCAGTCTTCCAATTATTTTTCGGTATACCTAACACAATTATCCCAAACTTTTGCACTACAATTTTCCAATGCTTCTTTCCACATACTCAAGACTCTTTCATCACCGTATCCGTCTCGTATACTTGATGTAATATGTTTTTCAGTGGGCCCAAATAAGCTCAATGGCATTAAATTCGCCTTAAGACTTCATGACCATGTTTTCGGAACAATTCATCAATGACATATTATACATTTTCTTTCCGGTTCATTTTAGTAATTTGTAATAGTTCAGGTCTTGAGAGGTTTTCATTAAAGTCAACATTGTTGGTTTTTCCCAAGTACTAATTTCATATTTTTTTGACTGAATGGAAGGTTGCTTTTCAGCTAGTAGGTATACTACAATAAGGCGCATTGAAAATTCTACAGAGATTCACAAATTGTAACGAATTATATATACTATTTACCACTAATAAGTAGTAGAATAAGCATTGTAATATTCCTGTTTCACGGAATTTTAGGTGTTATGAAATGTCATAAGTAAACAAGTTGATAATGTGTTATATTCGTACTCACCAATGTCAAATGGAATAAAAAGTCAAATTAGTTTCAACAACTTTTTCTGGTTTTATTTTTCAAATTACTATACTACGTTATATAATATACTCAATTCATTGAAAATTTATATTGTACTATTTAGCTGTACGAAAATTTTTTTTATAAAAAAAATTAGTTTTACTTTAAACCTTTATATTTTTCTCACGCATTTCTACTTGTCAGGCCCCACGTTGGTTGCGTCATTTGATATCAAATCTTACCAAAAATAGAACAACCATAATGACGTAGATATCACTAAATAAGGTTTAATTTTAACAAAAATGTTATAAGTATTTTAACTAAAATGAGTACCTACAACATAATTCAATATGTATAAATTTAACTTCATCTTCACTATCACTTTGTATTATGTATCTCTAAAGCCAGAACCAATTATTGTTTTCAATTTTCAATTTTTGGTCAAAAATCGCATTGTGGCATTATTTTCGATAAATAATAAATTATAATGATTAAAAAGTCAAACCTCAAGTATATGTTAATATGTGTTGATTGTAAATGATTGACATTTTATGTCAGATGATAATTAATACATTGTATCAACTGAACCAAATGAAAATAACGAACAACTCTAAAGAGTTTTGAAAACAAGATTGGCGTTGACCGTTTGACGTTTCTTGATATTTTATACCAATTGTCATTATTGTCATTATCAATCGTTATTTATGTGTACAAGGATACATATTATTTCTTCTGTTATATTTAGGTACGTTATGTACTATTGTTTCAATAATTTTTTTTAACAGGTCTCAAAAGTTATTTACAAAACGTGTTTAGTTAAGAAGTGTGGACTTGGACTCCGACTAAGTATATGCAATATTCTACTATTGTGATAATTCAAATTGAATATCAGGCAAATTTTCAAGCAACTATAAATAAAACTATGCTTCACCAAAAATTCCAAATAAAGAGACTTTATATTTGAAAAAATTTTTTGTCCGTTCTGTTTGATGCTTGAACAGCAGTACATTGACTTTGCATAATGAATACATAGCTATAATTGTAGCACTTGTGACTAACTAACATTCCTCCCAGCTTTGACCACAGTCCTTAATTATAATTATCACTCTCTACTTTTTTCGGAGCTGCATAAGAATTTAAGAACTTATATTGCTCGTTGTAGCCTGATTGTAAATTATTGAAGTTTCCAAACTGCAATTACTTGTTGAGCTAATTAGCTACGCCTGTTGACAATTTCTTCGGAGTAATTTTCAACGACAAAAAAGTTGGCGAAGACTGATTACAGGTACAAATTTAAGAAATTTCACTCTGTGACTTCGTATTTATTATCTTGTAGGACAAGCATTTATAATTTCAGGCAGAGTCGAACTCAATGAATCTTTAGAAATGGTGTAGGAGTTTTACAAAAAAAATAAGTGTTGGTAATTATAATACTGAATATACAATAAAATTGTTCATTGAATTTAATAAGCTACGTTAATGAAAACAAATATTATTTTGAAAAATAGTAGGCTTCAAAAAGAACTTATTAAGTTGATTGACTGCGTGTTTTCTTTAAATAACAGATTAATTCGATTTATGGGAGAGTTTTTAGACGACACTGTCCTCGGCGTTGTCATGACAGTATAGTTCAAAAAATATAAAAAAAGGATGAGGACGTTTCAGGTGGTGTAATGCTCTCCTCACTACATGAAGTGTTATAAGTTTTGATATGGTGTCACCTCCTTTGTGATAGTATTAATTATCCTGGAACCATTTTCTGTTCTTTTAGTGTGCGGTTATAATACCGTACCTTACAAATTTGGGCCCCTTTTCTTGGACAGCTTATGAGCATAGGACTTCAAAGAAGAGTATTTAGTTTATGAGAAGCAGCAGTTGGCGAAAATATAAATTTCGTCTTGCTACATAATATAAATTACTGTTACTGTTGTAGGCTCCACCCCTTGATTATCAAGCCAATCAGCGAGGGACACCAACAGATAGGAGCATTTTCACTGTATGAATTTTTTTGTGTGTGAGTTATTGAAAAAAGTTCAATCGCTCAGGAATATATTTGACGTGGATTGTGGATTCACATTCCTTATGTAAGATGTCTGAAACGGAGATTTTTTGAGTCTGTTTTTAAATATAGGACTGGCATTATCTTGTAGTCAATTGTTCCTATAGTATATTTTCGCCTACCTTACCGGAAAACCAATCTTGTGAACACCAAAAATAGGGCGAAAAGTATTGTTTAGCAACCCAAGGGCATAAAATTCATAACTCCATCATTTTTGAAGTTCTTCACCAGCTGTCACTTGATTACTTTGACGATTCACGTGAATTTTTAAATTAAACGTTAGTGTTTGTCTGCAAACTCTGAAGCTGGTAAGCTTGACTTCCGACCCTTACATGTATCTTAATATACTATTTCATACTGTATTTCCACTATGTTCTGCCTAGACAGTTTTTTTGTGGGGTAAGAAGTCTTGAATAATTCCTAGTATGAATTACATACATGTAACAAATCTTTTTTGATATGTTTATTCAATTTTTTCCATCATCAAAACCAGAAGTTTGAATATTTACCTGTCAACTTATGGAACCGTAGGCCTTCTGGATACTTCAATGATGTGAGGTGTACAGGGTCCAATCCTGGAAGCGTATAGTTCAACAGACCAATGGATCAGCTGATTTTTCGTGCTTTCCCTTCGTCTATAACAAGATAGTTGTCACTTGCTATATCATGTGAGGGACCTGCTCTCCGATTCTCGGTGCTTGGGCGATATCACTCTGTTTTGATACTGTTTTCCTAGCTTTTGATAGTAGTTTTACACTTTTTTAAATCATGCAACCTCCAATATACTAAAAGACGTACTATTTACTCCATCTCACTTGTTTTTCGATTATGAATCAGAATCAGAATTGATGAGCAGACCAAGGAAAACTCATTAAAATTATCATATTACTAGTTGTTTATTAGTGTTACGTAGGTTACGAGAATGACAGAAAGCTGAGAGTTTTTCATGTCCTCTCGTCCAACCCACTTGCACAGTTTTCGGACTGGCTTTTGCCGGACTCTGTAGATAAGTAAGAAAAAAGTAACAAAAATTCATTTATTCAATCGCGATTGGAAGTGAAGATGTCGCTACTGTCACAATCTTCACATTTCCGTTACTGGAAGACATGTATTGATTGTGATTGACGTGTATTCTTCAGTCTGGGATTAGAGATTCTCGGACGGATAGCACATACTTTCTACTGATGAGGCGCAAATACGCCGAAACCGGTCTACAAGTTGTGTTGTCCCTTCTAATCTCAAACCAGAATGGTTGGTTTTAAAATATCTTGTAAATCTACTAACCCTGTTTGACTTTGGAGTGTAATTCAATATCCAGCGGTGCATATTGCACGGGAAGTAGTTGTTGCTCCTTTGTTGAACGATCAATGTTTTTGAAAAATATTATTTTTCAAAAATGTATGAAGTGTGAATATAAATAATCATTCTTCGACATCTGTTGATAAAACACTTTATTATATACGACAATATAACAGGAAACAGTGATAAGCTTTATAGGTAGATAATAACCTGAAATGATCTAATTTATAAAGTTTTATACCTATTTCAATTGAAAACATAATATAAAAGTTCCACATGAAAACGCGTTTTTAAAATTTACTTAGAACTATAAAAATTTGACATGACACTCTTATCCACCTATGTGTTCAGTTATTCAATTCAACAAGCGTTTATGATGATCTTTTACGACTGAAAATAAAAATAGAATATTGAAAAAAAATAGTACTCTTGCCGTTTGAAACTATATTATGTGGCAAACTCACTTCAAAATATTTAGGTGAGGTGGATATCACACGAAAATTTAAATGTACCAAAAAGCAGATACCTCCCTGCGTTATTGGTGTTGCTGATTGTTCGCACGTCTCCGATTACTACAAATGTTTTAACTACCAAAAACAGTTTTTTATTTTGTCCCAAAGATTTGTGGTATGTTGTCAGACCAAGAAAAAAAATAAAAATATAATTGAGCCGGTTTGTAACAAACCAACAGTTTACCTTATGTGTACTTGGAGTGGTTGAAAATTCAAAAATGCGAGAAATGTGGAGACAACCTATTATTGCTTTCAATACAGTACATAGACTTATTTGATTTTTTAAATAGTTCAATCTTTCTATGGTTTATTCAAAAATCTGGCGGAGCAATAAATCAATCCATTGGACAAATTCCGTACTTAATATGTTTTTAACATGAATTGTTGCAGATTTGAAATATGTTACTCATTGTCAACATTACTTAGCTTATAACAGAATAAATCGCAAACTTCACTTAGTTTTAAGAATTCTTTGCAATATCATACTATGTAAATAAACCCGTCATTTATAAAAATTGTTTTTCAAAATAAGTGCTTGGTTAGCATTTCAGTTCATCTGTGGTTCAATATAAATTTAACTTCCAATATTCAATATTAAAATGAAAATTCGGCATATTTCGTTGTTTGAATAAAATGAGCAAAAAGAGAAACAATCAATTATACAGTTTTAATTCATTCAAAACGTTCGAAACATTTATTTCATTCTCAGCCTACGTCACTGCCTTCTGCAATAACTTGATATTTAATCTCTGGACAATACTATAGAAATAGAAAACACCCTAAACTCATCCTGATGCCAACGGACAACAAAAGGTTCGTAGTATCAACAGGTTTTAAAACGGTATTGTACATATTGTTTCAGTTTACTTATAAAGTGCGTAAAAGGGGAAACGTAAGTTGCTAGTAATCCGATTTCTGACAGATTTCAGAAAAAAGTTTTCTTGAATATATTAACTAATCAGTATAAGTAACGCAGAAATATTTATGGTGAACCATTACTCTAATAATTATAAAGTGAAAATACATTTTTGTAAAGAATACCTCCAGTACTTATATATTTTCAGTTTTCGATAATTTCTTGAATGAGAAAGACAACTGTTTAAACCGCATAGGTATTCCAAAAACTTCATTTGTTAAAAAAAAAAAGATAAATGATTGGAACATTTTTATCAACAAAATAATCAAGCACACGCAAATCAACTTTATCTAACATGCTGCCTAAATTGTCTTCATTCTTCTATTTGATAATACCCAAGCCTTTTGTGGAAATCTGATATGCAATATCTAATTTGTTATCTGAGAGACTCTTGTCAATAGGCCTGTTTAGCCATCACTTGGAAATGGCGGTTATTCAAATTTAATGTTCCGTACTGTTTTGTATTATATTGGTTAGAGAAGCAATATTATCTCCACAAATGAATCAATTATTATAATAAAACTTTCACCTATTGTGAAAAATTGAAGGTTTCCAAAAAGCCATGGACGTCCGCAAAAAAGTAAGCTGATTAGGAGGTTAGGCATTAACAATGGAAATAAATTACACAGTGCTTCTCAAAAGTCTCCTCCCCCCTATTTTCTTTTGAACTGTGATACTTGGACTGATGAAGTTTGGAGGGTAAAAATGAACTATTGTAAGCTTCTCTACTAGTGGTAACAGGTGACGTAATTGGCATCGGTAACGTCACCAGGCAAGTGAAACCAATAATATTAAATGGGACCTTATGGCAAGTGACACCTCCTTTGAAAGGTATTTAGAATGCCTATTCAATCATTTAATTTTTTTTTTATTCACGATGTTTTCGATGAATAAAATATATAAACACTAAAATTTGAGTTTCGCTTTTAATTAGTAAAGATTCAAAAGTCCACCTATTGTCACAAAGTTGAAGTTTTTTAATTGATGTTTCTACATGCGATAATATCTTGTACTATTAGCCTAATTGTTGTTCAGCATAAACAAAATGGTACGTGCTCTAGCTGACAAAGTAACAGCTTAATTATTGGTGAACCTGGAAATACTTTTCATGCGGTGAAACGCATTTTTAATGAGAGATTTTATAAGTTTCAACAAACAGGTAGTGTTCATGATGCCAAACGATTAGGTCGACCAATCATTGGTATTGATAGACAAATTGATATGGTTGCAGAAATTATAGAGAACCCTTCTTCTTCCACAGTTGCATGTACATGGGGGGTCAGTCATGGTACAGTAAGTACACAGGGTGTTGACCAAAAACAAATTTCACCCATACAAATTAAAAATGGTGCATCATCTTCCAGATGACGATCCCGGCCGAAGGCGAAAATAGGTCAAAATATGTCCACTAAAATTCTACAACAGCCAGTCTATGTAAGGACAATTTGTTTTAGCGACGAAGTATCTTCTTCCTTAATGAAAATCTTAATACTCAAAATGTGAGGTATTGGAGTGACATAAATCCTCACATGTTTCGTGAAAAACATGCACAGTTCCCATTAAAAGTAAATGTCTTGGCCGGTATTTTGGGAAACCACATACTTGGGCCTCCTTTTTTGAACTCTAACTCAACCGATGAAGTACATACCGAGATGTAAGAAAACGCAATTGAACCGTTAATTCTTCAAATTCTCGAAGATAATCCAGATGAATTTGGTATCTTAGAAATAACGTTCCCACAATATAGTGCTTCTGCACACTGTCTATTATTTTGCAGTGAGACATTATCTAGATGAGGAATATCCTGGTAGATGGATTGGACGACGCAGTCCAATAGAATGGCCAGCTCGGCCACCGGACCTAACATCTTTAGATTTTTTTATTTTTTTCCGTGGGGATACGTTAAATCTAATGCTTACGCTACAGCTCCTGACAGTATTGACATTTTGAAACAACGAATTGTTGAGGAATGTAGGGCGATTTTCCCTGATACATTCTATCGAGTCTCACAAGAGTTTAATAGTTTAGAACAATTATTATAAAAACTTGTTCTTAAATAATTATTAATTAAAAGCGAAACTCCAATTTTATTGTTTATTCATTTTAACCATCAAAAACATCGTAAATAAAAAAAAATAGTATGACTGAATATGTATTCTGAATACCCTTCAAACGAGGTGGCAGTTGCCAAAAGGTCTCCGTTAATATTATTGGTTTCAGTTGCCTGGTGACGTCACCGATGCCTATTACGTCACCTGTTACCACTAGTAAAGAAGCTTACAATAGTTCATTTTCACCCTCCAAATTTCATCAGTCTAAGTATCACCGTTCAAAAGAGAAGAGATGGGAGGAGACTTTTGAGAATCACTGTATTTATCTATCTAGTTTAATTGGAAATGTGAATCAATCGTTGAAACTTGCAAAGTTAATCTGTGGTATCTATCGTGAAAAATAGTTAGTTAGTCTTCCGGACTACAATTCAGGCAGTGGGATTCGTCAACAATGAAACGATTAGGAGGTGTATAGCTCAAAATACCTTGTGGAAAGTTACGTTACTTGAAAATATGAATTTCAACTAATTATAAATTTCTTCTCACGATCTAAGAAACTGATCTGACCTGAGATGAGATAATGACATGCAATAAATCCATAAAAGTATTTAGCCGTTACAGGGTCGTATTTATTTAGTTGTTGGCGAATAATAAATTATTACCTGAAAACTCCATAAGACTTTTTCTTTTTCATCAGGTGGAGTGCAGCCCTGCACGGTAAATCCGAAAAGTTCTATGGTCTTATTGCATCTCAATCCTAGGTCAAGTCAAGTCGTCAGCTTCTTAGATCGTGAAAAGAACTTTACCCGATAACGTTCATCCAATGGACAGAACGAGTAGAATATTGCATAATCTCCATTGGAAATAGTTTTGGACAACGCATCGATTTTCAAAACTGAATAGTTTAAAAAATCTGGCGGATTTTGGAAATTCCAAATTTGAATACTTCACAAATATAAAGCTCCAGGACATCCGACTACAAATGAGCTCGCAGAAAGAAACATGCAGACTTTGGAACATAAATTGAAAGCAAGTGTAAATGAGACAAGATTTATTACTTTGCTTCGGTGTAGCACGACATCACTAGCTTGTGGTAAGTCTGCTGGAGAGTTATACTTACACTAGTTCGGATACAATGTTCCCATGAAGTGGGGGAGGGGATTCAGGAAAAAGCTTTTGTAGATAAACAGAATAGACGAAGTAGGGTTTAGGGTGAAACTAATTCCCACAAAGACGAGGTTTGATTTTTTGAGCTGGCTACTCATTTCAACGTACTAAAAGTCTAGAAAAATGTGAGTGTGCGAAATGCATTTTTTGGCCGCCATCATAATGTTTTTTTTCAAAATTCACGAAAAATCGTGTGCGGTATCAAGTAACAGGAAATTTCATGCTGAAAAAGAACAAATTATGGATTGAAAAGAATAGAAATGAATAACAAAATAGTATGGAAAAAACTAAGTCTATACGGTACGTGAAAATATGTAAATTCTTTTTTTTTAGGTGACTTTCCCAAGTTGTGACAAATCCTAAGAAACTTAATATGGCAGATATAAACTGTGTCTTGTGCTCTAAAAAATAAGGCGAAACTTTTAAGTTCGTTATCTGCCAACGGTATACAAGGAATTATAAGTGCAAGTAAAATTCGAAAAGACAATATACATGAGTTATTTGAACCATTTCCTGATGTCCTCGTGAGAGTCCATGTTGAATGCCGCCGTATTATACAAATACTAATAATATCCAGAGTGATGCAAAATTAAAGTTATCCATTCAGGATGAAGCACAAGGTAGTTGCAGCCGAATACTCCGGTCGAATATACCAACATTTTGTGGTCGCTTTGTTACTAAATATGGATTGCCTAATATGATAACTATGGGTGAAACAGTGGCTGATATTATTTTGGATTACCAGAAAAAGAGAAAATTAGAAGACCCTGAAGCAGAGAAGTACCTATCATCTGATTGAAGCAGCAGCAAAATTGATCAAAACAGAAATCAAACTATTATCGACTACAACAGAGCACTATCACTCGTCATCAGAGATTGCATCTGAACAGGAAAATAAAAAGTTGTTGCTATCAGTATTGCAACATTCCTTGTCACTGAATAGCTGATAATGTGGATCACAACATTGCCACCATATATCAAAACACTTTCCATGGAATGGGAATTATCATGTGCAAATCCGGTTCACCTGATACAAAGTCTAATTCGCTATCAGAAAAAAAATCCCCCGCTGCAAAATCCGGCTTAATGGTGCTGATATCTCTGCAAAAGCAAAAATATTAATTAGATTTTTTCAGTATCTTAAATCCAACATGAACAAAATTATATTTGAATAACTGATTTTAAATAACATGAAACAGATTCTATTAGATCTTTTGTGGAACACCAGTACGTTGTTGAAGACGCCGCGTCCTGGATGGAATGGATACATGCAAAACGTGGTTATCAGTGATGAGCACCCTAGGGTAGTATCCACTGCACTCACAGCCGTGTTGATACCACACTGAAGTTCATATGTTCGGAAGCAAAAAAACTCAACATACCCCCACCAGTTGTAACATTTGATCAGTGTCTGTGGATTAAGGCTATGGAAGTTGTTTTCAGTAATTCCGAAGAATTCCCAAACATTTTAATTCGTCTGGGTGGCTTTCATACATTGATGTCCTATTTAGGTACAATTGGTGAACTTTTATGTGGATCTGGAATCGAAGAGACCTTGAAGACCATTTATGCAGAAAGCACTGTCTTACATATGCCTACAGGTGAAGCTTATTCAAGAGCTGTCAGAGGACACATACTGCTATCATCTGTACTTACATCAATGTTGCTTCAGGATATCCACGACAGTAACTTACAGCTTCCGGCAGAGCTGTCAAGTGAGGGATAGGTGGAACCAATGGATACAGGTGAAATATATTCAAGTTTACACAGTCTCCGGGAGCTTGATGATAAGCTATATAGTAGGGAAATTACAGTCTCTGAAGTAAGTTCTTCTACCGAACTACTACAGTTGTCTTCTGAATTGCTAGAAAAGAAGAACTCTTTGAAAGTCCAAAGTAGAAGAGCCGAACTGTGGATCATGTATTTCGATATGTTTGACCTTGCCAAGGCATTTATTTGGGCTGAACGAATGGGAAACTTAGAAATGCATTTGCAAATTATGAAACACATGCTGCCTTTCTTTGAGGATGCAGGGCACAACAAATATGCAAAATGTGCTAGGGTGTATCTACAGCAAATGAGGCAAGTGGAACAAAAATCATCTAGATGTTTATAGTTTGTTTGTTAAGTGCTGGTCATTTCACTCTTCGTAGACTCAATTGTGGGCTGGAATATTGACAGATATGTTTATTGAACAAACGTTAATCCGATCAACAAAAGTCGAGGTGGGTTGACACGCGTAAGGAGTATGGGTGAAAGTCAACGAGCTACATGGATATTGAGTCACCCTGCAAGTTGTGGAGTTATTGTTGCCATGAGCGATCTCACTGCCGTCTCCCGTGTTAGCAGAGAACAACATATTGAAATGTCCGATAATAGGACATCTAGAGATATGAAAGACTTCCTTACAATACTTTAATTTCTGCAAGATCACAATCCATTTGATTCAGAATGCGTTCAGCTACGTAATATTTTCAGTGGGATAGTAGGCAGTCAACACAAGGTAACTGCAGATGATGCTAAGTTTATTGGGCTTCAAATCCAATCCAAAAAGACTGGGAAAGCTTTCAACTTTGTTACCATGGTTAAAAAGGATCAAAATGTCACAATGAGGATTTTAAGAAAAGGTATTGTCATTGACGGAGCTGTTCAACATATTGCACTCAGAGAATGCTGGTATATTTGTCTGTAAATCCTGATCTGCAAATATTGGAGGAGAACTTTAATTATGAACTGTCTATACTTCCTCCTTACTTAGTTATTCAGAAAATGCGACAAATCATCATTGGCAAGAACTTTGGATGACTCACAACCTAGTTTAAATTACATGTTACCTGCGGACACATGTTATGTTCTTGACGGTGGTGCACTAGTATACAAATTGCCATGGCCAAGAACTGGGAAGTTGTGTTAGAACTATATTGAAGTCATATAGCTAACCAATATAAAGTTGTAACAGTTGTATTTGATGGCTATACCACCTCCAGTATTAAGGCTGTTGAGCATCAGATACGCACAAAAAAATTATCGGTAACAGTGAAATTTACCGAGAGCTCTCCACTTCTTATCGGCAAAGCACCTTTTCTTGCTAATAATCAAAGTAAATAGTGCTTTTTTACCATGCTAGGAAAACACTTAAAAGCCAATGGCCACACTCTGATACATGGTACAAATGATGCTGACACACTGATTGTAAGAACAGCACTGTCCTTGGCAGAAGAAAAGCACGTAACAGTTGTAATAATAATAATAATAATAATAATGTTTATTCGCATACAATATTACATACAAAATATAAACTTTTAAGAAAAATCAGTACAAATAAACAGGTGTACCACGAAGTACGACAAAGATACTTGTGTGTGGTATAACACAAAAAATACAAGAATACATAATAATAACAATAACAAATACATAATAATAACAATAACCGGATCATTGAATCAGTTCCTCTACAAAATTTCTGGACATATCAAATACAAATTGTTTTACTTTTTTTTTGTATAGAAACTCTCTAGTTTCATTCCTAATATCGAGTGGAAGTGAATTATAAATTTTAGGACCTAAATATGAGTAGCTTTTTTGACCGACACTTTTTTGCATGTGGGGAGTAGTAAATTCCGTTTTATTTCGCGTGTCATATTTGTGACTTAAATTTATCAGTTCGTGTTTGTTAGCGTGTTGGATGATACAGATATTTGTATAAAATAGTTGCCTGATATCAAATATTTCACTCTGAAAGTAAAGAGTATTACTTGGACAATCATAGCTTTGACGAAGAATTGTCCTAAGAAAACGTTTTTGAAGGATTTCTAATGCTGAAAGATGTGTTTTTGAAACTCCACCCCAGCCCACTATTCCGTAATTTAGATGAGGTTCCACCAAACTTTTATATATCATTTGCTTTTGCTTAAAGTTAAGTATTTTACAAATTTCTTTGAATTTAAATAATATATATCGTAACTTTTTTAAAAGATGTTGTATGTGTTGATCCCACCTTAAATTTTGATCTATTATAATACCGAGATATTTAACTGTTTTACTAGGAGATATTGCAAGATTTTCAATAAGCAGTTCATAATTTGGAAGAGCATTGGCATAGGAACTAACTGGTAAGTAGACTGTTTTACTGATGTTAAGCGACAAAAGTCTGAAATCGAGCCACTTCTTGACAGCTTCCAAGTCTTGTTCTTCTTGTTCTTGTTCTTGTTCTTGTTGCTGATGACATCGACATTCTGGTACTTTCAATTCACCATAACACAGGAAATATTTGCTTGCAATCATATCTATGTTCAGTGATAGAAAACGTGATATTAAATCGATGCAACATATACTTGGTGAAAATGAGTGCAAAATCATTCTCTTTTCCCATGCTTTAACTGGATGCGATACCACAAGCTCCTAATTTGGGAAAAGTAAATCGGCAGCATATCGAGATTTTTGGAAATGTGAACAATTTAGCATCTGCGCTACTTTGCTTAGATCAGAAAACGCAAACAGAAAGAAATTTACAGACATTGGCATCAAAACATTGGTATCGTTGTACGGTGGAAATCCAAACACAGAGACCTTAAATCTACGACGATATAATCTCTACTTGAAAAAAATCGCAACTGTCAAAAGTGGATTCAATATTTGAAGATTGCCACTAACTAAAAATGCTGCTGTTCACCACCTTATTCGCGTACGTTTACAATGTCTTTATTGCAAAACCATGAACACCAATAATGCCAACCCCGAAGAGTGGGGTTGGAAAAAGTAGGAGACCAACTACAGCCCATAATATGAGAAATGAGCCCTGCACCAGAATAATTACTAAACACAATCCGCTGCACCTGCAAAACGGATACAAATGAGCCGTGTGGTAGTGGTAGATGTACTTGTCGACGGTATGGTGTGGAATGTACTGAGATATGCTGCAACTGTTCTGGTCGCGATTGTACAAATAGTGCCTCGAAAGAACGTGTTGAGAATATTGAAGAGGACTATTAGACTTCATGTTTGCATTTTTTATACAGCCTTTTGATTACTAAAAATAAAGTTTCCTGGATAAGCTCACTATTTTCCGCCCACCACTTTGTTAATATTATTTTTTTATCTTTTTTGCTCATTATCATAGACTTTTTCAGCATGAAATTTCCCATTATTTGATACCACACACGATTTTTCATGAATTTTAAAACTCCCTTCATCGAAACAGCTTCTTGGAGGTTTGGAAACAAATGATCCACTCAATAGCCCGCTTTTTACTCAGAAAAAATGACAAACACAGGTAAGAAAAACTTATTAAACTATTCACCTGAGATCAAAACTATCCCCATCCCTGGATCCTACGGTCTGGAAATTAATTTACGACCCATTGTTAGTGTTTACCACGTTGCAACTCAAAAGCCTTCAGATAACAGACTTGAACGAACGGAACTCCAATGGGATTTTTTCAACCCATCTGAACAGTCTTTGCCTACATTTCAATAGGTGATTTTAAGCAAATAGTCGCTACAGTCATTTATCTCCTACCATCTGGTGCAATGTACTGATATTATTGAATTTTTCATACTCCATCCAAACGGTATACTTCCATATATACAGTTAACATGATAGCTGGAGCAGAGTTTATTATGCTTAGTTTTTCCCAATATCCTAAGCACCAACCTAATTGCAGGTTTCTCCGTCTTTGTATAAATATATATTCTTCATTATATTGTCATCAAATATGCCATATTATTTTCTTACCATATATCAAGTGCTTCTACACTGACTATGTTTACAATTCCACAAAGTCATCAATGATTCCATAAAAGATCATTGGATAGCAACAAATCGAGCGAAGTATTTCCAGTCCTTACACCACATTTCAAAAAAATATGTTCGTTCATCTAAAATATTTATGTTAAATCAACTTTATATTCTACTCATTTCTCATAAAATAAATTACACATCCTACCACATATATCTTTCATTGAATATAACGTAAAATGTTCTCACACATCTTAAAATTTGAATTATAATTCCTACCGACTGGAATCGGAGTCGCACCCTGTATTTGTTGAGTCTGTCAGCTGGAATCGTTTTATTAAAACTCGAGTAAAGTGGCAGTGAGAGTTACATCTTTCATTGCACACCGTTAGAGTATGGCTACATTTATTCCACCAAAAGAAATTAACAATCACTACAATTTATTCGTGATACATCCTAATAAATGTACGAGTAGCTTAATAATCTAGGAAAATCATAATAAGAAAGGTATTTTTTGCTCCATGGGGAGCGTTGGTATGAAATATTGGTATACTAGAAGTTGATATTTGCATTGGCAATTCTCGGTTCGTCACTATTTCCTGCATCACAAGCGCCGCATACTAAAACATAATATGTAATAGCTGGGATGGCAACAAGCACCATATGGGCTAACTCGCCTATCTTCGAATTCATTTTTGTTGTCGGTGGTCGGTATATATCGTGAATTGAACGAACACATCAATTTCATTTTACACATATACTGTAACTGGATGTGTTTGATAAATCGTCTGTTCTGAAGAGCCTCGAGAAAAGGATGTTTTTGCTGTTCATTTGTTTGCTCCACTAGTGGCTCAGTTGAATAACTATTAACTATCTTGCTTATTCCGAAACAAATAAACATTCAAATAATAATAATAATAATAATAATAATAATAATAATAATAATAATAATAATAATAATAATAATAATAATAATAATAATAATAATAATAATAATGATAATGATAATAATAATAACAATAATAATAATAATAATAATAATAATACCCCATCGAGGACTGAGCTTTGACGTAGCGATGGGGCCTAGTACCAGGCTTGCCTGGGAAGCCAATACAGTCCAACCTGACCTGGCTGTCGTTTCGTGGGTAAAGGTCTACACCAGGTACAACGAAGCCAGGGTGTCCAGCTCTGTCATACCGTGCTTACAGTTGTCGTGGTCATGTCTCGCGGACTGTGAGTGTGGGGGTCCTGGCTTAATCGCCCGAACCAAGAGGAAATAACCTCAATAAAAAATTCCCAATCTCAAGGTATGATGCGCGACGATGAGATGCATGGCTGGTGGGTGGACCGGTCCTTAGCGATCGCCCTCGTGGCACCTGGTAAACCGCGTTGTATAAATGTCTTGCTGCAGTACGGAAGCTCTGCTGCAGTCGACCATTATATTCTTACCATACTCGTGGGACCAAGATGAATGTTGATCAACAAAATCGAAAACCCTTGGAGGCGTCTTCCTCCGTAATAAAAGACAAAGCCTTGGAGCAGCTCAATGCATCCATTGGGAGCCAGGTGACGGCAAATTGTCGGTTCCTGGTCCTGAAAAGAAAAGATGGAGAGAATTTTGATAAAGTCAACCCATTCCAAATTCAGAAATGTTTATATGGTCTTTTTGGCGAATTAAAGATGATTAAAAACCAGAGAAGGGTTATTACTAGAAACGATAAGTGCTAAGCAGTCTGAAAAAATTAAAAAAACTAAGAAAATATTGGGTTGGTACGTGATGTGGTTCCGCATCGAACAATGAATTTTTCACGTGGTGTTGTGTTTTGTCCTGATTTATTGAATTGTACAGAAGAGGATATTTTAGAAGAATTAGCGTCGCAAAATGTTATTGGAGTGAAACGTATGAAAACTAAGAGAGATGGCGAATTGAAAGATACACCGAATCATATTCTGACTTTTAATACACCAATCCTCCCTAAAAAGATTGAAGTTGCCTTTTACAGTTTAGACATTCGTTTGTATGTTCCTTCTCCCTTACGATGTTTTAACTGTCAAAAATTTGGTCACATATCAGATAAATGCACCTCATCGAAAGTGTGTGTTTGTGGCAAATCTCTACATATGGGTAGTCCCTGTGAACAGCCCCTTGTATGCGTAAATTGCTCTGGTGAACATTCCGCAAGATCAAGAGAATGTCCTGTGTTTAAAATGGAAATAGCTATACAAGAGCTTAAAACAAAGGACAACATAACTTATATGGAAGCAAAAAATAAAATTAAAATACAAACCCCCAGAGCTGGAATTTCGTAAGCTAAAGTAACGAGTAGTCAAGATGCACTTATCAAGGCCCTTGTACCGCAGCTTGTTGAAGCTCTACAGCAAATTACTCCTTCGTCTCTCTCAAAACCGGAATCTGAGCCGCCAGTCATCGTGACTGAAAAAAGGAAGCGATGTGAGAAGTCGGAATCGGGAGGGAGCACGGAGCTATCTGATAGTGAGTCACACCAGACCTCAATGTATGGGAGTCAAGCCTCTTTAGCATCAGAAAGCTCTCAATCCAAGAAAAAGACCAAAGGGTGGCCAAAAGGCAAACCCCGTAAACCACCTGCAAAAAATGCTCAAAAGACACCAGGTAGAAATGTCTGTGAGCCACCTTCTGAAATTATGTGATTTGTTAAACTTTAACTTGTTTTTTATATATTTTTGAACATTTTCACATATTTTTTACATATTTTTACATATTTTTACATATTTTTACATATTTTTACATATTTTTACATATTTTTACATATTTTTACATATTTTTACATATTTTTACATATTTTTACATATTTTTACGTATTTTTTACATATTTTTACATACTTTTACTTACATATTTTCACATATTTTTACACTTTTTTACATATTTTTCACATACTTTAACTTATTTTTACATATTTTCACAAACTTTCACATATTTTTAAATAATTTTTACTTTTAATGGCTAACCACAAAATTTTACAATGGAACTGCAATAGTATCATCAGGCAGTATTGTGAATTAAGATGCCTCTTGAAAGACTATGATCCCTTTTGTATGTGTCTGCAGGAGACTCACTTGATCCCAAATTATCCATATCAATTTAGAGGTTATAGTGTTGTTAGAAAAGACGTTGTTGATGGCCTTCGAGCGCATGGGGGTGTTGCTATTTTACTGCGTAATGGAGTGGAATATGAACAGATACATCTTCAGTGTTGTCTTCAGGCTGTAGCTGTGCGTGTTAGTTTTCCAATGGCTCTCACTGTTTGTTGTTTGTATTTACCAGATCGTCGATGGCGGTTATTAGACATAATACAACTCATTGAACAACTTCCTTCGCCGTTCATAATTATGGGAGACTTCAATTGCCACAGTCCTCTCTGGGGATCTGAAATAACCGACACCAGAGGAACTGATCTCGAGGATCTATTGTCTACAGAAGAAGTCACCCTTCTTAATGATGGTTCACCTACACATCTGGCTGCTCGATCTAGTAACTTCACCACGGTTGATCTGACTTTGACAACGCCTCTGCTAGCCGGCAAATACTCATGGAATGTTTTGGATGACCTCCACAATTCAGATCATTTTCCAATTGTTGTATTCACGGGTATTGCTCGCCAAGTTTCAATCATACCGTCTCGGTGGATCTATTCAAAAGCCAATTGGAAAAAGTTCCAATTGCTTTTATGCAATCAGAACAAAGATGATAATTTTACAGTGAAATCTGTTACTCGCGACATTCAAGAAGCATGCCATATGTCTATCCCAGTCACTCAAGAAAGGCAAGTAACTACCAGCCTGCCATGGTGGAATGAGGAAATTGCCAAGGCTGTAAAACAAAAAAAGACTGCCTTTAATCATTTTCGCCGAAGACCCACACAAGAAAACCTTATCGAATTTAAAAGGTTGAGAGCAAAAGCTCGACGCCTGATGATAGCAAGTAAAAAGTTATCATGGGAAAATTATGTCTCTTCTATAAACTCAAACACCTTACCCACAGAGGTCTGGAGGAAAGTGAGATCAATTATGGGTAGAAGGACTATTAGCTACCTAAAATCTGAATCCGACGATGAAATTGTAGATGATTCTGATATTGCTGAGCTTTTGTGTGAACTATTTAGTAAAGTTAGTGACACGAACAACTATTGTATGCATTTTCGAGAAAGAAAATCAGAAATGGAAATTGCGCTAAACTTTGAGTCTTTCTCTAGTGATCCGTACAACTCATTAATATCTTTGGAAAAGCTCGACAAAGCGTTAAGCAAAACAAAAAAGTCTGCGCCAGGACCAGATAGGATAAGCTACGAAATATTGAAACATCTTCCTCAAACACAAAAACTTAGAATATTAGCAATGTACAATCGACTATGGATGACAGGTACATACACGAGGGAGTGGAAAGAGGTGCTTATTGTTCCTATACTAAAGTCGGGAAAAGACTCGTCGCTGGTCTCCAGCTACCGTCCTATCAGTCTTTCTAATTGCTTGGGGAAGCTTTTAGAGAGTATTATCAGTGAGCGGTTGATATGGATCTTGGAACAAAAACATTTATTAGTGGAAGAGCAGATGGGATACAGAAAACACAAGTCAGCCATTAACCAGCTTGCATTTCTTGAAAATAGTATCCAGGACGGCTTCCGAAACAATCAACACACAGTGGCTGTGTTTTTTTATATTGAAAAGGCTTTTGACCTGACTTGGAGGTATGGCATACTACGTTCTCTCCATCACTGGGGGCTGAGAGGAAACTTGCCAATCTTTTTTATGTGAACGTTCATTTCGGGTCCGTGTTGGTGCAAGTATTTCAAACCTGTTTTTCTTAGAAAATGGAGTTCCTCAAGGATCTACATTAAGTTGCGTTCTTTTCGCTATAGCAATAAATTCTATTTTTAACGATGTTTCCAAGGAGATCAAGATTTCTATGTATGTAGACGATTTGTGTATATTTTATACGGGAAGCACAATTGGAGAAATCACTCGTAAATTGCAGCCGGCTATCAATAAAATTGACAGTAATGCAATGCAGCTTGGTTTTACTCTATCCAGAAGCAAAACTGGATGTATACACTTCTGCAGAAAGAAGCGACCACACTATGATCCTGTACTATTTTTAGGTGGTGTAGGTTTGCCGTGCTGGAGCTCCTACAAGTTCTTAGGCTTACATTTCGACTCTCAACTGCGATGGAAAGTACATATAGAAAATATTGTTCTGACATGCAGGTCCATTTTGAATCTCTTCAAATGTCTGGCTTCAACCAATTGGGGTTCAGATACCAATGTTCTCCTCAATGTGTACCAAAGTCTTGTACTGGCAAAAATTGATTATGGCTGTATTGTTTACTCTTCAGCAAGAAAATCTCTGTTGAAGAAACTGGATGCTGTTCATACCATAGGACTCCGTTTGTGCCTGGGCGCCTTTCGCACGACACCATCGTCCAGTTTGTATAGTGAAAGTGGATTGGCCCCTCTCTTCTTGAGAAGAGATAAAGCGATACTGACATATAAAATGTCATTAATGGCCAAATATTCTCATAGAAATCATATTTTCATCAATTCCCATGAAAACGATTATGCAAGCAGACCCACAATTACTAGACCCCTAAGAATCAGAGCTCTTGAAATTATTAGTGAACTGAATCTCCAGCCCCCTGAAACACTTATCATTGACCTACCTGAAGTTCCACCATGGTGAGATATTAAAAAGATAATGCTCACGGATCTGTTGTATCTTGCTCCGAAAGCAGATGTGGCTCCAGTTATTTTTCGTCAACACTTCCATAAGGTTGTCTCAGATCTAAATCCTGACAAAATCATATACACTGATGGATCAAAAACGGAAATTGGTGTTGGGTGTGCAATAGTGATAAATCAAATTTCCCATAATTGGTCGATCTTGCAGCATGCTTCGGTGTACATGGCCGAGCAGTATGCCATCTGGCAAGCCCTTCTATTTTGCATCCATGAATCTTTCTCTAAAAGATTTTTAATTGTGTCCGATTCTCTCTCCGTGATTCATGCAATTCAAAATTGTCAATCTAAAGATGCATTGATACAGAGATGTCGCAAATGTATATGTATGCTGGAGGATCAAGGTAAAACAATCAACATAATGTGGGTACCCAGCCATACAGGTATTACAGGGAATGATTTAGCCGATCGAGCCGCCCGAACAGCAGCAAACTGTCTGCAGGTTGATGTAACAGCACTAACATTAGCAGAAACAAAAAATTGGATCAAAAAAGTTATTGACGAAGAATGGCAGGCAACGTGGGATCATAGTGCCAGTAAGCTTAAAAAGATTAAACCAACCATAGCTCCATGGATTCCCTCTTCACAACTAACAAGAACAGAAAGAGTGAAACTTCACCGACTACGACTGGGGCATACTAGGCTAACACACTCTTACCTACTTTTGGGTGAAGATCAGCCGTTATGTTCAATATGCGGATCTATACTTACGATTGAACATCTTTATGAAAGATGTGTTCACCTTCGAGACAACCGAATCCGACATGGCATTGGAAACAACTGGTGTGAATTGTTGGCGGATAACAGTGACGTTATAAAGCAGGCGTTAGAATTTCTAAAAGAAATGAATCTGTATGAAAAAATTTGAAATATTAACAGTTTAGTGGTTTAGTGTTAAGTTTTTGTACTCACGTTTTTTTTTTTTTTTTTGTGGTTTTTTATAGGGGGCCAATAACCTCTGCTGTTGACGCCCCAATAAAAAAAAAAATAATAATAATAATAATAATAATAATAATAATAATAATAATAATAATAATAATAATAATAATAATAATAATAATAATAATAATAATAATAATCCCCCTCAGGGAGCTGTTAGACCTTGCCGTTGGTGAGGGGGCTGAGTAACTACAATGATTCCGAGAGCGATGCTGGCTGGAGTATCATACTCCTGGTAGGGCCACCCTTGCCAGTAAGGTCGAGGATGAGTAGCGAAACCAAGGACAGCTCAACCCAACTTAACCTAGCCCAATCATCACCAGAATCCCAATAACTTTCCTTTTGCATTCTCACACCCTCCCTACCCTTACAAATCCTTCCAAAACCTCCGAGGAGTAAACCTCGTCCAGCCTACCCATGAAAATCCGTAATTTAAAGTGGAAGCGATCGTGCTGAGAAATGAATGGCCATACGTAGTTGGTTATAAACGATGCCCTCTGGACACCTGGTCGAATCTAGTTGTATGAAAGACCTTGCTGCAGTAAGGAGCACTGCTGCAGTTGACCGACTATTCTTCCTTACTCGTGGGATTTCATATGGAAATATCACACAACTCAAAAAAAGGTGTTGGTGGATCACCCAAAAAATCCACAGCAACTCAGGAGACGATGGATTTGCCTTGGTTCTTGGTTGTTAAGAGGAAAGGTGAAAATGGTGAGAACTTCAATTTGGTTAGCCCGTTTGTCATCTCAAATGTGATCTATGGATTAATAGGTGAAGTGAAAAATGTGAAAAAAATCAGAGATGGTCTGTTGGTAAATACTAAATCAAATTTACAATCAAAACGATTGATGGAAGTAAACAAGTTCGCCGGCTATGATGTAGAAGTTGTACCACATACCACATTGAATATATCAAAAGGAATTGTATTTTGTAGAGACCTTTTAAATTGTACGGTGGAAGAAATAAAAGAGAATTTGAAGAACGAAGGCGTAATTGAAGTGAGACGACTAAAGCGCAAAGTTGACAATCGAATCGTTGATTCAGCAAATCATGTTCTTACTTTCAACTCATCTAAACTGCCAGAAGAAATAAAGATAGCTTACTATAACCTAAAAGTTAGACCTTATTTGCCACCTCCAACTAGATGCTTTAATTGCCAAAAATTTGGGCATGTCGCAAATAATTGCACCAATGAGAAGGTATGTTCCTGTGGACTCCCTCCACATGAACCTGCAGAATGTGAAAAGCCTATTAAATGCATTAACTGTGAAGGGTTGCATGCTGCCAATAGTAAGGAATGTGCGAAATTCAAAACTGAGACGGCAATTATTAAAGTAAAAGTTACAGAAAAAATCTCATATGCAGAAGCGAAAAGAAAAATACAAACATCTACGCCATCTAAAAACACTTCCTATGCAGCATCAGTTAAAACTGCCGTATATAATAGTAGTGAAACTATTAACCAAATTTCTCCTCGTCTAGAAGAAATTATCACTAGAACAATTAATCGGGAACTACAAAATTGTCAAAATGTTCCCTCAGTATCTCCAGGCTGTCACCGCACAAAAGAATTTTCCTCGCCGCAAATGTCTAGACCTAAAAGGAACAGACGAGATAGTTCTGATATAGACTCAGCTACAAGCGAAGCTACCACCTCGCATACAGATTCAATTAAAAAGAAATCAAAGAGAGGATGGCCTCGTGGCAAACCACGAAAAATCAGCAACCCTGATGTTGGTACTCAGGACTGTAATGTTTCATTAACCCAACTGTGATAATTTATATCAATTCAATTTTAAATAACTTTTTATACATATTTTATTTTATACTTATTTATTCATTTTATTCATATTTTACACTTTATACTTATCTTTTAACTACTTATTTACACTCTAGGTAATGATTTATTATATTAATACTAATATCAAACAAATCCATTTATTTAAATCACTTTACTAATGGCGAACCTAGAAACATTACTACAGTGGAACTGCAATGGATTAAAACATCATTACGTAGAGCTAAAGGAAATTCTTCTCAAATATAACCCATTTTGTATCTGCATCCAAGAAACACACCTAAAACCAAATGAAAAATTTTCTTTAAGGAATTATAATTGTGTCAATTTGAGTATCGATGCCCGAAGAAGAGCTCATGGTGGTGTATCTATATTTACTAAAAGTAATATCCAAATGAAGGAAATACAATTAAATACGTATTTACAAGCAATAGCAGTCCAACTGAATTATCCGAAAAAAATGACCATTTGTAATATATACCTTCCCGATATTCAGTGGAGACAACAAGACCTACAAGATCTCGTTAGACAACTTCCTTCACCGTTTTTTATCCTCGGAGACTTCAACTCACATAATACATTATGGGGATCATCACATACCGATCTTAGAGGTAAAGCTGTAGAGGAAATACTCGAAGAATTTAACCTCAATATCTTGAATACTGGTGAAGGAACTTATATCAACAGTCGATCAAATACACTTTCCCAATTAGACCTTACAATATGTTCACCTATACTAGAACCAAATATCAGATGGAGTGTTTTAAATGAACATAATACCGATCATATCCCTATCATCATTGAATTTGCAGATAGAATAAAATCCGAAAACATACCAAACAGATGGTTACCAAATAAAGCAAATTGGTCTCTCTATCGCGAACTTCTTGAACCTTTTATCCCGGAAAATGGGAGTGATATAAATTTGCTACTGAAACACTTTACCGATGCGTTAATTAATGCCGCAACCATTTCTGTTCCAATGACTAAAAGTTGTCCCAATGTGAAAAAAGTACCATGGTGGAATCAAGAAATTGCAGAAGCTGTGAAAAGGAAAAAGAGAGCGTTCAATATATTTAAAAGAAGCATGACAAGAGAAACGTTGATCGAATTTAAACGATTGAGAGCTAGAGCTCGTTACCTAATTGTGGAAGCCAAAAAGAAATCTTGGCAAGAGTATATCAACTTAATAAATACAAACACTCCTTCTAAAGAAATATGGCAAAAGATTCGTAACATAATTGGAAGAACCTTCACTCTACCTTCCCCTCAATTAACAATTAATGACAGAAAAATCTCAAGTCACCAAGATATATCAAATGAACTTGCAAAGTATTTTGAAGAAATAAGTGGAGAAACCTATATGAATAATCAGACACAGGACGTACCTAACTTTGCTACGGATCAATATTTTGATTACAACATTCCTTTCAAATTAGAAGAATTAGAAAATGTACTGAAAGAAGCTAAACCGTCAGCACCAGGACATGATCAAATTATCTATCAATTTATAGAGAACTTACCTGAAAAACAAAAAAACTATTTAATTACAATATTCAATAATATTTGGCAGAAGCACATTTACCCTACACAATGGAAGGAAGCAACTATTATACCAATACCAAAAGCAGGAAAAGATCTTGAATCTGCAAGTAGTTACCGTCCTATTTCCCTCACCTGTTGTTTGGGTAAATTGTTAGAAAAAATGGTAAGCATAAGACTCATGTGGGAACTAGAAAAAGGAAACTTATTAAGTGATCATCAGATGGGTTTTCGCAAACATCACTCCACAAACGACCAGCTTGTTTTACTTGAAAATGCTATTCAAAACTCCTTTGCAGACAGATGCCACTTAATTGCAGTCTTTTTTGATATAGAAAAAGCATTCGACCGAACTTGGCGATTAGGTATTCTCAAGTCTCTTGAACAATGGGGATTCAAAGGTAACTTACCAATTTTTATAAAAAACTTTCTGGAGGAAAGGTTTTTTAGAGTTAGAGTACAACAAACTTTATCCGACTTACATTTCCAAAAGAATGGTATTCCACAAGGTTCAACTTTAAGTGTTGTTCTATTCGCAATAGCCGTTAATGAACTTGTGAACATAATTGAAGAGAATGTTGGGAGGAGTGTATATGTTGATGATCTGGTTATTTACTACCAATCTAAAGACATTGAAAATATTGAAGAGATTCTGCAAAGAAATATAAATAAAATTAATAATGCTGCAAGGAAAATAGGCTTTACCTTCTCTAGAACAAAAACCCATTGTGTGCATTTTTGCAGATTGAGATCCTGTCATCGCGACCCAATTCTGCTTATGGAAGATACCACTCTAGAAGTAAAATCATCCTCGAGAGTCTTGGGTGTAACAATGGATAGCAAGCTTAACTGGAAAATACACATCAACGAACTTACCAATAACTGTAAGAAATACCTGAATATTATGAAATCATTGTCAAGTATAAAATGGGGTTGCCATAGTCAGATCTTACTCAAGTTCTACAAATCATTTATTTTACCACGAATTGATTATGGAAGTATTGTATATGCCTCAGCAAAGCCGTCTTCACTTAAACCACTCGATACTATCCAAAGAACAGCATTGCTTGTTGCACTTGGTGCCTTTCGGACAAGTCCAACACTATCTCTTTGTTGCGAAACATCTACACCACCCCTACAATACAGAAGACAACTACTACTTTCAAACTATTCTTTAAAAATTTTAGCCCTACATAAACATCCGGTTCATCAAATCCTCACTACTCGAGAGAATGATGTATTTGAAATGCGGTCAACAATCACCAGACCAGTCAGAATTAGGTTCAAAGAGTTATTGGAAATGCTAAACACGTCCTGTCCATTATTTCATTCCTATCAAGAATATGAGGTCTCTCCATGGTTGATGAGTAAACTAAAAATCCATTTCGAATGTCTAAAGTATAAAAAAGATCAGCATCTAACCGACCATATAAAACAAGAATTTCTTTCTATTATAGAATTGTATCCAAATAGCAAAATCATTTACACAGATGGTTCAAAAGGCAACGATAGCGCTGGAAGTGCCTTCTACACTGACGGTATGACTAGATCTTGGACATTACCAGAAGCTACTACAGTTTTTACCACAGAGTTATTCGCCATTTGGGAATCGTTGAAATATATAGAAAATGGATACCATGCTACCAGTATCATATGTACTGATTCACTAAGCTCACTAAAGGCATTGGAAAACAACTTCAATCCCGATCCCCTAATTAAACACATGCATAATACTCTATTCCACTTGGAAACTGTCGGAAAAAAAGTTATATTCCTATGGATACCAAGTCATATTGGTATTGCTGGTAACGAATATGCTGATGTTGCCGCGAAAAGAGCACTAAATAATCAACCAGAAGAAATGCTAGGAAGGATTGACGACTACAAAAACTATATGAAAGGAAAAATTATGTCAAAATGGCAAGAACAATGGAATCAACATGTGTCAAAATTGAGAAGAATAAAAATGAGTGTCAAACCCTGGGCTGCGAATTTGCAACTAAACAGACAGGAGCAAGTGAAACTGACAAGAATGAGAATTGGACACACACACCTCACATCCTCCTACATGTTACTAGGACAAAATCCACCAATATGCGAAATATGCAATATGACTTTAACAGTTGATCATGTATTGATAAAATGTCCAAAATATATCAACCAACGACAACAAATTATGCTTCCGAATGATATGAGACTTTGTTTAACAACTACAAATAATATAAAAAAAGTTATCGCGTATTTGAAGATGATACATATATATAGTAAAATTTAACTAGAAACATAACAATAACGTAAGAACTCATGGATATGTATATATGTATGTATGCTTAAGGCTAATGACCTCGTAGTCGACGCCTTCCAAAAAAACAAAAAAAAAAAATAATAATAATAAACTTGTGAGTACGGGAATGGCAACCCCGAGGTACCCTAGCTGAATATCCACCTTTCTTCAACTAGTCTTGGGTGATATTCCTTCTTCAATCTATCGGTCTCTCTTGACCATCCCTTGTTTTTTCCGACTCCTGGTGACTATTAGGTTATACGAGGGTACGGGAGTCCATTCTTTGCTATCCTTTTAACTTCTGCGAAAAACGCAAACCAAGGTGTGACTTACCGTGCTGATGGTTGAATGGCCCTGCGTAATGGGTCGCTAACGGTAGACTCTGAGAACCAGGCGAAACTCAGTTTCAAATAGCCTTACCACGATAAGCGGGGCTCTGTCGTGGCGTACTATTTATTTCCCTAGCTACTCGTGGGATCTGAATGCAGTCTGATTAAAAAAAAAACAAGGAGCAGTCCACTCCACAAATGGGCAGTAAAACCAGTGGAAACCCAAGGGATTCCCCAAAGAATATGACTAGCAACGTGACGGAGGAGAAACAGCCCCGGTTCTTGCTTGTGAAAAAACTCGATGAGAGTAATTTCAATAAATATAGTCCTTTTCTGATATCTAGAGTAATGTATGGTCTTATTGGAGAAACAAAAAATCTGAAAAAAGTAAGAGAAGGAATTTTAGTAGAAACAATATCAATCAAAACGTCTACAAAAGGTTGAAATCTTCAATAATAGTCCAGTAGAAGTAATAGGTACCCCATGCAAGATTGAACTTCAGTAAAGGTATCATTTATTGCAAAGATCTCCTCAATTGCTCAGAACAAAAATTTGTGACGAAGTGAAAGATAATGGTGTTACAGAAGTGAAAAGAATGAAAAAAAAGTGAACGGTAACTTAATCGATACACCCAACCACATCTTAACTTTCAATACCCAAATCTCCCTAATAGAATCAAAGCCGCTTTTCACAGCCTTGAAGTCCGTCCCTACATTCCGGCACCACTAAGATGTTATAACTGTCAAAGATTTGGTCATACATCTACACGATGCGACAAACCACAAATTTGTATCTGCGGAAAAGAACCACATGAAGGCACGGCATGCACTGAGCCATTAAAATGCGTGAACTGCGATGGAGCTCACATATCTATATCAAAAAGTTGTCCAATATTTAGAAGAGAAATGGAAATTCAAAGGAAAAAGACATTAGACAAAATTTCATACCCGGAAGCACGTAGAATTGTAGCCAGCATTCACCCACAACCAGCGAATTCTTATGCCAGTGCAGTGAGAACCACATCTCCTATAGACATCAACAGCCTTGTCAGTCGTCTGGTACCTGAAATAAAAAAAATAGTGATTGAAATAGTGAACAAAACTAACCAAACAAAAGTATTCCTTGCACCAACAACAACGGCTCCAAGAGTAATTACAAGCCAAGAAACTCAAAAATCGGACGCCACCCTATCTGAATCATCTATCCTATCAGAGAAGAGGAAAAGAAACACAATACCTCAAATCAACCCCGAAACCACAGAATCAGAGGGTAATGAATCTGAATCTGATGGAAGAAAAGCAAAAAGAAAACCCGGATGGAAAAAGGGCGTACCGCGGAAAAACAAAACTGTACCCATAGAAGACGGTAATAAATCAACCGACCTGACTTAAAAATGGCTACGTATGAAAACATAATTCAATGGAATTGTAATGGTTGCAAACATCATTACACTGAACTCAAGACCTTGAAGAAATGCCATTTTGTATCTGTTTGCAGGAATCACACTTGAAAGCCAATTCAGACGAGATGTAATCCCCAATCTGAGAGCCAGAGGAGGTGTGATTACCTTCGTTAAAGAAAATCTCTAAGTGGAAGAAATTTTACTTCTCACCAATCTGCAAGCAGTTGCTGTTAAAATCAAACATCCATATAAAATGACTATCTGTAATTTATATTTACCCGATTTCAACTGGACCCGAGAAGAACTGAAGAACTGCATAGAACAACTGCCACTTCCTATGTTGATTCTAGGGGACTTCAATGCTCATAACCCTCTCTGGGGATCTTAAACAATCGACCCCAGGGGCAGAATTATTGAAGGAATTATCGATGAACTTGACCTAGTCATACTCAACACTGGTGAAGGTACTTTCATAAACTCGAGATCAAATGAACTTTCAGCAATATATTTAACCATCTGCTCACAAGAAATCGCACCCGTCTTGAAGTGGCAATGTCTGGAAGAACAAAACACAGATCACATTCCAATATCTATCGAATTTGCAGTACAAAGAGTAGACAATAGAAGGGCAAGAAAATGGATCACTGATAAGGCAAATTGGGATCTGTACCGGGAAAAGTTGAATCATATCAATATATCGGCAAATACAATAAACGAGGGGGTTACTGAATTAACCGAAGCTATTCATTACTCAGCGGATGTTGCCATACCGAAATCTAAAGGAACGGTGCCAAAGAAGAGGGTTCCCTGGTGGAACGATGAAGTTGCTGTTGCAATAAGGGAGAAAAAGAAGGCCTTCAATACATTCAAAAGATCTCCCTCTCAAGAAAATTTTATCAACTTCAAGAGACTAAGGGCAAAGGCAAGACAAACTTGTTTGTCGAGTCGATCATCGATCACAATTGAAACACCAATGAAAGAAGTCTGGCAAAAAATCAGAAATATAAGGGGAAAGATTTCCGAGAAGTATCCCCAATACTAATCGTGAACGGTCGGGAAATTACAGAAGGACATGATATTGCAGAACACTTAGCGACTCAATTCGAAACGACAAGTTCCACGAATAGCTATGAAGCAGCGTTTCAACGAACATAACTTCAAGAAGAAAGTGATCCAATCGATTTCAGAACTGACAGAATTATCATACAATAAACCCTTCATAATGGCTGAACTCAGGCACGCTCTATCTTCAGTGAGTAAGTCAGCTCCTGGAAAAGATCAAATACCATATGACCTCATAAAGCAACTACCTGAAGATAAAAAAAATGTCATACTGCAATTATTCAACAGAATATGGCAAGAAAGTTCCTACCCAAACCAATGGAAAGAAGCAGTGATAATAGCAATACCTAAACCTGGAAAAGATCTTGAGAACCCAGTCAACTATTGTCCGATTTCGCTAACATGCTGTATCGGCAAACTCTTTGAAAAAATGGTTAGTCTAAGATTGATGTGGACCTTGGAAAACAAAAAACTACTTTCTGAATCTCAAATGGGTTTCAGGAAAAATAGATCGACAATAGATCAACTGGTTCAAATCGAAAACACCATACAAAAGAGTTTTGCAATGAGGAATCATACTGTAGCAGTACTTTTCGACATTGAAAAGGCATTCGATACGACTTGGAGGTTTGGGATATTGAAAACACTTGATAAATGGGGATTCAAAGGAGAACTGCTTCTGTTCATCAACAATTTCCTGATTTATAGAAAATTCAAAGTTCGCTATGGTCAATTCCACCTATCTCGGGAACACGACCTGGAGAACGGTGTCCCTCAAGGCTCGACCCTGAGTGTAACATTATTTGCAATTGCAATCAATGGATTAGTGGAAGTTATACAACCAGAAGTTGGAAGAAGTCTTTATGTAGATGACTTGGCTATTTACTACTCAGCACGCGATATGACTGATATAGAAAACACTCTCCAGGAGTCCATCAATAGAATCGTACACTATGCAGATCAGCATGGTTTCAGAATATCTTTGAATAAAACCCATTGCATCCATTTTTGTCGACTGAGAACACCCCATAATGAACCAAACCTTTCTCTTTATGGCAACAACATAGAAATAAGAGAGTCCACCAAATTCCTAGGATTGATTTTGGATAAAAAGCTCAACTGGAAAGCACATATAAAATACTTAGTTGTTGACTGCAAGAAAAGACTGAATATCATAAAGTCGGTTGCCAATATGAACTGGGGATGTGATAACAGAATACTCATCAATCTTTACAAGTCTATAGTACTATCGAAACTGGATTATGGTGCAATAGTGTATGCATCAGCGAGAATATCTTATCTGAAATTATTGGAACCAATACAAGGCTCCGGACTGAGACTGGCGCTTGGCGCCTTCAGAACGAGCCCTTACTTGTCATTATGCTGTGAAGCAGGTGTCCCACCTCTAGATTTTAGAAGAAAACAATTGATAGCTAACTACGCTATAAAGCTTTGGGCCATACTTGATCACCCGAATCATCATCACATAACTTCAGAAGAAAATCATAAAATATATGAAAACCGATCGACCATCACAAGACCCGCCACAATAAGAATTGGAGAACTGATGTCTGAATTGGAAGAGGAACCTCCAGAAACGTACAATCTGGGAGTATATGAAGTTGCACCATGGGAAATGAAACCTCCTATTATACACTTCGACTGTCTGAAATATAAAAAAGATGAGGCCCCCAGACAACTCATTTACGGAGAAATACGTTCCATCTTGGACAGATATCCTAATGCAATTAGAATTTATACAGATGGGTCGAAAACTAATAGGGGTGTCGGCAGTGCCATCTGTATTGATGAAGAAACTTATAACTGGACACTGAACCCTTCCTCCAGTATCTACACCGCTGAGATGTACGCTATTTGGCAATCTCTGAAATATGTAGACACAAATCAACTAGATTTAACAGTGATATGCTCCGACTCACTCAGTTCACTTCAATCAATTTCGAACACATTCAATCCAGACCCTCTCGTTGGAAATATTTTATCTACACTCCATTGGTTATCATGTAATAATCAAACAGTGATTTTCATTTGGATACCAAGTCATGTAGGAATAATCGGAAACGAGAGAGCAGATGAAGCTGCAAGAGAGGCTGCAAACTCAGATGATGCTGACAATATACCAATACGACAAGACGACATCAAAGTACACATAAAACACAAGATACTCACCCTCTGGCAAGAAAGTGGTCTGATCAGAATACACATTTGAGGAGGATTAAACACACAACGATACCGGAAGAACTTACCAGAACCCTGAAAAGAAGAGACCAAGTAGTCATAACAAGATTAAGGATTGGGCATACTCACCTGACATCGTCATATCTATTACTTGGTCAACATCAACCTTCATGTGATCACTGTAGAGCCCCATTGACAGTGGAACATTTACTCATAGAATGTCCAGTGCATGAGAGAGATCGTCAATCAGAACAAATCCCAAATAGTCTTCATGTTTGCCTCAACAACCCATCCCATATTGACCGAATTTTGAAATACCTGAAAAAAAATCAATTACTATTCAAAAATATGATAAAGATCCATACTTACCTGCGGTTAATAACCAAAGCAGTTGATGCCGCAAAGAAAAAAAAAATAAAAATAATAATAATAATAATAATGATGATAATAATAATAATATACCCTCAGGGGGTCTGGCAACTTCTGTCAGGCACGGGTGTGGCAACCCCGAGGTACCCTAGCTAGAGGAGTTTACCCCTAAAACAAAACCGTAATCCAAGGTGCAATGTCGCCGTGCTGAGGGATGAATGGCTCTATGTGAAAGAGTCGTAAACGGCAACCTTCCGAAAACTGGGCGCCCTTCGGTCGTAATCAGCCTTCCCGTAGCATCCAGGCTCTGCTGCGGGCGACCGTTTATTTCCTAGGCAACTCGTGGGAATGAAATGAGCTCAAATTCCATTCAAACAAACACAGGATCGTTTACTTCCTCAAATGTAGACAAACAGAATACGTCGGAGGGAAATCCTTTTCATAGACGTGATTCAGTGGCACGAACAACTCTATTGAAAAAGCAAATGAACAGTGCTACTATAAGTATCTCAGCAGAAAGGAAACATGTGATGAACAAGGAGAAGGAGCCCCTAGCCCGGTTTCTGGTCATCAAAAGGCAAGATAAGCAAGATTTCTATAAAGTTAGTCCTTTTGCCATTCAGAAGTCTCTTTATGGCTTGGTAGGCGAACTTAAACAGATAAAATACAGAGTGGTCTTCTAGTCGAAACAGTATCAGCATCACAGTCTAGCAGATTGCTACAACTCACCAAAATGATCGACTTTGAGATAACAGTTGAGCCCCATACTGGTTTGAATACTTGCAAGGGTGTTGTTAACTGCAAAGATCTTCTGAATTGTACTGAAGAAGAAATTCTTGAAGAACTAGCATGTAAAGGAGTAACAGCAGTAAGAAGAATAAAAACAAGGGTCAACGACCAGTTACGCGACAGTCCGTCCCACATACTCACCTTCAATACCCCAAAGCTTCCAAATTACATTAAGATTGCATATCATCATCTACCAGTGAGACTGTACATACCAGCACCACTGAGATGCTACAAATGTCAGAAATTCGGTCATAGTGCAGGAGGATGCTCAAATCCGCAAGTATGCGTATGTGGCAAACCTCCACATGAAGGCCAGAAATGCGAACCTGATGTAACTTGTGTGAACTGCCAAGGCAAACACAATGCTAGGTCACGTGACTGCCAGGTCTATAAATTGGAAGCTACAATTAATACAAGAAATAAAAACCAAAGAAAAACTCACCTACTTTGAAGCGAAGAAAAAAGTTGTCATTCCATTACCAAAAAACGTTTCGTATGCTCAAGCTACTGCTGTACCTGTGAAAGAAAAACAGACTGCGGATAGTAATTTCAGTATAGAAAACCTGGTAAAAGAATTGATACCTGCTATTGTTCAAAATCTGAAGTCTTTTTTCGTAACAAAACAGGAAACCTTCTTGGCGACAGACTCCAGAAGAGGATCTGTCTCTTCGTTACCCTCCGAAGCGGGATCTGTGAGGAGAAAGAGAAAAGAGCCAAGTTACACTCAGTGTTCAAGTGAGACCGATGAAGAATCGATCAACGAGGCTGAAAAATCAGACTCACAAAAAATTAAAAAACCAAAAGGGTGGCCCAAGGGAAAACCCCGTAAACCACCCAATACATCTAGTCAACATAATACTCTATCTGTGATAATACCAAATTAGTATACTATCTAGTCCTTTTACACTTTATTTATATTTATTTGTTTTACCTATTTGTTTGTATGTTTATCTATTTATTTATTTATATGTATGTATATACACGTAAATCTGCTACCGAACAAATCAAATCTTGCAACCGTTCCGTCAGAACATTATAAATTAAATCACTATCAATAACCAGATATAGATAGAATTATACAATGGAATTGTAGAGGATGTATAAATAACTACTGTTATATAAAACAATTGTTGCAAGAGTACAATCCCATGTGTCTTGTTCTGCAAGAAACACATCTCAAACCAAATCAACCTTATTCCCTCAAAGGATACTCTATAGTGAGACGTGAAGTTCTCAATGAAGACAGAGCACATGGTGGTGTAGCAATTATCATCAGATCAGACGTCGTCAACTCAGAGATCAACATTAATACTGAACTACAAGTTGTTGCGATCAAAGTGATAAGTCCTGTTAAAATAACACTTTGTAATATTTACTTACCTGATACAAATTGGACGATCGAACAGGGCAACTATCTTCACCATACGTGCTCATGGGAGACTTCAATTCACACAACAAACTCTGGGGCTCATTGAAAACAGATGCTAAAGGTCGGATTCTTGAAAGATGGCTGGAAAGAGATTATCTCGCTCTTCTAAACACGGGATCTACAACACATTTCAACACCAAATCAAATAACTTTTCTGCAATAGACCTCACAATGACATCCAGTGATTTGCTCCCAAAACTTGTCTGGAGTACTGATGACGATTTACACAACAGTGACCATTTTCCAATACACATTCAAGTGGATAAACCAAAAATCATACATTCTGTACCCGTGAGATGGAACACGTCGAAAGCTAACTGGGAAAAGTTCAGGAACTCACTTGAACCACCGACAGAGTTGACTATTGAGAAAGTCACGGCCTGTATACTCACAGCAGCAAATAACAGTATACCAAAATCTGGAAAAAAGAACGAAAAAAAGCGGTACCTTGGTGGAATGTAGAAACAAAAAATGTAACTAAACTCAAAAAACCGGCACTGAATAAATTAAGAAGATATCCCACTACTGAAAACCTGATAATATTCAAAAAAGCTAGAGCAAAAGCAAGGAAAGTTATATTAAAAAACAAAAGAAATACCTGGAATCAGTACACATCTACAATTACACTCGATACAGAAATAAAAACTGTTTGGAAAAAAGTTCAAGCAATATCAGGCATCCACGCCGGTAACACAATAACTTCCATACAAACAGAAGCAGGATCCATATCTAATGATCCCACGGAGATAGCAAATGTGATAGCAAACCAATTTGAGAGAATGAGCAGCACAAATAATTACGAACCTAGATTTTTACAAGAGAAAACTGAATCAGAAGTTAATATAGACTTTTCCACAGAAGAAAATCTCGATTACAACACACCATTCAGTATGGAATAGCTAGATGAAGCCCTTTAGCAATCTAGAAACGGTGCTCCTGGTCCGGATATAGTTTCATATGATATGCTCAAAAACTTAACACCTGAAATTAAAAAAACACTTTTAGAGCTATTCAATAAATTATGGAATGAAAGTACCTACCCTGAGTCCTGGAAAGAAGCAGTTATTATCCCTATACCCAAACCTAATGAAAATAAATTGTTACCATCAATACTACGACCCATTAGTCTTACCTGCTGTAAGGGAAAACTTCTCGAAAGGATGGTGAATAACAGACTCCAAGAATACCTGGAAAATAATGGAATATTAGTTTCCTATCAGGCAGGGTATAGGAAGAAGATATCAACAATAGATCACTTAGTCCTACTAGAACACTCCATTCAGGAAGCATTCCGAAAAAGGGAACACTTAATAGCGGTATTCTTTGACATCAAAGGAGCCTTCGATATGACTTGGCGTTATGGATTCTTGGACAAACTGTTTAAATTTGGATTGAAAGGAAAACTACCACTATTTATTGAACCGTTTCTCAAAGATAGATGTTTCAAAGTTGCTACAGACTTCTCAACTACTAGGTTATTAGAAAATGGTGTCCCACAAGGTTCAACACTCAGCTGCACTCTCTTTGCAAATGCTATCAATGGAATATGCGCAGGTATCAATCAAGATATCAACAAATGTCTATACGTTGACGATGTGGCAATTTTCTGTAGTGGTGAAACAGTAGGTGACATCACACGCGTACTGCAACCAGCCATTAATAAAATCATTAGAAATAGAGAAAAAATTGGTTTTCAATTCTCTAAAGAGAAAACAGAAAGTCTACATTTTTGTCGACTCAGAAAACCCCATTACGATCCATTATTATACCTGAAAGAAAATAACATAGAGTGTGTGGATACTATTAAATTCTTAGGATTAATATTTGACAACAAACTTACCTGGCATGAACACATTGGACATCTTAACACCAAATGCAGACAGTCACTCAATGTTTTGAAAGTCCTAGCACACACAAAATGGGGAGCTGACCCGAAAAGTATGCTGCTGATATACAAAGCATTAATATTGTCAAAAATTGATTATGGTAGCATTGTTTACTCTTCAGCTACAAAAAATCAGTTAATTAGATTAGAAAGAATTCAAAATCTAGCTATACGATACTGTTTGAATGCATTTCCAACAACTCCAATCCAAAGTCTACACTGTGAAGCTGCTGTAATGCCCCTGGAACAAAGGAGAAGGACCATTACTCGTCTGCTCGCAGTGCGATATTCGGAATTTCTAAGAAATCTCGACATAGAATTCCCTGAAATTCTCGTTGAAGACCAAAATATCAATCAAGCAGGTGTGCAGAAATCTGATTTCAGAAACAACCTGAGACTGAAAATTATAGATGAGTGGCAAAATACATGGAACAACACTGATACGTTACTTCGTAGAGTGGAACCAATAGTTCAGACGAAATATGCTTCCACAGGACTAAGTAGACTGGAAATGGTTAAAGCTTTTCGACTCCGCTCAGGGCACACTAGCCTCAAGCACCAACATCTCCTCAAGGGTGAACCACCACCAATGTGTGATCACTGTGATTCAATCATCTCAGTGAGCCACATTATCAGTGAATGTCCTATGTTCAACGACCAAAGGCAGCGATATGGTTTGAACCCTGCTACTGAAGAAAACCTGAAAAAAAATACTATTGAAATAACACTAGGATTTATGAAAAGTATTAACCTGTTCGATAGAATCTAATTATGAAAACCAATGACCTACTTTATCTGTGATATAGAATTTAATAAGTTACTTACCTGTGATATTTTAGGAGCAAATGACCATAGTAGTCGACGCTCTAGGGGAGGGGTTTTAGCTGGTATTATATCGTCAAGATAGGAGTCCAGCACTCTGTCCGTAAACTGGAGTTCCCCTTCCTACCAAAAAAAAAATAAAATAAAAAATAATAATAATAATAATAATAATAATAATAATAATAATAATAATAATAATAATAATATTAATTGAACAGGTGAAGCGAAGGGGATTTAAATTTTCGACAGAAAAAACTTCATCTATTCACTTCTGCAGATTGAGACGAATGCTTGAGGGCCCCAAGCTTCATATAGAGAACCTTCGTATTAATGTCAAAAGCTGCATTACATGTCTTGGCCTAATATTTGACTCGAAACTTCTTTGGAACGAGCAGCTAATCCAACTTGAGATGAAGTGTCAAAAGGCAGTGAATATAATTAAATGTATGTCCAGCATAAAGTGGGGGGCTGACAGGGAAGTGCTTTTGAAATTTTTCCAATCAGTCATCCAGGGTAAAATAGACTATGCAGCTGTTGTCTATAACTCCTGTAGGCGATCTAGACTTATACGTCTAGACAGAATTCAAGCAGCAGCTTCAAGATATGCAACAGGTGCTTTCAGAACTAGTCCAACAGTGGCTGTACAATGTGATGCCGGTGTCCTTCCGACTGATCTTAGGAGAGACTTCCAAATAATGATATATTCCTCAAAGATTATCTCTATTCCATCTCACATTAATTATAGCTTTTTCCGTGCCAATAATGAATTTGCATCAAGACCATCCACAACGCGTCCGGCAAGAGTGAGAAATATTGAAGCCTGCAAAAAATGTAGGAACCACTATTGACAAAACAGGTTCCCACGGTACCTCCATGGACTTTTTGTGTCCCAAAAATCAACACCAAATTGACATCCTGGAAAATTGAAAATACCCTTCCTTCAACCTATAGATCACTTTTTTATGTGGAATTGGAATCCCGACAAAATAACCTCATTATTTACACTGACGGATCAAAATGTGATAGTGGAACTGGTTCAGCTATAGTCGTGAATAACGATGTTTATCAATGGTCTCTCCATAACTTCTGTTCAGTGTTCACAGCTGAACTGTACGCTATTTGGCAAGCTCTTTTATATTTTTCAATGTCCAATTAACAATCATGTACTGTGTGCTCGGACTCCCTTAGTGCTATTAGTTTGATAAAACACGTAGCTAACATCAATAAATAAAATATGCGAATTAATATGGATTCCAGGACACTGCCAAATTTCTGGGAATGAGAAAGCCGATTCTGCTGCAAAACTAGCCACGGAAAGTCCAGTAGATAACGGTATACCTATACCTTATAGTGACTTGAAAATCAATATCAAAAACATGGTAAGAAAAATATGGCAACAAAGATGGTCACAATATAATGGCCAACTTAAAGCAATAAAACCGTCTATAAATAAATGGTTATACCCAACTAATTTAACAAGCTGTGAACAGGTGATAATTTGCAGACTGAGAATTGGCCATACTCACCTGACTCATTTATACCTCCTTGGTGGTACTCCTAGGCCCCGATGCCCCCATTGTAATCAGAGGCTTCTTACGGAACATATATTCAGCTGCCAATATTTTAAAGGCCATCGAACGCTTTGTGGAGTAAAACCTACAATTCCAAATGCACTAAACAGTGGAAAAAGTATATCAAAAACACTAACTTACCTTAAAGCTGTCCACATAACTAGTCGTATTTAGATAAGGAGGCTGCAGCTAATGATCTTAGCAATTGATGCTGCATAAAAAAATAATAATAATAATCTCGTAGCAGTCAGTTTTAACCTAGAAAAAGCCTATGAAAGAACTTGGAGATATTCAATTATCAAACAACCACACCAGTGGGGCCTCCGAGGGAGACTTCCGGTATTTTTAAAAGATTTCCTCAGTGATAGATACTTTAAGGTTAGAGTAGGAGGAGAGGAGTCATCATTAAGAATGCTTGAAAATGTAATTCCCCAGGGTTCTGTATTGAGCGTTTCGCTATTTGTAATAGCTATAAATTTTCTTATTGAAAATACCCAGACAAGAATTAAGAGTGTGTTGTACGTAGATGACCTAATAGTACTACAGAGGCACCAATCGATGGACACTCTGAATCAATCAATGAATCACGAAATTGACAACATCAATCAACTTGCAAAATCTCAAGGTTACAATTTTTCACAGGGAAAAACTAAATACACTCACTTTTGCAGACTCAGGCACGACCATCCTAACCCTGCTCTCACTATCCGTGGGCATCTAATGTGGTTGAGGACTGTATGAGAACTTTAGGGGTAACATTTGATATAAAGCTATTATGGGCAGAACAAATTAACCAGCTGATAAGCAAGTGCCAAAAGGCTCTTAACCTGATTAAGTGTATGGCTAGTATCAGATGGGGGGCAAATAGGGAAATATTATTAAGACTTTATCAATCTGTCATACAAAGTCATGTTGATTATGGATCAGTTGTATACAATTCCTTTCGCCGCACAAAACTCAAGATGCTCGATAAAATTCAACTATAAGCCTTAAGAAAGGCAACAGGCGCTTTTAGAACTAGCCCAACAGCAGCAGTACAATCCAATGCGGCGATTCTACCACAAACGATGATTTACGCATCCGAAATTCTGTCAAACCCAAATCACCTAAACCACCCCATATTTCTCTCGAATAATGACTTTTTATCTAGATGTTCCCCACAAATTCCTCCATGGACACTATCTATACCAGACATAAACAAAAATCTATCCGCTTGGAAAAAAGAGGAAACTCCTCCTTTAATGTATAGAAATCTCTTTAATAACGAACTTGAAAAATACCTATATAGCCTGATAATATATACAGATGGATCAAAGAGTGAAGATAGAGTACAGCTGGTCGTTGAACCCTTGTTGTTCAATATTTACAGCTGAAAAGTATGCTACATGGCAAGCCCTTTTATTTTTCTCTGCATCACAACATGACCAATGCATAATCTGCTCGGATTCTTTAAGCGCTGTGACAGCACTCGAAGATATATTTTCGAGCGACCCTCTTTGCCGTCAGATATTGGAACTATTACATCACCTTCCCTCAATCCAGAAAAACTGTACAATTTTTTGGATCCCTGGTCATTGCCAAATTATCGGAAATGAAAATGCAGACCTAGCTGCCAAATCAGCTTCAAAATTTCCATACGATGAGGGTATAACAATTCCTTACGAAGACTTTAAATCAACCATAAAATATAAAACACGCCTCAAATGGCAACACAGATGGTCAGCATACACTTGGACATACGGCAACTACAATACAAAAATGGCATTACCCAAGTAGTCTCTCTAGACGATAATAAGTAATAATTTGTAGACTGAGGATAGGACACACTCATCTCACCCACTCACATATCCTAGGTGGGAGCAACAGACCGAGAGATGTAGCTACCATGATGATCGCCTTCACATAAATCACCTTTTTACATGCTCCTTATACCAAACACAAAGAAGAGCCCAAGGTGTGAAATCTGAAATTAAAGAAGCCTTAAGTAACGAAGAAAATATTAAAGCAGTTCTTACCTACTTGAAGAATATCCAGCTACTCCATAAAATTTAACCACAGACAACTCACAAAGTTGAAACTGACAAAATTCAACCACTGCGAAGCGGCGAATGGCCATAGCAGTCGATGCAGCAATAACACAAAAATTTCAGTTCACAAGACAGTTATTGGTGATAAGAAAAAAAAATAAAGTGAATTAAATACACTATTCATCTACTATAAATGACCTCAGTTTGAGAATATTCCAAATATAGTGCTTCCCTCTGATAGGTTTATATTTTGTAGAGCATTCACTAATGTTTCAAAATTTTGCAGATTTTTAAATTGATTAACCCTACGGAGTTGGTCCAAAGTACGAGTGGTCGCAATTGGTGACTTCAAATAATTGCTTGGTTCACGTGTTGTGGTGAAAAAATGATATGTATAAAACCATGAAGGGGGACGCTCAGTTGTTGCCAGCCAATCAAACTTTTGTTATCAATGATTATCACAGATTTTGATCTACTCTTCACTTATTATAAGTAAACAACATACTTAAAGTTAATGTATGTTCCAGTATATTTATCAGTTAAATTTAATGATGAAACTAAGGAAGAAGAAAATTTGTAACAACACAATGAAACGTAATATCCCATATTGGGAAATCAGATGTCTTCATATCCTTCTGCAAATGGCATATTTTGCTATCAATGTAAATAATAAATCAGTGACCTATTGGAGTGAGTGATTTTTTGGATGTCCTTGATCGATTTTATCCATTTCAAGTGGTTGCACAAAATCATATTGACCTGGCAAACGATTTACAAATGATGAGACGTCAAAGAGTATGATCTTAGTGTAGCGCCCATACGACAAGGTAGGTTTTCCATTGAAATATCCATTATCGCCTTGTCCTCATGAGTGAGTTCACGCTTTTTTTCGGAGTGGTGGTTAATTTCGACCTACTGAATCTTGTAAACCTTTTTTTTGTTTCCATAATATACTTACGCCAGGATATTGCTTATCGATCACACCTATTGAGATAGTTCATAAAGAGAGATACCGATGCCGTACTTAAGTTTCAAGATCTGCGAGAAGCTCATTCCAGCACCAAGATGACCGTGTGATCAGGGTTAGGTTCAGTTAAGAAATGGAATACCTATTAGCTTTACCTTGCTTGAAAATATTTTGAATGTAGAAGTTTTGTGTATTTTAATTTTTTACATGTATGTATTTCATTGTTTTTATGTATCATGAGGAAAGTTCCTCAATGTTGAGAGAACCGAAGGATACAGCTATTGAAAATATCAAAACCACAACAAAATATTCAGAGTGCAGTCCATAATGTGATTCATACTCACCTGACGAAATATATTTCTTAAGATTTTTTTTTGTATGTCAAATCTGTTACAGCAACCTGTCACTGCACATGAAGAAATTATAGCTCTTTCATCCTTACTGACAACATAACCTGTCTTCATTGAAAGTTGAACTTATCTTCACAGACTGCCCCTATCATTTCAATCGACGTTAACAGTAGGGGATGAAATACGCTATTAGAGGTATCTCAAATTGCATAAGCCAAATAACTATAGCCATCCAGTTTATAAAAGAAAAAAGCCTACTACACAAAATTAATTGTTTTTATTTATTTATTGCTTAAAATAGCCATGCCTATAGTACGAACGTATAGATCGATATTTCCAAAATATGGAGAGTCTCTTCAAAAAAATATCGATTTTAATGTTTTACATTTTACATCAAAATCTCATCGCATAAGGTAAAACTCATCATTATTTTATTTACTATTACCTTGGAGGGCTGATTCCAGTAATTTCTTCACATAAGGTCTCAAGGAAATGTTTACAAAGTAATAGGGTCTAAGTTCATGTTTTCAACTTTATAGGTGTGTAGGTTTTTTGACAAAAGTAATGAACATTTGGCGAAGTTGGTCATAAAATGAGGAATTTTTGGGTTGCAGCGTTTCACAAATTTTTCAAATTATTTTTTGTTTATAAGTTGGTATCGCGTGAACTTTGTTGATGTTAATGTAAGGAAGAGGATCTGGAGAGTCACTTTTGGTTTGGGCTGCACAACTTGGGGTGCTCACACATAGCTAATTACCAATGAATTCAAATAACCCCAGTCAAATAATGATAAATAAATTCGTCAAGAGCTTGGAAATATGTATCCCTGTCCTTATATAAGAATCCAATAGGACCATAGGCGCTACTAGCTGTTCATTTCACTTAAAGTGAAAGTAACTGTAATCATTCTCTATAATTTTGGCATTTTTTCAAATAAATAAACACTTGATTGTTATTTTGGTATCTTTCCTACGTCACTGTCATCACCCAAAAGCTGTATTACAAAGTTTTTTTGGAAATAAAATTCAGTTCTATCAGTATTTTCACACAAAACGGAGCTACAAAAGTCTATGCACAAACAAAATTCCCTGACAGTACTTGTGATGGGCTTGAAAGAAAAACTAATGACATTGTATAAATTTCCAATTACTATTTCTCATAATTGGAAAACGTAGTCAGTTTGTAATTTAAATCTACCCATGAATTTTAAATTGTTATATTTGGTGGAATTTATATCGGTTGAATATAATTTAACTGCTGGTCATAAACTGAATTGAAATGTTCTGCAATGTTGCGTAAATGTTGGACATAACTTATTCGTAAAATGTATCTCTTGGATTGTATCTTCAAGTTGTTCGAATATAAATCAATTTCAATTAATTTGCTGAATGTTTTATAGAAACTAATGATATTGAGGATAAGGATCAGTGCCATTTATTTGGATGGAAAACAGTTTTCAAAAATATATTTTTTGAAATATAAATCATTTATTTTCAAAGGATAAATAAATAAAGTGAGATTCTGTGTGGTATGTAGGAGGTCAACCTCCAGTTTCTGAAGAGAAAACTGAGTTATTTCAGATATAAGGTATTATACACATATTGACGTTATGTTCCAGATAGCAATGCTGCAGTCTCTTGATATTTTCGATTGATTCGATATAACTATTATTCATATATACGACTTTTTATTAAAAGTTTGTGAGTTGACTACTCTACTCAGAGTAGTCTCCAATATACTATAGATAGTGTAAGCTCGTCTTGATTAAAATTATGACAAATACTGCTCGTGGCAATTTTTTCAGAGGCAACCATGGATTATCAAGCATAGGATAAGCTGAACTTTTATTAAGACCAATATTTTATTGAGAAACACTTTATAAGCGCGAATAATTACCATTATTGCACCTGCTAGAGGTTACGGCTGACTGGAAGCTAGTAACCATTTTTTTTATTGGATAGATGAGGCTGTTACTTGATGAAAATCTATATAACATACTAACAATATGAAATAAAACAAATAACTGCTTCCAATTCATACTTTAGCTTCGTAAAACTTTTTTTTCACATTTTTTATTGTATTTCCTTAAATAAAAAACATAGATTTAATTAATATTGATTAATAAAAAACAATACGTTCAATTGAAGGTGGCAATTTGTTTATAGACAACCCGAAAGTAGAGCATTTTATTTCAATTATTCATTCTGTTCACGACCATATCACTTTTCTTCCACGTTTTATTTTTCAGTGAACTGTAATTCCCAAAAGTACTCAGTTCAATTATTAAATGAAATTCAACCTTGCTTTGCTCCCTACCGGCCGGCGTTGGGGGCAATCGGGGGGTCGAGAATGTGATGGCAAAATAAATCCCGGTATATTTCCTGGCTAAGGCTAAGTGTCACCAATTGTAGATGGCGGGACAGGGAGTCTTCTTCGTTTTTTCTTTATTATCGATCGATAAGTCGTTCTGCTAATTTTTTTTTAGACTGTTTGATGCTTATTGTTTATATAATTTGTGAGCCTAATTTTCACTTCATATTTTTCAATTACTTTAATATTGAGAAAAATAGTAATCAAAATAAGGACCACAGATATCTTTGATTTTATGGGCGATTCAAAATGAGATAGATAGGATTTGCCTATATAAACAATTCCACAATAATATGTGATCACACTTACTATATGTAGTTTATTTTGAATAAATCAGTAAACAATAATTATAATAGTGTACCTGAGATGCGTGACGTGTGACCGTGACATACCTGAAAATAAAATATCAACTTGGGCATTCAAATTTCATTTAGTTTGTATTTATTCATTAAATCAGTTCTAAGTACTGAATTTGTATTGAATTGAAAGATATAATTATTTATTATTGTTAATTCAATTTAATTAAAACATAAATGCACTGTGTATGTCACCTACAAATGCTAAAATGTGCTAAGCTTGTCAAAACACTCCCTCATAAAGGATTTAAAACAATAACAAAGGAACGGTCTCGTATCACGTGGCTCAAACACTCCACTTCAGTGATACAGGTAATAACAAAGGAAAATGACGTATCACGTGGCTCAAGCACTCCTCTTCAGTGATACCGGATTCGTGAATCAACTGTACGGCTAAGCACTTCGCCACTCATATTATTCACAATACACGCTAAGCGGCTCAAGCACTCCGCAATAACGCAAAACATGAGTTTGAGAATAACAGACTTAGGCAGTTTAATTATTTAACGTTATTGTGATTTCTATCTTTATTAATTTGAACTTATAAAATACTCGGAAGATAAAATAGAATTAGAATAAAAAGTCTGTGAGGAATCTTTAAATTCATTAGACAGTATTTATTAATAATTTTTGTGGTTCTGATATCAGTGCAATCAGGCAAGCAGAAAACAATAAAAAAGTTAACCCCAAAAATGAACTTTGCTTTGTGACAAATTAATAATGGAATTGGATTATTGGAGCACTCACAGAAAGTTAGTTATAGATAATTATATTAAAACCTTTTGTACCCTACCTTATTTTCCTCTAACTCACAAAACATCTCCAATGTTTAGCCAACTGTTAATGAAAATATCATAGGTTGTCGTTATTATTTAATCTAAGTATTCAACGGTTCATTAAAAATTGCAGATGCTTTCTGAATAATTAAAAAATTATAATAATAAACTTGTAAACACAAAACATACGGCTTGTATACATGAATTATGCAACCACCATAACAATTAAAGAAAATGACAAGTTAGAATAATAAGAAAATATAGATACCTACTTTCGAGATAAAAAATAATAATACAGAACTGAAAGTAATTATTGTGGATACCTTGAACATTTTGTATCTGATTAAATACCTATTCACAAATTACTGAAAATAACAAAATTAATTTAAAAAACTAATTATTAGGAGTACATTAATAATGTCCTTTATCGGCAAAGGGGACAATTTAACCAAGGGGCGCTTTAATATTCCATTTGCGACCCGAACGCTCACAACCCTAACAAAACCATCTTGACCAGAATGTAAAGCAGCAATTCTATCCATAGCCCAACGGCCGGGGAGAATATTATACTTGTGAATTAAAACTAGTTGCCCTATTTTAGGAGAATTTGATGTGGGGATTAGCCACTTTGAGCGTTGTTGGATAGTATGAAGATACTCTCGTTTCCAACGAGATCAAAAGTCTTGATGCAACCGTTGCAGAAGCTGCCACCGATACAATTTGTTCATGGAGATAGTTGAAAAAACAGGAAAAGGAAGGGTTTTCAATGGCTCTAAAGTTGGAAAATGAACAGGAGTGAGAGCATTGATGTCCTCTATACCGTGATTTATAGGTGTGAGGGGTCGAGAATTAAGCGAGTCTCCAATAAAAACCCTCTCCTACCACGCGTGTGAGACGGGTTTTGACTGACTTTATATCTGCTTTCCAAAAGCCATTGAAATGCGGTCCGGAAGGAGGACTGAAAGCAAACTGGCAGGTTTCCTGCTCAGCAGCGGTTTTCATATATTCTTGAAGTTCTCTCGTGGCTCCAGTAGAATTGGTGCCATTTTCACTTAGCTATTTATATTCGACTTATCGTATTGCAGATCCCTTCTCTCGCAAGCGAAGTCTTCCTCCGAGTCTATTTCCACACCGTCACCTTAAAGATAATATAAATTTCAAGTATTTAAAAAAATTATATATGTGTAAAAAATATTCTACCGTCAATGGGCTCCAATCACATCCTTCACTGTGCTTGGCAACTGCCGACCATTAAACCATTTGAACATGTATTTTTCATCGGCGATTATCCACCCACAATTTTCTGGCTTTAAACATGTTGGTACTTTCTTGTCCGCATTTCTCCATATTGTTGTCATAAACCACGATCTGAACAGATGTTGCATTAATTCCAAATGACATGTAACTTTTTTTTTAAATGGTTCATTTAGATCGTTGACTCTGTACAAATTGCAGATTAATTTTTCATGTACGGGAAAAACTGCATCGGTATCGCAATTCTCATTGCCTATTTTGTCGAATGCTTTTTAGAAATCTTCGCTCTTTCTGAGTAATTGTAAAGGCCGTGTATTTCCTTTGCAAAATGATGCCGGGCTGTAATCGCATCCAGGAAATGCGTGAAATCCTGCTGATGATTTGCAAAACAATTCTCCAAGCTCTAGATACAACGCTGACACATCAATTATCCGCAGCTTGTTCCAGACCCCTGTCTGAATCCAAATTTTATTACCATCTTGTACATGATTAATATTAGCAAACATTATAATTAATATATTCGTATCCGAGCACCTTATTGTAATATTAGCTGTTGATTCAATACCACATACAGGGTACACAATTTTTCTATCAGCTTTTTCGTGACACTCCAGTGTATATTTATCGTTGATTGGGAATGAAACGTTCTTATTCACAACCTCATATTGGTAGCATTGATCGAAGTTGAGTAAAACTTTTTTATTGCGAAGAAATGGTATCATATAATTTTGTTGCCAGTGCATAATTTAGAAGTTTACCAGAGCTTCTTTAGAATAGCTATTAGTTAACTTTTTCACAAAGTCAGCTGGTCTTGTTTGATCTGGTCCAGAAATCACGTACGTACGATGAGCAAATGAAGGGCCGCGATTAGATCTTTCGTAATTTTTAATAGAGGGTGACCAATACCGATCAAAAATTAAGTGTATTTCACGGGATCTGTCATTGGTCACCAACAAGCTACAATTTATGAAAATATTGTTGTTATCGGACGCTGAAGTGACCATTCAAATGAAAGTCGTGATTATAACAATAATAATATCAACATGACAAATTCTATCTTAATTATTTATGTTATTATTGAAGTTTTTATAGTTTCATTACATTGAAAATAATAATCAATCTATAAAAATTAATTCACAACGGCATATTTATTATACTTAAAAATAATAAAAGAACTTGCTTCACTTACATAAAATTTTTTATAATTGAATTGTAAACGCGGCGAGCGTTCACTGAAAGCGCTCGAGCAACAGCGCGCTGTTGATAACTGTCTGCCGCGGTTTTAGCAACGGATTTTTTGACTGCCATTTTGCATATGGCTTTTTAAATGAATAAATATAATATTCAATCAATCGGCATTGATGTATGTGATGATTTTTTTTTCAAAATCTTACGCCACTTTCACGCTGTTGCCAGCACTTTAGTCATTAGCAGATTGTCTGCCGACAATTTTCCGCGTTTCTTAATAATAAATAAAAGCTTTTTTCATAATTATAATTCATGAATACTATAAAAATTTTCATATCGAAATTTGACCTATTTGACCGTCCACCCCCGCTTTAAGCAACGGGGCTGCGCTGGCAGACAACACGATTTAAGCTTGGCTACACAAAGGGATCCTTCTTAAGTAGAAATCAGCCATGTATCGATGACACCAGCCAGCTCTTACACCGAAAAAAATATCTCAGTAATAGTTATCGAATGTTTGTTAATGTAAAATTTGTTCATAATTATGTATTGATATTTATAATTGAAAAAGCTTATTTATTATAATCATTACTGATGATTTGTTTTATTAATAAATAATAGAAGATTTGTTTCTGCTATAATTGTTTATTTTGAATAAATTGTTTTATTAATAAATAAATCATCTGATACGCCAACTTCGCGATGATAATTACTAAGTTTAATTAAAAATTATAACTTGGTTTGATAATTATTATAAATGGTACAGTGTCTGTTAATAAATCTTTTTGTATCATTATAACATTCAATAAATTCATTTGTTTGTTATAAACCTACGTTATACAAATGAGCAAAACATTGTTTTGTTTGTTATAAATCAACAAATGCGCGTGATCTTAGTCTGCACATGTGATGTAGCTACCCTTATTTAGATTTGCACGTGTGCTGTGTATCGTCGTAAATAATAATATTTCCCTCAGTTTCAGGAGTGTGTTAAGTTTTTGCCGGTAATTATATTATTTGGATATTAGCAATAGTGTGGGCAGCGTGGGAGTTGGTAAATAGTTTAGTGTTTACTGAGTATGTGCGATTGAACTGGTGTATTTGGATATTAAACCAAAATAATGGCGGACGGCGGTGTATGTGTCGACTTTAGTAGCACCCCCCATATATTACATCTATGAACCAAAAATAGGTTAGTTCCTAGTAACTCTACTATTTTACCGTAATGTTATTACATAATTCCTTTGTGATTGACATTTTTTTATCGTTTAGTCAGGGTTCAAAATATAAATTTGATAAAATGTAAGTTCCCTTTTTGAATAAATCGCTTGATTAAAAGTTTTGTTGTTTCATTTACCAGCATCTAGGTATGTCATTTTGAAGAAAGGCATAAAAATTTATCATTTATATATTCAAAAAACTGTAATGGTGTACAAAACGAATAATAGGTATAGCTATAAACACTAAAAAAGAAACAAAGAAATTTTCAAAAATGTCTTAACACTTATTTCATCAACTGCAATGAGTTGCTATCTCCAGTAAGATCCTCTAAAAGTAATCAATCTATTAGCAGAAATCACTAAAGGCTGATATGGTTTCACTATCTGCTAATATCATGATAACTTTTCGGGTCTACTAAAGATGGCAGTCTAGTTGCCGAAATAAGTATTTTAACATCATTCTATAAATATTGGTAACAAAATGTAAAAAATATTTGTTTATTATCAATAAAGGGGCTTTGGTCATGTTGTCATTGTGAACAAATATATGGGTATAATAATTCAATTTGGAATAACAGTGACAGAATATGTAATAACTATATACAATGACTTTGTAATAATAAATAACATACGGTGTGGTGGAAAAACATCATCATTTTTTCATAAAAACAAAATATACATTTATTGTTAATAACTAATTATTATGACAAAATATTCTCATGTAATAGTAAATAATTCTTTATTTATAGAGTGAAAACAAAAAATTTGTTTTTTACTAACAAACGTTTAATAAGCCATATTTTAATAACTGATTTGGTGATAGTTAATTAGTCTTAGTGATTGTAACCAAACTGTTTTTTCAGTGTAGACCATTAGTCAGTGTATATTTTACGAGACATAAAAGAGAGACATGTAAATAGTTAGAAGTTAGGAAAAGTGAACGTCGAGTGAAACATGACGAATATTGTAAATGAATCGTAAAATAAATGCTTAAACTCGCTGTTATATAGCAAACTATGAATGTCTGTTTATAAGGGATTCTAAGAAAGAAGGTTCCAAGGATAGGGACACAAGAGCTATAGTTTGTTCTTCTTCAGAAAGATCTTCTGAAGGTGAGGACACAGGTACTCTGGGTAAATAAAAGGGTTGGTCGTAGAGAAGACCATTAACCCACTAAAGTGGAGATGAAAATTCCGACGGTAAATCACCACGGGGCGCAATATCAGAAGCATTTTGCTTAGAATTAATGTAATGCCATAGAGTCGGAGGAATTTTCGAATGAGTATAATATATACGATTGGCCACAAACATTTTTAATTTATGGCGATAACTTTTAATCCAGTACAATACAATTTGGGAGTCCGACCATGCATGACTTGGGATCACAATAATGTTAGGACATATCTGTAGAACATAAGCAACTAACTTGGAGAGCAAAGCAGCGGCACACAAGTGAAGACGCGGGATGGTCAATTTCTTCGTAGGTGCTACTTTAGATTTTACACATAATAATTGGTCAAAAACTTTACTCTCGGAATCCACGCAACGAAGATATAAAACGAGAGCATATCCTCTTTTACTTGCGTCACAGAACCATGTAATCCGACTAGAGGAAAATTGGAAAACATTAAAGAGCGAGGTATGCGAAATTGATACATATAGTAGAGGAAGTTGTATTGTTCCCAAATTTGAATGAGATATCGAAAGATGGAGATTTATCCCATGAAGCCCAGCTAGCCGCAGACGCTGAATTAAAAATTTGGTGAAGAAGGTAATAGGAGCTATAAATCCTAGACTCTAGGACCTAGAGTATCATAGCAAACACCTTTTGGTACACGGAAGATTTTCTCGCAGTTGAACACAAAATGTAAAACAGTCCTAGTGAGAAGACCAACGTTACCCAAGAACTTCAAGAGAGTTGCCCAAATCTGGTTCAAAATTTAGACTACGGGGATTAATGAAAGAAGTAGGTGAATTAAATAATAAGAACACCATTTACGAAGTTCAAAACCTCCCAGATACAAAAGAAATTAAATCTTGCATAAGCGTTTGAACCGACAAAATCATTCGAGCCAAAACAAAAATCATCAATACAAGAACAAGTACGGATGATTTAAGCCGCTTGTGGAAAGCGATGTCCTTCGTCAAGTGCAAGTTGATGCAGAAGAAGTAACAACATAAGTTAGAGTATTCAGACGATACTCCCGTCATCCGTAAAAAATCTCTATAAGATACGTTGAAACTCTCTATGTTCTTGAGAGAGGAAAATCATACAATACATTTTTTGTTTGATATCTGCGCACAAAACATACTTGAGCAAACGAAAATTAAGTAGAATAAAAACAATGTCTTGTTGAAGTTTAGGTCCAACAAATAAACAATCATTGTGGGATTTTTTGTTAGGAACTTTGGCAGATGCATTGAAAACTACACGTAATTTGGTGCTAACACTATCAGGTTTGTCCACACAATGGTGAGGAATGTAATATTTACCATTCTCCTCATTGTTAGCAGAAATCTCTCCATGTCTGCGTTAAAGAGAGTGGAAACGATATAAAGCCAGATTTCGTATTCCAGGAAAAGTAGGATTAATTTCCCGAAAAGGTAATGATACAACACATTGTCCTGAAGGGTTACGAGAAAAATTATCTTTGAAAAGATCATCATACAAAATATCATCAGAATTAACAAGAATTACTTCTGGGACCGTTTCGGTTTCCCGGAAAGTTTTCAAAGTAGTATCTAATGAGATGAAGTGGCATAATAAAGAGGTAGAATAGGATTCTTGACATAAATCGGGCCCATAACAACGTAACCAAAAACAGTATTTATGGCATCGGGTACACCTGAGTTTCTAGAAATCTTGCCTGGGAGCAATAATTGAGGAAATAAATCAGCTCCGATTGATGAGTCGATAGTTGCTGGTCGCTAAAATTAGAAATTAGCTAGCCAAATTTTATTAGTTAAATGGGTCGACTTATTGTGATCGATTTTAAAATCAGGCATAGGCTCACAAATTTTGTCTTAAACTAGAGCATCAAAATTCAAATCCGGAAAATCCCTAGGGTGCGGACGAAGTGGAAGAGCAACTTTTGCAGTCTGAAACTTAGAGGAAATACCATTCTCTTTAAAGGCACATTGAGACTGGGGAATACCTTGAGTGTTTAAGGCTTTATGGGTAATAAAAGAAGTTTTGCTACCGCAATCTAAAATAGCCCTTAATGATCACCTTCTGCCTCTATTATCAAGGGAATCAACCACAGTCGTGGATAAAAAACTTCCTTTTGAACAGGGGATTGGAGCCCAAATCTACTAGTGGTACTTGGTTGACTTGAAGACGGAAGGTTGAGGTTCAAATTAGGTGAGACGTAGGTAGAATTTGGGATTCGTTTATTGAGATGCAATAGAGTATGATGAGTCTTGGAGTCTTGCAAGTTCGACAAGTTTACTGGGAGCGACAGGAACGAAGATCGTGAGAGGAACTTAAACAATTGAAGCATAGACGAGATTGTTTGCAAAAACGATGCCTTTCTGAAGGACTTTGACTCAAAAATTGATCACAAGTGTGAATAGTATGGTTTTGTTCGCACAAAATTCAATGTGGATTTTACAAATTAATAACTAAAAAAGTTGAAGATTGAGTTTCGCAGGAAACTTTTGAAATTGAGAGTGGATCTTTCGATCGGAAGGATTTTTGTGAGGAAACAGTGATATTCAAATTACTGTAGGCGTTCAATTGGGTTTCTAAATATGTGATCAAGCTTATGATGATATCTGTTGGTTTATGTTCCATTTCATAAAGTCGTGCGATTTCTGGAGTGAATCGAGAGGGCAAAAAGATTTTGTGAAAAGGTATCCATAAGATTAGACAAAGTTTCTGCAGTAACTGATTTTGATTTTGAGGCCTGTTCAAGGGCATCCCAATGGAATTTGGCAGAACGTCTTTGATTGGTATATCGTTTGTTAATAGGGTCGTAAGAAATATCATAATTATTGGCAGTCATTTTTGAATTACGAATTAAAACTGAAGGGGGACCTTCTAACGACGCTTCCAAAAACTTAAGTTTTTCCATATCTCACATAGATTGATTGTTGTGGATAAGAGAATCAAATAAATCTAAGAACAATGTGAATTCCTTTACATAACCTGAGAATTTGGGAAGATCCATTTTTGGCAAATACTGCGATAGAAAGGCCACACGAATTTGGTCGTCTGTATCTAGGTCTTGAATATCCGGAAGTGCCATCAATTTGGTGATCACTGAATCATTATGTTTTACCAAAGTGCCACGAGTTGAATCTAATTCAGTTGCACGAATTTGTAAAAAAGAACGAACCGACTTATCACTCTTACTTTGATTGGCTAAATTGCTAAATATTTGAAGATCATTTAACGCGGCTTTACGATGAAAACGATACAGTTGAAGACTATCTATTATAATTAAGAATAAACAGAATTATCGAAGCAAATTTTAAACAAAATATTATAAGTGAATTGGATAAAAATTCAAATGATATTTATTGTAGTTAGCGATCTACTTACTATATGTTTTTATCATAGAAACAAGTTTTTTGTCAAATGTACAGTCTTTATTTACTCTGAAAATATACAAAATTATGGAAAGGAGCACAGTTTAGCATTCGATAATAGAGGAAAATCGACAAAACCTGGAGAGTTACTATCAGCAGATGTATGTGAACCTTATGTAGAGTCATTTTCCAGGAAGAAGTATCTGGTTATTTTTAAGGATAGTTATTCTTAAGTTTCGATGTAGATATCTGATGACTCAAAAATCAGAAGTAAAAGAAACATTGGAAAGGTCCTTCAACATGCAAAAACTGTAGGTCATCCCATTAAAGAACTGATAAGCGATAATGGTGGTGAGATGGAAAATAAAAAAAATTACAGACAATCTAAGTGCAGAGGGAGTTACACAGATTCCAACAGCCCCATACACACCTCAGAAAAATTCATTTGTGTACGGGATTTTCGCACAATCATTGAAATGACAATAACTTTCAAATATTCAAATAAAAATGTTGTTTTTCCAGAGGCACTGTGGGCTGAGTTTGTGGCCATATCCCTATACCTATTAAATAGAACTGGCAAGTCATTTGTGGATGGTGTAAGTCATTACGAGCTTTGGTTAGGGATGAAACCAAGGATTAAACACTCAATAATTATTGGTTCAGCCTGCCCAGAAACGTAAGAAAATGGATGAAAAATGAATGAAAAAATATTGGGGTTTAACTCTCAAAATAGATAGAATCTTGGAATGTCTCAATGGATCCTGCGCGTAATTGTTTCTGATAGTAGGAATGATTGTATTCCATATAGTTCTAGTAACCATGGACTTAAATGGAAGTATTAGTATGGACAATTTTATATTATTTCTGTTTTCTGGAGACTTGGATAACTTTGGATTCGGTTGTAAAAAAGTGAAAGCAGACCTTACAGCCCAAAATGTGCATGATACCTATTGCCCTAAGCCATATAAGAGAAAAGTTTTGGATAATCAATGGAAAAAATGCAGTGAAAAATGTCCAAAACTCTTGAGTAGTTTGTATAAGGAAATATGCAAGCTTGGAAGTGAAGTAAATGGGTAAGATGCCAGATTTTCGAATAACACCACAAGTCTCTGACTATGATATTTGGATTGGATTATTTCGGACCTATGCTAGCTTAGATTGGGAGAAGACGTGAAAAGAGATAGGGTGTTATATTTACTTGTATGTCCACTAGAGCTATTCATCTTGAATTAGCTTTCTCACTCACAACGTATACTGCCATTATGTCGATCGGAAGATTTATTTGTCGAAGAGGTTACCCATCTGAAATATACTCTGATAATGGAACAGATCTTTGCGGAGCAGACAAGGAGATGAACAAGGCTTCTCAAGGTTTTTGCTGCAATAAAATACTTATACGATCTGTAAAACATACTCTTCGAATAGTATCAAGCAATGCCCAAAAAAAGAAATGCTGCAGACTTTATTGGTAGAGATAGAGCACACTGTTAATAGTCGCCCTCTGACGATTGTTTCTTCTGATCATCAAGATGACGAGGCCTTAACGCCAAGTCATGGTCTTATCGGACAATCTGATTTTGTCGGCTCTCCTGGAAACTGACTCTAAAATACGTCTACGCAAACAATGGCGTATTACACAAACATTTGCAGATCTCATTTTGGAAAAGATGGGTTAAATAATGGATTTCAACTTTAGTCAAAAGGAGTAAGTGGCAACATAATATATCCAATGTTGCTGAAGTTGATTTAGTTATTTTGGCAGATGAATCATTTCCCAGAAACACATGACCAAGAGAAAGAATAGCGAAAACTTATCCAGGGCGTGATGGCAAAGCTAGAGTCGTAAACATGAAGACATTTTTGGGGGAATACAGAAGACCAATAATTAAATTATTATCATTAAAACAAAAACAAAGCTTTGGGAGGCCCGGAAAATGTTAGGGACTAGTTTAGACCTTTTTTTTAAATGTAGATACTGAAAAAAAACATTTTGATTATATGTCAATATAATTTATATAAAAGTGTGACAGCTTGTGATTTTTAATAAAGATATAATTTCCTTTTAAGTATTTTTGACAAAATAACCATTACGTCTTGAAATAAAGTACCAGTAACGAAAGTGACTCTTCCTTGGCAGTAGAGAATGGGATTGTCTGCATGTGATGCGCATTTGACTGGTGGGATTATTAATGAGTAGATATCGTTGACAATAAGCAAAAGTAAGGTGCTACTAATAATGAAACCTTGAGGTACTCCGTTTGCTGGAGCATACAATTCAGACGTTTGTTATGGACAACAACTTCAAAAGATCTGTGTGCTAGGATATTTTGTGGGAAAGAAATAATATTTTCAGTTAAGCCTAAGTACCCCAGTTTACCGAATAAATAAATCTCACGAAAAGTGTTATTTTAGCTAGCTATTGCTTGAGAACGTGTTTAAGGCGTGTGCCTGTGATACATTCGGAATAATGTTTCCCTAAGAATCATTATAAACGTCTATTAACGTATATTTTTCCAAGAATGTTGCATGACGTACAAGTTGCAGAGCTTGGGACGAATTTAATACGTGTTCGTATTCGAATATTTTTTCACGTATGATTATAAAATTATAAGATTCTATTCAGTCATTGGCAAATTCAGGGCGTTGGAATTGTAGAGTAGGCTGGAAGTTATTTATTGTGTTCGGGGAGGCAGTATTGGGATTTTTTTTATTTTTTTTTAGAGTTTGAGCAAGTATATAAGCAGTATACTGGTCATTATTGACGACGTTTTCCAATGAATCAGTATAAATATTCCTTCCTCACTTCTGGATTATTGTGCTCCACACTTGGACAAGAGTAGCATCAAGTGTTATTATGCTGGTGAACTTGATACACAAGCCTTTTTTGTTTCGTCAATTTTTTCACTTCGCTTTTAATTTCTCAAGGTTTAAGAGGTCTAGATTCATGTTGGCTCTACGGTAACCAACAAGCCCTTTTTCACACTCGTTCATTGCTAGCTCAGAATAAAAATATTAATATTATAGATGCTTATTATATACTCAATTAGTTTTACATGGCCAGAAGTGCATTCAGATTCCCAAATTGTGTTGTGAGTATTAAAGTCACCTACCCGGGGAAAGGGGCTCAGAAGTTGGTTAGTAAGGTTCATTATATCCGCTACACATGAAATAAAGTGAGGAGAAAAGTGGATTCTACGGATTGTAATTTTGTTGCACTTTCTCAGCTAATAGCGAATACGTGTAATTATTTGGCGGAAATTATCCATATAATCAAAAATTGGAGAACCGCTACAAACACGTAAGTGAGTACCTAGTTCAAAGGAAATAATGACCAGCAAAGTTCCCCAGTGCCCAACCATTTCCTTAAGTTAGGTAAGACCTAAATCGAATTTAGGAGTTCCTGATTGCAATTTACGTTTCACAACGCGCTAAGTGATACCCTCGGTGATACCAAGAGTGATAGGAAACCCAATATTGAAATTATGGAAGCGAACGATGTTGTTTACCAAATAATGTTGATGGCACTTTTCATAACACCCACATTAACATATTTCTCGAACAAGTGAGCCTGGTTGCATAACAGAAATGTTTAGTTCAGAGGAATTAAGAAATAGTAATTTAGTTAGTCTATTTTTTATCTGAAATATGATTAAGTTATATTATTGTTCACCATCATGGTTGACTACTTTCATGTTAATTACTGATTTTGGTAATCATACTAGATTCCTCCACTTTAGTAATGCAGAACAAACGAGCTGAGCCAATTATATAATTTGTAGATAAACTTGTACTGTTATTCACACTGTTTGCTGCGAGAAAATAATACTGATAAATTAATAACTTTTTGAGTGTAATTTGAATCTTATAAGTATCTGTTCGTGCCGTATCTATATTTAATTGCACTTCTCTCACCTTCGAATCAATTTGTATATTTCAGACGCGTGCGATAACCTACTTTATCAGACGCTTATATACCATCTAATGAATTATTTATTCATGATTAATTTTAAACGTGATAAAAAAGTAGCTTGATATTGAAATGGCACTGCTATGGAATATTTGCTTGACTGATCAATTAATATTATCTTCTGTGACTATTACTGTGGGTGTAGTATTCAGTTTTATCTTCGCTAAAATGATAAAATGAATCTAATGAGAAATGAGCTTGGATGAAATATGGATAAAGAAAGAGAAACAATATGGAATCACCTCGCCCGCTTTCAATTACTGAATGCTCAAATGATGCTGTTTTGTATCCAGGATGTGATTTCCGATTTAATTCCTCTCCGAAGTTTCTCATCGATTCTCTAAAACCATATAAATCCAATCGATATTTGCCCAAGCGGATTAAATAGTTTAAAGGGGATATTAAGGAATCGCCTATTTCAGGGCGCTTTCAATTTTCAAAACGGTAATTTTTTTCTGATAGATGTGTAAGTGCCATCGGTACTCTTCAAAGATCTCCTTTGGAAGGAGAGAATTTTGACTGCTCCTCATATCCCACCGATACTCAATCAAAACTTGCACCAAGATCGATTCTTTCTATTTATTATAGCTTGGATTTGTTGACGCCGCGCCGCGCCGTGCAATAAGTATTCTACACTTTGTAAGCTGTAGCTCCGCAAACTCTTCGGAGGCACTCCAGATTGTCATCACATTATACTGTTTTTATGAAACAAATTTTTGGTTTCCACTACAAAATTGGTTTTGGAGTCCGATAATGTGGCAGCGCGAATAGTCGAAGACGCGCAAGCTCTACTTTGTCTCTAAAAAACGCCTGTTGTACTATAAGTTTGAATTTCAGAAATTTAATTGAATGCGCCAAAAATGTTTAACTACGTAGGTACTTTAGAAAATACAAGAAAATGAAACATTTCAAAATTCAAATGCTTATCTCGTTCAAATTGAAAACCAATTTGTTTTGATTTCTCAATTTGTCTTAATTTATGTGTGTTGGGATACAAGTTTTGTATTCTAGAAATTCACATTCGCGTTGGCAATTCGCGTTTCGTCACTATTCCCTGCATCCGTACGGACAAGCTTGCCGCTTACCTACTCTTCGAATTTATTTTTGAACATTGGTTGTTGGTAGTCGGTATATACCGTAAACTTAACAAACATTCCAATTCCATTTTCACCCCGATACTGTTACTGAATGTATTTGATAAGACGCGTGTTCTGAATGGCTTCGAGAAAAGGTTTTGCTTTGCCTTTAGTTGTGGATTTTGCTCCAATGGTGCCTCCAGATGAATAACTATTAACTATCTTGTTTATTCTGAAACGTATATAAATTATTCCAACAAATTAACGTTTAATTGTTGATAGCTGATCGAACTTTTGTTATCAATGGTTATCACAGATTCCGATACACTATTTACTTGTTAAATTATGAGTAAACAACATACTTAAAATATATCTTTTCAAAGTATGCCATTGAATTTATCAGTTAAACCAAATGAGAAGATTTGTAACAACACATTAAAAAATAATATCCAATATTGGAAAATCATAAGAATTTGTTTTAAAATCACTCGTTGATTTCTACGTAACCTCCTGGAAACGCATATTCTATTATCAATAAAAATGATACATCAGTGACCTATTGGAGTGGGTGATTTTTTGGATGCCGCGGCCGTTAGTCAATTTAATTCATTTCAAGTGCTTCAACCAAATAATATTTTCCTGACGAACGATTAACAAATAAATCGCTTTTGTTTGTTATGAAAGACTTTTGGTTTATTCAATCTGGAGACCATCAACATAATAGGCCGGTCAAAATTGACAATAAATCAACAAAACATTGAGGCAATGTATATCCAAGTTTGCAGCTCTCAAAAACTGGTGGAAAAACTTTAACGCGTCTAAAAACCGCGAAATTTCTGGCCTTATTTCAGATTTTGCCCAAAGTTTCGGTCCAAAGAAGGTCTGGAACTAAAATTTTTGGTAAAAGTGGATGTTTCTAAAGTACCGTTACTTGGTAACCAATCGACCTACAGAGCTCCGGTTGGGCTTATTTTGTCACAAATTTAATGTTGCTAAAAACGTATGGAGCAGCTTTTGACTAAAAATGGATGTATTAGGAGATATGGAGCAGAATTTTAAACAATGTTTAAAATTTCGCAGTTTTTAGTGTGTAAAAGTTTTTCCTCAACTTTTTAATAGCTGCAAAATTGGGTAAATATAACCTAACTTAATGGGTCTGATCAACATACTATAAAATCAGAGATCCATCATGTTTTGCGAATTTAGCTGGCTTATGACGTTCTCCACTCAACGCATACATTTTCAACAATAGCTACTTGAGTAAGTCCGTTTTTCTCTGCACTGGTGGTTAATTTCGACTCATTAGACCTTGTGAAATTCCAGTTGTGCTCATAATATACTTACTATGACTTTTTTTATCACAGCTTTTTTGAGTTTGAACAATATTGGTACCATATACAGATTACGAAAGAACTTTTCGAACCGTACGATTTACACAAGCACGACAAGGAAAATATGAGAAAAGCAGCTTGAAAGAGAGAGAAAGAACAACTGTGCGTGGACAGCGAGGGCGTATATTTAGTTCCAGAGGCCGGCCGAATGTCCACTACCCCCCCCCCATTTCCCCCATTTCCTTCTCGAGCTCATGCACTATTAGGCAAAACCAAACAGCTCCATCCGGCAACAGTTTCATTTTCAAATACAAAGGAGTCAACGATGACGAGACAAAAGTATCATTTGTACAAATGAGTCTGCTCTTCTGGCAACAGCGGTGGAAATGGGGGGGAAGTGGACATTCGGCTGGCCTCTGGAACTAAATACATGCCCTCGCATGACATTGAACCCAGTGAAGGGAATGCTAAGAATGCGATAATAGCGACATCTCCACAAATATAACCAAAATTATATATTGACAAAAAACCATCTCGAGTTTGTAGTTATTCACTTAATTACAGTTTCCTGTAACAATTGTCATATTAAAGCGTGTTATCGATAGAAGTCTGAATAATAGTATAAAACTATTAAAACGCTTTACAGATTGGAAAATTACTTTGTCGAGTGTAATACCCCATTGTCCATAAACGAAAACTAATTTTAACAGAACAATGAAATGTACTACACAAATAATATTCGTGTAGAATCACCGGAAATTCAAGATGAGCCCTCCTTTTTATTTTAACCACACCTGAGATATGGATGAACCAAAAATATTAACGAATTCTAAACACCTAAATGGAGTTGCATCCGTTCTAGTTATTGTTATAGAAAAGGGTGTCGGTGAGTTATGGATTTTACCTGGAGAGCGAAGAGTTTCAACAAGTATTTGTACACTTCTATAATATAATATTCCAATCACTACCATTCGGTCCATGAGGCCCGCAAACGGTGCAGTTGGGCAAAATCATACTACATGACGCCAGCTAGTTTGGCAGGTGCTCAAAGTCATTTGAAATTTATTGTATTTTAACCACATTTGAAATATGGACAACTTCTTATGAAGAAATTATGCTGGTGTTCTACTTTGAATTCGAATAGTAAATGTATTTTGAAATTTGTACAAAATATCAATTTTTTTTCGCCATCACTCTTCAAATTCCTTTTTTTCGAAAATTGTTGGCTTTATAACAAAAATGATAAGCGTGGAATTATCAATATTATTTTTCAAAGTTCTCCACAATTCTAAGTTTTTTGAATTAGCAATGTTCGTTCATAAATCAATAAATGGAAAGTTCCCTATTTAATACAAAAATATTTGCGTATCAACCTATCACCCAACAATACTTGAGTTTAAGTGTAGTTTGATAACGATAGACCCAAATCTATAAAATGAATGATTATCGTCCAAGTTCAGGTGATATCCTCTAATCCTTTCCAAAATGAAGATTGTGTTGTTTTTGAGTTATTTGATTACCTGCAGGTAAGTGGACATATAAGTCTCGAATGAATGAATCTTCTGAAAATACTTGCTGTATTTAAAATGTATCATTACATGTGTCAATTAATTTGATATTTTTCAATTTGTTGGTCGTGTGATTGTGAATGCTAGTTTCAATGACTGTTGAGACTATCGAAACCATACATCTCCATAGATTTGAGAACCAAGAGGGGTTAACTTGCAAGGATATACAGAAAACTTGTTATTAGTTGGTACCAAAGGCAACAGACGTCTTTCAACTCCGGCCAAACTGTAATAGTTCCTTTCAGCAGGGGTATTGTAGAATATCCCACCACTCACAATCGTGAGGTTATTCCATATACAGCGATTGTGAAATATTTGAATATTATCCCGAATAGAAAACTTGCATTGAACGCTGTTTCAAAAAAGTTCTTTAGGGGGCTAGAATATGCTCGTGAGTTTGTGGGTTCCGTGGAAAGTTTTGAGGTTCCGAACCCAAACAAATTATTACCGTGAGTAGCCATGGAGATCCTCACGGACCTACTTCTTTTCTATATATTTCTGGATATAGACGCTGGATGCATAACATATTTATAGAATCGTACATGAATCCAAAAACTCAAAACATGCTTATACAAAGCGTAGCAGACTGCTAATGAACTCTGAAAGTAACAGAATTCATAAAACACCTCTGAGATGATGCAACCAAGAGAAAACTACGACCTACCCAATCCGTCCTTATTATAGGTAAAGATGACCGAGTCCTGTGAAAGGAGGAAGAAATATCATTCTGCCTAAAATCTCATGCAAATCAATTTTAGGTGAAAGTTCACGCTATCAAATAATGTTTGGAGAGACTGGAGGTAACCAACCTCACACATTTAACGATGAAATGTTTTCTCGGACAGTGGTTAAACTACCACAGAAGAATCTCCACAATAAGGAAACTTAACAAATTACATTTTGTCTATATCTCTGCAATAGCGATAAGGGTTAAGAGTTCTTCGTACGGAAGGTTGTTACCGGTGAATCTGGACATTGGCATCCCATTTGGCTTTGTGAAGTCAACTTCAAATTAATGGACTAAAGGGAGAGTTTCAGACTTTTTGTGAAATCTACCAGTATTCATTGGAATGCCTTTATGGAACTTCCGGAATAAGTTTCCATATAAGTGTCAGACCATATCAGGAATGACCTACGTTGTCTAACAAAAACCAACAGACATGAAAGAAAATATTTTGAATTACTACGGGATATTTTTTGTTTTCATCACAATAATAAAATGCTAGAATGGATTGTTTGTGTTTTGGAGTGTTCCTTGGCTACTGATTTATTTCGTTATCAATTTTTTCATTATGGAAAAAGCATATACTGAAACATTTGTTGTTTTCCGACAAGAAAAACATTATTTTCATAGTAACAAAATTTCACATTTCGCATTTTTCAACTTCACTTTCAGGAATCTTTGGATTATTACAATATCCCACAAGGACTGGTTGAACGTTAGCAAATTATTCACCTTGTTGGAAATGTTCTGAATACAAAAACAATGAAAATATTCAAGTAACTTACCACTGAACTGAGAATTGTGTCTATTGGAAATTTGACTTTAATTCTAAAAGCATCAAGTGTTATAAACTTTATCTTTCAATTCAAATATTCACGAATAATGAATGATATTTTCATTAATTATTACACAAAAATAATCATGTGTCAATCATTAACATGACCAACAAATAAATAAATATAAAATTAATTGACACATGTAATGGGACATTTATCCATAAATGGTTCAGTTTTAGTGTGGCTCAGAATAATGATCCAATAAACCCAAGAAGATTTCCACAAAGCTTTAAAGTTGGTGTTGCAAATGCTGCACCTCAAATTGAAGGTGCATGGAATGTAGACGGTAAGGGAGAAACAATATGGGATCACTTTGCACACACTTACCCAGAAAGAATTGTGGACCGATCAGCACCAGATGTAGCCTGTAATTCTTACGAAAAATATAAAGAAGACGTAGCTTTAGTAAAAGCAATGGGTTTAGATCACTATAGGTTATCAATAGCTTGGTCTAGGATTCTTCCTACCGGATACGTGAATAACATCAATCAGTTGGGTAAGACAATTTCTATAAAGTTGTTAAATTTTATTCCGCTTTATTGCTTTTTCAATTTTTCGGGCTGTGAAAACATACAAAATAAAATATTTTTCAGTCATCTGGCTTGGTGATCTGTTTTTATGCTGACTGTATTACTTCGGTGTCTCATTCAATATTTTTTAATAACATTCTGATTATGATGATCTACTAGGAATGGGATGCAGGGAAGTGCACGCTCCAGAAACGTTTTCTTTCAGAATAGCGCTTTTCTGCTTATTTTGGAAATGTTAATAAAACGCGTTGTTTCTCGAGCATGATCATTTTTGTTTTAAAATATGTGTCAGTTTTGTGTATTCAAGTACTGATTGACACCTATGAATATTATGCGCAGACTCGAGTGAGGAATCGTTTCATCTTGATCATCAACACCCCTTCCAGTTTTTTTTCTGTCCAGTTATTCTCTCCATGCATTTTCCTGTGTGATATTTTATGGAATTCCTTATTTAAGTCCAAAAACTTCAAGTATATTTCAGCATCGCCGATTCTAGTTTTCTCCATTACTTGGTTCATTTTGTAATTTCCACAATTCACATTATTTTCTTTTTCTAAAAAACGGTACTATTATTCTCATTCCTCAGGTAATTTTGACTAAAAATGGGTTAATTTAACATCACAAAATAGTATTTTGATATCGTGTAAAGATTAATCATTCTCTGACAGTAAAAAACTAAGAAAACAGTATTTAGTACACAAGTAGTATTGTTTGTTATTTGGTTGATCTGGGCCCAAAACGTATCGTTAGATTGCAATGGAACTATATTTTAAACAGGCCTGCTTTTTTAATATCCTGGGTTATGATATTGTCCTTTTTCGATTTTACATGTTTGATAACTTGTTTTTCTCCAATTCACAAGTTCTTATGCTTTTTGTGTAACTCAAAATATAAACTACCATCGTGTTTGTTTTTTGGTTGAGGATTCACTGTGCCTTCTTCTTCTATTCAGTTTTCAATTAAAGTAACCTAATCAGTAGTCTCCCAATACATCAATTCTTGACGGCAATAGAATAAAACTGTCCTCGGAGATTATTCCGCTATTCTGCTCTACTGAGCTGCTATCTCAAGATCATAATCAAGTACTCTGGAACATAAAGGAGGAAGCATCAAACAGGAAACAAAGCCACAGCGAAGCCAAATTTGTTAACCAATAATAAAACTGAATTTCTTGATGTATGTATCTATGTCTTTTGGGGTAACATTCACTGAGACCTAAAAGATCTATTGTGCCCCCTTACTTCTACTTAGTTCCTGAGGAAAGTCTCAGAGACTAGTAGCTCCTTTAGTCCTATTTCCCCAAGGAATTTTAGGATATCTGCAGGCTTCAACTTAGGTAACTGTCCCTCTTCTATCCAGTAGTCTCCCAGGTGCTGTGCCCTAGGATTCTGAATTGCTGTGCAGTTCGCAAGTATGTGGATGGAGGATTCTTCTTCCATTCCACAAAACCTACAATCTTCTTCCTCCACTATTTTGAGCTTTTTAAGGTGCCCATTCAGGCGACAATGTCCCGTTAGGATTCCTGTTAAAACTCTTAGTGCAGTTTTGCTTTGACTTATGCATTCATTTGATCTCAACAGGTTGTAGTCACCCAGAAGAATCTTTGATTGCCTAAGCCCTACTAGATCTTTCCAATTGTCAGATCTTCTCTTTTCTTCGGCTTTACCTATTTTTTCCAATATTACATTGGAGCTGATTCCGCAAAAAGGTTCCGGCCCCCAAAAGGGTATTTCACTCCCCCTCTTTGCTAGTTCATCTGCTATTTCGTTTCCTTCTATTCCAGTGTGTCCTGGAATCCACAATAAGGTGACTATATTGTTCTAGCCTAGTTCATTAAGTTCCCACACCATTTTGGAACTGATTACATGGCTGCTTGACTATCAGACATTATGATAATCCTTTGCCTTCTATATCCTTTGTCAATATTGAACTGGGCACACTTTCTTATTGCGTGAACTTCCGCTTGAAAGATACTTGGGGTTTTTCCCAAGCTTTCAGAGTGTTTGGTGCTGGGCCCGTACACTCCCATCCCAGTTCCTTCTATTGCTTTTGAGCTGTCTGTGTACCATTGAATGGCATTCTTTCCAATTTTGGTAATGGTATTTGGATCCCATTCCTTCTTGTTGCTTAATTCCGTAACGAATTTATTTGAAAAGTTATACTTTTTCATCATACCATCTTGTGGCATGTCCCAGGTTGTCTGATTTCTAAGAAGTGAAGAGGTGGTTTTCTTTTTAATGATTCCCTCTCTACTTAGTCTGTATCTTGTTCTCTCTGCAACACTCTCCACCACCATATGTAATGGTGTGAGGTTGAGAATCACTTCCATTGCTGCCGTTGGGCATGTACTCATTCCTCCTGTTATGCATATAAAGGCTAGTCTTTGAATTTTAGAGAGGTTTTCTCTCGTCGTCAAGAAGCTAGTTCTACTTTTCCACGCAATGGCTCCATAAGTGATAATTGGTCTCACTATGGCAGTGTACATCCAGCTCAGGGTTTTTGGGTTACAACCCCAGTTTCTCCCTGCCAGATTCCTGCACACCATTAAAGCCATTTTTGCTTTGTATGTAATCTCCTTGTCGTGTTTGTTCCACAGGAGTTTGCTGTCTAGAGTCAAACCTAGATACTTGACTTCTTGTCTCCATTCAACGTCGTTCCCATCAAGTTTAATGGTTTTGAGGTTGAGTTTTCTTTTCTTAATGAAGGCTATCAAGATGGTTTTGGTGGGGTTGAAGCTGAGTCCCACTTGCCTACACCAGCTATTTGTATAGTTCAGACCCTTTTGTACGATGTCACAAAGGGTGTTTTCAAATTTTCCCCTGGCTGTTATGACAATATCATCATATATCATATATCCGAGGTCCGTCAAACCACACAGGAGTTCGTCAACCGTCAGACTCCACATTAATGGAGATGCTACTCCTCCCTGTGGGCATCCTCTGGTTTAGTTTCAATATAACCTATTTTTTTTTTTAATTTCGACTGATAGCCATCCAGCGAGTTACACGATTCTTTGATTTAATCTCATTAAATAGAAAACGACATACTTACTGACTGAAGTGTAAACTTTATTTCAAGTGGATTTATATTAATTTTTGTTTAAGGTGTTCAATACTACAAAAACCTCTTCCAAGAGCTTAAGGAAAATAATATTGAACCATTAGTAACATTGTACCACTGGGACTTACCTCAACCTCTTCAGGACGAAATGAATGGCTGGATAAATGAAACTATTGTAGACTTATTTGCTGATTATGCTAAATTATGCTTTGAACTTTTCGGTGATGATGTTAAATGGTGGATAACTATAAACGAACCCAAACAAGTTTGCCAGGCTGGATATGGATCCGGAGTTTTTGCGCCCGGAATTGTTTCCGATGCTATATTGGATTATGTTTGCACCAAGAACGTATTGTTGGCACATGCGAAAGCCTATCATATTTATGATGAACAGTTTAGGGAGAAAAACCAAGGTGAGCCTAAGTATATCAATAGTGCTTCCTTGGAAAGTGCTAGTTACACGGGTCGTACCAAGTAGTTTAAAACATAACTTTTTGATTTCCAAATTTTGATCGATCTTGAACATAATTATTTTAATGATAAAGTTATTAGTTGAAGGAAGAATCACAATTAAAATCAAACTGATTGAACTCATTGAATATTTAATAAGTGTCAGTCTTCGTTAAATAAATAATCAACCTTCTGAACAAGAATAAGCTGGGAGGTTATTAGAGTGATTCTGTCTCGCAGCTTTTGACGTGAAGTTGTAGCATAGAAGTTCTATTCCAGATATGACCAGTGTAGTCCAAAGGATCAAAAAAGTTTGACTGTAGACGCCAATAAGCTGGAGCTCCGGGATCTTCACAAATCAATCGACTCAGATGATGGTTACTGAAACAATTACGACTCCTCCAATCGAAGTACAGTGGAGTTTCATCATGCATTAAAAAACTTAGATCGCCGCTCATGTAGTGTGAAATTGCCATATTCAAACTCCTGGTTGATTGTAATAAACAATTGATTTGATACCCAAACATTAACTTGTAACAAGTAGTGTTTGGTAATCGCTTAGCATCGTCAATATTGATATAACCTCCATGGATTAAGTTGAATTATGGAAATAGCCAAGCGCCAATTGTAACTTTGACGCTCTAAAGCTGGTATTAAATTTTCACTGATAGCGAGAAACGTCAATTTCCCAGATAAAGTCGTACATATGCGAAAACGTACTTCTGATGATGTTCGTGGAAAAGATTGGAAAAATTATTGGAAGGAGTGATACTGAGCAAATTAAATTAAAAAAATACTGTAAATGCGTAGTAATGGAAAATAAAAAAAATTAATCAAAACTGGAGGAAAAAATATCACATTTATGGAAAAAGATGGTTGGAAAAATAACTGATAATGATGTTATTATTAAATTTTTATATAATGAGGAGGAAACCGTATATTAATTATATTATATTATATTATATTATATTATATTATATTATATTATATTATATTATATTATATTATATTATATTATATTATATTATATTATATTATATTATATTATATTATATTATATTATATTATATTATATTATATTATATTATATTATATTATATTATATTATATTATTATTAGATACTTAAGGCTACTACATATTATTTTGTTGAAATTTGATTGTGAGATATTTCGGAATGAAAAAGGTCATCCTCCGATGCAATATTATGTGAACGTTAAAAAATCATGTGTTCTTATAGGTAAAGTGGCTATGGTTATTGATTCAACATGGTATGAACCAGGAAGTGATGATCCAGCAGATCAAGCAGCAGCAGAGAGAGCACAACAATTTGATGTAAGACTATTATTTATAACAATTTATTATGATGTCCCACATCGAAGAACGATCATTTGAAAACGTTTAAGTAAGACACTCAAGCTCTCAAGTAGTAAAAAGGCTCCTTAGAAATTATCTTGATGTATAGTGGGTAGCCACTATTTTCATGAGCCTTATTTTCATCTTGTAAATCGTCAGAGTTATGAGATCGGTTGACTGAGAAAAAAGTATTTTCAGAAGTAGTTTTTCAGTGACCCTCGAAAATCTTCAATAATAACGAAGGTTCCAGAAATATTAGCTAGTTGTGAATTTGTTAATTTTTTGTCTGCACCTCCTTTATTTTTGAATTTGAATGAATTATTCGACTTAATTTTCCGCTATCGAACTTTTTATTCAAGGTTCCTTTGCTACTGGGTACCTTCAACTTTTTTGGTGTAAAGGTAATCCTGTATTTTTTTCAATATCTCAAACAATGCACTAAACCCTGAATATATCCATATCATATGTATTAATGATTGTCAACATTTTGTATAAAAAATGATTATAATGAATATTGCAATTAGAGTCCTGTGAAATTTCGAGCCACTTTCCAGTCTGTTTTTTTATTGGGTTTTCTCCATCAATTGGACGTTATGTAGCGCATTGAATTAAATTACACATTTTCGTTACAATTTGTCACTGCAGCTAAAGAACTTTCAATGATTAGAAATAAAAATAATTGCACTGTAAAGACAATGTACATTTCACTTTTAATGAAATAGGGATGTTCCCAAAAAAATTGGACGCGCTGAAACTGTGGAATCATACAATAATATAAACGACCTCCAGTTTGAATATATTTATAAGAAGTGTCAAGATTATTATGGTTATGCCTTTTTAGACATATCGAAAGGTATTTGCCAAAGTAACGTAAGTCACCAAAAATGATCAGTATAAAAAACGCGTTTCTTTTACCTACGGGTATGATTAAAAAAATTATGGACATACGTTTTTAAAATAGTTGAAAATGAAATTTAAAGTTTAATTTAGGCTTACTACACTTTGGTAGTACCTTCTTAACAATAGAAGCTTTACGTTAATAAAAAACTTGTTTTTCTCCAGAAATGTCACTTACGTTACATTGGCAAAAATACATCGATATTATATCTGTCGATATTCAATATAATCAGAAATTCAACTCCAAATTGATTTTTGGATGTCCTTTTCTAATTTATTTTTGGCCGTTAATTTTTAATTTAGTTCCATGAGAAATAGTTATTAATGTATTCTTATAAATTAAATCTCTACACACCAATCTCATTGAAAAATTCGGATAATTTTGAATTAATAGAAAAAGGAGAACCATTAGAAAAACAAACTGGAAAACTGTGTTGACAACGTTGACAACACTGCATTTCATTTAAAGATAGAGTGCATTATTTAAGCTGTGAATGAAAAATACAGGTTCGTATCTACTCAAGAAAGACGAAGGTATCCCAGTAAGGAAAAAAACCACATCACGATGACGGAAAATTGGGCCAAGTTTTCTATTTTTTCTAAAAATAAGGAAAGAACAGGAGAAAAATAACAAGTTGCAATTTAGATTTCTCCAAATACTTCTGGAGCCGTTCCTATCTTTGAAAATGTTCAAATGTCACTTAATCGCTCATGAAAATAAACAAGTTTCTTCCCATCAACCGATTCCATAACTTTTATGGTTCACGAGCTACCCAGTACAATAGTATAATAGTATGTGACGCTGCTAATACCTGACAAGCTAACACTACTTTTGTCAATCTTATGATTTTCAATGAAGTCAATTTTTCAGATCGGAATATATGGAAATCCATTATTTAACGGTGATTGGCCACAAGTAGTGAAGGATCGTGTAGCAGAAAGAAGTAAACTGGAGGGATTTTCAGAATCTCGTCTTCCCATCCTTACTGACTTTGAAATAAATTATATCAAAGGTACTTCTGATTATTTGGGCTTGAATCATTATTCCACGTTATTAATTAACCATACTGATGATGCACCTATTGGAATACCTAGTTTCGAATCAGACAAAAGTGTTATTTATTGGCATAGAGATGACTGGACACAGGGCAGTGCGGATTGGTTTTGGGTGAGTTATTTTATTAAGAATTTTTATTCAAACTTGTGAGGAAGTTCAGTTATATTCAGGAAAAATTAAGGCACAATTCAACGGTTGTGACTTCAAGTGAATTTATAATGCCGCAGATTAAATGAAAGTCAACTAATTCAAAACATACTCATGATTGGGAAAAACTAATTTAATTTACCAATGAGCCCGGGTATAATGTACATTTGCCGTCTTCTAGAGGAGACGTAACACCAAGATCCAGAACCCATGGACTTTGCGCTCGATGCAGATCCCAACCACTGGTTGGACTACAGTTAAACTCAGAAGTGTAGTTCAATATCTGTCGGTGCATAAAGCCCTAGAAGTAATTGTTTCTTCTAAGGGAACCGTCACTTTTTCGAAAATATTTTCAAAACATTGTAAGACGTTGATAGTATAAAACTATTATTCTATAATTAATACAATTTCTGATTCCAACATCGATAAAGGCATACAATTTTGAAAGTATGTATATTTATAGGTTGTGAAAATTGAAACATGTGCGCTATATTTCTTAGAAATGTTAATCGTTGTTGAACTTCATCATGGAGAACTGTAACTAAATACATTTCATTTGTTCATATTTCAAACGTTGTAAAGTAAATTATGCAAAAAGTCCATCAATAAATATTTAGGATGAGAACATTGAGAAGATTGAATGTTGTTAGTAGTCCTGGCTTAACCATCTGCTGCATTAAGACGATGAATCTATGTGCTTGCAGAAGTGCTGGATCCCGCCTACGCCCATTTCTCATTTCACGACTTCTAATATACATATTTCCAAAGTAATGCAGGGAAAAATTCCTGAGACTTGCAATACCACTATATTCAGTATAGGAAAGTATGCAAAATGCAGTTTTGTAAAATCCAGTGATGCTACAAAAACTTTGTGTTACGAATAGTTGTAGTTACGAACTGTCGCCGTTACGAATTGACGGTGTTATGATTTGTCCATTACCATTTGTGGGGTTACGAACTGTCGGGTTACGATATGTCACCATTTATTCCATTCAAATTCCTTGTATCAATGTGGTGCCATTTATATCGTAGAACAGACTAGCATTATATCTCACGAATTTTCAGAACCTTGTATTATTTCGATAAAAGTCTCTCAAACCCTCGATAGATACTTTTATTTTTTTGCTGAAAAGACGTTGGCGTGGTGAAAGTGAGAAAATTAATTTCTTACATCAAACGGGCATGGAAATTTTTTTAACACCATAGAAAAATCAATTATTGACAATTCCAACAGAATGAAGAGCTAAATATCAGTCACTTAAAATTCTACTTACAAGACCACCGAACTAAACCACAATGAACCTCTTCTCATTAGTAGACTTTCTTCATCAAGATTTTTGATTCGTAGATTGTTATTGATAATTTCGGTGTAAACAATTGACATATATACATATACTATAGGAAATATAGGGCCCTGAAGTTTGTGGGAGTTTTCGTGTACATGTAGTATACGATGTTACTTCATTGATTTTCAACCAATCTTTTTTTTTCTCAGTAAAGCTCTTTCCTTCCTATATTGAAATATAAAATTATTTGTAAAAAAAATTGTACACTATAAGACTAATCCTATTTTACAACCGAGTTCTCTTTAAACAATTACTGCCATTGTTACAAAATCATTTTTCTACATTAATAAGTATTAACGTTGAGATACTGAATGTTGAAAGGATTCCCGATAAAAATATTTTTCCAGATTTTATACGTATTTATAGTGAGAACTATTACATCAAGAAGACTTCAGTGGTTAGGGCACATAGAAAGGATGGAAGGAGGAAGAATAGTAAGACAAATAGAATGGAGAGTGAGAACGAATGATTGTACGAAACGCGGGCACTTGGCAGCTCGTTTTTAAATTGTTTATTCAACATTGCATGAGCAATGGTTTTTTAGTTATAAATTTCAACCTAATCAAGATTTTTTTCGCACAAAGCTCAGTTTTGTAGGTCGACGAATAAAGCAGTAATGAACTTTTTTTGTAAAATCCTAGGAAAAAAATTATGAGCGAAGAACGTAAAGTATCGACAAAATTACTGTTTGAATTCACTTTCAAACAATGTGAGATTTGATTTGACAATTTGGGAACATCATATCTTTTTGTACATCGTTTGTATTACATATACACCAGAAAAAAGCTGCACATATTTAAGATATATACGATATAAAAAACATGTGTGCTTAGTTTCTTGCATATCATAATTGTATTTTTATTTCACTTAAACTTTAACTGACTGTTGATAATGTCCTTATTTCAATTTGTTTGTTAAGTATTTTTGTTGCAGATAACTTTAATTGTTAGTAAGTTGCCGCATAATACAACTTTTAGGTTTTAGCTAATACGCCATATATTTCCAGATTCCAGTTAAAAGTATTTTTTTATTAATAATTTTCTTCCAGGATGTACCATGGGGACTAAGAAAATTCCTGAGCTGGCTGAAAAACACTTATGGTAATCCAGAAATCGTCATTACTGAGAGTGGTTTCTCCGATACAACAGGAACTCTAGAGGATGATAAAAGAATCACGTATTTGGAGGTACATATCTATTTTTGCTAAGCTGAACTTCAATTTGATCACTTTAGCGTGAGATTCGGTAAAAGAATAGCACGAAGTACTTAATTTTAATCCAATTGAATCACTTAATTCAGTCATAACAATAAGTTCTTTGAAAATTAAAGTGTCTTATGATGCTCCTAGTTGTGGTGAATTGGAACGGCCGAGTCAACAAAATTGATTTCCTCGAATCCTTATTTGAGTAAACATTATTTAAAGATCAAACAATTCCGTTTTCCGCACAATAAAGATGCAGCTCAATCTTGTCCGATTAGTTTGAAAATGAAAATTTAGGGATTAAAATAATAACTTTATTAAATAATTCAACATTCCCAATCATTTCTGCTACGACGTTTTCTCCGTTTTTGTGGGGACTACCAGCATCTTCCACACACTTCAAAACTTTCAAATAAAATCAATCAGAACACATCGTACCTTAAATATTTGACTATTGCTTGATGTGTGGCAACAAGAATATCTATGAGCTCGATGAACAGCAGAACCCCCTTATTCTATCACAATAATTATTGTATTGAATAAATAATTGATGTTCAGTTGCATTCTGGGAAAGAACCTTGACTCTAATCAATTTTATATGTTTAGCCCAGTTTCTACTTGCATAGGATGACCTCATGTTCTCCGATCTTGTGTGAAAGTAATAGTTCCATTATAAATACTCCATATGCAAGGTGTTGTAGTTTTGTGAAATCGAATGTGGATAATTCAATTGAATCGTTTTGTACATACTTCCCTTCTCCCAGTTAAGCAGTTGCATCAGCCATATTGATCAGAGGATGGTATCTATTGAGCTAGACACCAATTTTCAAACTTACTGAATGTGGTCATTTCGGGATTATATGATCTTGAGTTGGTTCGACCATTGAAAGCTGGGCTCTTCTCTCTGAATGCGCAGTTCTCTAAGATTTTACAGAAATGTCTATGTGCATCCCATGTACCGGGCACGTGACATTCGATATAGTCACTCAATATAAAATTAAATTGATAACTTGACTTCTTCTATTAACCGCCAAATTTCATACTAATTTTCATTTGATATCTCTAAGATATTCCATACCCACCACTGTATCTCAAAAATCATGGGTCCATGACATTTTTTGGTGAGAAGTGGAGTGTATATCGTTTTTCTGAGATTCATTATTTTTTAAAACGACCCTGAAAATGTGCAGGTTTTTTTATTGGTTATATCGATGGTTTTATCAATCACAAGGATAAACAATCATTTTCAATCATGATTTTATTTTCTTCAGAATAAGTGATGTGTTAAATTATTTTTATTATAGGGCCATGTTAGTGCTTGCTTAGATGCCATATATTACGACGACGTAAATTTGACTGCTTATACAGTTTGGAGTATTATAGATGATTGGGAATGGACAGGAGGATACTCGTAAGTTGTTAATTTTGAATAACTTATATTATCCAAATATTATAAAAACTATGAAAAAATTATAGTATGTGACAGTTCAATGCCAATAAAAACTTAGATGGACCAGCATACCAGAAAAATCTCACTTTAGCAAAATTCGAAGAAGTACAAGAAAAGTTTTGGATGGAAATAATCATCAGGAGATTGAACCAGAGAAACGGAAAATCTAACAATAATGCGAATACCACCATAAGATTGGTCGTATTATGAAACCCCTCACAAACCAATTTTTTTAAAATTCGTTTAATCTGTTTCCGAGAAAATTGGGGCGTTCTACATACAGAGTGAATTATTTTAAGCAACAAATTTCATAATGTTTCCATAAAAACGGCAAATCTAACAATAATGCGAATACTACCATAAGATTGGCCGTATTACAAATCTCCCACATACCAAAATTTGGAAAAATCGTACACGCCGTTTCGAAGATAATTGCGACGTTCCATAATTATTACTAGCTTTGTTTTCAAACTAATATGATCTGGTGTACCTGCTGCTAATGGTCCCAGCTATGACAAACAACGTTAAGCTGAACAAAATAAATATAATAACACAGCAACCCTCACTCCAAGTACGTGAGATTCGACTGGTCAGATTTTAAAATAATCATATGAATTCTAAAAATAATTCCATGAAAATTATGAATAGTCAGTCAGACGGAGAAACAAAAATAAATGTACTTCCTCCAAACATTTTGACGTAGGCCCATATTAAAAGAACTCTTACAAATGAAAAATGAATTTTACGCTTATAATGAAGGAAAAAAGTGTGCAGCACCTACATGATACTTCAAAGGCGCGATATGTCACATTAGTATATCGGTGCAAGAGTGGTGGTGACGTTACCAACCCATGAGTCATGCTTTACCAAAAGTCGCGCGAGGCAACTTAAGAAGATTTCACTTGAGAAATGATGAACAAACCAAGTGAAACTCTCAAAATAAAATTAAAATTTCCAGGATGGAGCACCACCCCATTACCAAATCAATATCCGGCAGTACCTGAACCAAATTTTTCCAGATCGGTGGATAGGGAAGCGCGGATCGATAGAATGTCCAGTACGATCTCCTGATCTGACGCCTTTAGACTACTTTTTGTGGGGATATGTCAAAAGTATCGTAAATAAAACTCAACCCCTCAACTAAGTCGACTTAAAAAGACGAATCACGTTTGCGATTAGATCGGTCACGCCTGAAATGTTGAGTAGCGTAAGTAAGTAGTACGTAAAGTAAGATTAGCAGGTTGTCAAGACGTTCGCGGCGAGCATTTTGAGCATTCCCTGCATTGACATTAATATTTTTGATTTTTTCTTACATTATTAAGAAATAATCAGTAATGCTTATTGGGTTTTTAGTATAATGTAGCAAATTTTTGAAATGAAATAATTTTCTTTTTTTAATGTTAATTCTGAAAACACTTAATATTTCCGAAAAAGTTGAAGATAGGTATAGGGCCTATAGGCCATTGTACATGAATTGTGCCTAGAATTAATAATGTACAGGGGGTTTCATTTAAAATAAGATTGGCATTGGCCACTGTCACATGGCACACACTTTATAATTTTTTTTTCGAAAAAAATGCGCATTGAAAATATTATTCGAATTGTCCAAGCGTTTTTCCCAACACACCCTCATTTATTCGTTATCGAATTTTTTCCATTTTTCCACACTGTCTATTGAACATACAAATAAAAACTGCACATTACACAATATGTTTCTACTTATCAGAATTTCATGAGATTTACTTAGTATCTTTGGTTTTCAGATCATTCTTGGGAATGTACAAAGTAGACTTCAATGATCCAGATAGACCAAGAATCAAGAGAAAGTCTGCAGACTATTTCACGGAAGTAGTTAAAAATCGTTGTTTAGTAGAAGAGAGTCAGTGTGAAGATTGATATTATGAGCTATCTTATATGACAAACAAAAATTAAAATATTCTCGAACAGTCAAGCTTTTTATTAGAGCTGGTCGATAATTTCAATAAGATATACAATGGACCATTCCAAAATGACGTCACTGACAGATCGGCCATGTTGCTGTGTGTGTCCTCATGTCATATTTTATGTAGTTTTCATTGTTTACTGGTGATCAATGGATGATAGTTAGACTTTAGTTTACGACTGGTTCTTAAAATTAACTAAAATGCCGGTTTGTAGTTCTGTAAAGCAAGCAAGCAAGAGGTATATATGGTTTCAGAGTTCTGCGAAAATATACGTATGAATAGCAAACATCCCATCTTCACGCAGAAACACATAATTCATACACAAACTTTTCAGTACAAATAATATGAAATCATAACAAAATCGTTAACGTTAGCTGAGTAATTATTATTGAATTTTACTCACCTTCATTTCTAGACTTTTGATTTTTCTTTAGAATTGCAAGTATTTTATGCGTTCTAGAAGGCATTATTTTACTTTTGTACTATAACAGCGTTTTATTCAAATACTCGAGGTGAAATAATAAATAAGTTTATGTCTGAGGACTTAACATTTTTTGGCTCAAGCTAGATATGGACTCAACTCAGTTTATGAAGGGCTAAAATCGTTATCGTGTAAGGTAGAGAGTAATTTTAAAGAGCATATGATAGAACATGCTTTATAGAGTGCCTGACTTGACATAGTTAACTCATTTTGACTAATTTTGGACTTAGCATACAGTAGAAACGGTGGAGCTTATACGTATAGTAACGTATAGTACGTATAGTAACAGTCACGTGATGGTAAAGCTCCACCGTTTCTACTGTAGTTTGCTTCTTCAATAAAAGTATTGACATGGAGAAAAAGTTGTATTGAAAGAGCTGTGTGGAACGGGCGGCAATCTGTATGTTTTTTGTTCGAGCATGATATTTTCTGTATGGTCCTTGTTTTGTATTCATTATTCTTTTTTGTTGATTCTTTGGAAAATTAAACCACATGATGTCTGTGTATACCTCGTTACAAGGAGAGCGGAAGTTTTTGTTTCGACAAAGTCTCAGAATACGTCTCCCGCAAGCGAAAAAATCTTCCATCAACCGTGGGTGTAATGTGTTCAGTTACGAATAACAATCTCTTAGGACTGTTATCACTTTATTAAAAAGCTACAAAAGAACGAGTTTACGAAAACTTCTCTCACGTCAAAAAAATGTAATTCACCTCACTGCCAATCTCTCGACAACCTAGCCTAATGACATTTCTAGCCATATAACTCAACTGGTTGTTAGATATATTATGTCTAACATAACAAATTTCCCTTTTGAAGGTAATATTTAATATAGAAATATAAATTGGGAAATATAATCCTTCAAATTCGCTCGGAGCAGGGACAAGATGCCACCTTTTTCTACGAAAAACCCCATTCTTGATTTCAATTAAAATTGAACGAGGCTGGGGAAGTATTCCAATTATCTTTCCATATTACCTGAGATCAAGTATCCAAACACTCTCATCTATATCTAGATCTAACTTTTTCACGCCATGTCTTTTGTTGTAACTAATGGGGTGTTAATCTTAACAAAAATATGTTTTCTCAATTATTTTTAATATTTTTATTCTCACAAGTTTTACCTGAAATATTCGGTTTAAAAAATGTTCAAATTAATTTTTGCAAAGTAGTATCAATATACTTTAATATTAAAAAAAATAACAGAACCGCTACCTGTTTTAAAATGTACCGTCAAATATCAATAGATGAAACGCAAAGGTGTTTGCAAAGAATAATTTGGCGTGAAGCCTGAAGCAATGAGCTACAATGCTACGAGTTGAAAACCATGGGACCAGCTCAGCACCATTTTCAGCGACTTGATGCCTTTCACAATTAAAAATAGATACTAAAGTATCGCTGCCACAGTTGTTACGAGTCAAAGAGGACGATTTTTATATACAGGGTGCGGCAGATAAACGGTCAATTAGAAATATCTCGAGAACTAAAGGTATCTGAATTATGAAAATTGGTATAAAGGGGTTTTGAATAATGAGCTATTTAATGAAAATATTGCCGTCACCATTCTACTTCCGGTTATACCGGAAATTGCACATAACTTTGTAATTTTTAATGAGAGACCCTGTATATTTTTCAATTTTAGAAATATTTACGTTATTCTAAACATTTTTTGTTAATACTTCCCTATACCTATTTTGAACCGTTATTGAGTTGTAATGTTTTTTATATGAAAATTACACTTTTTTACCACGTACACAAAATTCAATATCCTCTAATGTAATTTGAATAAAAGTTTAAATTTCTCAGAAACTATTTACCACATATCGCTTTATCGATAACACTGTAGAGTTCCTTTTTTTATTATACAGGGTGCTGTCAAAATTGAAATAAAAACGGAATCCACAATCTTCGCGTAATTCCTTTTTTTCAAATGGGACACCCTGTATGTGATTATTTATTTTAGAAGAATACGTTGCCCACTATCGATATGTATTACTATTCCCTATACCTATCTCCTGCACTTTTCAAATAAATCAGCTTCATACATTTTTGTCACTAAAAATTAATTTACCAAGTCGCCTATGGAATATTCTGACAAATGTCAGTTATTGTTCATGTTTAGTAGTCACCTTGTTGTATGCCGTTGTGTGAAAAGTATAATAATAGTTTGCCTTTAATTTTCTTGACAAAATAATAATGGCACATTTAGGATATACAAATGATGGTTTTTTAAATTTAATTATGGTTCACGGTGAGTATAACAGAATAGTATCCAGAACTTGCCGTGTGTTTGCTAAGAGATATCCTGAAAAGCCTCTTCCAAATCATAAAACTAAAACGTTTGCTGCACAACTGTTCCCAGTTTGGTCAGTCTAAAAGTAAAAGAAATAAGCCCAAGACCCATGTCGATAATGAGGATTCACAAATAGATATCCTGGGATATTTTGCAGCTCATCCAAATTATTCCTTAAGGGAATGTGAGAAACTGTTAGAGGTGTCGACTAGAACAATTCACAGAATTTTAAAAAAACATCATTGGACCCCTTATTCGTATACACTAGCTCAGCATTTACATCCTGGAGATTATGTAAGACGTGTAGAATTTTGTGAATGGATTTTAATGAAATGCCAAGAAGATGAAGATTTTACAAAAAAAATTATTTGGTGTGATGAATCGAAGTTTACTAAAAATGGTTTGTTTAACCGCCATAATAGTCACTTCTGGAGTGACGAAAATCCTCAAGTCACATGGGATAGTAAATTTCAAGTTTCCTTTTCGTTTAATGTTTTTTGTGCTGTGAAAAATAATAAGATACTCGCTCACATGATTTATGACGAAAATTTAAACGGAGATCGTTACTGCAACATCTTACGGCAAGTAATTGTACCAGCAATGCACGCTTTACCTAATAATGAGGCTAACGAAGCTTGGTTTCAACAAGATGGTGCACCGGCTAACAATCTTCGAGGAGTAGGCACATTGCTTGATGAAATATTTAACGATAGATGGATAGCTAATAAAGGTCCGTTTCTCTGGCCACCAAGATCCCCACAATTGTCACCATTAGATTACTATATTTGGGGATATGTTAAAAATAAGGTATTTTCTGAACCTGTCACTACTAAGGAAAATATGATAAACAAAGTCCTTCATGTTTTTAACGAAATAGATGGATAATCACTATCAAGAGCTACTAATGAAAATCTGATTAAAAGAGTCCATAAATGTTTGGAAGTTGATAGGCAACATTTTGAACATTTGTTGCATTAACAAGCTAGTGCCTTATTACCTTTGATAGTATCTGTATAATTGTTCAATGTTAAACTTAATAAATTAATACCACATAGCCTATAAAAAAATTAATTTTTTGTGACAAAAATGTATAAAGCTGATTTATTTGAAAACTGCAGGAGATAGGTATAGGGAATAGTAATACATATCGATAGTGGGCAACGTATTCTTCTAAAATAAATAATCACATACAGGGTGTCCCATTTGAAAAAAAGGAATTACGCGAAGATTGTGGATTTCGTTTTTATTCCAATTTTGACAGCACCCTGTATAATAAAAAAGGTAACTTTACAGTGTAAACGATGAAGCGATATGTGGTAAATGGTTCCTAAGAAATTTAAACTTTTATTTAAATTACATTAGAGGATATTGAATTTTGTGTACATGGTAAAAAAAGTGTAATTTTCATATAAAAAACGTTACAACTCAATAACGGTTCGAAATAGGTATAGGGAAGTATTAACAAAAAATGTTCAGAATAACGTAAATATTTCTAAAATTGAAAAATATACAGGGTCTTTCATTAAAAATTACAAAGTTATGTGCAACTTCCGGTATAACCGGAAGTAGAATGGTGACGGCAATATTTTCATTAAATAGTTCATTATTCAAAACCCCTTCATGCCAATTTTCATAATCCAGATACCTTTAATTCTCGAGATATTTCTAATTGACCGTTTATCTGCCGCACCCTGTAGATGACCTTTCAATGGGCTGCGATTCTATAGAGGAACTTTTAACAATTCAAAAATATATAAATAATATTTTAAAATCCGCGGGTTTTATATTGAGAAAATGGTTAACTAATAAAACAGAACTTTCAGATAAATTCGAAATAAACGATGAGATTACTATTTTTTTTTTGCATTTAAGTAGATATGAAAATAGTGAAACTATTGGGCTATATATTGGAATTCGCATAACGATACCAAACAATATTCAATCAATTTAGAATGCCCCACAGTTGTTGCAAAACGTAAAATTCTTCCCGTTCCGTCTCAACCATTATCGTATCACCCGTCACAATAAAAGCAAATATTATTTTACAGAAAGTGTGGCAGGCTGGAATAAAATGGGACGTAGTTGTACCCACGGATATATTAACTAATTGGAACAATTTTCTCAATAATATAATTAGTCTAAATGACTTAAAAATTCCTCGATTCGTGTTGTCTGAAAAATCAATTGCTTTTGAGGTTCATGGGTTTTCAGATTACTCTGAAGCGGCGTAAGTCGCAAGTATTTATTTACGATAACGTGATAGTAACGGCAGATATATAACGCAATTATTGAGGGCAAAAAAACGTGTTGCACTCATCAAACAAGTCAGTCTACCGAGACTAGAATGATGAGCCGCCAACCTCCTAGCAAACTTAAGTCTGCAAATACCGAACTCTATCCATTTAAAAACCGATAAAATATATTTTTGGAGTGATTCGACTATAACTTTAGGCTAGATACGCGGCGCGGCAAGCAAAAGGAAGGCATTTGTTGCCAACCGATTTGGAAATATTCAAACCCTGACCGAGCCAATAAATTGGCATCATGTACAATCTAAACATAATCTTTGATTTAGAATATAATTCATTCAACGACATAATCCAGCTGACTTGCTTACGTGCGGTATAAGTGCAGAAAAATTATTGTTATCAAATTCATGGTGGCATGGCCCTGAGTGGCTCCTGACTGATGAATCAGAATGGAAGGTTTATAACGTAAGGTTCACGGACTTACCTGAATATTGTCATGTTACAATGGTCAATGATAATTATTTATTTAGGCGTTTTTCTTGCCTCAGTGAATTGAAAATAGTAATTTTAATTGGTTCCAGATTTATTAATAACTCCCAAGCCTGAGAGAAAAATTGGATCCTAACAAGTTGTGGAATTAAATTATCCAATGACCGTTTTCAAGACTAGCGCAATTCCAGTCATTTTACAATGAGTTTAATGATCTTTGTAATCAGTGTTTTAGGTAAAAGTCGTCTATTAATGCTCAATCCATTTTTGGATGAGAATAAATTAATCCGAGTAGGCGGCAGGTTACGAGATTCCAAGCAATTTACCTTTGACAAAAAACATTCAGTAGTGATAGATCCTTAACATATATCACTAAATTAACAATGAGGAGTAAGGGAAGTGTTGAGAATCTAACATTCTGTATATATTTTCTGTATCATTCTCACTCTAATCAGGTTATGCTTTGGTTACTATGAAGAGATAAAATTTTGTATGTAAATGTATAGTTGTCAAGTTTTGATTCCAAATGAATAGAAATTGTATCAGAAAGTGATATAATAGTTTCAATCCTGTATTTATTTGACATAGTGGGTGACCGTTCTCCGTTGACTACTGTAGTTCTTGAAACTGCAGATTCCTTAGATTTTGCATTGTTGCGGTGAGAACAGTGTGTGGATATGATTCTTCTCTTTGATCAGAATATTTATCCTTTGGTTAGTTAAAGAAAACAGCTTATTTTAATATAATAATTTAATAATATTGATTTTATTTTTGTAACAATACAAAATTAGTGGACTGTACATTTGACAGCTATGTCATAAAAAAATAAAATCCATGGTGATAGCACCTTAGGCTAGGGTTACTATGGATGCGAATTCTGACGAAATTTTGTTCTGACGAGTACGTCCGAAAACCTCGTCCGAACAATGTGGTTACACTGCGAGCGTATTCTGATCTTCTAGCAGTCAGTACGTGTCAAAGTTGCCCAGTGGAATGGATGAACTCGATGAAGAATATTTACTTGAAAGCCCGTTATTAAAGATATTGCTATTGAATAGTGGAAAAACAGAACATGTTAACAAGATATTTGTTAGTAGAGACGAGAAAGGAGAGTTTAAAATGTTGTTTAAAGATTTGTGCGACGAACCAGAAAGGTTTTTTAAATATTTTAGGATGAGACCATCAACGTTTGAATGCTGCCACCTTCTCCCAGGTTTTTCGAGCAATATCTCTTGTGGTAATTCTTGTCTTTCATGTCCCACAAACACCTGTTCTCGTACACAATACTAATTAATTTCTCAATATCCATGGTGAAATTAGCTATAACTTGCAATTCAACGCACCAAACAGTCGCTGGTCGCACGAAAAAATCAAACTTGTTTGAACGCTCAAATCGTTCTGACGATATCGTGTCCATTCTGACGTCTAATCCACTTCCACTGTAAACAAACTCATTAGACAGGGGGCGTTTGTTCGTTTGGACGACTTCGTACGAACTGATCAGAAGTAGTCAGAACAAAATTTCGTCAGAATTCGCATCCATAGTAACCGTAGCCTTAGGCTGGTGACTATATTTAAAACAGGAACTAGATAAAAAAGATTGTTCAAACAGTCTGCTGGGCACTGTCGTCTAGAGAGGGAGTCGGCATTTTGATGACTTACAGCAGCCGGATGTTCGATGTTCAAACCGTATTTATGAAGTCCTCCAATCGATCTAGCGATCTATCGGCAATTTTGTGTCGAAGCTACATGTTCAAGGTGCAGAAGAAACGGTGTTGCTGGCGTATTTCGCAAAACTCTCTGGGGAATATTCTGCTCCATCCTTATGACCGAAATATTCCATGCTACGAGCGACTTTAGAATTGGAGGAAAGAGTGAAATACAGTGCCTTAATACGTTTTATCAAGAATAAAAACGATGGTTATAGAGTAAAATAATCAAAACTATTAACAAGAGAGCAAGTCAACAAGTTTATGCGTTCTGCCCCAGACGAGGAAGTTTTAATGATGAAAGTGGCTTTTTAATTGGAATTGATGGAGCCTGTCGAACCAATGAATAAGCAAAGATGACCACGGAAGATGTTGTCGTTTCAAAAGACAAGCTGATTGTTACTATTCTCGTTTCAAAACTCACAAAAAGTCAACATAGAAATCATGCAAGATTTTGATATTCTTGACGATATAGGATCTGCAGCCAACACTATAAGGTTGAACTTGCTTCCGGACAAATCTAAAATCCATAATGGAAAAAAATATCGGCAGTTTTGTGAGTGTCAAAACTAAGTACATGTTCAAGGTGCAGAAGAAACATTTTGACATTTTAAAGGACAAGCTGATTGTTACTATTCCCGACTCCAAACCCACAAGAAAGGGATTTTTGCTGTGGTATCTGATGGCGAAGTCAATCCTGTGCTGTTATTTAAAAAGTATGCAATATTAAGGCCAGTCCATGTTACTCATCGTAGATTGTTTGTATCATGTAGAAAAGAAAAATGTACGGTACAGCCCTGCGGCATTCCTTTCTTCTCTAAAATACTCCGAAAAATAGCTGAGTATCTCTCACTTGAAAATCCTAATTTGTATACTGGTAGGTGCGCTAGATATATTAGACCTACAAGAACTTGGTGTAACCAAGAAAGATTCCATTGCTCGCAAAATTCAAATTGGCGATGTTTCGGGCTGTGCTTGCTCGGCCATTAATCAGGCTTCAGAGGACATTCCTATGATCGTGGACGCTGAAGGCAAAGGTGTATCCATTAAATTTGAAGACTGTCAAAATATTGTTTTTTTTTTGTTCATGAAAACTAGTTCTAGTATAATTTGGTATCTAGCATAATTATGCTTCAGTAACTAACGTATTAAATTATGGTAACTAGTGTATTATGAGTAACTAAGGTTTTATCGGTACGTTTATGATGTATAATTGTTAATAAAGATTTCATATAAGAATGTCTTAATTTTCAATGATACGATGAAATACTGTGTCCACGACAACTTAATAATGTCAGTATTTCACCTCCCTACTAAAAGTATTTGGTACCCAAATATCGTTAAAGTGAAATATGGTAATTCACGCTTTTGCATTTGAATAGCATATGTTGATATGACAACACAACACCCACAACAATTTGTTTCTGAAATATATCGTAATGATGAAATATATCGAAATTTTTAGTATTGATACTTTTCATAACGATATTTTCTGATATTGATATCTTTAAAACAATATATTTATAACGGTACGGTGTATCGATACTTCACACAGTATCGCCCATCTTTATATGTCACATTATTTGACGTGCTCCATAAATTTATTAATTTTGACGTAAGAATCGTAATAATACCAAATAATAACTTTCCCTTCTACACTCGCATTATTCACTTCACCCTGCGTGAATAATGGCTATCATAAATTGCTCGTAATAATACACAGGCTTGTCATTCACCCTTAATTTAAAACTACAAGAAAACATATCATTTTACATACAAAAAATATACAACTAATTTAAAATTAACGGAAACTATGAAGTTCAAAACCACTTATCTTGAAATTGTTAGTACAACTGTAACAATTTTCTAAACATCCAACATAGGTACCAATGCCAATAAACTTTCCTCCATTACCCTTGGTGTGCCGGTCAAATTTATGAGAAATTTATTTATAAGATATTTCATTCAACTTGTAGATTCAGGTGAGACTCAACCTTATCATCAAATACTTTCCGTTAGCTCTCTGGGGTGGGGATTATTTTATAACACCTTTTTTAAAATGGAAAATTTCATAACTTTTTTTATGTCCAGTTTTTTAAAGTGACATAAATGTCATTCCTAGTTTACTACGTTCTCATGGAAAATAACCACCTATGGAGATGAATGTTTATCATTAATAATTTGACAGATGCCAAAACTAATATTGAAATGAGGTTAGATTATTGACTTTTCCATAAATTTCATGATGACAATTAGCTATAGAGTAAAGTGGTACTGTTTATACTTTACAAGTGGAAAATGATTAAATGTTTACAATGTTACAATGGAATTACTCATTAATGTTGGAGCTACTCGTTCTCCAACAATGAACTTATTACATTTCAATAATAGATACATTAGATACCAGTCTATATTCAAGTTTTTTTTTATTACTATCGTCGTTCTATTGTTCCGGTATGGGTTTCAATAATTATCCTTAAAAAAAATTATAGCACACATTCGTTAAATATTACTCGTTACATTCACTATACTATTAGTCGTTTATGTTACTCAAACGGAAGAGGTTTTCTGAATAAGTGAGCGAGCTGATCTTTAGAGGGTATTCAGTTAATTTTCACCAAATTGCGATCTACTCACTCTTTAACATAATGCTCTCTCGTTTCACTCATATGGCGAAGTTTATTACCTCCACTCGTTTGTGCACTGGGTTTAGCTGCTTTATTGTCGCACCACAGTTGCATCGGATAAAATGGTTTATCAACAATAATCTTTACTATTATTATTCATCGCAACTAATTATTAACAAGTAGAAAAAGCTACATAATTCTGTTTGTGTGATCTCCAAGTTATATGGTGTCACCTCATAGCTGGACAACATAGTCTCACATGTCGTTAAGGAGCCTATACAGTCGGCAAGGCTAGCATCCGAATATGCTTACATTTCGTTCGTTCTGATCAGTATGACAACCCTAGATGTTTTGTTACTTTCAAACGATGGAATACGTGTTTATCGTCTTCCAGTCGTCTTCTGTGGGGTTTACTTAATGTCCGCTCAACACATTGACCGCATACGAGATATCGGGATGAGTCGCGCCTGGTAGATACAAGAGGCTACCTACTGCTTCACGGTATGGTATATTAACATTAATTTCAGTAACCATAGGTGTTCTTTTGGCAAGAGCATCGCTCCTCTTGAATTTAGCGAGTATTTCGTCAACGTAACGCCGACTACGAACTATAGTTCGTTTTTCACGGCCCCTTTTGATAAATATACCTAGGAATTATTTGCCCTTCATCATTATTTTGTGCTCGTTCAGTAAGCTTATCATATATTGATATTGTTTATTGCTTGGCTTTTTTATCGTTTTCGGTCTAAACCAATACACATTTAATTTAAAACGCTGATAAATTATCTTATATTAATTGGCACTTACTTTTCTTCCATAATTTCAATTTAGCTTCACCGAAAAAATAAACAACAACAAAAATATTTGAAGTTTATATTTGTTTACTCTATTAAAGCAAAGAAACGACCTATTTTTCGCATATTAGAACTATTTTCTTGGAGGTTGTTATCATAACAACAGTTGCCAACCGTGTATTAGAAAATACTAAAATTTCGCAAGTGGTTACTAAGGTCATTATCGAAAGTTGTTCGCAGGTTAGGTTAGGTTTATGGTGAGTGGGTCTATAAGGCCCTCCACTGCGACTCGCAAGAGTCTATTGTGGCTAACACCTATTCAGATTTCACTAAACAAATTCAGCTTCTTAACAAAGCCGATTAGCTTATTTGGTGAATGATTTTTCAGGTCCGAGGGCGAGAGAGCATCCCTGCCAAACATCAGATACCTGATTCGAGCCGCGACGGGGCAGGTACAAATTATATGCTCTGCTTTTTCATCATCTTCCAGACAAAGACGGCAAGTCGGATCTTCCGACAGTCCAAGTTTTAGCATGATAGTGGCCTATTAAAAGGCTTGTTAGGCAGCGTAGGTCATGCCTGTTATAGTCTAACATTTGTTTGGAGACATTCATCGAATGATGTATAGAAGCCTTTGAATGAACCAATCCTAGTAAATTATGACAGAAGTCTAATGCTCTTCTTGCCGTCCAGGTGTTCAGTGTCCACTAGCATTCTGCTTCGTTCTGTATAAGCCTGATTTGTGCATTTAGAAATATGCACAATTCTGTATGTTGTCCATCTAGCCTCTCTTTCCAAAAATATATGGAGAGTAGGTAGGTCCAGAAGGATTTCCATGGCTGCTGACGGTGTGGAGCTGATAGCTCCAGTAATTGCCAGGCAAGATCCTTTTCCTAGTGAAGGGAACTATCACAGTTTTACAAGAGTTAACAGACATCTGTTCCCTCTGACACCAACTGTGGACACCGTCCAACGTCCTTTGGAGGATATTATAAGCTACCCTTCCTGACTTGGTCCTTGCCAAGATGACAAGGTCCTCTGCATACGCCTGCAGCTCTACCCCTCTTCTTTCGAGAGCGCTAAGCAAGTTATCCATCAAGAGTGACCATATTAGGGGAGATAGTACTCCTCCTTGTGGGCAGCCCCTGGAAACCTTAAAGCTTATGGTGTCGTCCTGAAGAGATGTACTGGCTGTCCTATTAGTGAGCAGAGCACCACTTTCCTACAATGGTGAGGTTATTCCATCTGCATCCTAAATATGAAATTTACTTGGAACGCTCACTTGGAAAAAGTTATCCATAAAGCCAGACTATCCTTGTGGACATGTAGTAGGATCTGTGGAAAATCTTGGAGCATGGGACTCAAACAAATCTATTGGATATATGTGATGATCGTTAGACCAATGATCACATATGGAGCTATTGCCTGGTGGCAAAAAGCTTTACAGCGAACGGCCCAAGCAAAGCTCTCTGGTTTACAGAGACAGGCTTGCCTGGCAATTACTGGTGCTATCAGCTCCACACCGTCAGCAGCCATGGAAATCCTTCTGGACCTACCTACTCTCCATATATTTTTGGAAAGAGAGGCTATATGGACAGCATACAGAATTGCGCATATTTCTAAATGCACAAATCAGGCTTATACAGAACGAAGCAGAATGCTAGTGGACACTGAAAGTCACAGTATTCTGGGAATGACCTCTGACATAATGCCTCCAACAGTAAACTACGACCTGCCTTATACCATCCTAATTCCAAATAGAGATGAATGGGTCCTCCGTAAGGATGAACTATTAAGAGCAGACAGCTGTTGGTATACAGACGGTTCAAAAACACCCTCAGGCTCTGGTGCAGGTGTATACGGGCGCAGACCTAGGACAGATATCTCAACCTCTCTAGGATCATATGCAACCGTATTCCAGGCGGAAATTTATGCCATTGTTTCATGTGTGGAGAGATTGGAGCAGGCCAATCCCATACATAGAACAATAAAAATTTTCTCGGACAGCCAATCGGCTTTGAAGCACTCAGCTCTAACCGTGTAAGGTCGAAATTGGTATTAGATTGCCAAAAAAAAATCTCCTCAATAGGAGAACTGAATAAAGTATTGCGGGTATGGATACCTGGCCATTCTGGCATGGAAGGAAACGAGAAGGCAGACTCTCTTGCAAGGGAGGGTGCCGCACGTGTTTTTATCGGACCAGAACCTACAATTGGCATCGCAATAAGTTTTGCCAAGCAAACACTGAATACCTGGACGGCAAGACGAGCATTAGACTTCTGTCATAATTTATCAGGATTGGTTCATTCAAAGGCTTCCATACATCATTCGATGAATGTCTCCAAACAAATGTTAGACTATAGCAGGCATGACCTACGCTGTCTAACAGGCCTTTTAACAAGCCACTGTCATCCTAAAACTTGGACTGTCGGAAGATCCGACTTGCCGTCTTTGTCTGGAAAATGGTGAAACAGCAGAGCATATAATTTGTACCTGCCCCGTCGCGGCTCGAATCAGGTATCTGATGTTTGGCAGGGATGCTCTCTTGCCCTCGGACCTGAAAAATCATTCACCAAATAAGCTAATCGGCTTTGTTAAGAAGCTGATTTTGTTTGGTGAAATCTGAATAGGTGTGAGTCACAATAGACTTTCGCGAGTCGCAGTGGAGGGCCTTATAGACCCACTCACCATAAACCTAACCTAACCTGCGAACAACTTTCGATAATGACCTTAGTAACTACTTGCGAAATTTTAGTATTTTCTAATACACGGTTTGCAACTGTTGTTATAACAACCTCCAAGAAAATAGTTCTAATATGCGGAAAAAAGGTCGTTTCTTTGCTTTGACAAAGTAGACAAATATAAACTTCAAATATTTTTGTTGTTGTTTATTTTTTCGGTGAAGCTAAATTGAAATCATGGAAGAAAAGTAAGTGCCAATTAATATAAGATAATCTATCAGCATTTTAAGTTAAATGTGTATTGGTTTAGACCGGAAAGGATAAAAAAGACAAGCAATGAACAATATCAATATATGATAAGCTTTCTGAACGAGCACAAAATGATGATGAAGGTCAAGTTATCTCCAGCTGAATCCACAAAGGTTGGAGAACTGTGGATGCAGCTAACAAAGTAATTGAATAATTTGACAGGTAGCATTAAGCACCCCTGCAGCAGTGGAAAAGGGTATGAATTAATAATTAAGTGTTTTGTTGGGCATATTATACAATAATCAGCATTTATTCCAGAACTTCATCGAGTACAAATCAAAAGTGAAGGCAAAATCGAGGTTATTACAAAATTAGTTGAAAGGAACCGGAGGAGGACCAGCTGGAAAACAATTAAATGAGAATGAAAACTTGTGCCTTAATCTAATAGGTAGGATTACAACCGAAGGGGATCCTGAATTACGGGAAATTGGGTTAACTCATGATAGGGCATCTACATCATCTGGGTGTGGAGTTTTTACACTAGTATGTTTATCAACCCCAATAAATATTTTGTATCAAATTTTATTGATTTCAGATTGTTGGGGATTCAGATACCAGCAATGATTGGAGATTTCAAGAAGAGGAAGATGTAGAACTGAAAGAAACTGTATAGTTAATAGGTAAATGGTTTTTGAATGTTTTTTTAACGAGTTTATTTTAGGAGATGGAAAATTCAGACACCAGCTGTACCCAGAGGATTAAAGAGGTACCAATAAGAAACGATGAGTAGAGTAACAAGAACTACTACACCAAAAGCCTCAGCTTTAAAGGAATTGGCTAATACCAATGAAAGGATTTGCGAATCGCTTGCTTTGTTGAACCGTCTATATATTTAATAATGCTATTGGTTCATCCAACAACAACTTAGCCACGTCAAACAACAACCTGGCTACTTCAATAAATACTTTAGCCAATGCCATTAAATTAGTAGCAGAACAAAAACCCTAATAAATGGATAACTTTTGATCAGAGTTAATTTATATCCTCATGATTGTTAATGTGAGTCTTCGTTGTCATATTTCATTACATGGGTTTGCTTAAATACGTATGGAAATCAATAAAAGTTACATATTTTCCATAGAATTTTATTTGATAAATTTGAAAAAATTCATAATTGATGATCAAAATCCTTTTGAAAAGTGAATTAAAATAATTTAAAGACAAAATAAATGAGATTTGTAGCTATATTGAAAAGGTATAATGAATTCTTATTAAGGCACGTACAGAGGAATTTATAAAGAATGACCAGAAATTATAATTCTCCATAACAGAGAAAATTACCTAAAATGGTTAGGTTCTTCTTGCTCTACTACCTAAAGCTAAAATGTTCATATTTTCTTGTCTCTGAATTTGGTCTGGAATGTTTATATTCTCTTCATCATCCAGTAGCTCTAAATCATCCATGTATATATTAGCTTTGATACATATATTGTGCAAAGCAGCACATGCATATAGAATGTTCGCTGCTTTTGGAGGCATGTAATGCAGAACTCTGTGTCTTAGTAAACATCTAAAGCGGTTTTTAAGAATACCAAACATCCGTTCTATGATATTTCTGGTCGTTTTATGACACTCTGTATATGCTCCTTCAGGTGTATTAGGCTCTGCATCTATTATAGGCGTCATTAACCAGGGTTGTAAAGGATAAACAGAATCTCGAGAATATGTTCTCTGATTGAGGACATTTGCCATATATCAGCATCATGAGTTGACCCTGGGTAACGAGCATTTATTGAAGTTATAATTAGCCTTGAATTACATACCACTTGGGCATTGATACTAGTATATCCTTCTTTGTTATAGTAAACAGCCCCAGGGTAAATTTCATTAATTTCTGGAGGATTGATAATTGAAATATGAGTACAATCTATGCATCCTATTTCTCCAGGAAAAAGGAATTTGTTTATGAATTCTTGAACAGTGATTCGAACTTCATCATCTGTATTTGGAAACCTTATTTCCCTGGGAACAATATGTTCACAAATAGTTTCAGTAACCAATGTCACAATTCTACTAACTGTTGCTTGGCTTGCTGGAAAATGTAAAGTTGTACCAACACTGGCTTGGTAGCATCCATGGGCATACAAATTTAAAGTTAGTAACAATTTCAAATGATTGGGAATATGTGTCGTCCGTTGTCCATCAGGTAGAAAGTGATTTAATTCATTTATAAGTTCCAAAGCTATCTCTTTATTCATTCTAAACAAATTTTTGAATGTTATATCTGGAATTCGAAAGGATTACTAAAATCTCTCAAGTATCTTCTTTTGGTTCTTAAATTGTCTCTAAAAAAGTAAACATATTTATCAATAACGACAAATGTCTAGCAGCACACATACCTTTGTATTCATTCTTGAATGAATAAAAAGTCCATATGTACTAAAAATGACATTCTTATCAATTCAAAATATTTAACTGTTCACATAAAAAAATAAAAACATTCCAATAAGTGTCTGACGCAAGTGGTTTTCGTTAACAACACCTCTGGAGCCGTATATTTGAACGTTCGACCAAATGCTCCCACGTATTTCATGTGAAGGGAGTGGATTTGTTATGTTCGAGAAGTATCTTTGAAATCTTGAATGTTCGACTTGCAAACGAATGAATTTATCAGTCGTATCAGTCCCACATGGGAGTAAGCGAGTAGTCTTGTGCAGAACATCAAAAAAACAAATAAAGATAAAACATAGCCTGTGGATATAGCGAGATAGACAAATCATAGTGATCATTATACTTACTTTTTTGATAAATAATAATACTGAACAAAATGAACGCAGATGAAGCTTTTATGCATCAAATAATTGATGATTTGCAAGATGCTGAAGAAATGGCGGAAGACATGACAAGAAGATTTTCTGATACACAAAATGGAAATAAACACAAACTACATAATAATCTTCTTCCTGTCACGTGCTTTTTACATTACGCTTTACACAAGATATACAAAGTTGTTCGCCACTGTGTTTGGAAGATATTGCTATTTGAATTTTCGAGTGCCGTTCGATTCGTGTGAATTCATTCGTACGTACAAAATCCATTCGACGTTCTCGCGAATAGTCAAACGTTCAAAGATACGGGTCCTGGAGCAGTTGCCAGTGAGGAACTTCTCATAGCCACTTGTCATTATGCATAGCAACTCTTATAGCGACTTCGCTTAAATAGTGAATACCAATTTCGCGCTTATCAAGTGACCTTGAACATAACGACAATTTACAGTTGCTATCCTCAACAACTTTGCTTAGTGAATAGCCCTGAATATGTATAGACACACTGTGGTTCAATTCGGATATGTTAACTTCAACTCCGTCTTATATAGAGTCTGTTCGCCACGATAAGCCCCTTGTATATATAAAAAAAAGGTGGATCCTACCTTGTTTACGGTGTTAGGTACTGTGAGAAACAAATGGGGCTCCGAAACCGGAAAACAGCTCAGAGGTGGAGTGTCTCCATACCAGGTAGTCGAAGATCCTACCAGGCGAGTAAATGGGTACAAACAGTAAATTCAGGTAAATGGTACTTCATAAATATCGCTAACCAAATATTTAAGTAGCATGCAGATGTCAAGCAAAATCAAAGCACATGCTCAGTTTTCCAATGAAACACAAAAAGAGAAGAGTAGAGTATGGTAGATTAGAGGCCTAAAATAGACATACCTAGTAGTGAGCTATGTCTACAACTATAAACCGCTAAGTAAAATAGTATGTAAATGGTTTTGATATCTGATTTGAGCACCTACCTGTTGATGATGGTTCGGCCTCGTAGTAGTCACTATTGGCAAGATCCACAATAGAATCCTTTTTAAAGAAATTACCAACTACAGGTTAATATAGAAATTATAGATCTCACAATCCTATTAGCATAAATCCTCAACTTGAGATTTTTAAAAGCACATGCTTCCAGTGTCAAGCTAACTGGACAAAAATTGAGACAATTGAGAGACAGGCATTTCCTGTGAACATCAGGTGAGACACTTGATATTTCTATTAATTATCAGTCAATTTTTAGCAACATAATTGATATTTTAACCTTGACCTCAGTGGAGAGGTTGATGAACCTGCTAGGTCAAGTTCATGGTTCCATGGCAATCAATTATTGACAACCATAACTGACAGACTGTAAATATAACCAAGAATCAGTCTAACAAAATAAAAGTCTGGTTTTCAATACTATTCATAAGAGATACTCTACTAATCAATATTTTATTTCAGCTAAGATGGTATATAGAAGAAGGACAATTCCCTTAATAACAAGAAACTGCAGACAAAAAGAAATAACCATATTTGCTTATGCCTTAAAACCGTAACACACCCCCTTTTCCAGGAGAAGTGTTTTCGCTCCGTCCGAAAACACGTCTTTAGGCAAGTACACCCAAAAAAAAACAATACTAGAGGATACGTAATTACTAAATGATGTCTATTACATCCTGTTAAAAAAAAACTGCAACCTATTAATAAACAACCTATTTCTAGTTAGAATACCACCTTAAACCTAATTAAGTGATCTTTAACTAAACTATTCATCATGCTTATCAGGATGATGCGATTTTAGATCTTTGGCGAGACAGGACCCAACAATTTTCCCTGACTCGTCTTGGAGTTCGTATGTCCATGGCGACAAAATCTGGTGAATTCTATAAGGCCCCGTATATTTATGAGCTAGTTTTGACGTAAAGTGTTTTGTAGCATCTGATATGACAAAATTTCGTTTCCAAATACTGTGCCCTAAAGACAAACACTCTTCACGGTGACGAAGATAATATGTCTTCATACTTCTTCCATGTGCCTTCAGCAATCTCTTGGTTACATCCTTATACACCCGGTCTAGTTCTTGACTTCGTTCTGGGTTGTCATATCCCATCCCCTTTCCTTTCGGTTGATCATTATACCCATGTATCTGAAGTTCTCGTCCAAACATGACAAAGTTGGGAGTCAGCGAAGTTGCTTCGTGTCGTGCGGAGCGGATCGCTCAAAAATTTTTCGGTAAGACCGTATCCCATTGGCGTTGATTAACCCCCACATGACTCGGTGAGTGCGTTCGACGGGATTTGCTTGTGGATAATAGTTAGCAGTGAAGCAATGTTTAATCTGGTACTCCACTAACTGCGAATTGTGCACTTTTAAATTGTGTTCCGTTATTTGTGATTAGGCGATTGGGAGCACCGAACAGCAGGAAGACCTGATCCTCTAAGACCTTAATCAAGGAGGAAGCAGTCATCGTACGACGAGGGAAAAACAAGCAAAACTTACTGAAGCAGTCTAATACTGAAAGAATGAAACAATGTCCTGAACTACTTTTTGATAGTGGACCTACAACATCCACACTTAAAAGCTGGAATGGAACAGACACAGACGGGGATTTACTTAACAACTGACCGCCTGTTTCTTGGTGTCGGACTTGTTTTGTAAACTTGCCAATATCAAACTTCATCTTTGGCCAGTAATAATTTGCGGAAATTCTGTTGAAGGTTTTGAAGAGTCCTAAATGACCACAGGTCGAAGGATCATGATTCGATTAAATTATTTTTTCTAGATTCTCTTTAGCCACCACCACTAACCAACCATCGGAATGAACAGTTTCGAGAGTGGGGTATCGAATATTCGCTCTTTTGCATAGACGTCCGTTGTCCATTCTCCATAAGGGATATTGTGCGGGACGTTGTTCTATAGCTTCAATCATTCGCTGGTACCATTTATCTGTTGTCAGGGCGACAGTAACTCTTCCATCTAGTAAAGCGCTGACAGCAGGAACCGCCGGAGATAAAGTAACAGGTACGGTAAGATCTAGCCCTCTTCTGTGAACAATCTTATCTAGCAATACGACCTATCGGGTCAGAAATATTGAACAGCCTTTTAAAGCTGTAGTGATCCATTACGACAGTGAATTTGGAGCCTTCCAAATACGGACGCAGTTTTTCTATGGCAAAGATCACGGCCAAACACTCCTTCTCGGTCGTGGTGTATTTGCGCTCTGCTTTCGTCAGCGATCTACTAAGATAGCAAATAACTTTTTCGCCATCATCAAACTCTTGGGACAGTACAGCGCCCAGACCATAATCTGACGCATCTGTTTGCACCACGAAAGGACGACTGAAATCCGGACAAGAGAGAATAGGTGCCGATATAGATGATTTTTTATTTTCTCCAATGCATCTTGACATGTCTCGTCCCAAACAAAACGAGCATGCTTCCGAAGTAATGATGTCAACGGTGCGGTAAGAGTGGAAAAGTTAGGCACAAATCTTCGATAACACGACGCTAACCCAGATAGCACAAGACGTCTTTAAGACGTTCGTTGTATACCCTATCTTAGTCTGAACGTCTTAGTCCCTGAATAAGACGTCTTAAAGATGTTTTACTTAAGACGTTTCAAAGATATCTGATTCTCACATCCTAAATACGTCTTAAAGACATCGTAAGTGTGTACATAAATAAAATCATGTCTAAAAAATTAGACAATGATAAAATTGAAAAGAATAGTATAGGCCGAGACCTGGTATAGGTAGTATTCTATGTAATAAATCTTCTGGAGTGTATTCCATATTTGAGGTTAACTTTCCAACTAACAAAATAATAGCTATATTTGTTTGAAATAGAAACGTAAACTATATTAAAAGGCAGTTTATGTACTATAATATACTTTTTCAATTATAATTATGAAAATACACCAATGGAAATAAGTCGATTTCATGAACTTTCGGTTGGCAACGTCTTTTTCTGCCTTTTGTAGGTCTGTATGAGACCAAAAATGGATCTTATGAAGATGTCTCAAAGACGTCGTTATTTTTAACATACGGCCTCTAAGGGATGTCTTTCAGACGTATCTAAGGCGTACATGGACGTCTTTAAGACGTAGTCAACGTCTAAGAAAGATATCGTAAAGACGTCTTATAGATGTCCTTGTGCTATCTGGGAACCCTACTAACCGTCTAACATCTCCGGTATTCGTTGGGGCCGGTATATTGACAATTGCCTCCACCTTGAAGGGGTCAACTAACAGACCTTGGGAATTTATTACGTACCCTAAGTACTTGAGTTCGGATTTGCAGAAGTAGCACTTCTCACGCCTCAAGGTTAACCGAGCATCCCTTATCCGATCCAATACTTTGGTCAAGACCTCTATGTGCAAGTCGAAGGTAGGGGTACAGATGACAATATCATCGAAGTAGACAAATACATATTGTTCCAAGTCTACTCCCACTACTCCATCTATAAATCTCTGTATAAGTATCTGGCATCTAGAAATTTATCTAGCGTCGAACTAAAAAAAGGGATTGGGTGAGCATCCGGCAGACTCACTGCATTGAGCCGTTTATAGTTGACGCAGAACCTATAGGTTCCATCGGACTTACGAACCAAAACAATAGGAGAGGTCTAACCCGAATTCGATGGCTCGATAATTCCGTCTGCTAGCATCTTATCCAATTCCACATTGACTTGTTTTTGAACGATTGGGGACAGAGGGTAGTGTCTTTCTTCAATCGGAGGGGAGTCCGTTCGAATAACGTGTTCGAGTTAAGTTAAAAATTGTGCACCACCTTTCGGATGACGACCCCGACAGAAGACTCGAATTCTGTGACTGTATAACAAATAAAATTAGTCAAAACCCACATTACACAAAAACAATTTGTTTTAATGACGAAAGTACTTTTTGCCTCAATGGAAATGTGAATACACAAAATGTAAGGTATTGGAGAGACACAAATTCTCGCACCTTTTGTGAACAACATACCCAATTTCCAGAAAAAGTCAATGTTTGGGCAGGTATTTTGGGAAACCACATAGTTGGTCCTGTTTTCCTAAATTCAAATTTAAGCGGTAAAGTGTATGAATGGCCACCTCGGTCACCAGGTCTGACACCATTAGATTTTTTTCTATGGGGGTACTTGAAATCCAAGGTTTATAGTACGGCACCAGATAGCATTGGCGTTTTGAAAGAAAGAATTATTGAAGAATGCAATGCAATTTCAGCTGACACATTCGAACGAGTACGACAAGAGTTTACTAATAGGATGTATTACTGTCAGGAAGTAGACGGAGCACATTTCGAACACTTGCTATAAGAATCCATTGTTGATATTTATTTAATTTATCCGTCAAAATTAGTTTAAACCCAAACAAAATTAATATGGCTATGTAGCCAATGTCAATGCCTTTCAAACGAGATATCACTTGCCATAAGGTCCTATTTAAAATTATTGGTCAGAGTGGCACTGTGACGTCATCTATTACTATTACGTCACCTGTTACCATTCGTAGAGAAGTTTACAACACTTTAATTGCAACCTCCAAATTTTATGGATGTTAGTGTAGCCGTTCAGAAGATACGAGGGGGGAGGGGACTTTTGAATAGCACTGTACTATAGTAAGGAAAGTGTATTTCTTAAATCTCTATATTTCGGCGCTCAGTCGTTGTCGCCCAGCGTTATTATTTGAATGTAGATAGAATGACAACTCATGTCATTGATAAAAAAGTTCCCAAACTGTAGTATAATTAAGAAATAGACTTTAATTGTCGCTTCTCTATTTACATGTGAGAGTATGTGTAATGTAAATGAGCTTATGTATTAATTAAAATAAATCTCTATTTACAGAGCAACGTTTTGAAGTTTAGTTATTCCCAATCATTGAAAATTAATCTTATAAAACGACAATATTAGTCACAAATACTAAATACAATGGAGAAGCTACGTTTTGATTCCACAATTCTACCATCAACCGATAGAAAAACAAATATCTATGCTATAACATCAATAGCCACAAGTGAAAATAAAATTTTTGCAATAACAGATGAATCATTACATCCATTAGCCATAAGCCATTTATTGAAAACATCTGCATACATTTAAGTGAAAAATAACCTAAAAAAATACACCAAATTAGAAGAGTATGGATAACACTAAGTGAGGAGCTCGTGAAAGATTATACAGATGAAGATGGGAATTTACAATTCAAGGACCAATTCTTAGAAGAAATAAGTGATGAACAGCTAATTGGAAGCCAACCAAAAGAAACAGGCTCTTCAGAGAAGTTGATTGAAAAGCTAATACAAACATAACTTGAAACTTATCACAGATAAATTTGTGGTTGAAAAATTCACAAGTAAAAATGCAAATGCAAGTCAGTGGATTGATATTTTCGAAAAAGAGTGTTTCGTTTTGATATAACAGAAGATAAAGAGAAAATTGAGATATTACGCTTGTTTATGGATAAATCTTGTGTGGACTGGTACGGCTCAATGATGTTGAAGCTGACAATGAATTCAGAATGGCTACTATGGAAATACAAATTTTGTGAATCATTTGAGAACAAAGGCTGGAGCACGGTTACCTATGCGTTGAACTTTAAATATGCAGATGGTTTATTGTTGGAATATGCCCTAAAAAAAGAAAAATTGTTGTTAACCATGAGAAGAAAAATTGATACAGTTACCTTACTTGATCTCATTGCAGCTGGTCGACCGGAATTCATATTAAGTAAAATTGACAGAGAAACAATAAATTAATGATTCAGTTGGTTTATTGACCATATAATGAATAGGAAACTTAATTACAAAAACAGATGAAAGAACTGTAAATAAAATGCAATGTGGAATTTGTCAAACGTTTCTTTGATAAATTCAAAATTACTGGAAATAAAAAAAAATAAAAATAATATTCTTAATCATGCAAATTTATTAACAATGAATGATGTGAAGAAAACAAGTGTTTTGACAACTTCAAAAGTGAAAATATTTGAAATTGAGAAGTATGTTGATATCTACATTATAGATGAAACAAATTTTCAATACTACTTTTTAATTGGACTAGACTTAATAAGGCAGTTCAAATTAATTCAAGATGAAAAGTTGAAAATAACTCAGAAAATTATTCCATGTGCACACGAAAGAAACCAAATGGAAAAACTGTGCGGAAATAATAAAATGTATCGGATTTTGAGATAAAAATAAATTATCTAGACTGGGACCAAAAAAATGATATCAATAAATTAATTGATAAACACAAATCAGTGTTCGCTAGAGACAAATATGATATCGGTACAGTTCAATACTATGAAGCAAGAATTCACTTGTTAACAGATAAATATTGTAGTAAAAGACAATATAGATGTACTGTAGAGGACAGAAAAGAAATAGAAGAACAAATATCAAGACTATTGGATGAAAAGTTGATAGAAGAAACTTATAGTCCATTCACTGTACCAGTAACTTTAGCCTTCAAAAAAGAAGAAAACAGAAAATCAAGACTATGCCTAGACTTCAGGGATTTGAACAAAATAGTGGTACCGCAAGCTCAACTATTTCCATTAATCGAAGACCTAATGGTAAGAACAAGAAACTGTAAATTTTTCTCGATGCTAGATATAAATTATGCATTCTGGTCAATTCCACTACACTACGAATTGAAGATAGGAAAATGACTGCGTTTGTAACACAAGAAGGACATTTCCAATGGACTTGCCTACCTTTTGGACTGAAAACGTCACCAGCAATATTTCAGAGAATATTAAGCAATATATTGCAAAAATATAAACTCCCTAATTTCGCAGTTAACTACATTGATGATATTCTTATATTCTCAAAATCTTTCTCTGAACATATCAACCATCTAACACTATTACTACAAGCTATACAAAAAGAGGGTTTTAGGTTAAAATTCACAAAATGCACTTTTGCATTAGACAGAGTAAAGTGTCTTGGTCATATAATACAAGATAATCCAATCAGACCACTAAAAGATAATCTAATATCAATAAAAAACTTTCCTGTACCAAATTTTTTGGAAAAAATAGACTTTTTATACGATCACATACCAAAATGTGCAATAGTTCTGAATCCATTGCATAATTTACTCAGAAAAAATTAGAAATTCATCTGGTCTCAAGATTGCCAAATATCTTTTAACAAGATAAAAAATTTGCTGTATTCACAACCAATACTGGAAATTTTTGATACAAATTTACCAACAAATATTCATACAGATGCATCATCAGAAGAAATTGGAGCAATTTTGAAGCAAACACAAACAAATGTCAAAGAGAAACCAATTGCATATTAAAAAAAATATATATATCTCAAAAGAAAAAAAAGCAATATACTTGGAATGCTTGGCCATCAAAGAAGCAGTAAGATATTGGCAATACTGGTGGATAGGAAAATATTTTACTGTCTATTTAGACCATAAACCCCTTGAAAACTTGAATCTTAAATCGGGAACTGATGACGAATTGGGCGAATTAACGTACTATTTATCACAATATGACTTTAAAATAAAATACACTCTTGGAAATAATAATCTGGAAGCAGATTGCCTCAGTAGAAACCCAGTGCTGCAGGCAGAAGAGAATAAAGACGAAACATTGAAAATTGTGAATATTATAAAATTGAAAGACATCCTATTGGATCAAGAAAATTGGCGTCAAGCAAATGCAGAAAAAAATTAGTTCCATCTACTAAGCAAGGAACTTAACAAAAAACATAAGAAACATATGTAAACGTCGTGTTATCTGCATAAAGAATTAAACAAGAGGACAAAACAAGTTTGGCCTCATGTCTCACTTAGGACCAGCTACAAAACCCTTTGAAATAGTTTCCGTAGACACAATTGCTGGTTTTGGAGGGTCCAGATCTACAAAGAAATATCTACACTTTCTAGGGAATCATTTTACCAGATACGCGTTTATTACAACATCAAAAACTCAAATTACAAACGATTTTGTTAAATTGGTCAATAAGGTCTCGGAAATAGTAGATATTGGTATGCTGCACTTCATATATAGTAAAGAAAGTGTATTTCTTTAACCTTTATTTTTCGGCGATCAGTAGTTGTCGCCCAGTGTTATTATTTGAATGTTGATAGAATGACAACTCATGTCATTAATTAAAATAAATCTCTATTTACAGAGCAACATTTTGAAGTTAATTTATACCCAATCATTGGAGATTAATCGTATATACATGATAAGTGAAATGCAGAAGATGGTTCAACAGGTTCAAGGGGTTCAGTAGTTTAATATATTCGTTTTAGGTTAAATTTGATATTTATATCCATAGATATAAATCTTAGCTTGAGTTAATCTTAGTTATTTTGTATTTGTATAAGGGAAGTATGTCAATAAAGATAACGTATCCTAGTGCAAGGAGTGGTTATTTCATCCAAGTTAGATGCGCTCCATAAGGACCAGGACGATCCCCATATAAAGTGGTCTTCCCACTATCACAAATAGTTCTCGGGTGGTGCGCTATGGAGGTCGTTTGGAGTAACCCGGAACTTTAAGCTATGTTTTCCAAGTTAATATTGATTTAAAAAAAGCCCCAACGATAAAGATTCTTGGACGCCATTTACATATATTATTGGATAAGAAAAATTTGGAAAGTTCCCTATTGTTGCAGAGATTGTTGCCGAGATTGTTGCTAGCTGATTAAACTTTTGTTATCAATGGTTATCACAGATTTTGATCCACTATTCACTTGTTATGAGTAAACAACATACTTAAAGTATATCTTTTTGAAGTGTGCCATTCAATTTATCAGTCAAGATAAATGATGCAACTGAGAAATAAAAAGATTTGTAACAACAAAATAAGAAACAATATTTAGAGTTAGATAATAAGAAGCATTCATTTGTTTCAAAATCACTCGTTGATTTCCACTTAACCTTCTGTGGAACGAATATTTTGTTATCAATGAAAATAATGAATTTCTTCAGTATGCTTCTTCTGGTGCATCTACTTTTTTCCTCATTATTTTGGAGAATTAAGCCACAATCATTCATTCATACGTTTGGGTTGTGCTCAACAGGCCAGGCACTTAAACTGAATGTTGTACCGTTATTCGTGTTATCTACTTCCAAAAGCTCCGTGTCTTTTATATAGGTGACCAGTTTAACTGTAGGGATTTTCAGTGGTTGTATAATTTTCTTTCCAAAGTGCTTCCGTCTGAGTCCTTGTAAGCCACAATCTTTTTTATATATTTCAAATCAACGCTCGGGTATCGTTTCAGCTACCGTTATCAAGAACAATGAAATTTCTTAAATTCTGGACCCTATTTGACACTAACGAAAACATTTGACAACTAGACAATCAATAATATTTTTTCGCCTACCTCACTGGAAAACCAATCATTTCAACATCAAAAATAGGTCGGTAAGTATTGTTGAGCAGCACAAGGGCTCACCCACACACATGGTTTTTTTGTTATTTCGTTCGTTTTTGGTATGTCAGCGAATACGTTTATGCTGTCCTTAAGGTGCACACACGCACGCACGTGCATGGTTTTTGTGATTTTTCTGTTTTTTTTTGGGGTTGTGTCGTAATTCACTCCATATGGGCCGTCCTCTATTTGTTTCCTGGATCTTTTATGTTTCCTGCAGTCTTCTGTTATATATCTCACCAGGTCTCTCAGCTCTGTGCTTGGATAAGATCTAAGCTCTTCCAATAGTTTTCTGGCTCTCGCGTATATTATCTCTAGTACCTTCTGCGGTTTGAAGTTGTTGTAGATGTCTTCGTTTCTGCTATACCTGTTTGCTTTGCCGGTGTGTCTCCATGCAACTGATACATACGTAATTATTGACATTATGATGCTTCTTATGAAATGTTATTTTGTCTTTAAATCCAATATGCTATTTCTGTCAAGTAGCCCGCTAGTTTTGTCTTAGCCACTACTACGGTGACGTGGTCGTTGAATATTAATCCCTTGTCTAGTATCACTCCTATGGCGCTATGGTATCGTCTGCGTACATTGCCATGATGGTGTTTTCTGTTTTCATACTGCACGAAATCAACAGTAACAACGCCTTCTAAAAATTTTGTGGAGTTTATAAAATCATCTACTAGCCCTGAAAGCAATATAAATTCGAAGGAAATTCAATCTATCCATTCAATACAACATAACTATTACCTATACTCCTTATTCCACGAGTAATCACGATGTTAAAACAAAAGTTTACAGAATTGTAGTCCCATGTCAGGTCACATGTAACTAACTTCTCTTTCACGTAATGTACGACATAGAAAAAATGGCAGACTATTTAATTCATCCAAAACTTCAATTATTTTCAAATCGATATAAAAACATGGGAATAAAAAATATCAACAGTAATTGATTCCTCATTATGCTTTTATCAACCACAAACTATTGACATTAAGGAAACATAATATTTTTGTTAAGCCTAACACCTCATTGTCTATGAACGAAACGGAACAATGAAATGTACCACACATATACTATTGGTGTGAATTTCAAGATGAGCCCTTCTTCGTATTATAACCACACTTGGTATATAGATGATCCAACTATATGAAGGAACTCCAAAAACATGAATGGGGTTGCGTTTTTATGTTTATCAGACCCAATATAATGATATAAGAATAAATGAGAAGTTTTCTATTCAATAAAAAAATATTTGTATATCAACCTATCGCCCAACAATACTTTAGTTTAAGTGTATTTCGATAACGATAAACTGAAATCTATAAAATGAATGATTTACTTCAGAGCTCTGGTAGAATTTTTTTATCCTTTCCAGAATGATGATAGTGTTGTTTTTGAGTTATTTGCTTACCTGCAGGTTAGTAGATATATATTATGTTACGAAAGCATGGATGTTCTGAAAATACTTGTTTTATCCAAAATGTATCGTTACGTGTGTCTATTGTTCCGATATCTATTCATTTGCTGGCCGTGTTGATGAAAGTTAATGTTTATAACACCATACGCTTGAAATTGTAGAATGAAAGTCAAATTTCCAATGGAAACAATATTTTCTGAGGCGATGCGCTGCGTGCGCTCTCACCAAAAAGCTAAAATCTACTAAACGACCTTTAGAATGTGTATTTTTTTTTAATGATTAATTGAAATGTATTTGTTCAATACGTAAAATTGTTTAATCAAAAATAGAAATCATTTTAAGAGTAGCTTAAATATGCCAAATAAGTAATTTTACCTTCAAATACATTTTTTCCATTATTAGTTGAGGTAATGGGTTCAAAATTCCAGGGTTTGAAACAACCATAAAAGTAAAAAATAGTAACGATGAAATAAAACAATTTAATTTGTTTAAATCTTCGCCAACTCTTTTTTTTTAAGGAGACGTCCCTTTGCCGGCACCACCTCAGCCTCTTGGGCTTATTGTTGATTCTCCTAATGTTCTGACTACAGCCTTTTCAGCCAATCCGTTCCCTGTATTAGCTTATACAGGTTGGTTGTACAAGTCTTCTGGAGTAATTTGGGGTCTTCCATATAGTTTTTGCTTCCTGTGGTCCAGCGTCTCACAGTTGCATAATATGTTTCGGTGTCCTTTTTGCATCTTCTGCATGTAAGGTCTCCGTTATACAGCCCTATTTTGTTCAGGTGCTCCTTTGTGGGAAAGTGTCCCGTAAGAAGCCCCGTTATGGTTCGTAATTTGTTCCTGCTACTTTTTCTGATGGTTCTTTTATGAATTTCTTCCCATGTGTTTGCATGGGCGTATTCTTCCAGTGTTTTTTGTGTTGTTCTTCTACCCACCCTTCTAACCATGACCTAGTGGAGCATCTGGGGATGCCCACAGATGGTTCGGGTCCGTACATCAGTGTTGACGATCCTGCTCTTGCAAGTTCGTCAGATTTTTCATTGCCAGCGATTCCTTTGTGACCTGGGACCCACTCCAGTGTTACACTGTTCCGAGTCGCCAGTCTTCTAAGTTCTTCGTCGAATTCCCATACCAGCCGAGATGTTACCTTAGAGCTCTGAAGTGCTTTAACTGTCGCCAACTCTTACGGCAGACCTAATAAGCAAAGATAGGAAAACTGTCAAAGCCATAGTAGGTATGGTAATGGGGCACTGTAAGTTTGACAGACATAAATGGCTTACATTGAGCGCCATTTGAAAAAGGTTCTCTACGGGGCTTGACTATGACTATGCTCGTGAACTCATGGGTTTTGTGAGAAATTTTGCGGTTCCGAACCTGAACAAACTAACACCTTAAGCAGCCATGGAAATCCTTCTAGACCTTCTTATGTTTCATAGATATATTTCTGGATAGAGGGGCTGGCTGAATAACACATTTATAGGTCCGTGCATATCTACCAAATACACAAAACATGCTCGTACAAAAAGTAGCATTTTGCCTACGAATCCTGGCGTAACCCATGCTGTTTGACAGAAACCAACACTGTCGTATGAATAATCATAATGATGAAACTTGGACTACATATCGCCTTCGTCTTGAATATAATGGAAAAGTATAACATTTACTTTATGTCTGTCCCACCGCAGTCAGAATTAGGTTTCTGATGTTCGGCAGTGTCTCTCTCATCATTGGACCTGAAATAGAATATACCAAACAACCTAATTGGCTTTTCCAATCAGATGAATTTATCTGGTCTAATATGCATTAATATGAGCCACAACACTACTCATTAAAAACCTAACCCAATACAACTGCTTTTGGTCGTTTTCTGTCTGCTGAAATTAGTGTCAGTTTATCATACTCTCATAGCGTCATTTTGACAATAAGCTAATCTAACAGATAATGTATTTAAACGTCTTGATGCGTCCTGTATCGATATTTTTGGAGCAGCATCTGATTCGGGATGATATCAATATAAATTTATCGGTGAGATAACTCTAGACCCTGTTTAATTTAGCTTAGCAACCATATACAATGATATTCAATAGTCGCGTTTATCCCAACAAAGTTAATCGGGTAACGATTTTTAGAGTGACCCATTGTGACGTAGTTCTGCTGAACGTGCTAGTCATAATAGAACATCATAAACTAATTTCATTTGATATATGACATCAATAGTAATATATTTATTTATGATTTGAATTTGAATGTCACTCACATCTGATCAGTTTTAAAAACAAGCGTTAATCAGGAAATTGATTGTTATCTACTAATGTTAATTCACGCCATTTTTTGTACATTATAAATTTTCCCAAAAACATTATCAACATCATACAAGAAATTTTAGTTCCGATTCGCTACAGACAGTGAAACTAGCAGTTTCGATTCAGGTTATACGTTTAATGAAGTGTGTGGTGCAAGATCATACACGATCTAAAACATCGAGTCATGCCAGTCCCTGTTTAGTTCTGGCAAAGACCTTCAACCTTGTCTAAAATAGTCTCACTCGACTCCTTACGACACTATATATTATCACTTTTGTCTTAAATTGTGATTACTAAGATACTCATCAAACTTCACTTTCATTTGTTTGATTTTCCTTGAAAATAATTTTTCCAGGCAGTGATAGCAATGAATATATTGAATAGGAGTGGTAGCCTAAGATATTTGTATACAATATTATATATCATTCGAATGGAACTTATTCACAAATGATTTAGTTTCAGTGTGGCTCAAAATGATCCAATAAACCCAAAAAGATTTCCAAAAAGCTTTAAAGTTGGTGTCGCAAATGCTGCACCTCAAATTGAAGGTGCATGGAATATAGATGGTAAGGGAGAGACAATATGGGATCACTTCGCACACACTTACCCAGAACGAATTGTGGACCGATCAACACCAGATGTGGCATGTAATTCTTACGAAAAATACAAAGAAGACGTTGCCTTAGTAAAAGCGATGGGCTTAGATCACTATAGGTTATCAATAGCTTGGTCTAGGATTCTTCCTACTGGATACGTGAATAACATCAACCAGTTGGGTAAGACAATTTCTATGAACTTGCTAAATTTCATTTCGCATTATTGCTTTTCTAATTTTCCAGGCAGCGAAAATATAGAAAATTGAATTTTTTCCAGGCATCTGGCTTGGGAAAGTATGTTTCATGCTTTTTGTAATATTTAGATGTCTCATCATTTGCTCATTAAATTATCGATGAAATTATATTACTTTTTTATCATATTTTTTACATTATGTTTTAACGACTATTCATATTCCATTTCCACAGCTTTGTTTGTATGGTGTTGATTTAGACTTCCTCAGGAAAGTTTTAAATATTTTGATTTATGAAATAGAATTTCATGCCCCAACTTTCTTCTTTTTTTTATGGTGACATACTTTTGTTGAAGTTTTATCGTTCCTAATAAAATACAGCAATAATTACTGATAAATAATGACAATCAGACTGATGTTACTAGCATATCAACAAATCTTTTGATAGTGTGCCCTTGAAAAATAATGTGTTTTTTTTGTTAAATGAAGCAACTGCATTTTTCGTTAGATCTGCACATTGTCTTTCATTATTTCGTTGAAGGAGGCAATGCTTTTAAATTCACCTTGCTTCATTTTATTGACTGAAAACTTTTTGCTGGATTTGGATACGATATTCATCCAGTCATTGGGATTAAAGACAAATGATGTTTTCCTTTTTGTTTTCTTAGTGAGTCCAAAGTCTTGGTCACATTCCATAAATAAATGACCTGATTCAAAAAATGTGTGATCTATAGTTTCAAATTGTGTATTCCATACAATATAGCTTCAAAATTTGATAACATGTTCTTTTGATTTTGTCCTCCTGCATTATCACTAAATGCTTCAATATGCTCAACTGTGGATTGTAAGGCCGTAAGAAACTTCAAAAGACAAGATATAATTTCCTGCGATCTTCGTGAGGCTTCTACTTCATGCCACATAAACTTCTGTGCTTAAGCGCTGGCACACAACTGCCTGAGGTGAAAAACTTTGCTATTAGTTAGTAGGTGAGTTGGTGGCGTCTTTAGAAGATCAAAGCAAATTGCTACTCGAAATTGAAAATCTAATCGACCTAGAATCTAAGATACATGAAGCCGCTGCAAACAAACAGGCATGCATGACAGCTTCAAATTGACAGAGAAAAAGCACTAGATACAGCTTGGCGTTACAATATTATGAAGACTCTTCCGTTTTGGGGTATGACAGGAAAATGTCTTGGAATTTATCGAACATTTTTTTTTGAAAAATTGCTACATCCAAGCTAAAATGAACAACAAATAAAATAAATGAAACTTTCAAAGGATCTCTTATCAGTGCAACAGTACTTCTAATTGCTGTCACTGAAATCCTAATACAGTGTCCCAAGCCAGATGACGGTAGACAGTATACTGATGATTTTGTACATCAACTTAAATTCTGGTCAAAATTCACAGGTCTACAATTTTCAACAGAAAAAACAAAATGCTTGTTCTCTGTATTATCCCGAATTGAGATTTGACTAAAAAACACTGACCTACGTTGATAATATAAGATTCCTTGGAATGATTTTTGACAAAAAACTTTCAACAAATCAAAAAATCATGTCGAAATGGAATAAGCTCACTGAAAACAATAACTGGTAGTGAGGGGTCTGACTATGATAAGAATTTCGAACACAGTTCAAAAATTCATAATTTTCCATAAAATTGATTATAAAATTAATGGTTTTGAAAAACTTGAATTATATTTCATTTCATGGGATTTCAGAACAAGCAAAACTTTTTATAAAGATTGACATTTTTAACGATGAAATTAAACAATTTAATTTGCTTAAATCTTCATTATAATTGAACTTATTTCAACATACAATTCGTGACGCGTTTTGCTAACACAGTAGCTTTCTCAAACGAGTGGAAGTATAATAAAAATTTTCAATTTATTCAGTGCATTAATAGGGAACTTTACGGATATTGACAAAAGTATTATAATCTAAATATCTTCTGTAAGTTCCTTGTAGCATTACTTATTCTTTTTTCTTATTTTTTTGGGAATCAAACCACAATTATGTTTTTTATTTTTTATTTTGACGTTTCGGTAGTGTTCCAGCTACCGTTGTCAAGATTAACTAGTATAGAAATAGTATATTACACTCCAAGGGCCGAAAGTTGAATTTTCGGCCCTGCGCGTCATGATTCTCCGAAGCGAATTTCGGCCCTGCGCGTCATGATGCATGAGTCAAAGCAAAACTGCACTAAGAGTTTCAACAGGAATCCTAACGGGACATTGTAGCCCGAATGGGCATCTTAAAAAGCTCAAAATAGTGGAGGAAAAAGATTCTAGGTTTTGTGGAATGGAAGAAGAAACCTCCATCCACATACTTGCGAACTGCAATTTAGAATCCTAGGGCACAGTATCTAGGAGACTACTGGATAGAAGAGGGAAAGTTACCTAAGTTGAAGCCTGCAGATATCCTAAAATTTCTCCGGGAAATAGGACTAAAGGAGCTACTAGTCTCTGAGACTCTCCTCAAAAACTAAGTAGAGATCTTTTAGGTCTCAGTGAATGTTACCCCAAAATACATACCTACATACATACAACACCTCTCCTTGATATGTAAATTGACGTATACCGCCAAATTTTGTTACTGTCATTACTTTAGGAGTGTTTTTCAACCTGAGGGTCGCGAGAGGTCAAGAAAACTACAGTTTTTTTATACAATATATAATTGTTGAGACTCAAATAAAAAGTCGATAAGAGTTAAAATTATTATATTTAACAGAATTTCCATATAATCAATAATTCAAGTCACAAAAAGGCTAGTTTAAAACATGTTATTATGTTACATGTTATAAATATCAAAAATGTGTTCAAATAGAAAATGATTAATCTGTGCTTGCTTATCTTCGTTCATTCTCACGTGAAGGCTGCGCTTGAGTTTGTTTAATTAATTTCTACCATCTTGGATCCATTTTTGCCACATTAAGTATCGAATCGTTTTCCAAATTTAAGCGATTTCTTAGTTTACATTTTATTGATAAAAATGCTAATTCGCAGTACGAGGTACAAAATGGAATCAAACACTTCAAAGCCTCGGTTGTTGATTCTGGGTATTCTGTTTTTCTTTTTAACCAAAACGTATCCAAATTTTCAGACTTGAATTCCAAGTGTAACATCCCATCGGCAGATAGCTCCAGCAGATTCTCTTTGAGCTTAGATGCTAAATTTGCCTCGTTTATAGCTGCATTCAAAAACGGATTTAAGATTCATCTTTCCCCAGTGTTATCCGATATCTCTTGCAGTGAGAAGTAATGACACAATTCTTTCTTCAAATTATGTAACACCATTTTCATACCAGATATATATGAGTTGATGTTGATCTCGCTTCCGACTTCTTCAATGAACGACTGTGTGGACGAAAATGAATCAAAGTTGTTTTGATTTATAGATGATGATCACAATTCAATTTTTTTTATAAAGCCATGGAGTTTGTCTTTTGTTGTTATGACATTTTCATCACGCCCTTGAAGACTTTTATTCAAGTTATTTAAATGTTCAAATAAGTCAGAAAGAAAAGCCAATTTTAAAAGGAATTCCGGGTCAGAAATGAATTCAGAGTAATATGACTTCAGCCGCCATATTGCTTATCCTGCGTTAAATGGTATTGTCAGAGAGAGGTGAACTTTTGAGCTTTTCGACCTCTTTCTTGCCAAATATTATTTCTGCTATATCGAAACCGAGGGTAAAATCAAATTTTCGGCAATACTGTGAGATTTCCCTGCTTTAGCCACACGAAAAGCTACTCGATAACTAGCGAGCAGCGCTTTCTCATTCAGGTTGGACATTTGTCCTATAGCAGTTTTTTTATGTTCAAGAGCTTTTATTAATTTTCGCTCAAAAAATTCCAATGTTTTGTGTTCGATAGCTTCATGCTTTCTCTTGACAAAATTTCAAAGCAAATTACGCACTGCGGTTTACTGTCAACTTTTCACAATACTATGGAACAAATGATTATTATCAGTTTTTGATGATTGAGAAAAAAGGATACCCTCTGTAAAGTGGACGGTAAAGTATTGAAAACAATAAATGTATCTGATCTGATGAGTTGGGAGGATAGGGTAGCCTCACAGTACTCATCAGGCATTTGTACATCATCCTGAAAGCTAGTGTGTCAACCAGCCCATGGTTCCAAAATAGTTGATAACGTCCCCAAGAGGAACTTGTCTTAGCATTACTGGTGTTTGCGAAATCCTGGATTAAAAAGCCAAGCAATCGAAAAGGACATGCTCTACGTTGACATAAAGATTTGTCTGACAGCCTACTTCTGTGAAAATGTTTATTCGATTATTTAAAAAGCCACCTGCATTTTATTGCAAAGTACGCACTCAAATATACATACATATAGAAGGACTTAGTTGTCCGCATATACAATGGTGAAGCACCCCTCTCTGTGTTATTTCTCTCTTCGAGAGCAAATTGTGGATCCACCTGTCACCACCTGAGGAATGTTCCTATTGATCAGCTGGAAAGCTGGAAATTTTTGGAAGTGGTTTTGCCTTCTACGTCTATCAGCACACCAAAGGCGTACTCTTCAATGTCCAGTGCTCCTTTGATGCGGCCAGCTATCAAGTGGATAATCTGCCTTTGGTATATGCGTGTTGATGAGAGTGTAATGCTGTCTACCATCACCACTTCCCCCATGTATCTTCAGCATCTTTCCATCGTTTCCATAGGAAACGACGTCATGCTAATATTTCGTATGATTTTGGAACTGAACATCCAGCCTGGGTTGGGAATGAGAATAGCTTTTACTTCTCTCTAAATCTTGGGAGTGTATCTTAAAGCCGAATAGGTTCTGAACACAGGTGCGGGGTTAAGTCGTCGTGGACCTACTTCAGTGGTATGCGTTACATAGCATATAAGCCGCTAACTATCAAGACAAGAAAAGAGAGAGAGACAGAAAGAGGGAAAGAGAGAGAGAGGGAAAAAAGAGAAAGAAAGTTATGCTCTATAAAAAAATATGAAATCCACAACAAAATTCGAAGAAATTGAAATATGATACAGAAATCATACGAATATTTCATATTATAATACAATACTATTATATCGTACATTATACTAGGAATTGAACAGTTTTTGTATAAATTACTATTAAATACCTATATGCATTTGAAAATACAGGATAGGAATATATTACAGTAGAGAGTTATTGAAACGTCTTTTGGGATCTCCTTTATCAAAAGACTTCTCTATTTCAACACATACGCATGCATCCTAAGTTTGTCTTAAATGTTTTTATGTAAATAAAGGATATCCTATATTTGAATTAAATACAGGAAAGGAAAATTTTGTTTGAAGCTTTTTTATTTTGACATACTTTTGTCAATATGTGACAGAAAATAATTGTTTCGTCGAGTGAAATATTTTAAATTGCACGATTTTTCATTGGATTTGCCATATTTTTATATAATTATGAAAGTATCATCAAAACCGTTGAAAAAGCGTCTTCGTTTCACCTATGAGAATGATTTTATTATGCTAAGAGAAGTGGTCTCCAAGAATCCATTTAAAAATGGCAAACATACATGGGATGATATCAAACGTAGTACCTATGCTTGTGCTCACTAAAAAAGATTTTACAGTCAAAAGTATTTGCCAACACAAAATGAACATCTCTATCTCTTCATCATTCGCTCCCGCTAAAATTGCTTTTTCTAATTGCTCTTCCATAATATAAATTAATATTACAATAGATAATAGATCCATATAAATAAGCAGCATGAAACATAGATGTCGTAATAAAATAAAGTTTTTTGTCTTGTATTTTTGTTACTTTCAATAACTCTATCAAAAGTCACATTAAAGGACACTTTAATGAGGGAACTTTTAATAAAAGCAGTCTTTAGTACAGATCTTCAATAACTCTCTATTGGCTCGGTTTAACAACTGCCTTTATTTTTATTGGCTTCGACTAATAGTCATCCATATAAGTACGTCATGATTATCTAATTTTATAAGATGAAAAAGGACATACAAACACTACAAACCTTATTTCAAGTGAATTTATAATGATTTTTTTTAAGGTGTTCAATACTACAAAAACCTCTTTCAAGAGCTTAAGAAAAATAATATTGAACCATTAGTGACATTGTACCATTGGGACTTACCCCAACCCCTCCAGGATGAAATGAATGGCTGGATAAATGAAACTATTGTAGATTTATTTGCTGATTATGCTAAATTATGCTTTGAACTTTTCGGTGATGATGTTAAATGGTGGATAACTATAAACGAACCCAAACAAGTTTGCCAGGCTGGATATGGATCCGGAGCTATGGCGCCCGGAATTGTTTCCAATGGTATTTTGGATTATGTTTGCACCAAAAACGTCTTGTTGGCACATGCGAAAGCCTATCACATTTATGATGATTTGTTTAGAGAGAAAAACCAAGGTAAGTCTATATTAATAATACATCGCTGTCTCCCATGGAAGTGCTAGTCACACGGGTTGTACCGAGTAGTTTGAAACATGATTTTTTAATGTTCAAATTTCAATCGAGCTTGAACATTTTTTGACCGAAGACAATTAACATATTTCTCATCCTCTGAAAAATGCATTAACCTTCTGAACGGTCGAAAAAAAGCTGGGAGGTTAATAGAGTTATTTTGTTTGGTAGCTGTTGACGTGAATTTACCTATGTAGTATAAAGTGAAGTAAAGTAACACCAAAGTAACTTTACCGCTCTAAAAGTCCAATGGCATCAAATTATCACAGATAGTGGGAAACGTCAATTTACCAAATAAATTAGTATGTGCAAAAACATACTTTGAATGATGATCGTGGAGAAGATTGAAGAAATTATTGGAAGGCTGTGACTTCAAGTGAATTTAAAAAAGAGTTTCTCAAACCCTCGATACTATTATTACTTTTCTGTTGCCCACAGCTAAAGAAACGTTGGTGAAACTGGAAAAAATGATTTCTCATATCAAACGTGTACGGAAATTTTTTCAACAACATATAAAATAATAAATTGCAAAATATCACAGTAACCATGAAAAAATTGGAAATTCTACTCACAAAACTTTCAAAGTATACCACAATAAACCACTTTGAATTTTCTTCTCATTAGCAGACTTTCTTCACCAAGTCTCTCCATTCGTATACTGTTATTAATGATTTCGGTGTAAACTTTCGAGGGACAATTGTCATTTATATAAAGCAGGAAATATAGGGCCGTGAACATTATAGGTTTTCTTACGGCTGATTTTCGGTTGCTTCCCAACCAATCTCCTTTTTTTCATATTAAAGCTCTTTCCGCCCTATATTAAACTATGAAATTATTTGTTGAAAAAAGTGACTTCTTCAATTCTACAACTGGGGTTATTTTAAATAATCGTTGCCATTGTTAAAAATAATTTTTTCTTCGAAAGTAATAAGATGTGGTGATAATAAATGTTGAAAGGTTTACCGATAAATAGTAATTTTCCTGACCAGTGCGGAAAGTGATACTTTCCCGCACGCTACTGCAGTTGACGTCGATAAGGATGGCATCGGTTGCAGGTCGCATGAAGATGACGATGACGGCAACGGTTTTAAGTAATTTGTAGATGGAATAATTTTATTTTTATATATTTTTCTTCTGATTCTCGGAGTCCTCAAAATAGCCCTCAGCGACAGTAGTTCCAACCACCGAGGCGCTTTATGTTGGTTATTCCTTCGGCGCAGTCTGCTAGGAACGTTGCCGAAGAACGTCTGAAACTGTGGCCTGTATAACGTTCAAGGTTAGGTAGGCGTAAATATGCAGCAATCTCTGCTGGCATCTTACCAAAAGTGTTTACGCCAACGCATTGAACTAAGTATTTTCCTTTCTTAAAATTAATGAAAAAGCGGCGGTGCGGAGTGGTGGGTGGTCTTAAATTAGCATACTTTCTGTTCCATCATTCCATCATTCATTTCTTCAGATAAAACAAAATGATCTTGACGAGTGATTTTTGGAATCAGAAATTTTCACAACAATTAGGTTGCCTTTATCTCGAATGTCGTCGACAGTGATATTTACAAGCTCCGATCTGCGGAGAGCGCCAGCCAGTGCAAAGATAGTACTCACTTTAATAATCAGGTATACCTCATCGGGGGCTAGCATAACCCTGGATATATCTTCTTTGGTAAAAACTTGCGCTTTCTGTGCTCGAAAACCAATATTTTTTTGTTTGAGAAACGACGTTAACTTATGGAAGTTTCCTATATCCAAATGTTTTATTTTTACTAAACTTTTTACCATCGAATAGCGGGACCATAATGTATTACCTAGATTTCAAAACCTTACTTAGGTTTGAGAAATACGCCAGAAATACCTCTTCCTCATAAGTTTTGGCCCCTTTCTCCTCACACCATGTAACAAAATGGTCGTATTGCTTTTCATACCTAAGTCTGGATTTGGAAGGTAACAGCTCGGAATTAGCTTTATTTGCAGCCTTCAAAATGGCTTCGGGAAGTTCTTAATCGGATGAATCCATTACTGTTATTGCTTCGGATTCGGTTTAATGTGGTTTAATTTAGAAAAAGATTGTATTCGGTCATTTCGAAGACGCTTTGAACAACTTTGACGTTTTAGTAACAATTACACGCCCTGGGTTGTCATAGTAACTGATATCAAACCCGGGTGGTTTGATAGTTGTTTTGTGACACTACTTTGAAGAATGTACAGGGTTATATAAAAATATCTTCATTATTTTATAGTTTCAAAAAATTAAAAATGCAACAAAAAGCTAGAAAAGATGTAGATTTTATTTGATGGACTATTTCGTAAATATTTATTTACCTGTTACAACTTCCGAAGTGAAAAACTATCTAATAAGGTCAAAATTTGCATAATTTTACTCTCCCGTACTAGTGCGGGAAAGTGACACTTTCAAAACTGAAATGCGTGCGGGAAAATGGGTTCAAACAAACGGTCGTAGAGAAAATATTTTTCGTATTTATGAATGATAGTATAGATCAATAATTAGTTGATTTGCTAATAGCGCTGTAACTAGCAAACTGTTTCACATACAGATTCCAGCTTTTGTATATATCTATGAGTGATAACGAATGTTTGTACAAAATTCAAAACCATTGCATTGACTAAAACTCGTATCTAAATTGTTCACTCAACATTGTATAAGCAATGGTTTCTTTAGTCATAACTTTCAACCCAATAGATTTGTTTTTTTCGTATAAAGCTTAATTTTGTTGCCGACGAGTGAAAAAGAATTGAACTTTTTTTGTTATATACGAGAAAAAAAAATGTAAGCGAGAAAAGAGAATGTTAAAATGTTTCAATTGAATTTTAAAGAATGTGAGATTTCATTTGACCCTCTGGAAACATCATATCATCTTGTACATGGTTAATTCCAACGGTACATCGAAAATCCGCCGTATGAAATGTTATTTCAATTCCATGTCTCCTTGGTATTACCATTTATTCTACGTCATAAAAATATCCTACATATACGACATAAACAACATGTGTGCTTAATTTCTTGCATATCGTAATTGTAATTTTATTTTATTTAAACTTAAACTGGTTTTGTCATTGATGTTCTCATTTCAATTCCATTATTATTGTTCAGTATTCCTTTTTACAGATAAATGCTTTACTAAAATACTGATGACAATTGATACAGGAAACTGTAGTCAAGTAAATCAAGTAAATAAATGCTAGTAAGTTGCCGCGAAAGCAATTTAACGCAATTAATGCATAATACAACTTAGTCATACCAACGTGTGGCCAGGTTTTAGCTAGTACGTAGTATCTTCAGATACCAGTTAATACCAAGTTCTTAATTTAAAATTTTGTTCCAGGATGTACCATGGGGACTGAGAAAATTCCTAAGCTGGTTGAAAAACACTTATGGTAATCCAGAAATTGTCATTACCGAGAATGGATTCTCCGATACAACTGGAACTCTAGAGGATGATAAAAGAATCACATACCTGGAGTTAAGATTTCATATTTATAGTTTTCCAAAAAACCTGATTATAATAGTTCATAAATCTGTCTTGAGTAAATCCCGCTCCATTTGCAAACATGTCCTATAAACCTTTGGTTTATTTTCTGCTTTTCCAAAAATCAATAATTTGCAAAATTTAGTCCATGAGAGCAATTGATGTAGGAGTTTTTCTATTAAGATTTTATTCGCTCTATCTTTTCGAATTTTAAATTGCGCTGCCAGTTTCAGAGCACTTATGGTTGACTTATAATCATTTCTGTGCGGTGTTCTTTATTGGTAATAGCAATGGTTTTATTAAACACTAACATGAACAAATATTTTTATTTTTTATAAATTTACTTCCTTCAATATAATGATGTGTTCAATATTTTTTATTATAGGGCCATGTTAGTGCTTGCTTGGATGCCATATATTACGACAACGTAAATTTGACTGCTTACACAGTTTGGAGTATTATGGATGATTGGGAATGGGGTGGAGGATACTCGTAAGTTGTGAATTTTGAATTATATTATCCAATTATCCACCTTCAAGAAAATTATATCATGTGACAATTCAATGTCAATTGAAAACTGAATTAACCATTATTAAATTGTTGGGTATAGGCAAAATCCGACTTCAGCAAAATTCCAAACAGTACAGGGAAAATTTTGGATGAAACTAATTAGGAGATTAGAAAGCTTTGCGGATTTTACCAAAAGCATGACCAACTCCATTCTATCATCAATATTGCTACATTCGTTACTTTGTCCTGCATTATTATACTGGGTGACCCATTATATTTTCATGTATTTCATTGGACACAATACCAGGATAAATATTCTCGACGGAATGTTAAACACCGTTCTTACTATGGAATGGAAGTGGGAAGTTGTAATTCTGAACAATTGATTCAATGGATAATACAAAATTGTCTTTCGTTTTTGTACATAAAGTGAATTTATTTCAATATTAAAAGAACTGAAATTGAGAAAATTCCCTGATGACAATCATAATTGAAAACTCTACCAAATCAGTTGTTACTCGACCTGTGGTACCTAATATTTAGAATTCTAAAGTTGAATTCGGCTCTTTGAAAGGGCTTGTTCTGGTAGATATAAAAAAAATGGATGTGCCACGATTATTTTAATATAGTTCAAAGTAATCCGAGGTTTACAAGAACATTCCTTAAAAACAACTAATAATAAGTAATGAGTTAAGGACGGAAGAAGTATTTTACATTGTTTTTGTGAAGATGCTAGCCTGTTGGATTTTTTCAGAATCACAAGGCACGCCATCAAAAAGATTGATGTAATAAGCAAAAATATAAAGTGATCCAGGTTAACCAAGCGTTTAACCAAATATTGAATGAAAACTACATATCACACAATGTTTTTCTATTATCGGAGTTTCATAAGATTTACTAATTTTTGGTTTTCAGATCATTCTTGGGAATGTACAAAGTAGACTTCAATGATCCAGATAGACCAAGAATCAAGAGAAAGTCTGCAGACTATTTTACTGAAGTAGTTAAAAACCGTTGCTTAGTAGAAGAGAGTCAGTGTCAAGATTAATATATGAGGTATCTTATGACAAACGAAAATTAAACTATTCACGAACCGTCAAGCTTTTTATTAGAACAGTTAACCAAAGTTGATCGACAATTTAAATCAGATGGATTTTAATGGATGGTTTCACATACCTCCATATTGTGGTGTGACCTGCGGCACGTGTTTTGAGTAGGTATGAGGTAGGAAACTGGGAAATCAGGAACTGTAATTAGTATATAGTCTTCTACATTTAACTTTCTTAATAATGTCAATATAGCCATGCTTCAATTCGGAAAACTGAGAAAAATTAATTTTTTTTCACCATGTTATTGCGCTGGTAACAATTGCGACACTTATTTTTGTCCATAATGTAAGTGTGGCGAAAAATGGATAGATTAAGTTTTTAAATTGAAACAAACAAAATAAACAGTTGTAAGAAACCATTTTCTCTAGTAGATGTATGAACTTGAAAATTTTGAAATGTAAGCGAAAAGATATATTCATCTTAATTATAGATATCCGCGACATTTTTGTTCCATTTTCTTCAAATATAAAAGAGATTGAAGCACATAAAAAAGATTAAGCACACACAATTTTTTGAGTTTATCAATATCACAAACAGATTTGAGGTGTGTCATAGATGAATACTCTATATGTGTAGGTGGGTTTTTAACAGACCCGATGAAATATTTAGTTTGTAATTGAAACACGACAACGTTGACAATATTAAGTGAGTTAAATTAAGAAGGTCCACCGCAGTATGGAGGTATGTGAAACCATCAACTGCTCAATGCCAAATAACCTCAAAACACCGGGAGTGAAACGGAATACCTGCACGCGATTTAAATTGTACCAACATTATGCTGATTATTTTTCGACGTTTCTCGAAACCAATAGAAATGTTCTATTTCAGTAATGCATATACGTTCTAGCCAATCAAAACATTATCATAGTGAGAATAATCTACTTACATTATTCCAGCGAGAATAATTCAATGTACATTGTTTTTATTGAATGACAACGGATTTTCTTAATTTGACGCGTCTGTCATCAATTTGTAACGTCAAAAAATAATCTATCGAATACTACACGAGAGTTCGATAAATTAGATAATAATTCTCCAGGCATTTTCTCATTTGGCAACAAGTTTTCTAAAATATGTCCAATTATTTTCAGTAGTAATATCACAAGAGAGTGAGAATAAATTGAAAATAATACGACAGATTTTAGAAAACTCATTGTCAGGCAATAGACACGAGAGCCCGAAGGGCTCGAGTGGCTATTGCCAGATGATTAAATGCCTGTACATCTGACTTTCTATCTCTCTCTTATATCGACATTTCCACTTACACAGCGACCTATGGCTTGTTGCCTCTATCTGTAGTATCTCTAAGAGAGATACACATACAATTGAAACGCAAACCCTGTCCGGGGGGAACCAGCAGGACAAGGGGAATTATTCTGGAACACTTCTGAGGATGTAACCAAGGAAAGGACACCAATGGGGACCCCAAAAAAATGAAAACATAGTAGACTTAATATGCTTAGCCAACTTAGGTGATGCAATTCAGTCACTGGGAAAGGAAAAGTCGAAGAGACTTCATTCAACAATACGACCGAAGAAATTTATGAGAAGCAAGAAAGTGCAAAAGCATTCATTATTACATAGGCTAAAGAAACAAACAAATCTATCGTTATGGAACTTGAGGCAGCCATCGAGAAAACCACAAATATTAAGATAAAAGACCTACTTTTGAAACTACAAAGGAATACTGAAATCTTTAATAGGTTTTCAGTCCAGAAATAACTAGAGCAATGGAGGTTTAAGCCTATAGAAAGGGCAACCTTTGATGCTTATGTTCAGACCGAGCAAATGGGTGGATATGGGTGGATATGGGGACACAGACCGATTGGTGATTGGGGGGAGAAAGCTAGCCACCTCTAACGTCTCTTGCAGGAGTGGACAATGAAAAAGAGCTTATCGAAGTCATAGATAAAAAATGGTACGATCAGCTTTTTCTCAAAACTAACGTGGTAGTAGGTAACCCTCGTGAGATCTAGTTTAAACCGGTCTCAGTTGGTAGTCCCAGAGTCCCTATACTTTACTGCTCGCTCTTCATCATTAGCATTGTATCTGAAACATATAAAGCTGTGATCCGACAATATTGGATCATCATTAACATGCCAGCCCTTTACCATACTAACCACGGTACTTGACTCAAGCGTCAAGTCCAAGACTTCATCCCGAATCATATTCAGAAATGTCGTCCCTGGGCTAAGTAGCTGAAGATCAGTGGTGCCCAGGTAGCAAAACCTCCCCTCTGCTATTGACGCCCGTGCTGCCCCACGTAGTGTGGTGCGCATTAGCATCACAGCCGATAAGGAGTGGCAACTTCCTATCCGTGCAGTACCCTATCGCCTTGCGAAGCTCTTCAGTAGGCGGTAATCCTGGTGAGCCGTAGGGCAGGTAAGCAGAGCATACGAATAAACTACGCATCGTACTATTCCCGCCCGAGAAGTCCACCCTTCTCTATCTGTATCTGTAGAGTAGGGAGGGTGAGTGTAGGCTCACAGCACTTAGGCCACATATGACCCATTGTACATCCTCCCGAGGAGTTGTCCTCCTAGGTCATCGTCCATCCTGTCCTTCTCAGGAAGGTGAACAGGTCACCAGGAGACATCTCCTTTATATCGGCAGGTGTAGGCCAAGACTCACCGAACACACACTCTCTTATCGACGATAACTCCGGACACTCGCATAGGACATGCCTGACAGTCTCATCTTCCTGTTCACACATCCTGCATAGAGATGTGTCCACTAGCCCCATAGTATGGAGGTGTTTCCTTAGTTGACAGTGGCCAGTCAGGAATCCCACTGTTATACGTAGGTTTCTTCTGGTCATCGCCAAGTATTTTTTCGGCGCCATCTTCCCAGGGTCGCCCAGGGTGATCCTGGCAAAACTGCATCCTTTGATTGCCTCCCATCTCTCAAGGGATTGAGCATGGGTGTAACGTTTGGCTAGTTCCGCAATTGTCGAATCCGTCAGGCCGTAGGTGTCACTGGGTCCAAGAATTTTCAGTCCAGCGGCTTCCCTGGCTAGAGAATCAGCAATGCGATTTCCTTTACTCCTGTCGTGCCCTTTAACCCACCTCAGGATAATATTGTTATCTGCCGAGGCGTTAGCTAAATCTTGGTGGCACTCTAGTACTAGTCTTGATATAACACGTTGTCTGTTCAAGGCTAATAGGGCTTGTCTACTATCAGTGCAGATTATTATGTTTTTGTCAGAAATTCCTTTTCTGATTAGTTCTTTTGTGGCAATTGAGATACCAGCCAGTTCTGTTTGAACTACGCTGGTATTGTTTCCCATTCCCCACTTGATCCTTAGGCTTAGTGCTCTCGAGTAAACTCCACATCCTGAGCCTTCATTCATTTTTGAACCATCTGTATAAATGCGTATTGCATCTGCAGCATCTGGCTCTGTGTTGTGTTTTATTTGTATTTTGTAGGGTTTATTAAACAAAAATCTGGGTTTAATTGCATCATTGGCTGCCTGCAGCAGAGGTAGCGCAGTAAGCGCTTCCTGCCATAGGCTTAACCGCAAATTGCCCACTCCTACTTCGGGGTTTACACCAGCCTTGCGCAATCGTACCATGGCCATCAACGCAACCTCCTTGACATACAGGTCCAGAGGGGTCAGACCAGTAATAAGCTCCATTGCTGCGGTTGGTGTTGTTCTCATGGCTCCTGTTATGTTTAAACAGGCCATTCGCTCCACCCTTAACGCAACTAGATCCCTGAAACAAAGTTCTCTAATCAGTATTGCTTTTACACTGCTATGTGTAGAGATGCACACTCTAGGATTAGGTGCACCCACAGCATAGAATAAACTACGCCCGGGTGTGCCCAGACCTCGCTTATGACCTTTATACTCCCATGGCTTTTGTATGAGGCATATGACTGTCTGTAGACTTGCCATACGCTGAGCGATTACTCCCGCAGCAGCCCGACAATGCTGCAAATGTATCTGGGTAAATAAGGTAAATAGGGTCCTTGCAAACAGACATCGAAGATCTGACGAGGTACCTCTTTCACCCATTTTTTACTCCGGGGGGGGGGGTCACGTTAGTTCCCGAGAAGATAAACTTTATCTTCCTGAGCCCATACCGGACTTCCCCCTTCGTGCGTTCGAGCACCTTCAACGACCAAGGATCAAACCCCAATACAACGTTCTGTCTCTGAGAGACAGCGCCCCATCGGGAGGCCCGAATCACCCACCCTTCGGTCCTCAGAGCCGGGTAGCCCGCCCGGATTCTTCTGAGTACCTCTTGTGGAGGTGACTCGATCGGCGCTGGTACCCAAACCGTAGCCCTTTTCAGGCGTTCGAGGGCCGACTGCTCAATTAACTTGATCGTCAAGCCCTCCAACCTAACCCTGCCCACGACTTTTTAGGTGCCAGGCTTGTACATCTCCTCGAGGATATGGCAAGTTTTCACTCTGTATTGAATGAAACGACACAACTGGAATATTTTCACAGGTTTCTGAAGCTTTCCCAATGATACCAGAATATCCGCGAGGCACATTTGAAGGACTACCCAAAATCTGAAGTACCCTAAAGGTAATTCGTTACAGTGAAAAAGGCAGATCAGCCACTGAATGGGGCGCTTAAGATGCAGTTCCAACATTCTTATGGCACCTTTTTGATCACCAGTGTTCACAACTGTTCCGTCACATACCGCTACGATATATACTTTGAGCCTGGCTTTGACACTAACACAATATGTTATTCAATTAAGTCTGTTTCTCCTCATCTGTTGCGAAATTGTTTTATCTTCTCTCCCGTCAAAAAATTAACCCGCTATCACTTTCGTGCTCCTGCTCTCATAATCAGCTCTTTTTCTTCTCCTAGCACGACCTATTTTTACTTCTGTCAATTATTTTTGAAGTATCGCTTGAAGAAACTATTTAAAGATCTAGCAGAAGCTATTATAGCTGCAGCTTTGTTCGAGACCCCTGTTCGGTCACACGCTTTGGCCAATTTTGGCAAGGAAATTCTCATTTGTCCAATTTTTGACATGACTGGGAACTGATGCAATTGATTGGTTATCTGTTTCTGACGTTTCTGAGACATGCTCAAAAGAATCGGGCACTTGCAAAGTAGCATCCTGTACGACAGTTTTTGCTGTGTCTTGATTTTTTGGTTATTTTGGGCATATCTTTTATTTTCCTTTCCATTTTTTTTTCTATTTTTTCACTTTCAATAATTATATCTACGAAACTGATTGCCATTTTGCGTTGACTTCGCTGGTCTAGTAAAACAGCTCTCTCTTTAAAAGAATTTTTATTTCACACTTGCATAAACTAAAATCGGCACATTTACATAAAAATATGTCGAAAGGGTACTATTAGCATGGTCTTGAAAGTCTTCTTTTTTATTAAAAGCGACAGCTGTTTTTCTATTCTTCGGTTTCTTTACAGTTTGATATTTTTTGTAATATGCTTCTAACATATTAGTAATCCTTTTGTATGACAAAACAGGTAATGGAGCCTTGGCCTAAAGTTCCTCCAGATTTATTGTCACTATCTCCATTATTTCGGAAGCGTGTGGTTCCTTTTCAAAAGTGAGTTTTAACTGATATCCAATCCAAAGAAAATGTCTCATCACATCACTATACCTATGTCGACAACATTAATTCCATTAGTTTTTTCGGCGCACCAAAACTGCACAAAAGGTCTCTTTTCTTGTAACAGCGCAAATAAATAAATCGTAGCGAATGAAGTTGTATCTTAACGCGTACCGACTCAAAACTTTTGATGTAACCTGCTACAGGTCGCCTCGCTTGGAATTTCCCAGAATTCATAAAAATGTCGACGCGGGACAATTGATGTTGTAAACAATGACTTTGAACCTTATAAATACACTGTTGTCAATCCTAATTAATAAATAACCTGTTTCAAATAACGACTATTTATTATGCTTATTATGGTGAAACTTCAAAGCCTTTGGGGAACCTCTAATATATTTTCAATTTATTTGAGCTCTTAACATGTCATTTTGTGCACCTATAGACAACTTCTGCCAACTACCCCACTTCGAATTTCGAAAATTTAACTTTTTGCTCCACCCTGCTGCACACCCGACGTTCGATCAAATTTTTCAACCTATTAGGTATTGTTCGAATGCATTTTTTAATCTATTAGGTATTGCTCTGATGTATTCATCAATACCCAAGAGTGAATCTGGACAAGGCCGTCACTGACAATGAAAATATGTCTTATTCCAGCCAATAAAAAAGAAAGGATAGTTTTTCATTCTACTCCCTCGAGGGAAGCGGGCAGCTATAGGTATTCCGGAGCCTCTCCAGCCAACATTGGAAGGATTGTTTGGCTCAGGGAATGGTCTGAGAGGTGTGTACTGACCAAGCATTTGCTTATTGCTACAAGAAAACATCTGAAAAAACTCTTGGCAGGTCAGGCGGACCTGAGATTTGACCCTGGTCCTCCGACCGGGAATCCTTCCGAATCCAATCGGAGAGCGTAATCACTCCACCACTTGCTCTGTCCCCAACCCAACTTCTGATCTGTGATAATGTTTCTGTTCTCCCTATCTATGACCGGTAATTTGAATTTAATGCTTTCAAATTCAACTAAAAGCAACTGCACACATTTTTGCAGCGGTGTATCCAGAAAATGTTGATGGTCCAGTCGTGCTGCCATCAAGGTACTGCAAAAGTTGACGCACGCAAGATTCATTCCCATGTAGTTGGCAAATAAACCACTGAAGAGGGTGTATCAGTTCTAATTCTAGGAGCCTTATAACACCTCCTTTGTATCCGGTATTGACATTGGAACCGTCGCAACCAATATATGTCAGATACTATCATTGGTTTTGAAAAAATTCAGGATGGCTTTTTTAATAATTTCTGCAGAGCCCGAAGACGGAGTAACGTGCCCTAAGTATTGCGAACCTGGCTCTTCTATCAACGACAGATGCTCTTCTACGACAACACGACGATGGGTCTGCCCATCATGTACTTCCATTCCATGAGTCTTATCTTTTTTTTCCGTCAAAAAATAACTCACAACCTAGTTTAGGCTTATCTGTTGTTTTCAATCCACGGACTTTTATTATTTCTCTTTGAACTTCACGTTTATCAATTACCTTTGATGTATCTTCTTTCGTAATTCTACCAAAATGTAGGTTACTGTTGTGTATTCGACGAGGAATTAATACACAATTATTTACTTATTAAGCACAGTTTTAATTTAAGAAACTCAAATCAAAAGATGTGACATAACATGACATCAGTGACATAACATTAGATATCTTATTCTAAGGGTAGATTCAAAATACATAACATTTTCTTCCCCTTCTTAAAAAAGAATGAAAATAATAAAAAAGCTACAAATCTAATTTACTAGGTATTTTGACAACACGACCTGATCTGGTAACATTTCTAAAAGTTGACGGAGTACCATGTTCTTCAAATATGTTTTTGTCTTTAAAACTTGTTGATTCAGGCGAACCTTGCGGTTCGATAACAGGACTTGGTACTTTTTCAACATAAGGACTCACGTTACTATTTAACACAGGCGTACTGGGTACCACATTATTTGTCACAGGAGTGTTATTGGACATAATATGATAATTTGACATATCAGGGTTATTCGACACAATTGGATTTTTATGAATATTAGTGTTATTAGAAATATCGCTCTCAATGAACATAGGATTTGATTTATTTTGTCTAATGTCATTAATGTGATATAACTTAATATTATGTTCACCACAATTCACTAAATAAGTGCTATAACTCATACACCTAACAACTTTACCTTTTTGCCAGAGATTTGTATATTTGTTCTTTACAAAAACTTCATCGTTTTCTGAGAACAACTTGATTTTTTGTAAAATGTCAGGTTGAAGAGATTTTTGTTTCTTTGACCACGGTTTCAGCAAATCAAATCTAGTACGAGGACGAATTTTAAAAACTGTTTCTGCTGGTGAACATCCTGTGGAAGTATTTGGTGTATTTCTATATACAAACAAAAAGTTTTCTAATCTATTTAAGATAGTGACTTCACTAACATTCTCGACCTCTTTAAATAAAGCTTTTCTTAACCCTTTTTTTATTGTTTGGACTCCACTTTCCGCTAAACCATTGATTTCTGGGTGTTTTGGTGGAATTCGGATGAATTTTATCCCGTTTGCATGACAGAAAGAAGTAAATTAATACGAATTACCAAATGGTGGACCATTATCAGATACTAGTTCTACTGGTAATCCAAATACTGAAAAAATTTGTTTCAACTTCAAAATTGTTTCTCTCACGTTTGTACCATCCTTCATAAGTTTAACTTCGCACCACCCAGACTTATTATCTACAAGAATTAAAAATGTGAAACTATCTTTTTTGAAAAAATCAACATTTACTCTGTAAAAATTATTGGGAGCAGTTGGCCAAGGAAGTAAAACTCCGCTGTTTGAAAAATTTTGAGTTTGTTGGCATACATCACAAGAATTGACATACTGCTCAACATCTTCATTAATACCAGGCCACCAACAATAAGATCTAATAAGCATTTTGGTTCTTACTATTCCTATATGTTGCTCATGAAACAAACTTAGAATATCCTTTTGCAATTGTTTTGGAATTACAACTTTATTACCAACTAAGACACAACCATTATCAACAGAAAATTCTAATTTTCTTTTAAAGTAAGGTTTCAAATTGTCATCTTTTATAGAATTTGGCCAACCAGTTAGAGTAAGATCAAGGACTTTGGACAAAATTATATCTTTTTTTGTTGCTACTGCTATATTTTCGTAAGTAATAGGTACTTCATAAGCTAGGCTAAATGAAAATATTGCGTCAGAGATTTCAGTTTGACTGTTCATTGGCAATCTGGAGAGCCCATCAGCATTCGAAATCTGGCTACCTTTCTTGTAAACAATATCATATTTATAAGCTGATAATGTTATGGCCCAACGAGTGATTCTAGCTGCGGCAGTAACTGGAATGTTTCTATTTTTACCGAAAATGAACTGAAGAGGTTGGTGATCTGAGATCAAGGTGAAATTTCGTCCAAAAACGTATTTGTGGAATTTTTTCAAGGCAAATATTATTGCTAAGCTTTCACGTTCTAAATTTGAATATTTCTTTTCATTTTCGCTAAGAGTGGATGAAGCAAATAAAACTGGTTTTTCAACACCATTGATTTTATGACTAAGCACTGCTCCAACCCAGTATCCACTGGAATCGCACGTTATATATATAGGAAGTGTTGGATCATAATGTGTTAAGATATCATGAGAAATAAGCAACTTTTTGCTATCCTGAAAACATTTTTCACATTTGCTTGTCCATATAAACTCAGTATTACCTTTACATAAATCATACAATGGCCTAAGTTTGGTGGAAAGCATAGGTATAAACTTACCATAAAAATTAAGTAGACCTACGTAACTTTTCAATTCTGTGATATTTTTTGGTGAAGGCGCTTTCTGAATGCATTCAATTTTTTCATCTGTAGGATGAATTCCTGATGCATCTACTCTATGACCTAGGAACATTACAGAACGATCAAAGAACTTGCATTTTTTCTCATTAATCTTAACATTATATTTCTGTAATCTTTCTAACACTTTTTTAACATTCTGATAGCATTCATCTACCGTACAACCATGCACCAAAATATCATCCAAATAGCATTTAGTCTTTGGTAATTCTGATAAAATAACCTCCATCACACATTGAAAAATTCCCTGAGCGCTACTAACGCCATAGGTTAATCTGTTGAATCTAAAAAGACCAATGTGGGTATTTATCGTGAATAGTTCTTTAGACGCATCACTTATCTGAAGTTGTTGATAAGCCCCCTTTAGATCTAAAACACAGTAATAATCGCTACCATGTAATGTGGCAAAGATATCAGAAGGCAATGGTAAAACGCAATGGTCACTATCAATTGCTAAATTCAACGTTTTTTTGAAATCTACACATATTCTGAAATCACTAGAGTTTTTCTTGGGAACCACAACAATTGGACTTGCCCAGTTGCTGTGGGATAACTTGGTCAAAACACCAGACTTAACCATTTTTGAAAGTTCCTCCTCGACTTTTGGTTTTAATGCAAATGGCATTTCATATGCCCTATGAAAAATAGGTTTAAATCCTTCTCTTATCTTAATCTCAGCTTTAAAATCTTTTATTGAAGTGTGAGGCTCTTCTTCGAAAAGTGACTTATAATCTTGTTTCAAAGAAGCAATCAACTTCAACTTGACATCATCTGACTCAAAACTTGAAACCTGATTTGACTGAAAATTGACTTGACTACAAACTTTTAAATGTGAAATTTCTAAATTGACTAGATTACAACTTTTTATCTGAGATTTACCTAAACTGGACTTTTCTGTTATTACACTTCTATCTAGCAAAGAATTTCTCCAATCTTTATTTAAAATGTTTAGCCAATTCCTACCTAAGAGCGGTACAAACTTGATGTCTGATTTTAAGACAACCAAAGGTAAATAATACAACTTACTCAAGTATCTTACATGCACATATACCTGACCTAAAATTTCTGCTTTTTCCCCTGTCAAAACTCTTAACTTAAAACTTACCGGTTCTAAGACTAAATTGTTAAATAAATATTTAAAGTCTTCCTCATGCATAACTGACCTTACTGCACCTGAATCTACTTCCATTTCAAGATTTTGTTCATCGATACACAATGTAACTTTCAAAGTGTCGACAAAACTTGTTTCAAGTGAATTCAAGGTACACTCCTCCGACAACAAACCTAACTCAAAATCAAAATTTTCATCTGACTCTACACCCAACTCCTGATTTTCATATTGCTGCAACTCAAAAACTCTGTTCTTGCACATAGGAGATTTTGCAGTGTGCCCTGTCATATTACAGGCAAAGCACTTCCAATTTATTACTGGACATTTGTTGTTATCCAAATGTATACGACAACATCTTCTACACTTCTGCTTTCGACTATACGACTGACTTGGACTACCATTGGGATGACTATGACCACTGGACGACTTATTTGGATTGACTTGTCCTGGCTTGACTCGGTTTTGACTCGACTGTGACTTGTAATTCTGACTTGACTTATACTTGTGATATACGTTATGCAAATTATGGCCAGACTCTGACACCATAGCTTTAGCTTGCCACTCAGCTAACTCCATACTAAGGGCTATTTTTAGAGCTGCTTCAAAGTTATGATCTTTTTCTAACAACTTTTGTTTAATATCATCAGACCTAATTCCAGATATCAACTTGTCTCTCAAAGCGTCGTTCAAAAAGTCACCATAGTTACAAGTTTTTGACAAACTTTTCAACCTTGCAACGAATGCTGTAATACTTTCTCCCGGTTCCTGGTAACTATTGTTCATCTTGAAGCGTTCTGCTACAACTAGCCTTTTAGAACTGTAGTGATCTTTTAATACTTTCACCAATTCAACATAAGACTTCGTATCAGGCAAAGCAGGTGACACAAGATCTTTCAACCTGCTATATCCCTCTCCCCCAATAAAAGTGAGTAATAGGGGTACTTGTTTTGTGTCTGCAATATCGTTCACTTTGAAAATTTGCTCTAAACGCTCTATCCATGATGAAATGTCCCCAAACTTTGGGTTGAAAGGCTCGATACTCCCAATTAAAGACATATTTGTTAGGTACTGACTTTACACAGACTTCGACTTGACTTTACTAAGACTGGATAGACTTCACTATTGATTGATGCTTGAAAAAATGGAACGCACTTACTTTACTGATTGCGGTATAACCATAAGCATCTTCGCGGATTCGTCTCGGTTCTCGTCGCCAAAAATGTTGTGTATTCGACGAGGAATTAATACACAATTATTTACTTATTAAGCACAGTTTTAATTTAAGAAACTCAAATCGAAAGATGTGACATAACATGACATCAGTGACATAACATTAGATATCTTATTCTAAGGGTAGATTCAAAATACATAACAGTTACCACCACCCTCCAAAGACAAGTTTTGGAAAGTAATGCTATTTGAATTAAATTTGTTCTCCCCACCCTACTGGACATCCCAAAATATACATTAGGTGTTGATAGGTTCAGTTGAACCGATACATAAAATAGCCGCAACTGAATTTATTTAAAATTTGTATAATATATTTTTGTCATTGCATAACCATTCAAGTTCAACAGATTAACTAGACATATTTGCAGTACTTTTTTTATATACATGAGCTTCGCTTTTGTATCCACACCTAGTGGTATGTACTACTGATAAAATAATTTTATCATTGTTTTCTTCCACTGAGTCAAACAAACATTTTATTTAGATGAAAATCCTAATATAAATGATATGATTGATAATTTATCAAATTGTGAATATTTCACTGTTGTTGATAACAATTCTGCATTCCATTAAAAGTTAAAGATAGAGAAAATATCGTTTATAACCAAATACGGTAAATTTGAGTTCAAAGTTCTTCCTTTCAGGCGTAAAAATGCTCCAGCGACTTTTCAACGAATTTTGTCGAATATTATAGAGGGAAATAATCTAGAGGATTTTCGAACCAATATGATAGATATATATATATATATCTCCTCCAGAACATAAGGTGAATCATATCATATCAGACATATTGAAAGATTTTTGCAACTGATTGTTAAGTTCACTTTAAATTCAGTTAAGTATCCAAGTTTCACAGGCACAAGAAAATCTAGTGGCAATTCAAAATATTAAGAGACTTGATAATAAATCAGGTGTGCGTAGTATATTTTCACTAAAAATTTATTGAATATGGTGCAGTGAAATTTGAACCATTAAACATTAAGTAGAATTTAAATGAACTGAAGATTGTGAGAAGTGTTTTAATTCATGAAAATAATATTTATGCTGCTCTCTACTATTAACAATGTATGATGTAGATATGATTCAACTAATCAAGGTATTGGAGCAACATTGAAACAACTTAAAAAAAGGAATATTACATCCAGTAACATATTTTTTGAGAAAATTATCCGGAAATGGAAATAAACTGGATACGATGTACTTAGAATGTGGGGCTATTTAAGATGCCGTGAAATCTTGGCATCATTTGTTCACATTCACTTCACATTGAATTGAACGAAACGTCTAGTTAAATTGTCGAGGGTAGATTTCAGATTTAGCCAGATATTTTTTGTGGTTGTTCTCGAATACTTACTTTCATTGGCAATTAAACGAGAGCTGTTCTGACAAAATCACTCGAGCTATTATACGCACCCGTGAGTTTGTCAGAACAGATCAAGTTGAATTACCTATATGAAAGTGAGTTTGAGAAAACAACCACAAAAAATATCCTGCTAGATCTGAGCTCGCGCGGTAGTTGATAAGGCATATAAATAAATAGAAAAAACAATTCAATTAAACTTTATTTCACAAACTGAATGAACAATGCGTTCGAGAATAATGTTTAGAAAAAACAACTGTTAAAAACACAACTATTACATACAATTGGTCCAGTATACATTTTCTGTTTAATTCTGTTTTTGATAAGACAACAGTGAATGCTAGCGTTGCTACGGTGACGTAATTTATTCGATTTCTTCATCAATTTCCATTTCTGCTCCTCCCTATCTAGCTGATAGCCAACTACGATTTTTGTACTAAAAAATTTGAATTATTATACATCAGTGGGATTGTTATTTTCAATTTTTATTACCGTCTAGTTTAATGCTTATGGTAGAATCCATAAGTTGAATAATATAGTGTTTTTCTAATTAAACAGACTTCCATTTACGATAAACCACGCCAGCGACCTATGGTTTCGAATCGCTAGTAAACCAGTCAATGAGCTACAACATTCAACACCTTTTCAATTGTGGATTATCCATAAATTGTATCCTTTATAAGCCGGATTAGTAGCAGCAGTTCCTGTAAAGCACAGGAGTGATTTACCAAGGAATATCTGTTTTTACCTCAGGAAACTAGTTCTTAGTTCTTCAAGCCATAAAAGTTCCGGTTGGTTCTGAAATTGAAAATAGTGAAAATCCGTCATTGGAAAATTATGTCTCGTCAGAGTGTGCAGTGAAATTGTAAAATTAGCCAATCTCGTGATAAAATATACTAGATTTTTATACAGCTACCGTCAAATTTATGTTAATCTTAAGACACAGCAAGCGTCAAGTCTAGTAGAAGCCATCTGCATCATGAGGCACGTGGATTCTTCTGACAGCCAAAGGTTCATTCACAAACAGAAACTGACAGGTAACCTTTAATTTGTTAGGATAGTGACATTTGCAATTTGGGTTAAGTTGTAATATTTGAGAGTATATTTTTTATGTATTTCAGCATAACATAACTTTATATATGAAATGGCAGATATCGATCTGTTACACCATAAATTCAAAGCAATTTTCTAACACCTATAAAAAATTGGCTCATCCGTTTCGCACATCCAATAAACGATTGTTTTGAATTTTCCTCTAGGGAAGAAAGCGTAACAAGCATTTTCTGAATATGATTTAGTTTAATCTCAGATAGAATAAGATGAAAATGAGATACAAGACCACTAGGAATTTAAAACATTGTATTATACAACATTGTCAAAATAATGCAGAAAAATGAAATACTGTAGGTAGGTACACCCTAAACCAATAATCTTCCACAAGCACAACAAATTGTAGTTAAATACGCTCCCAATATAGATGTACCATTCAGGTCAATTAAACGAGTGAAATTCCTTCTTCTAAATTTTCACAACACTTATTTCAAATAATGATGATCTTTCAAATGTACAGAAACTTGTATACCTTCAAAGTTATCTTCTAAATGAGCTATCTAAGCTAACCTGCAGTTAATTAATGCTAATTTTAATATAGCATCCATGAATTTATCACAAAAATCTGTCAGTATTTGTTGAACAGTGGGACTTAATGCTTATTTTTATATTACCCCAAAAACTTCAGACTAGTACAAGAAAGACATATAAACTGGATAAATACCCAGAAGAAAATATTGCAAACTTTCCAACACTGACAGAATTTATTACATTTTTAGAAACTCGCTGCTTAAAGAAAGTATATATTCACCTGACATAAATAATAGTAGTTCAAATAATAATGCACACAACTATGAAAAATCTCTCAAGCTGGTCCACCTTCTACAAACTTCACCTAGTCATCAAAAAAATAATTGTCAACCACAAAAAAATTTATTTTTTGCTACCTAGATAATTACTTAATCTACTCCTTTTTTAAATTTAAAAACTTAACCTTCAGGGCGCGTTGTATCTGACACCTAAACTCGGTTTAATTATAACTGATGTTTAGACTGATGTAATTAATGATAATAAATAAATCAATACGTCACAGTCTAAACATCAGTTATAATTAAACCGAGTTTAGGTGTGAGATACAACGCGCCCTCAGACAAGTATGAATTTGTAAAAAGTGTAACGTACACGCGGCTCCTGCCACACAAACACGTTACTATGGACACCCTTAATTAGGTTCAAATCTCAGGCGCCAGATTTTTAACGTGGTTTACTCCACGGCCCCTTAACCATTAGCGTCAAGAGTTCCAAATAGCCTCAGATAGAGGTTACGGAACACTCCAGGGGTCTTGTTGTATTTACTTCAACTAACTAATTTCAACATGGACGAGCCAAATATCTGTCCTTCTATTAATAAGTTACGGTTAATAACGAATAAAACAGGAATATAAACCTTTGGTTTATTAATAGATACTCTGTGGTCTATCTTATTTATTAATCTATAGAGACAAGCAAAATTACGGGGAAAATAAAGTAACGGGTGTAATTGTCAGAGCCAGTCCGGTTAGTAAATACGGTACAAACCGGCCGGGTAACTGAACAAGATATGACTTAGCCACTTGCAAGTGTGAGAAACTCTTTGGATTCCGGAGAAATACGTGAAAAACTTTTCTTTAAACGATGGGAGAAAAAATTGATCCAGGAGGTGGACAAAGAACTGTCGGGTAATTCAACAGGTTATGGCTAAGCCTCTCCCAAGCTTGAGAAACCCTTTGGATTTAAAAGAAACACGGAAAGCTACTATTCACAAAATAAATTTCACGAGTTCGGAAGGTACCGAATTATCGACGCACAGAGTAAAATATAAAGACCGGAATAAAATTAAAATGTCACAATCCATACGAGCTTTATTTATAATATATAAAAACTGCTGGAAAACGAGATCAAACAAAAATCACAAAACCGGCTAATAATCCTTATCAGGTAATTAACCCTTCGAACACCGTATTAAAATTTTGAAGCAAGTTACACTTTAATTAAAACTTTATTATTACTCAAAGAAACAAACCCAAACAAAATATTTTAGCTCAACAAAAAACGGCCAGGAAAATTTTGCAAGAAAAATATAGCGAACAAGTTAACATTTAGCGACGGTACGAAAAATTTTCGAATGTACAGTTTATTTTAAAATATTTTACCTTCTTCAATCAAGCTCGGCAGTACATACATTTCCATATCACTTAAAGTTTTATCACTCACGGCGGTTTTAAATATAAAAAACCTTTCCAAAACACCTCTATTGAACCCATAAATATTTCTCTTTTATATTAGTTCCTACTCCTTATTTTGGCCGTCCAGTGGGGAAATTTATTTAATTACAACGACAAAATTTTATAAATAGCGGACGGCTTTCGGATTCAATTAAATGGTATATATACCGAACATCCTTCCAAAAAATTTAAACAATCGAAACGAAATTTCATATGATACCTCTCGACTCTGCGTGCCTCCGGACTAACAGTAAAATACATTATATAAATAAAATTAGAAAATTTATGCAGTATTCGAAAAGGAGTCGGAAAGTAAGTAAGGAATTATGGTAAAATACAATACATTACGGAGAAAATGAAAATTAACTTCAAAACTTTGTTTAAATTTTTTCAGCCACAGACATTTAGTCAACAATTTTAAGTTTTACAGTTGCAATTTATGCAATAAGAAGCATGATACCTTGATTAGTAAATATCCAAACAATAATTCGCAACATAATACCTACGAGTATATTAATAGCAACAGTACGAATGCATTTCTATCTACCACTAGTAGGTGCTCACCTAATAACTCTTTTAGAAATAATAACTCGGATTGGAAGATTCTGGAATGGTGAAAATCTCCCCTGTAATAATAAAACATTTTCCCCTGAGAAACAAATTTAATTAATTTTGGATGTGTTTAATGTTTGACATGTTATTCTGTGAATGAGTGATAATATCTATTAATCTTTGTTTGAACTATTTGTAATATGTTCAGATCTAACTTTCCGAGACTTTATTTTGTGAAAATTAATCCCAATTTGACGTAAGTTATGAAACTGTTTTCCAATGGAACTGTTATATGGATTATGTTCACCCTTCTTTGAACGGTAGTTTCCTGAGGATGTAAATAAAAATTAAGTGAAGCTTGTGAATTTCAGAAAAGTGTATGCTTTCTTATTGCTGCATACACAAATATATTTTCTAGTTTGTCTTCTCGCAGCAAAGATCACATGCATTTGTCGCTTTTTGATGTATATAGAAATGAAATAATTTAAATTCAATTGCAAAATTTGTCTCCAGGCTTTTTAATGATCAGAACTTTATAACTACCATTTGTTTCGTGAAATAATTTTCATTGGAATGAATTCCATATTTAGATTTTTTTATTGAGTGTAGTTTTCATGAGATAAAGTTTTTTTTTAAACATACAAAAGTGGAACGAGCAACATTTCTGGCGCTTCGAAGAGCAAGATCCTCGTACAGAAGCGACCCGTTCTCTGTCGATTTCAATTGTTTGACGAAAGTACTCCGATCCTGGGAGCAGAAAAGAAAGCATGCCGAGGAACTCACTAGTGGTCATTCTTTTGTAACTGAATATTCACTTTCCTTCCCTTATCAGCATTTTTAGTCATATTTCTCAAGAAAATTTACATTTATTTTTTTTAAATATTTCCCGTAGCAGTGGTATTTGGAATGTATTGAATAATAGTATATTCTTGAACGTGGTTGAAGCGAGCGCAGCGAGTGAGTTTTGGAATCATTCAAGTGAATAATAGCCATTCTACACAAGTGAAAGACTATACTTTTTCCACGAAAATGTTAAAAAAAGTTATAGTCGTGGAGAAAACAATTACCACATATTTTGAGACAATTGATTTTTGATACTATCATCAGAAGGCGAGAAAAGTCAAAGTTTGCTGGGTACTGATGGAATACTATAAGGAATTTTGAGTTGGTGTTAGATGGTGAGGTTCAATAACCTAAGGAACCAATCACGAACTCATAATGCCTAATAGTACTCTGTCAATATCTATTAAACTTTAACTTTCGTTTCTTGGCTTCTAATGATCGTATCGAGAATTTTTTTCGAAATATTTGGTTTTCCAATGTCTATTCCTTTTTAATCCAAAACGAAAGATGAAATTGATTTTTTAACAATGAATCTTAAAAAAACGCGAAAACAAATATTTTTCCCAATTCAAGCCTCAAAAAATATGTAAGTAAGATTTTTGTCAATTCCAGCAAACAATATCTTAAAAGTGGTGATATTTATAAAAGGAACAGCGATTAAGAAAATATATTTGGGAGGGCGCAATGTTAAATTTTTCAGACAAATTTCCTCCATATTTTCTGATATTATCACCTTTATTTTGTCATTCTCATTACACTTGTCGCTTGAATAAACAAAACTTGTTAAGCAATTTTTGAAAAATTGACGGTTCGGAAAATTTTTCAATCTTATTTTATTATCGTGAAGAGCACAATTATCAACACTTACCACGGAATTTATGGCCAATATTACCAGCGAGTATTACATAACTTAAACGATAATATCGAAACTGTCAGTTTTAAAATTCCCTTTTCCAAAAATATGGACCTGAAAATATTTTTCTCAGGCATATAGTAAATATTTGTCAAACTTTCAAATCACTTCCCTTGACGAAGCCCTGTAAAAGTGTATAGTATATAATAATTATAAATGTCACCAACAAAACAAAAGGCTGAACAACATTGTAACGGTCCCACTTAAAATCGTATCACTAGTAGATATGGCAACTTTTCGACACAACCTAGCCGCCCCAAAATCTCCCGCAACATGATGTATATTCGAACTCTACTCTCTACTCTACTCTACTTAGAAATGCACAACATCAACAAAATACTTCCTCTCCTATCAGCGGTATACAAATAATTTAAAACAGAAATGATCCATTCATTCAAACGGACTTATTGAAACAGATAACAACTGTATTGTTTGGGTTTAAATGTGAACCATTTTCATGAATTATTAAATTGAAGAAGAGATGAGCTTGGTACCACTGTAGGATACAATATTTCCATCTTAGTTAGTTGTGGTGTGTAGAATAATGTCGTTATTCATTCAATATTTCGGAAATGAATACCAAGTAATCGAATATTCAGAGCAATCAAAAAAAAACTATCCACCCCACATATTTCTGAAATCAAAGTCAAAAATTATATAAACAGGTTCGCCTTTTTGCTCATTTGTACTTTAACCCCCTCTCACCTATGGTCACAACTTCCAATTTGTTAAAGGAACACCTTATATATCATTGCATTGTTGGATTCTCAACTACAAGAGGATTACAAAAATGTGTAGGATATAAGTGAAAAGTCAGTTGGGAGTTAAGGATAATTCCAATGTAATCTAGGTATGCCTTCACTGCAGCACTAACTTAACTTAATCAAGTAAACGATGTTTCGTCTGGAGACAGAAAAACTAGTGAGTAAATAACGACATTATTTCACACATCATAGCTAACTAAGCTGGAAATATTGTAACCGACGGTGGTACCAAGCTCATCTCCTCTCCAATTGAACAATTCAAGAAAATGTTACAAATTTAAATTCAATATACAGTAAAAAACAGTTGTTTTCCAATTTTCCAGCTGAAAGATGAAATTCGACTCTTTTCCAATGAAATTAAAAGAAAATATAATCCCTATAGACAATCTTTTCACTAATTAACAGTGAATGAACACATTCTGCAATAAATCATTCTTTATTTTCAATTCTTCACGGTCCATATACCGGAGAGGTTCATTTCGACTTCGACCTTTCGGTGTAGGAAACCTACAATCGAAGACACAGAGATGAATTGAAGCCTTTTGCCTAATACATATAACAAACAAGAAGAAAAAACTGAGAAAATTTTAGATGAACGGAATAAAAATAAAGAAATTATACCAGAGATAAACAAAGCCCAAACACTGTATGTTTTCAAGAAAAAACCAGAGCTGAATTACAAACACCCTATACAATTATACGACCCGGAAAACAGAACCAAACAAAAATCGAAAAGACCCTAGTATCCATTTGGAATTTGTGGAAAAAAATAAAATTGAAAACTGACTGATGAACAAACTCAATTCTTCACATGATAACCCTATCCCTGGGATATCTCTTCAAGATCTAGAGTCTAGAGTCTAGAGCATTCCGACTAATAGTTATAATTCAGTTATTTATTTGATAGATACACTGCTTTACGGGAAAATCCCAATTTCAGAGCATGAAAAACGGAATGTTTAAAACAATGATAAGACTTAATAACTTAATACATTCATCATAAACTACAGATCAAGGAAATAAATTGAATTCACAATTTATTGCGTTAATTACGTTACAAATGGCATGAATCGTAGAAGTCCACTGAATGTTGGTTCGACTTACTTTTAAGAGCGCGTTGTATCGAACACCTAAACTCAGTTTAATGATAACTGGTGTTTAGACTGTTACATAGTAATTTATTTATTATCATCAATTACATCAGTCTAAACATCAGTTATCATTAAACCGAGTTTAGGTGTCCAATACAACGCGCCCTAAATAAAAGATAACGGGATCTCTACACTTTTTTCAAGGTACACAAAAATTGAACATCTCTGGTAAATTTGTTGTAGTCAATTATATTATTCATAATCTTATACACAATAATTCCACCAAAATAATTGGGAAAATGGACTCAACACATGCATATTCTAGCTGTGCCTTATAAACTTAATTATGCCGAGGAATTGGGAAGATCCAGAGAAATTTCACATTATCATAGACACATATTAAACATAGACTTACACATAGCCAAAACTTTAAACACTAACCTAATTAATGTCTCAAATATTCCCAATCAAATCGGATTCCTTTTACTTATATACGTTTAAAACAATAACTCACGCAAACAAAGTTACGACGACCTTCATAAAATAGCCATAAAAACAAATGAAAGCATTTCTTAATCTCCTTTGTACAGCTATAAAAACGTCATATCAGGTACCCCGACGACTCAGTCTTATACTCATCAAGAACCCGCATAACAGCAATTGAATTAAAAGAAATGAGATCATATTGAAATTTAATAATCAAATCTTATTTGGACAATCTTAAGGTACCTACTAGATTTAATAGATTATTGATAAAAATTTATAATTATAGTACCTAAGACATTTTTAGCTGCAATTACTGAACTGTCCGCCTATTTTGATCGTTAGAATGCCATACATAATGAATACTTCATCATCAGAAAATAAATGAAATTATTGGGAACTAATGAAAACAATTACTCTTCCAAACCCAATTATAAATGTAACATTGGATTATTTACTTCGAAAGAACTGAAAACCATCAAAAATAATATTATCCCTATTTTTCGAGAGAAGCCCTTCTGGTTGATGACGAGCATCCCTATGAATTCGTCCTTTACAGTAGCTCTTATCCTATTTTTAGAATATACCCCGTACCTCACAAAGATCACATAATTATGTTGCCACCCACCCATTTTTACCAGTACAGATAACATTTCATCCAAATGCTTGATTCCCAATGCTAAGAATTGAACAACATGTAAAGCAGCACAAAATCTCGTTCAAAAAGCTTCGCCAGTAATTTTGAGAGAAATAGTCCACCCTATAAAGTTCGGGGTGAGCAGATCCAATTAACCAGCATCTTGATAATTAGGCAGCACCAAAGGAGGAAGGAGAGATGTAGCCATGGACATAAGACACCCACCTACAGAGTAAACAATACAATAGAATAAAATAGAATCTAATAAGGAACGGTATCAATAAAAATCACATAAAAAGATACATCTAATGACATCTTCTCAATCCAATTATACCTGCTGACACAAATACCATCTTCAACACTGGCAAAAAGATTTTTCACCTAGCTAGGCCAGCAAAACTTAAAGCACCCATTGAAAGTCAGGGTGTGTATAAGTTTCCCTGTTTTAATTGTCTCCAAAATAAGAAAGTTCTGAGAAATCGTCGTAAAAAATTCAGATTCCAACAATGCATTAGCCAAACCAAGAATCCAATTAGGTGATTCTATCAATTCTCCAGAGACATAAAATCATAAAAATTCCATCCAAATTGTATGAACAAAATTTGAAAATTATTTGGTGAATTGAATAGATTGAATAGAAATGTTTATAAAGAGGTTCAGCGACTTAATCTTGAAAGGTATTTACCTCACGAATTTCGGAAAAAAATTATTTTTAGTATTCCACTTATAAAGAAAGGGAACGTAATTAGCAATTCTTACATAGAATTCTCACCTTTTCATTTAAAATACTGATAAAAGCCAATTTAATACATTTACTATAATTTCAATACCGGTCAACAGCCTCATACTTACATAACATTTGAAATTGAACTGGGCGTTCAGTAAAATATCATGTGTCCATTGTAATCTGGTAACCAGGTGGCGTAGTCTGAATAGCAATAATTTCAAAAATATATTTCAAATCGATTATGTTGTCTGGTTTAAACCAAACTGCATAGCTCAGATAACGCAATGAAAAGAAATTGTGAAATTTGGTGACCTTGGTGAACACTGAATGGGTCGTTCACTTAGTAAGGAAAACTAGGTGAATGAAGCGGTGGCCCATCTTGTTGATACTATAAAGTTTTATCAATATTTCTAGGATGGTTTCCACTACGGAATACGTTCATAAAAAGTATTTTGAAAATTTTGAATAAGTACAATTTAGGAATGGAACATTCAATTAAGTATTTTCAGCAAGGTAGATTATTCACGGTACCAAACTCCCTAAACTTTTTTATTGTTACTTACTGTTGATTGACTTATATACCTTGTTTTTAAACTAACAGGAACGATTTGAATTTAAGTTGGCATTTCTGCTCCCTAGTGATTGGTCAGATTGCCGCCCGTTTTACACAGCTCTTTTGATCAGCTGAGAACAACATTTGTCAGTTTTGTGTTTGTTTATATGAAAATATCCATTACTTCAATCTTTATCACCGCTTTTTGCGTTTGTTGTTTATTGTTCTATTATCAACAAAGTATTATATTTCTACCAAGTTAATTGCTATATTTGTCATTTATTCAGTTTATAAACAAAATCCAGGTTTGGTTTTCTTGTTGATAATGTAAGTTTTCAAACGTAAAATCTTATATTGGTTTAAATTCTCATCAAGTTTTACTTTTAGTTTGTGATATATTCAAGCCTCAAATGTAATTACAGAATAATGTAAACATAAACATGGAATTGCATTTTCTACATACCAATTTATACTCAAATTATTGACAAATTTTACATAAACCATTTATTATAAATTATAACCATAAATTTTTTCACAATAATGTGTCATTGGTTACTACTTTTACTATGTCCTAAGGCCAATGATAATTCTGTATTGACATTCCTTGATTCCTCATTGGCCACGACAACTGCCAGTTGTACAGTACATATTTCACGTAATTGTCAATTATTCGAAAAGTCTGAACACGGCCATTCCGGAACACACTCCTAATTCAGTAACTTTTAGTGGTGTGATTGAGGTTTCCTAAAATACTCCCCTTAGTTTAAAAACAAGGTGTAGGTCCTGGATATTTACTATTAAGCATAGCACATACCTCCTGTTAGGTTCTCACCTTATCTCCGCAACGAATTAACATATAAACTTCAATCCCTGATAATACACTCAGGAGTGTCACAGGTAGGTACTGATTTTTAAATGATTGTATTTAAAAACTGTATATTATCGAACATCGTATGATATATTGTCAATGCGGTCATCACTCACAGTTGGTTCACCCTATATATTTAGTTATTACGTGAAAATACAGTACATTCTATCAATAATCTATATGTCTCAGGATTTTTTGTCAAAATTGTTTGTTCAACTGAATATAAATATATTTCATACTGTATGAAGTCAGTGTATATTCAAACAAAAACTGTACAATGTGATGTCACTAACAGCTTTATAAAAATCATGAAGGTTTTTTAATTTGTATTGTCTTTATAAATTTCAATTAGTAGCGATATTTATCGAAATCTACTCCGATAGCCATTTGCGATAGATTTATTTATATAAGTACTATTTTTTCGAATTACTTTTAACCATAAATCTTCCATAAAACAGTATTTGCATACTTCAAAATTAGCTTTCGTGTAAGCCATAACAGGTGGGTGCTGAAGAATGCATTGACGTAGCAGTAACGAGTTAGACTCAATAGGCTACCAGATAAAAGAATAAAGAGCATAGTTAAACTGATTCATGGTCATGATGGTTGCGGTTGCTGGTACCATTAAAGACCATGCAAACGAGCAGGCGCCAATTATACATCACCTCATAAATTTACTTTCTAAGAAATGATCACTGTCGGTTTGTAATTGCTCTGTGTTAAATTTAAGTATAAGTCGATCAAAATGGAAAACCACACTAATTTGAAAATATTTTTAATTATTTTTGTGCTTTGACAGAATTTGTATGATCATTATTGAACAACGGAAATTAATTTATAGTTATAGCGTTATTCTAAAGTAAACATAGGAACTTCGAGCAATAGCTTTATAGTGAATAAGATTTATATCAACATAAACGAGAAGGAATTGAAAAAAAAATCATATGAGTTAAGAAATTGCACTGGAAGGAAAAGTTCTATAACAAGAAATACCTTCACAGTAAATGGTCAAGAGAAAAAAATTTAAATGTATCCTCTGTATGTTTCTTGTGGTAGTTCTATTATTCTTTTTTTTTAATTCATTTTGTGAAATCAAAGTACAGACTTTTTATGTTTTCATTTTAACGTTTTGGCAGATTTCCATCCACTGTTATCAAAAATTAGTTTTTATAAAATTTTCATCCCTATCTAACATTAATAAAAAAATCGTACAACTAGACAATTAATAATATGTCGAAGTTCAAGACTGACTCAAAAAAATTGTTAATGTATATGATAGTATATTATTCTAGGAGCACATAATGACCATCGTGAATAATAGCTATTATATGCGAGTAGAATATTATATTTTGCCCACGATTATTAATTGCCTGTTTATTGATGAATTTATTTTTTTCTTTTTCCTCCAATTCAGGGAGAAGACTATTTTTTTGCTGCTTCTCTCTGTTTGGCAAAGTAACATTAATTCCAGTGTATGATTCGCACTCCATTTAAATTCAGTATACCTAATAATTAAAATTTCTGCATTCAGCTATAAATTATTTAAAACGTAACTTTTTCAGTTTTGACATACATCATTGAACACTAGATAAAAGACTGCATATAAAACGTTCTAACAGCAACAGCTTGGTTGATAAATTAATATGTCTTCAGCAGCAGAGTAGTATAAGAGTCTGGCTGCGATAAATTTTTATATAATTATATTATATTATATTACATTACGTAAAATGTAAACATTATCAAACGGTTGTGGTCCTGGTTTGTAATGATATTTTAATAATATTACCTAAAGTCTACTAGGGATGGGATCGAGTGCACGATCTAGGATCGGTTTATTGAGGATGGCGACTTTTTTCCCATTTCGAAAATGTTAATAGAACACGTTTAGTTTCACTTTTTTTTTAAGTAATGATTACTTTAGTTTGAAAATATGTCTTAATTAGTTTCTTGATTTTGTGTATCAAAAGGTGTATTTGTTAACAACAATTCAAATGATGAATATCTTGTAAATATACCAACCCCGTTTTAGTGTAATTCAATCTTTCGGTATACATTATTTAGTCCGAGAAATTGTTTCTTCTTAGTTGAATTGTTTTTTAGGAATATTTTCCAAATCTTTGTAAGGCGTTATAATAATATAAAATCAATTATTCAATATCTATTGGTATCGCGTTTTAGTAAATAGAACAATTTTACAGGAATCTGTAATTAATTATATGAACGTAGGTATATATGTCTAAAATTCCAGTCTCCAGTGAAGATGAGTATTTGTCGTATTTCCAAATAATAATTAGTCATTTTTAAGAAATATATAACTCTCGTCTGATCGTTGGGTGTAGGAAAGCAGGTGCTTAGGTCATTTCCAAATACGATCATTTGACAAGCTCCAAGAAAAAGTTTACAGTAACTGTGAGTGGCCTAGTCAAAGTCCTGCTTGCTTTTTCCGTTTTTTTTTTCAATGGTAAGCTGTTGGTTTAGGCTGTACTCTTGGTTGTATTATTTTTGGAAGTAGTCTATCCACCATTTATCCGTGATTTTTAGGTCTTACAGATTTTGTATGGACGTAAGTTGTTTTGCACGTATTGCCCTTTTTGCAGCCAAGCTAGCTCTCTCATTACCTCGTTTCCCAATATGACTACAAATTAGTTGTTGTATAAATGGCCTTGCATGTTGCTCGTTAATGTATCTGCTAATTTTTTACTAGCTAATGCCCTCAAAATACTTAAAGAGTCGAATTATATTGCTGCGTTTGTTATATCCTTTTTCCATATATTTGATCGATTCCGTTTGCATATTGCTCGGAATAATATATATACTGGTCCAAGAAAGATTTTCCCAGTTTTTCCTTCTACAACCATAACACTTCCGTCTCCCTGAGCGGTTTTGGAACGGTCGGAATATATTTCAACAGGATTATTGTGGTATTGTGAAATATGTTCTATTCCATGGGTGAACATATTAAACTAGAGTACCTACTTGTTGCAGAGGTAATTAGCCATTAAAAATTGTCTTATGTATTAAAGGGGACGAATACCAACCCTGCAGCATAAAGAGTGTTGAGGGCTTGTTCTGAAAGCTACCAAAGCTAGTCTGATGCTAGTGACTTGAATACCTATAGTCCGAACTTCATAATCCATTCTAGACCTTATTAATGATTTGTTTTTAATATTAGACTACTCAGGTGGTATGGATGCAAGAGCTCCAAAGATTATCTGAATTAAATATTTTTCATAATCATGTCCAGAATTAAATGCTGGTCAGAAATTGTTTAAACCGCGATTTTTGAAAAGATTGGTTCTTTCGAGTTATTCAGATATTTATTACATTATCTAGCTGATTTTCCAATGAAAATCACTCATTTTTCTAGAAAAATTAATTATGATTTTATAGTTATCGCCATTTAAACAATTGAAAATGTGCAATTTATCCCATCTTCAGTACGTGAAAAACCACTAATTTAAAAAAAAACCTATCAATCATTTCTTTAAGAAATTAACGAATGTATTTTTCATTTGTTAAGAACGTGTACTTTCCAACCCCACGGTTATTTCCCAATTATGTCTATCCTTCTCGCACTCATACTTATAATGCGAACAAAAGAACGATACACTTGTTTATTCAATCCATGGTTATAATAATATTCAATTAGAACGTTAAATAATAGTTCCTAGTATGTGGCGTTGTTATTGTGATATTTCTAGTATTTGAGATTTATATTTCAAATTTGAAAAGAAAATATTCTTTTTTAAAAAAGAAAATTTTAACAGGTGGAATTTGAAACCTTAAATATGGCAAGTGCAATATTTATGCCGCTATACTGCAATATTTATTTCAAAAAGTACATGGAATATTGGAATGCAGTAATCCCCTAACTAACAGGTGCTTATCCGATATCACAGAGTTGTACTCGAAATTGACGAAATATTTCACAATTTATTGATAACTGTTTGGAAACATATTATTTTGCTAAGATCATCAAGGGATGAATATAGCCGCATAAATATGTGAAAAACCAACATAGGTAGAATAATTCCTATGATAAAAAACGAAAAGTACACACCATACTGGTATAAGCAGAAAGTTACTCGTCAGTGAAAAACTTCATAATAGGCAGAGAGGCATGGAAGGGAGGACTTCCAATGAATGTAGAAATAACTGAAAAACCGAAGAAGGTGTAGGAGCAGGAATATATATATATATATAGCCAAGCCAAGGATAAGAGTCTCACTGAGCTAAGGTAAATACTGGTATGTGCCGATATTCCAGGCAGAAGTTGCAGCAGAGCTATTAAGGCAAGAGTTTGAGGAAAAGACCATTGCAATATACACCGACAGCCAAGCGGCTATAAAATCAATCAGTTCCATGCAGATAAGCTCCCAACTTGTTTGGTACTGCTTGGAGAACCTACAAGAGCTGGGCTGGGCAGTCATAAAGTATTGTCCTTAGCCTGGGTACCAGGCCACTTAGATCACAAGGGCAATGAAGAGTTACTAGCCCGTGAAGAAGCACATTGTGCTCTCATTGGCACAGAACCTTTCTGTGGTCTAGCGAAGGCGCTGCAAAAAACAAATAGCAGTACTTGGACAAAAAAAACAATCTCGAGAACGGTGAAACAAAGAGCCAGAAATGAGGCAGGCCAAAGAGTTCATCAAGAAAACCTCGCCAAAATTCTCGGAGTGTCTGCTGAGCCTGAATAGGAAAACAATCAGGATTCTGGTTGGGCTCCTGACAGAGCATTGTAGACATAACAAACACATGAATGACATTAGATTGGCAAACACAGTCATATGCAGGTTTTGCCAAGAAGATGAGGAGTCCTCAGTACACATACGGTGCTACTTTGAATGCCTGACTGGGCTGAGATTTCAATGATGGGGGAGGAAAAACTAAAACCCTCACAGTATATGGAGGAACTGAAGTTTGCTATTCGGACTCTAGTTATAAGAACTGGCCTGAACAAGGAACTATAGAATAACAGGAGGCATACACAATAGATCTGCAAAGGGTGTAGTGGAAAAGCTCCTAGAAGCAGATAAGCCCCTTTTTTATTTAATCTTACTGGTCGTCATCGTTATCGGTTTCACTTGTATTTGATACACTATCACCATTAATAACTAAAGGATTAACTTTCACACTTTCAATAACATTGTCTACGTTATGAACCATATTCCACATCTCCTTTCCAATTTTTTCAACGTGACTGATGCACTTTTGCCATGTTTCTTTTGTAACATTTTAAACTGCACCTAATGGTAATTCCTTCACATCTTTTAATTTGTATGTAATATTGTTCCTTTTATTTCTGCCCAAATCAATTCTATTGGGATGAACTCGCAGAGATGAGTGAGTGAGCATATTCCGCAAGTTCATTTATCACATATTTTTTATATTTCGACTTGTTTAGCAGTCACATGGAGACGGGATTGAATGATATACCTTTATTTTGTAGCCATCCCATTATTTCAGCTTTTCTCCATGAGAAGGTTGGTCATTTTCACTTGCAGGGCACTATGATTATATAGTCAGTCCTATATAGGTCACAATGAACACTGTACATTAATATTTCTCAAAATACCCAACCAGGATTTTCTTTTCTACCTGCGAGTTGAAAAACAATAGAAAATCTTTCTGCATTTATTGATTACAATCATGTTAAATCGATAGTGGAAATTTGTTTACAATGGGTAAGAAATATTGTATTGAGTACCTACATAATTTTATATTCGAAGTGATCCACCACAATTTTTTTTAAAACTAAAAAATTGTGGAACTTTAAATTATTTATGTTTCAATAGTACCTACCTGAAGTTACCATTAAATTGTAAAATACTTTGTCAATTTTGAATACAACTCTGTAATATCCGATAAACAGCTGTAAGTTAGGAGATTATTGCATTCCAATACTATATGTACTTGTTGAAATAAACTATACACAAAAACGCCGCAGTAAGTATGAGTGCGAGAAGGATAGACATAATTGGGAAATAGCGGTGGAGTTGGAGAGTACACGTTCTTAAAACATTAAACAAACTGCTAAAAAACGAAAATTTGTCAAATCAATTTCTTTGAGATAGTTCCAGAACCTTTTAGAATTTCACACAAAATTTAATAATATGATTTTTTTTATATTATCAGTTGTCTTTCACGTGCTAAAGTTAGAGTAAGTTAAACGTTTTCAATTGTTTAAATGGCAATAATATGTAGGTAGTGCCTATACCATTTATATTTAGGTAGGTTTAATGGTGAGCAATTAGCAATTTTCAATTTTTTTAAGTTCATTGTGGGAGTTTTACCGGACATGTGAAATAGGAAATTCATACAATGAATGGTGAAATCAGGTGCTCACATACAGGCTCCCACAAATTCAACGAATAATTCAGAATCTGAAAATGGAACCAAGTTCGCTTGAATGATACTAAAATTTGGCGACCCTAAACTTTGAATATCTATACTTAATCAAACATTGAATTAAGTGTACATGAATATAAAGTGACAAAAAATTCATGCGAATCTAGGAACTAGTAAATAAATCTTGTTGTAGTGTTATTGTTAAATATAAGTATGAGAAAAACTTTAAAATAAATTGAAAAACGAACAATAAAACTTCTTGAAATTTTACTACAAATCATGAACTATAATATAATTAGTCGCCGAGGAAAAAATTCGATCTCTCAAATTTTACAATTCAATTTCTTAAAGTAATTTCTACTTGAAGTTCATTTCCAGCCTATGAAAATTCAGTTTGCAAATGGCAATTACTTGGGAAATATTCATTTTTTGAGAAATTGTCTGGAGACCTTTTTGGTAAAGAATTTATTAGAAAACATGATAAAAATTTGATCAACTAAAAAAAATTAGAGGTTTGAACAATGTCGTTATGTCGTTGTAATCAGCATTTTATTCTGGACAAGATTGTGATTAAAAATTCCATTTAAATGATTTCTGGAGCACTTTGCGCCCATACCACCTAGTCTATATTTGACATTCAGAAAGGAGATTTTCATCCTTTAACTGCCAAAGTAGTCTTATATGATGACCATTTTTTCCAAAAGTTGAATTATTATTGTTATTATTATTATTGAGTGTTAAGAGTGAGCCACTCTATATTTCTTATTTCCTTTTTCATGATTCTGTCAGGTAATTATCATCATTTGGAAACAACCTCAGTTAAGTTCTCTCCAATGTGAACTCCTTATCATTAGAACAAATGATTTTGGTCCTGTCGTTTAAAGATTCTACTACCCCTCTTTCCATGCTTATATTATGATTGGATTCAAAATTCAAATACTTATTAGTGTGTGTTGATTCACGCTAAAATCTGTTTTAATGTTAATTTCCGATTTAAAACTTCATTGATTTTTCTCCTTTATTTATATTTGTCAAAAAATCATACAGAGCAATATTGCGAAAATTTCATATCTCCACCAGACAATTGGTTTTAAATTTTGATGATTGACTATTTGGGCTTTAAAATGTTCCATGTGAATGTTGGATAAAATTAGTGAGAGGCAAGAGCCCATGGCTAGACCAAAATTATGTTTATGAAAATCGTTATTGAATTGGGAATAATATGCTTCGTCATACATAATTTTGTCAATGTTATTATTGTTTTCACGTCAAATTTGATCCGTTCTATAAGTGTCCTAGTGGGAAACCGACTGTGCCATAAAGTAAAAAACATTACGTACTAGGAACCTCGTCTCACAATTATTGTTGTTCACGAAACTGTTATGAACATTTATAACGAAAAAAACGTCATTTTTTCAATTTTTTTGTAAATTTATTTAATCAATTCTACTAAATCAAAAACTCTCCTATTTGGGTCTAAACTAAATCATCAAAAGATTTCCACTGAGATTGATGTTAAGATAAATAATGGAAAACTAGCTACGGTCTCGGAAGCTTAAAATTTAGGTGTGAACCTGGACACTGATTTGAGGTTTGAGAAACACATTAACGCGGTACTTCAAAATGCATACATGTCTTTGAAAACAGTTTTTGGCGTCAGACATTTTTTGCCATTTGGCGTGAAAAAACACTATGTGAGACTTTGATTTTATCAATGTTTAAATATGCTGACGCTCTATATGGTCCATGTTTAACTGTTGAATATGAAAAGAGAATTTAGAAAATGCAAAATTGTTGTCTTAGATTGATATTTGGTATTCAAAAACGCCGTAGCGTCTCAAATAAACTTGAAGAAATTGGGTGGTTAAACATGAATAATAGAACGATATTACATTCGACGTGTCTCTATCATAAAATAGTACTTACAAGAAAGCCGTCTTACTTACATCGAAAAATAACATATAGGACAGATATTCATAATCTTAACATTAAAAATAGAGGTTTAATTACAGTTCCATTATTTAGGTCAGATCGTCTTTCAGATATCAAATTAGCCATGTCCATAACGGACTTCTTACAGATCTTAAAAATTATAAAATTAGTGAGTTTAAAGTATCTGTTGCTAAATATCTTTTCACTACTCAAACCTGAACACTCTGTTAATTACTTTATTTTGAAAATTAAAAATGTTTCAAGCTATAATTCCTAAACTAAGTCTAAATACCAACTTTTGAATTTTGAATTTTTATTTTATTTCATTATTTAAGCATTTACACTCTTTAAGGTTAAGTGGTAGAGAAACTTTTATGGTGCTTGATGCCTCATAAAAGCTGAACTTCGCCTTTTATTTTCCATTAATATATCTGTTTTTGCATTTATTTTCTTGTAAACATTTATATTTTGGGAATAATAAAGACAATTATTATTATTATCATATAACAGGAAACTGTGATAATTCTTTATATTGTTTTATTAATTTTGTTTTCAATTGATTTGGTAGTTACCATCATTTGATAGCTTTGTATGAGAGCCATTTATCAATAAAACCTTTTTTGAGCTGTTTAAGTCTTGTCTGGCATAGGAATTGTCGGATATTGTGGAATAAAATTCAGTATCCATTGATGAATATTTACACAGGGTGTCTCATTTGAAAAAACTGAAATAACTTCCATTTAAGCTTTTGGAATGTAAAATTCATTCAAGATCCTCCTGTACAGAATAAAAACTTCAAACTGGGTCTAAAAAAATCTTCAGTCGTTTGTCCTTGTACATTGGTAATTAAACTTTTAGCGGTTTTTTAAAAAGGGATGTGCAGATTCAAATTTTTTTGGAAAAAGGTGGTTTTCTCCGAGATGGCTGGGAGTTTTACAAAAAAAATTTGGAAGTGTACTGTACTAACCATTTCGGTTCCTAACATGTAAAAAAAGGTAGGCCTTACATTTGAAAAAAATTACGTCATTAGTCCAGTTTACTAATGAACATAATTGCAAAATGTTCGATTTTAATAACCCTTTCAATACACCTTTTAAATAAATATGTAAGTTATATACAATAAGAGTTATAGGGCTACGACAGAGGTTTGCCGAACCCTGTATAATTGAAAAATTTGATTCGTTTTTCACGTTCAATACTGTTTATTTTAATGCATTCTGTATTTCGACTTCAAAAACGAAGGCAGATTGATATTGTCTAGCTTCGTTTTTGAATTAAGTGCAGAAGCAATTTAACATTTCACGTTGGCGTTATAAGTTTGAATACGTTAACTGGCCTATCTAAGTATCTGAGACTTGTCCAGTTCAAATCTCATGAATATAAAAGACCGGCTTATTGGAAACAAGTTGATTTGTTGAGCAAATATTTACCGCAACGGTTAAATTATTAGTAGCCGATGGCTACTTTGTGTTTAGGAAAGTTATTGTTTCAGAAATGAGCGTTCGGTATACGATGAAGCTAACATTTATTGACTTGTCTTTCGAAATTGCTTTTATGACAAATGATCGAAAGCTAAATTACTCACTACAGTAAACATAATCAAGTTTCCATACAATTGTTCCACAACCTATTGAAAAAAGAATTAAAATTATTGAGACAATCATATTTAATTTTCGTTACTCGTTTGTTGCGTACCGCCAAAATTTTTTGGTGATTAAACGTTAGACATTATTGATAACGTCGATTTTGAAAAAGGTTACTAGAAATGTTAAAATAAGAAAAATTGACTTTTGCAGTTTAAATAATTTATATAATAATGACAAGTTTGGGTGGCTAACTTTGATTAATATCGGTAGTACCGTTGATTAACTCATCAATCAACAGTAGTACCTAATGAAACGCATAAATCCGCATCTTCGGATACAATAAACTTAAAAGGACTCACGCCAAGGCTTTTTGAAAACTGTTCCATCAAAGTTTCGGTGTGAAAGGCCCACAAATACAACAAGTTGGATTTAAAAAAAAGTAGCAGGCCCAAAAAAAATAGTACCTGAAAAGAAAAAAATGACTATGAAAGTAAGTAAGATCCTATCAAAAATATAGCATGTTGAAAGGTCTCGCTACGTAGGTTCTTCTATCTCAAAAAGTTGTGAGATGTATTGATAAACCAAGTAATGCTAATGTATTCAATACCTAAACATATACGGAAGCATACATTCAATTACCTAGCAAAAAATGGTTATCTGATCAGTGAGCTAGCATTTTGTATCACTAGTATATAGGACATCTTTGTTCCTTTGATCAATGGGAGCTATCGCACGCAACATAATCCTATGAGAATAAAGTACCACTAGCTCAAGTAGCCTTTATTAAACATAACGCTAGAGGAACAAATTTATGTATATACGAACGTAAGTATGGCCAATTTTCCAATAATTTCTTGGATGTATGATCCCATAGATAATAACTGAATGAATTAACTCACTGGGCTTCACAATAGATAGTAGCTTCAGCTAAATATTCTGGAATATGGAATATTTCATGTGTCTGTGTACTGTCGGAGTAACTATACACTTATTTACTTCTGGGTGTATCCAATAAAACTGAAAAACTAATTGAAAGTTTGCTACACCAGACTTTTAATCATCATTCTGCGTTAGAAAGTGTAACAAAAGAATCCTCTATACAATCCCGTCAATATTTTGGCCACAATATAAAATATAATTGGTTCAGGAGTATAACCTATCCCAGTTTAAATTTTGGAGATATCGGAATGTTTTTTGAGCTCTGTTATTCTCAAAAAAATGTATGACAACTGTTTTTTCCATGCTTCCAATTCAACTCGATTGACGTGGTTTGTAAAATTATCGTTGTTTATAAAAGTACAGATTTGAATACCAACGAAAATGACCGAGCAATGATTGACAAATATATTTAAAGCCATTCCTATCTTAAGCTTGCACAACATGTTTTATGCGAGCAAGTTTGCTATGAAGTGAGCTAAGGATGATGTTAGTTTCTCCATTACATGAAAGTTCATTTTTGTTGGTCAATATTTTCTTCTCCAGTGTTTGTCTTTCCACAGTCAAAGAAAACAGGAAATTCAGTATATCCACTTTACTGTCCAACTAAAAATTCCTTATTCACAGTCCTAGTATCGCAGCGAGGGTACGCGAATGGCCTCGAATCTAAAGTAAGCGGTGTGACAGGCGTAGATTTCAGTTAGCCTGTTGTACGTCCATCTATCCTCTGCAATCAGTGGGAAGTTGTTGTTATGATAACCAGAAAATTATATGAACATTTTTCATTCACATGAGTATGTAGACGTAAAATAGATCAGTGGACATTTCCTGGCACATGACAGCTTTCATCTTTCGCAATACCAATGTATCTACTCCACTTTCTAGTCAATATTGACATTTCCCTGGAACCTAGTGAGAAAATTCCTTTCCCAATCGCGACATTTGTTTAAACAACAGTTTAAACAGAGTGCTTTCTTTTCAAGCGAAGACGCCCCTGCTTCCACTAGACCATAATTTGCCCCTGGTTTATAACAATTCTGTTAAGAGCGCAAGACTAACAAACCCCTAATTCCCCTCTTCTCCAAAAATATGTAGAAAACGGCAACAGTCAGTAAATTTACCCTTAAGGGAGTGGTCGCTCTCTTTTACATCGACGTAGGTTTTTCCCAAACCTCTGATAATTCTTTAAATGTATACAGTCTCTAGCTGTTTAACTAGAGAGTGGTCCTTCGATTACTATTAGTTTTGACATGTTCAAAATTATGTAAGGAAACCCGCCCAAGGCAAGCAACTTTGGATTCATGTTGTAACCAGCAGTTTATAACCTCGTTTTCTTACAACATTTCTTCTCAAAGTAAAAAACCTAATGACTACTGTTTTCCTATAAGTAATTTTGGTATAAAAGATCTCCCATGTTTTTAAATTAATTGCGTACATGAGTTTCTCACGAAAATGATAAAATTAATCACGCTTTACTTACTTCTGTGTGCCATCATTTAGGTTTTAATACAACTTCTATAAAAATGCTGCAATCTTATTTATAATTAGGATCACAGATATCTAGTTTAGGTTAGAATACATCTAATGCTCTACAAATTACTAGAGGAGTGCCTCAAGGGCCTATTTTTGGTCCTTTACAATTTTCAAGAGTTTCCAGAAAAAGTTGAAATTGCAAATATCATAATAAATGGGAACCTCAGTATCATATCTAAATTATCCAATAAGTTCTGTCTTTCCATAAATGTATCTAAATCGAATGCTACGTTATTCGGTCGGAAATTACCAAAAAGCCGCGTAACAAACAAGATGTCTGTAATCCTGGATAATGACCAAATTTATTTTTCGTCTTGTGAAAAAAACTTGGGGCATACGATTCCTTATCATTCTCAAAAAATACCTCAGTTCTTATAACAAAGGCCGACCTTAAACTTATATATTCCCATTGAAAGTTATTTAATGAACAAACAAAAATGCAGCTATGTGAAGGCTCAGTTTTTTCTCAACTCAACTACGGTGATGTAATTTATGGACCAGCCTTAACCCAATTCCATAAAAAACGTCTACAACGAATTCAAAATTAATGTGTCCGTCTAAATTTTTAAATCAACCAGTGGGAACAGGTTCTAGTGGATTCTCTTCATTCTATTAGATCTATTTTATGCACTGCTGTCAACTCGACCCCACATGAACGCATGTTTAACTATGTGAGGCGCTCAACTTATGGATCGTCGGTTTCTACATGGCTAGCTGTACCAGGACCAGTGCTATTGAAGATATTCGTCCTCTTGAATAAATACGAACCTTTAGTTGATGAAGTCCAACTTGGAATACGCCCATATCCGACTGGAGAATGGAGAAGAAAAGACAGTTTCCACTAGGCATTTAGCTCGTCGAGGGGACATATCATGAATTCATTGCGATGAAAATTCTGCCAATCAATATCAAGACCATCTGAATCAAGAGCATCAAAATCAAGACCAGCCGGATCAAGACCAAAGCAATCAAGGAAAACAAGACCATCTCATTCAATACCACTCCATTCAAGACCAACACAATCAAGACGTAGTACTGAATATCAATAGGACAGTTAGGACACGAAGGCGTCCTCAATATTTAGAAGATTTCCTCGAGAAATAAGAAGGCGGGAAGAATGTCATGATACTACACTTTTGATTAGATTCATGACATTGTCACTTATGTTATAAAGTTGTCAATAATTTTATGTTTGTTGTTTTCTGTAGAATAAAGCCTTATTCTAGAAGTAACCCTGCGCATTCATTACACGGTCCCTGCTCGAATGAACAATCAGTGAAAACAAAATAAAAATGGAAAACGGTATCTGCTCGGGCGCCAGATTTTGTGACGCGTGTTACTCCACGGCCCCTTGACCCTTAGCGTCAAGGGTTCCAGATAGCCTCAGATGGAGGTTACGGAACATAACTGGGGTCTCGTTGAATACAATACTTCTATAACAATAAATAATTAGATAACATTGATCATTTAAAGTAAGTAGGTTGTAAAAAAAAATTTATAATTATTTTTAGTACAATAGTTAGATTTATTCACTAAGTTTATAACATCCTGTAGATAGCATTCTGTCACAACTAAATTTTTTTTAAATTTGGACATTTCTATTCGTAACACAAATTAATAGAAAACTCAAATTTTACAACAGATAGTTGTAGTTTTGATAATTTGAATGAACAAAAACTACATTTTACAAACTAGGTATGTTTAAGTTAGTTTTCTATAAACTATTAATTTAATTCATAATGAAACATAAAATTTGAGGTTTCTATTGAAATCTGTGAAAGGGCAGTAAATAAACATTAAGAGTAACAAACTTACCAATGGAAATTGTAATCCAATCCAGAACCTTCTAGTGTTGTAACCATGGGGAAAAATAAGAGAGTTTGGTTGTTGAGTTGTAAGAGAAAACTGGGGAGGATTGGGAATTTTCGAGAAAAAGAAAAGTATTATTTTTTCTCGTTTGGAGCCTCATTAAAAAGTAATTCTATAGCGAGTTTTTCTTGGTATTACCAAGAAAGTTCTTCATACTGACATTTTTACAAGTTTGAACAAATTTGTATTTGGTAAATATTCCTTTTATTATTTCTATTCTCGTCACATGTATCCAGTTCCAAAGAAGTGCCGTTATCTACTTAATACCAGAGTAGAGAGAAGTTCGTCAACTAATACGAGTTCTTGTTATTGTGAAACTTGAAGGCATTTTCACAATTTTCACCCCGTACCCCGTCTCCTGCTGTTAGGGGGGGGGGTTCTCACTAAGCCATAAGAATTCTAGCATAGTGGTGGCATATGAATATTCCATTTTTTTTAAAAAGGTATTTGTCGATTTAATAATATTTAACTTGTTTGTATTCTAACCATAGAATTGTATTTAATTGACAATTGACATAATCTATTTTGAGAAACACCATAGATATAAGTGTTGATTCTGTGTTAAATTTTTCTGGAGATTTTTGACACTTGTCTAACCAAAGTAAGTTTATATTGTTTATCTCATTTTTTACTTTTAATTTGATTACGTCACCATTTATTTAGAAAGCAACTAAATTAAATTTTCTTTGAAGGTTTGTTGGTATTTTTATTTATGGTGGAGATACTGTTGCTATAAAAGGATTTTAAGATAAGGGAAAATTGCACTAATTTTAAAAATTATTTACCCTGATAGGAATATAATTCTCATGTCTCTTAATTTTGTAACTGAGCTAGACCGAAAGAAAAATTAAATAATTACATTTGAAGTTAAATTATAATTCAATATAAACCCCCATTTAATTTATTTTTATTAATAAAATTCAAAATAATAATAATTCTCACAATAACTTTTATAACTTTTTCACAAAATTTCAAAAGATTGTAATAGTATATTACCATTGATTCAATAGTAATAGTAATTTCCAGACAAGACAAATATGTATATACAGATTTCAACGGCGACCAAAAAAATATGTGCGGCATGCAAAACTTGCCGGTAGTACGGGCATAAGCAATGGTACGATAAGCTAGGTGTAAGCAGGTTAGTTCAGTTACTTAATAACGGATAAAGCGGTATAAGCAATTCATAAGCGGAAGAATAAAGCCTATCACAGTAGAAAGCAAGAAAAATATCAGTGCCTTATTGATACAAGGATCAAGCAGGGTATGATGGAGAATACTACCAGATTAGTAAAAAAAATATACTAATGAACTCAGACTAGATAGTCGGACAAGATGTGGAAACGGCTTCTCACTCGTCCGAAAATATTTTTTCTTTATAACTTATGACTGTTTGAAAGTTGGACAGCTTGTGGCAAAAGCCTCTTCTCTGCCCCACAATCAATTCAAATTTTCAAAATATTATAAAACTGATTTGGTAGTTAGGAAAACGAGTCGACCAATTTAACTGAAAACGGTGAGATAAACTGGATAGTCAATCAACCTATGGCAACAGCCTCAGACTTGTTTGACTATCTTGAATTTACTAATAAGATTATTAAATAAAAATGATACTGCAAATAACGCTACCGGCTGAAAGTTGGACAGCTTGTGGCAAAAGCCTCTTCTCTGCCCCGCAATCAGTTTTAAATTTCAAATGATCGGAAAAATGAATAATTAATAAAATATATTGGTCTCGGAAGACAGGACAACGGGTACCCAAATAAAAGGACCACTGTGATTTAAAATTGATATTCAATCAACTTATGGCAAGAGCCTCAGACTTGATTGAAAATCTTATTAATTTGTCAATTAAAGCTACTAAAAAAAACGAAACGGAGTTATAACCGGCTGAAAGTTGGACAGCTTGTGGCAAAGGCAGAGATAATATTACACAAGTAGATCGGCCACTGTGTAGAAAAAAATGGCCACGCCATCAAAACTAGTGACATCTATATTTGGAGCCGAGTAATACTAATATTAATTTCGCTAAAGGTTCAGATCCAGGCTAAACCTGTCAGTGTTAAAATTTAGCGGGAGATTCAAAAATGAAATAGCGCGGAGAATTCAAAAACGAAATAGCGCGTGAAATTCAAAAATAAAATAACGCGGGATATTCAAAAATAAATTTACGTGGGAAATTCAAATTGTTGTATTCGTAATAATTCTGTAATAGTGAGGTAACTAGTTGTAACTGAAAGCTATATTAGTAGAGTTATTATCTTTGCATTACACTCTTTATTTTGCTATTAAAGTCGAATAAAACCAGTGTAATGTTAGTTACAACTGTTTACCTCACTATTACAGAATTATAACGAATACAACAATAAAAGGTAAAAAAATTAAAAGGCGACATGAGCATTAATCTAGTTTTTATTTTTCCACTTAGGTATAGGACATTCAATGTACAATTACTTTTTAAAAATCACACTTTATTTAATATACTTGAATAAATATAAAAACACAATAAAAAAACATAATATTATTCATTGAAAATTTAATATGTAATTTATTTATAACAGAAAATTCATTGAAAATTTAATACGTAATTTATTTAAAACAGAAAATACATTGGAAATTTAAAATGTAATTTATTTAAAACACTTATTTTAAAATTTTAATATTGTCTATAGTTTTCAATATTTATGTAAGTTTTAAAATATTATGCAGACGATGAAATTGTGATATTAATATGTAAAAATTAAATTTAAGTAGTAATAAATCTATTACTGAATATAATTTTAATGTTGACGCTTTGATATCACAATATTCATCCTCTGCACAATATTTATTTTATTCCAAGAATACTTTAAGTTTCCAATTATTAAAATAAAAACAAATGATCTTGGCTGTATGAAAACTATCAAAAATGTTGTACATTTAATGTTTACACTTTTCTTTATATTTTGCAAACGCCATAGGTACTCATTATGATATCATAATCTTTACAGCTAAGGTCTTTTCCTTTTAAAATTATATTAACTGTGTCCACATAATGAAAAATACAAGCATTGAAAACAATATTGATAAATAATGTATCTACAAAATTCTTAAGATCCATTAAAAAAATAGAAGAAATTTCTGCTAAATCCTCTGAACGAAAAATGTGTTTTTTATGCCATAAGAATTTATCAAGTGTGGCAATCTTTCAAGTAGTTTAGTAGATATACTCTTAAAAATATTATTGTAGTTAACTGGTGGTACACATAAAACCTTTTTTTTAAATTGTTACCAAATCAAATGTTTTAGTAGAATGTTCACAGAAGTTGACTATTGTTATCATCCTCATTCAAGTTGTAGGCAGTAAACTTATAAGTCATATACGCAAAAGCAAGGTATTGCTGTGAACGTTTTATTCTGTAATTTGTAGTTGATTTCCTTCAAAAACTGTACTACCCTTTCATAATGCTGAATTGAATATTATAATATGTTCACATACAAATAAAGTGCAGGGTGCCTAAATACGAAATTCTACGAATATTAACAAAAGTATTGAACAAGTAAAAGCCTCATCTACTCTATTTTTTAATTTTAAAAACTTCACTTTTTCAAAAACCAACCTAGAATATACTTTTTGGAATCACTTGTACTAATTAAAATTCAAGCTAGCATATGCAATACTGAGTTATTTGATTTAAACAATCTCACCAGTTGCAATTAAAACTTGTTTATGTCTGTCCAGAAGTGGATGGTACTTGTGTGAAACTTGAGGTGGACGATAATTGTGAAAAACTTGATGTGGATGGTTGATCCAAATCAAGTTTACTGGAACTGCAAGCTGAAAATTACATAAGAATTTTTTACAATTGAGTTTCCAACATAACACAAGTAACTTTATAAGCTATACTGCCTTTAGCTGTTTTAAAAATACTTACAAGGTTCTTCATCAAACTCATATAGTAAATGCTTCCTTGAATATGTCTTGACTGGTCGTTGTACTTTTCCTACTGGACTATTACTACTCAGAATAAAAGTGGATTCTGAAAAAGTTTTTTTTAATGAGTATCAATAAATATCCAAAAATTAAATTAGCACATCTTTTGGGGATCAACTTAAAACAAAAGTATTTATACATCACTAATCATAATTTGTACAGTTACAATCTACTGTCTATTGTTTGTAGTCACAGCTAGCAATTCCAAATAATAAGCCTATTATTATTTGAATTCATTTTACAAAAAAAAAATCATGGGATGCTTTGAAAGTTTAACTAGTATATTATAATATATTAAATAATTCTCTATACGTCCTCATCACTGAAACCCGGTTAATTATTGGTTTCTAACAGAAATTTGGAAATTTTTCTTCAACTGATAATATAAAGGTGGAAATTAACATGTTATTTAGTACTAACCTTCTCTACTGTTTGTCAATGCATCCAGGAACACAACAATATCTCACATAGGAACTCATCTTCAAATAGGTAGTTATAAAATATTATAAATAAGTAATTAAAAACACCAACAACCACGAAAGAAGGCGATAAAATATAAAATGATTATAAGTTGATACTGACATACTGACACACCCTTTATTTCCGTGCAATAATAATAAACAATATGGCTGCTAGTTCGGTGCATGATTGCAGCCAGAGATAATATACACAAGATTGCAGCCTAATTTAATTTTAGACTCCATGATAGCCAATTGAAACAATTTCATGTTAGGCTCCATCTACCAGCTCTATTTGAAATTTTTAACTTTTATCTTTCGGCTCCAAATATAGATGTCACTGAAAATCGTGACAATTTTGAATTAATTTCTTCAACCCGAGTGCCCGGGCCCTGGGCAAAGGCCTCTTCTCTGCTCCACAATCAGTTTTATTTTCAAATTATCGATCAAAGTTTTGAATATATTCAGGTAATTAGGACGTAATTAGGACAAAGGGTATAAGAAATCAAATCTAGAAATAGAATCTAAAATCCACTTTAAACGGTATCTTATATTAAGCATTCATTAACTAGTGAGCTTAAAAAAAAGTTATAAAAGAAACTGAAAATAAATTTTCTTCTACATACTGGAAAAAGCCCAGTAAAGAAAATACAGTACTAAATTTTAATGAACGGAATACTGATATTGATAACGGAAATCAATTATATTATATTTTAAACTAAATAAAATATTTTCATTGGCTTTCCTAGAATAATTGAACCTTACTTCTGTTTCACACCGTGTTTTAATATTCAAATTACTTGGTCGGGTACTTTTAGCTCACAACTCGGAAAATCAACGGTAGCAGAGAAAAATTCAAAGACGAAGGGTACTATAAGTTCTTAATACGAACGGTAATAATCAAGAGAGACTCAAATCCGTTTTGCTTTCGAATTTATATTTTCATTCCTCCCTACAATTTTTGGTCATTAGAAAAATATTATTTACTTGTAACAAAAAAAATTCCTAATATAGGTACTGGACTGTTTTCGATTTAATTAAAATAGTTCATATACCGTATATCCTCTAGTCTTTGAATTTTGAAAATGGAAATTAATAAAAATTTTATGTTTTGAATTGGAATTAATGTCTTTTGAATTACTCATTAAATAAATAATTAAAGTAATGCTGATATACAAAAACGGTACAAGAAATTTAAGTCGGGAATTAAGTAACGAGTTATATAAAAGTTACTTATAGTCAAGAGACTAACGGAGAAAAATAAAAAGAAGACTCAATATGATTTAAAAAAAATAACTTGTTACAACACGGCGCTTTTATCATTTTATCCGTTTCTTAAAAATACTTCAAGATTTATCTTGTGGAACAATTGTAGATTTTTCAATATTTTTTGAGTTTTTATAAATATAGTGTATACCAATACTTATTCTTAGACTGCATTCTTTTCATGTAGTTCTCCACCAAGCTTCACATGAGAGAGGTTTTGATTACTGCAATTGGATGTTAGCTCTGCTAGAAGAACAACCGCATATTATGTCAAAGATTTTGTGGACAGACGAGGCTACGTTTAATAGTGCGGGTGGTGTTAACTTGCATAATATGCATTTTGTGCTTAAGAAAATCCGCACTGGATAGAGGAAGTGCAGCTTCAAGGTAGATCGAGTCTTAATGTTTGGTGTGGTATAGTTGATGGAAAGATCGCAGGTCCATATTTCTTTGATGAAACTTTAAATGACGATACATATTATTTCTGAAAAATCAGTTGTCTGTTTTATTCGAAAATATTTCCTCACAAACAAAAAGCGATATAATATTACAACATGAAGGGTGTCCTGTGCACTTTTCCAGATGAGCTATAGATTATTTGAATATATAAGTTATCCAAATAAATGGATTGGAAGGGGAAGTATATTTTCATGAACAGCTAGATCTCCAGACTTAAAATGTCTGAACATTTATTTGTGGGGAAGATTGGAGGATTTAGTGTACCAAACTCGACCAACTATGCGCTACGTCATGAAACAGCGCATTAAGGTGCCTGTCCACATGAGAGTAAATTCTGAGAGTTGCTCTCAAGAGTACTCTCAGGGCTGTTTTCATGTGAGAGTATTTTTATGCAAGTCCACTGGAGCTTATGAATGTTCCATCGCAACTCGTGTCAGTACCAGTCGAGATATCTTCTCATAAGCGAGACCTGAATAAATAATTTAATATTGTTATTAAAAAATATATATTTCTGAATTTTTATTAACCTTTTTCTTGAATAACAGGTATTATCTGAATGTATACATATATTGACTCACCTGGTTTCGCAAATTATGCAATTTGCGGTGGATCTCCTCTTTTGTACTGTGAAATTGCAATGCAATTTTCGTCAGCACCTCATTTTTTAGCTCCCAGTTGCGGTACTCTTCTCATTTGATATTCCAAAGTATTGGATTTTTCTCGTATTCTTCGATTAACGCACAAGTCTCTTCCTTGGTCCAAGTGCGTCGTGCCATGTTTGTGGTTCTGAGAGTACTCTCACAATACGGACTGCAGTCGAATCTTTGGGAGTTGCTATCCGATAGCGTGTTTGCGCGTGTCCAGTTGAGAGTAATCTTCTACAGAAGAACTATCGGCGAGTTACTCTCAGGAGCGTGTCAATTGGCGAGTAGTGCTCTCGAGAGCGACTTCGAGGGTATAACTCTCACGTGTACGGGCACCTTTAAACGCAATAAATAGTATATCAACAGCTGAGATTGAAGCGGCTGTTATGTTTAAGCACGATAGATTACAACTTTGTGTGGATAACGATGGAAAATAATTTGAACATTTAATTGGACATTAAGTTTTAATGATCGAGATATCTGTATGATCTTTCTTTCACATATTTGAGTTTAAGTTATAATACAGGGTGAGTCAATACTATTTATACTTACTTATGTTTATGCGTTTCTATTTATATCTCGAGTTCGACAAAAGCTATCAACATGCGGTTTGCGCCACTTTGTTACGAATTCAATCCAGTCCTATTTTAATTTACAATAATTAGGTATTTCCATTGAACATTTTTGGGAAAAACAAGTCTTAATTTTTTTCATTTGAAACTACCCTCTACCTATGACAATTGAAACTAAATGCAATTGTTTTATAGTGGATGTAATTAATGCATCTACACTTATTCTAATGACACTGATCTCGTTAAAATCGGTTGATCCAAACCAAAGTTATAGGTATTTATCCACAAATACTTTCCCACTCTCCCCCACCCTTTATTTAAAAAAAAAAAGTACCCAAATAAATTTGTGCGGAATTTAGGCCTCTTTCTAGTTTACTTATCTGGCACTTGGTATAATTTGGCATATTTTACAAAAAACTGGTTTTTAAAATTTTTTTCACAGGTTACGCCCCCTAGCGGTTAACCTAGAAACTTGAAAGTAATTTCCAGCGATTTCTCTTGGTCACTTTTACTGAGGAATTTTTTGGACCACCCAGTACTTATGTCAAATTTTTAGTTTTCAAAACTCAGTTTAATTTTGAAATATTTGGATTATTCATCGCACAGTAACACCCACAAACACTCTCTTGGTATTTCAAATCTGTTCCTGAAAAAAACTGAATCACAAGAGAATTGCTTGAACAGATAACGACGCACATTCTCGGAAAACATATTCCCTTTCATTTATTGAATTCCTCCGGGAAAAAATTTCCGTAAATGAACAAAATTGCCATCATTTTAACAAGAACGTTTCACAAATACGCCTTAGTTTCAGTCAGCACACGTAAATACTGGCAGCAAACAAAAAAGGGGAATGTCAATAACTACCCATATCTGTCACTTGAAAAAATGTTGGTTTATTTATGTTGATAAAAAGGACCATTAAACGAACAAACTAGATTCAAATGGATACCATAAATGTTGACGAGATGAGATTGTAAGTCAGTCAATCCTTTTTATTGTAGCTGCAGATATATTCAACAGTAATTAGACATCAATAAATATCTTGTTGATAAATCTCTTGAATTTCACCTCTTTTCTGTTTCGGTCGTACATAATTTTTATATGTATCAATTATTTATTTATTCCACGGGCAAGCCCAATCCATATAAAAAAAGTGAACATGACATTTTTTTTCATAGTAGATCAAACTACAAATACATTTACATTATAAAATACAGTAATGGAAATACAATACAATGATGAAAATCAATGAATACAATACAATAATAGAACGACAATTTAATAAAAATGTTAAAAATTTAAATTTTGCTTGTGCAGCATAAACACTACTAATATATAGTACAAAACAAAACTATAACAGACGTCGAAATAATAGTGTAAAACTATTGTTTTGACGTCTATTCATAACACGCTTTACTTAAATATGACAATTGATACAGGAAACTGTAATCAAGTAAAAAACTATAACAATTACATCCATTACATTCAAATGTTTAGTTGAGTCAGGTGGTTCTCAAGAGAATTACTAAAAATCTGTAACATATTGACAGAGTTAGCTAGTCTCATGGCTCTCAGCAAAAACGAGTGGAAAGCATGATTGTATCGATGGAAAGGCACATTAAAAATGTTCTCACCTGCCTAGTTGAGCGAGGTGGCACCAGACAGGCAGATCTTATTTAGAAGCAGTGGACAGTTACAAATACCATTTAAGAGGTTAAATAGCAATAAAAGGTCTTTTTGTTTTCTGCGGCTCTCGAGAGAAGAGATGCCCAATTGATGCTGCCATGAATTTTAGTCCCGATAAGCATTTTAAGCTTAAATGCTATATTGCGAAAAAAAATTTTTTAAACTTGTTCAATCTTCTTAATGTGAATTGAGTAGTGAGGAGACCAAACAGATGAGCAATAATCGAGATGAGACCTAACTAACGAAAAGTAAAGAACTTTAATAGAATTTAAGTTGGTGAATTCACGAGTTGTTCTTTTTACAAAACCCAACATTTTCATTGATTTTTGTATGGCATTAGTGATGTGACAATTGGAACTAAGAGAGTTATCGAGAGTAATTCCTAAATCCCTAATCTGATTGACAGTATCGAGCAACTCACTATCAATGTGATAATTAAATGCTATTGTATGATGTGTGCGATGGAAGCTAATTACATGACATTCACTGGTGTCAAGATCCATGCCATTACACGAGCACCAAGTATAGACATGTTATTCAGTTCTACTTGCAACAATGAGGCATCTATACAATTGTTAATGATTTTAAAAAGTAATGGACCCAAGTGAGATCCCTGGGGTACTCCCGAAGTAACAGAAAAAGCATGAGAATAGAAATGATTTACTCGTACCTGTTGAGTTCTGTCAGTTAAGTAGCTATTTAACCACTGCAACATAGAACCACATATGCCATTTGCATTAAGTTTCTGGACCAAAAGCTCATGGTTTACTCTGTCAAATGCCTTGGAAAAGTCGGTGTAAATTGAATTAAGTCTCTTTTCCAAGGCTTCGGACAGAAAATGAACATAAGTTAACAAACTCAATTCTGCCGATTTACCGGAAATAAAACCAAACTGCTTGGAAATTAGGATCCCAGAACAATCATAAGCGAGAAATTCAGTAATAATACTTTCAAAAACCATTGGAATAGTGTTGAGGATGGATATGGGGCGGTAGTTCTTAATTTCAAATTTGTTACCAGATTTATATATTGATGTGACGTAGGAAAGTTTAAAAAACTCAAGAAAACAGCCTATGCTTAGGGATTTATTGAAGATATGAAAAATTGGTCGCGAAAGTATGAAACTGAATTCTCTAAGAAAAAGAGGCGAGATACCATCTGGCCCAGGTCCTTTATTGAGATCTAATGATGAGAGTGTAGTGTTATTATGGCTTTAGCCCCAGTTATTCAAGAGGTTTACATTACAGAAAGTTTTTCATATATTTTTTAAATGTGGATATAATATGAAGGTATATTAAGTTTAGATTGGATGTGGTCAACATTACAGTTTAAGGTTAGATTAGTGTACTCCGATGAAAAGTGATTTGCAAACAAGTAAGCTCCAAAAGTAACTACCAAGGTATTAAAAGTCATTAAGTCGGGTATAGTGTTGTTTTGACGTTTACTAGCAACACATTTCCAAAAAGGCTTTGCATCCTTTTTTATTGAAATTTCAGTAAAACTAATGTAATCATCGTAGCAATGCCTTGTCAGTTGTTTACATTCTGTTCTTATTCGACAAAATTCCGCGTAACTCGAATGAGTCTTACAGTTTTATAAATTTTGTGAACTCTAATATTGTCCTGAACTAATTGTTTGAGGTTTGAGGAGTACCAACAGGGAAATTTCGTATCTATAATGCGCGATACTGGGACAAACTGTTCAATAACCGAGTAAATAATATCATACAATATTCCAATCATGTCAGAAGGATCTCTGTCATGGAGAAGACTATAACATTTCATAAGTTCTAAACACAGATGAATTACTGGAAAATTTGCATTATTGAATTTGTAATAAAATTCTTCACCAAACACTGATTTTTTATCAACGTTAAGTTTTATGGTAGTTACCAAGGAAGGATGATGAGAGTCATCATTTGCTTTAGAAATAACAAGTTCTTCAGGAGCAAGGATGAGGTCAAGAATAACATTCCTACTATTAACCACATATTTACATTGGAACATATTGTGATAGGCATATAAATTGGAAACTACATCAACAGCATCAACTACTGCTAACTGTGCAGGAGGCTGTACAGTTGCAGAAGAACAGTAATCTTCAACTTCCCAAATAGCTGATGGGAGATTATAATCACCAAACAGATAAAATTTTAAAGCAAAAAATTGTTTACTTAGGATCATTAGCTGATATGAGTGGAACTGATAAATGTTTTCTGGAGATTGAGGTGGAACGTATAAAGCTCCAAATATAAATTTGTTAACCAATTTCACAAAAAGCAACACGATGGGTCAGAGTGGATGAGTAATGATGTACTAGATTCGGGTGAACAATCCTATCTATAAATGTTGTAGGTAGTTGTCTAGTCCAAGTTCAAATATATATTTTTTACGTATTATTTTTGTAACAAAATCTTTATAAATTTTGTTATATATTCTCAATATTTATATTATAAAATGTTTTATATATTGGATATATATGTATTCAAGATGTAAATTCTGTTACATAAATATATAAAAAAAATTATATATATTTATTACGTAACATTTGCTATCGCCATACACGTACCTACTTCGTCTTGTCTTGAAAAAGAAGAAGAAAATTATAACCTTTAAATTGTAACACCCAAGCTATCCACAACCCGCCACAACTATTAAAAATTGAAAAGTTGATCTGTGAGTATAATAACGTTTTTGTCTGTGTGCTTGTGCTTAGATGATTGAAGAATACATTATGTTAGTACTATTATATTATTATTATCAGAGATATGTCTCTCTTGCTATTTTGGGCATGCACGTGGATAAGGCTGAGTAAGCAAAGACTCCAGAGGGAAAAGAAGGGTGATGAAACAGTAACCCTTCAAAACAAGGGATAGTGTTAGTTTTCTATAATTTTTTATATTTTGTTATCATTTAGTTTTTGAATATTTTTAGATTTTGTTTTGCAATATTTTTGTTACAGTATTGTATTGTCAATGTTTATTATGTTAATAAAATAAATGTACGCATAAGCATTTATTTTCTGTTTTTTTAGTAACTAAGAAAACATCCACCAGCTATTAAATATTCCAAATATAGACAAATACCATTTACAATATATCAATATTCAGTTGCTTTATTATGTTTGAAATATTCGTAAGGTAGGTATTGAATAATAGGTATAGTTACAATAATTCCTTTTTTCTTTTGACCCTCATCCATACTAAAAATATTGTATTTCATTTCATCTATAGAAAATAATGTTTTAACAGATTTTTCTCAAATAATTTTTTCATAGATCCAATGAAATAAAACATTTTAGGTAAAGGGTGAGACAAAAGTAAAAATAGGTAACTTTTGTTACATCTATATTATGTAATATTTAATACATAAATATTCTCTAGATATTATCTCATTTTTACATATATATTACATAGTGATATGGACATATTTGAGATGTAATATAATTTACATAATAGATATGTAATATGAATATGTCTCTTTTATATCATTATTGTTATCTAGCTGTGACGGCCTTTGTCAGTATTCAATACATAAATATTATCTCGTTGTAACTTCAGTTTTATATAACTGTGGCTTTTATATTCCAAAAATTACATAAATGTATTCAATATGCTTTTGTGTTTGCTGGGATACGGGGCGTTGAACTCATTAAGATTCTCAGGAACAAGTGGTCAGAACTTTGTAAATACTCTGTATAACCTACTACTATATCATTACAATAGCAAAGTCAAGCAGAATACAAATTTGAAGTATAATACAGAGTATTCCATATAAAAAAAATGTCACTTTAATCTGGCACGGCAGGCTAGAGTCGGTCAACATTTTTTTCGAATACCTTTATAGATTTAAAAGATATCGAACTTTATCGCAAAAGTGAATCACTCCGTGTATCAGAAAAAGGCCAAGTAAAATAAATTCAGAAGGATAATTTGTTCTTATTACACCTACTGTTTGGATTATACGACCAGTAGCAGTGCCGTGGTGTTTGTCAGACAATTGATATCGAAATAAGCGGAGTTGCCGCATCCATAAAAATACTGATATATTAAGATTAACATGCTTTTGACAAAATTACACATTTCGTAGGAATGGAGAGACTTCAAGCCGCTGGTTAATCTCCACTGACAAATTATCTGTTTTTTTTTTGTTATAGATTTGGTGAGTCTCAGCTTTTTCAGTACATACTTTCCAATAAGAGATCATAAATTGATAATTCCATTGTGAATACTTCAAATGTGATTACTTAGTATTCAACCAATAGGGTTCAACTAAAAATAGATTCTTGTTAATGATTAGAAGATCACTACTTCTAAGGGTACAAATTACGTCCCACAGTATCTTATCAAAAAATTCTATTTTAAAAATTTCTTAACATCCGCCTTATAGATTTTGACGTCACTAGTATAAGTTGAAGTTAGTTACATATTTTGACATGGAACAAAATAATAAGAAAAACTAGCTGCACAAATTGATGAAGACAAGAAGACGTTTAGTTTAGAGTGACAGTGAGTAGTTGTGGTTTTATCGTGGTTTAAATTCCTGATTCAAGCCTTTTATTTATAAAATGCTTCAAATTTAAATTGAACAAGGTAAACAACAGAGTAATATATCAATATTTTTGACGTGAACAGGCTCAAACATCCCAATGAAGGAGAAAGAAGAAATTGAAACTTGGAACAGCAGAGAAAGACTTCACATTTAAACTAGTGACGTATGTTCATTGTAAGTTGCATAATTTTAGTAAATTTTTGTTTTCATTATTCTCTGTTAATCTTAAGACTTAAAATAAGTTCATTTTTGAATATCCCATTTGTCACTTATTAATATTACCTAATAAAACATGGGGTCAAAATTTGAAGTTGATCACCCTATTGTAACCATTGTAACGGTTTGTTTTTAATTAGCACATTTTATTAATAAGATAATATTTTTAAAGTTATTATAATCATGTTCGATACTATATTTCGTAGTATTATCGTAGTATGTTGTTTTCACAGGGAAACTTTCGTACAACACCTCATGCGACATTCTGTATATATTAAAATTAAAACTAAATATTCAAGTAAAATACCTCCACTGCCACCTTGGTGACAAGGTATTCAATCAGTGGAATCTGTATACTCGGATTAGGAACTAATTTGTAGTGATCTAGATATGATATTAGGCAGTACCTTAGGTTCGTAGGAGTGCGGAAAGGTCATTCTTAATGGTGATCTTTGTGATGAAAGGTGTGAAGCACCTAGAGTAGTTTTGAAATTTTCGTTTTTTGCAACCATCCATGTTTAGGAACTATTTTCTGTGTGTCTTCGAACTTTAACCTGTTTCAAGGGAGCTGAATTTCCACATTTATAAGTAACCATTTTGGACAAAATAAATTCGTGTGAGAATTTCTGATGTAAAACAATGGTATTTGGAGTATACTGTCAGTTCCATCACACCTGGTGATTCTAGTAGCTTGTTACTTTGAAGCAGTCAGTGAACCAGAAACCACTTATATATGGGTATGTGTTTGGTTGTAGTAATTATATTTTTTTTGTAGTTATCAGTAGCAGCACTAGAAGTGATTGCAGTTATTAAAATATTATTTAGTTAGCTTTTGTATCACGGGAGCATATTAATGGCAAATAAAGTTACCTATGTTGATTATACCACAGATAACATACTTATAGATGGGCATCTTACCGTGGCGCTCCCTACCGCAAATTCATTTTGACGGGTGGCGTTACCTTACCAGTCGGAAAAGTAAGCTCTAACACCTTTTACATGGTTGTAGTCCTCGCTAACTGCCAAAAGAGTAGATTCCTGTAATTTGACAGTTTTTGGCGCATATTCAAAATTATTGTAATTTTTCATTTATCGCAAAATGGCATTTATGGTCCATTTTTTGATATTTCATATAAAGTAACTGAACATTCTATTGATATTATATTAATAACAATGAAATAGTCAAGTTAAATTGAATGAAATGTCAAAATATGGACCATACAATGCCCGAAATGGGGAAAATTACAATAATCAACTAGTTTATATATTTTTATTCATTACCAAAAACAACACAATAAACAGATCGTTTTTTTCATTTATTTCAAGACAAACAGAAATACGTAATATAAGAGCTAAACAATACAATAGTTAATGAATAAAATTGAGAAAACAATTTTGAAAAGACTCAGCATGCGCTGAAAGGTGATGAAAACTTTCAAATTAGATAATATGATTATAATTTTCATCAACAGTTATAAAAATGCATGTTTAAAACACATAGAAATAGTGAGCTCCACTATGGATTGCAGGAATAATTAAATATAAAACAATGATGTATAAAGCGAAAGGATGAAATAAATAATAATAAATCGAAGAAATGATAAAATGGGACTGGAATTTTTATATCTTTTGGCTCAAATTTTTTTTATTTCACAGTCAACTGTTTTGTAAAAGTTCTACAAGTAAGAAAAGTGATATAAGTAAGCACACAAATGTATTTGAATATACAGGAGCCTACAATAGGTAAAAAACTTGAAGAGCTTGATTAACTGGTACTGTGGGTTGCTATATATACAATAAAAAATGCGAAAAACATTGACTTTCACAGATTGCTACAAATAATAAAACTAACTAAAAACCAAAACTTGCATACTATTAACAAAGGGTAGTTTACAATGCCAATCTAGTAAATTGAATGTATGTATGTATGTATGTATGTATTTTGGGGTAACATTTACTTAGACCTAAAAGATCTATTGTGCCCCCTTACTTCTACTTAGTTTCTGAGGAGAGTCTCAGATACTAGTAGCTCCTTTAGTCCTATTTCCCGGAGGAATTTTAGGATATCTGCAGGCCTCAACTTAGGTAACTGTCCCTCTTCTATCCAGTAGTCTCCCAGGTACTGTGCCCTAGGATTCTGAAATACTGTGCAGTTCGCAAGTATGTGGATGGAGGTTTTTTCTTCCATTCCACAAAATCTACAATCTTCTTCCTCCACTATTTTGAGCTTTTTAAGGTGTCCATTCAGGCGACAATGTCCCGTTAGGATTCCTGTTAAAACTCTTAGTGCAGTTTTGCTTTGAATTATGCATTCATTTGATCTCAACAGGTTGTAGTCACCCAGAAGAATCTTTGATTGCCTAAGCCCTACTAGATCTTTCCAATTGTCAGATCTTCTCTTTTCTTCGGCTTTACCTATTTCTTCCAATATTACATTGGAGCTGATTCCGCAAAAAGGTTCCGGCCCCCAAAAGGGTATTTCACTCCCCCTCTTTGCTAGTTCAGCTGCTATTTCGTTTCCTTCTATTCCAGTGTGTCCTGGAATCCACAGTAAGGTGACTATATTGTTCTCGCCTAGTTCATTAAGTTTGCCTAGGCATTCCCACACCATTTTGGAACTGATTACACAGGAACTCAGCGCTTTAATGGCTGCTTGACTATCAGACATTATGATAATCCTTTGCCTTCTATATCCTTTGTCAATATTGAACTGGGCACACTTTCTTATTGCGTGAATTTCCGCTTGAAAGATACTTGGGGTTTTTCCCAAGCTTTCAGAGTGTTTGGTTCCTGGCCCGTATACTCCTATCCCAGTTCCTTCTATTGCTTTTGAGCCGTCTGTGTACCATTGAATGGCATTCTTTCCAAGTCTGGCAATGGTATAGTAAATTGAATAGATGAGGCTTTTACCTGATGAAGATCCATACTAAACGATGAAATAAAACAAACTAAATTGTTTCATTTTATCGTTTGATCTAATAAATCCTGAGGAGAATATGACTCATCAATATATTTATAAAATTTTTTAATTAGCTCAAACACATAGTACTGTGAAGGTTTGAATATTTGTTTCTCGAAACTATTTACCTTTGAAAATTGTTCGTCCTTTTTCCAGTAGACTTTTATTGGCACTTCGAATGAAGGGAGTCTTCATATATAGTGTTCCATAATGTAATAGTTATTTATGTATCAACAAGCGCGTAATACAGGCGTTTAAGGACCGCAACGTGTAAGTAAGTATTAACACGTAAGGTCCATAAACGCTGTTTATGCACGACCGTTTTAATAGTCATTTATTAATGAATATACAAAATTTTATGCATGACCGTATTAATGATAGTTTATTAATAAATATGATTTATTTTCTATTTTTCACCTTTTGTGAGTAGGTTATTATAAATGTTTAAGTTGGATAAATTTTATACCTCGATATTATTATAAGTCACCCTGGATAACAATCTACCAAATCATTTGTATAGTTAAATAAAAATAAGTCTTATTTAAACTAATAAGATGATAAAACAATAATCTATATACCTATACGCGTAACCATAGCAACCAAGTCAATAGGACAAGAATAGGTAGACGCCATTTTTATTTACAGTCGACTTCACGTATTCCAAGTTACTTAGTATATTTTCGAAGAAGTTTTATATATTTTGTTTATGTAATGGACAGTAAAGCAGCAGAAGATGCAAAATTAAGTTTACTACTCGCCACATCTAAGAGAATATACGATAAGGTCTACGATGAATTTGTTAGCTGGTGCAAATTGAAAAATGTTATAGATGGTAATTATACAGAAAATGTATTTTTTGCATTTCTTCTGGAAAAGTCCAAATGCCCTAGGCCGTCGTCTCTATGGTCATACTATTCGATGTAAAAAGCAACTGTAAATTTGCACAATACTATAAACATCGTTAGATATTCAAGATTGACAACATTCTTAAAACGGAAATCAGACGGTTATAAACCAAAAAAATCAAAAATTCTAACCAGGGAAGAAATGGAATTATTTTTAGTAGATGCTCCAGATAATTTATATCTTATGATGAAAGTAAGTTAATTGTCTTTTTTTATTTTAGACTATTATGTTAATATGATTATTTATTGTAGGTTGCACTAATTTTTGGTATTTGTGGAGCATGTAGTCGAGAGGAATTAGCTAATATTTCAATAGACGATATTTAAGATTTAGGAACAACGTTATTGGTAACCATATACGAGCATCTAAAACTAAAATTGACCGCATTTTCAGTGTGATTGACAAAGAGCAGGAATCACCAAGTTATCTCGACTTATATTAAAAATATGCTTCACTACGTACGACAAATATCAACCACGGACGTTTTTTTGTGTATTATCGTAATGGAAAATGTTCCAGTCGGGTGGTTGGAAAGAATACATTTGGTCAAATTCCTTTTAAAATAGCAACTTATTTAAAATTGCCTACTCCAACAGACTACACAGTCCATTGTTTTAGACGATCTTCAGCCACTTTGTTAGCTAATGCAGGTGAGGATATCCTCAACATAAAGCGACATGCTGGTTGGAAGTCTACAACGGTGGCAGAAGGTCATATTGAACATTCTGTGGCAAATAAAATGAAAATCGCCAAAAAAATTGTAAATGCTGATATGCCTTCTACTAGTCGCACAGCTGAATTTTCAAATTTACATACCGATTCCTTTGAGCATACACCTTCTTGCAGTAACCCAAATCATACGGAGTTAGTAGAAGTTCGTAGCAACTTACAACAGAGCAAGGTAGCAATTCCTAACATTTCTATAAGTAATTGTTCAAATTGTGTTATTAGTATAAAATTATAAGTGTGAGGATCTTATGTTTGGGCTTTTAAAGTTATCATTTCTTTATTAAACTCATATTTTGTTAATTGTACCTGTTAAGTTTTGTCAAGCAAAATAGAAGTCAAGCCGACGTAACAAGACGCACCGAATGGAGAAAGTCAAGTCGGTTGCTCCGTTTCCAACGTGACAGAAGTTGTCAAACGAATATAGACATTATTTTTTAATTTGATTATGGTTACCTATTTCATGTTAGTATTTTAGAACATAAAACAGTTAGAAAAGAAGTGATTTGTTTTCAAATACAAGTTATTACAGTCCACTATCGAAGGGAAAACAAAATAAAACATTTTGGACCTATCGAGCCGGATCAATATTGGAACATATAACAAGGCACGTCAAAGTTGTAGCACAGTGTCACCTTCCTCATTCCTTTGTGATTTGAAAATATTTCTCGATTTAACGGTATACTTAGTTCATTTTGACTGTTACAATCGACACAATTGAAATTTAGTACTTTGAACATACATTTGACTTTGCTTATTCTATTTTGGCCTTCATTTAAAGGATATTACTCATAACTACGTACAATTCATAGACACGAAGTCAAAAGAACTTGATAACTTGGATAAACTGATCAGGAAGCGCGGTTCAATCAAATCTAAGCTAACAATTTTTAAAAAATTCATTCATGAACTAGAAATCGCTTATCCTGATAAAATAATTACGGATGTCAACATTCTTTATGATTTAGAACAACGGTTAGACATTTCACGTACATACATTGACCTTTTTGACGATATACAAATTGACATTGAACAACTCGACAATGCGGGTAGCCAACTGTCAGAAAAGGAAGATTTCTAGACGAACTTTTTTCCTTACACCGCGAGGGCAAAGGCAATTCTAATGGCTAGCTCACCACCGGTTACTGATGGTCCGGGTAATCTTAACAATAATTCCAGTGCTTCCTCTGTATCTTCTCGAATTAAAACGAACAACGTGAAATTACCTGTGATAGATTTACTGGAATTTGACGGAGATGCTAACCAGTGGCTCGGTTTTAGGGACACGTTTCATTCACTAATTCATACTAGGGAAGACATCAGTGATATACAAAAGTTTCACTACCTCGGCAGTGGGATCTAGATTATCAGAAACCTTTGAAAATTTAGAGTTTTCCAGCGCTAATTATCAAGATGCTTGGAGATCTTTATGCGAACGTTTTAACGACGAGAATATTTTGATAGAAACTCACATTAAAGCACTTTATAACTTGGACAAAATTAACCACGAATCGTCAACAGCTCTACGGATAATCATAGATGTTGTAACCAATCGTTTGAAAGCTCTAAATAACTTAGGGGAGCCTGTTGAGCACTGGGGTAGTTTGATAAAATTCTTGGTCATCGTTAAACTTCCGGAGCGTACTATTAACAAATGGGACGAGGCTAAGGTCGGGTTTAAACGTCCAACATTGGAGAATTTATTAGATTTCTTAAAGATACGGTCAAATAATTTGCAATCTAAAGAAAACAACAGAGAATCAAGTGGGTCAATAAACAAACAAAGGGTTAGAGCTGAAGTAAAACCAAACAAACTGAAATCTTTCGTTACTTCTAGCAATGGTATAAATACATTTTGCAAATTCTGCAAAGGTAAATATAACATATTTGATTGTTCTGAATTTACAAAATTAGGCGTGAATAGTAGAATAGAACAGGTCAAATGCAAGGGCTTGTGTATCAATTGCCTTAGATCAGGCCATTTAATCAAAGAATGCCACTCCGCTTCATGCAGGGTGTGCAAACATCGCCATCATATATTATTACATATTTATAGGGATAATTCTAAAGAGGAACAAGAAGTTCGAGTGGAAAATATCACAAGCAGCGCTGGAAACATAACATTGACTTCACACGATACTTCTAATATTAATCAAGTTTTACTTTCTACTATATCAATTCGCGTAGTTGATTGTCACAATAAAACACATTTAGTAAGGGGGCTTTTGGATGTGGGATCACAATGTAGCTTCATAACAGCAGATCTCTCGGATTTGTTACAGCTCGATAGAACGTCAACTAGTCTAACTATAGCGGGAGTTAACGGAGGTTATTCTGAAGTAAGACAGAGGTGTATAGTTAGCGTGCATTCTTTAACAAGCGAATTTGCGATAACACTAAACTGCTTGATAGTACCTAAAATCACAAGTGCCTCACCTAACTTTAGAATCAATCGAAACGATTTAGAAATTCCTCAAAATATTAAACTGGCCGATCCCAACTTTCATATTCCTGACAAAATTGATATTCTCATTGGATCAGACTGTTTATACGAAATACTTTGCACCGGCCAATTGAAGCTTTCAAAGAATGGATCTATTTTACAAAAAACCAAATTTGGTTGGGTAGTAGGAGGACCTATACGAAGCTTAGCTTCCCAAATAACTCATTGTAATCTTTCGAAATATGAATCTTTAGAGAAACAGGTAACTCGGTTTTGGGAAATCGAAGAATTTCCTGAAAGCAAACCCTGGTCAAACGAGGAGAAAATAGTTGACAAACTTTTTTAGAACATACAAAGCGCGATGAAAACGGTAAATTCATAGTAACGATTCCTTTAAAGGCTAGTTTAAATAATTTAGGAAACTCAATTGAGACTGCGAAAAAACGATTTATGCATTCAGAACGAAAACTTGATAAAAACCGTGATTTCAAGCGAATATATCAACATTTTATTGATGAATACAAAAGTTTGGTCCACATGACAAAAATAGATAACCCAAATTTAGCTCATCATACGTATTACATGCCTCACCACGGAGTTTGGAAAGAAACTAGTATCTCAACTAAACTTCGGGTCGTTTTCGACTCATCATGCACTTCCAGTAGCGGTTATTCATTTAACGATTTACAAAGAGTAGGACCTACTATCCAGTCAGATTTATTTTCCATTTTGATACTTTTCCGCAAACATAATTACGTAATTTGTGGTGATATTGAAAAAATGTATAGAATGTGTTTCGTCACCTCAGAACAAAGATCCTTACAGAGAATTTTCTGGAGGGATAACCCCAATGAACCTTTAGACATTCAGTTGAACACTGTCACATATGGAACTTCTGCTGTAGCATTCTTAGCAATTCGATGTTTATACCAACTTGGTTTGGACTGTGATGACAGTACCATATCCGATGTTATAAAAACGCAGTTTTACGTAGACGATATGCTTACCGGCGCATCTACCATTGAAGAAACTATGCGTATCGCCAACGGCGTAAGAAATGTTTTACAAAGTGGAGGGTTCCGTTTGTGTAAATTTATTTCAAATAGTGCGGAGGTTTTGCGAAATCTAGAGTCGCGTAATGAAACAAATTTGATGGACTTAGGTATTAACGAAAACGCTAGAACATTGGGAATGATTTGGAATTCAAATGCTGATTGTTTTTTGTACCACATTAACTCAGATTTTCATAGACAAATAACAAAGAGAGTAGTATTATCGGATAGTTCTCAAATTTTCGATCCTTTAGGACTTTTAAGCACTAGTATTATCTTGGCTAAAATCCTTCTTAGAGATATTTGGTTAGAAAAAATTGATTGGGATGAGTCGCTTTCTCTAAACTTAAATACTCGGTGGTTGGAATTTCGCAATGAATTGAATTATTTAAACAATCTCAGAATTTGTAGGCAAATAGTTATCCGCGACCCAATACTGACAGAACTTCACGCATTTTCGGACGCATCAATTCAAGCTTATGGATCCTGTATCTACCTGAAATCTAGTAATAAATTTGGAGGAAGCTCTGTTCGTTTGGTATGCGCTAAGTCTAAAGTTTGTCCTACGAAAATTCAAACTATCACTAGATTAGAATTAATAGCAGCTGTATTGATGTGTAAACTAGCAAATAAGGTATATTCTTCATTGAAACTCAAATCTGTTAGGATAGCGTTTTGGACTGATTCGAGTATAGTACTTGGAAGGATTAATACTTCTCCAAATCTCATGTATTTCAAGTATTCGTGGCAAATCGGGTTTCTTTAATTCAAGAGCTTTCAGATATAGAAAGCTGGCGTCATGTTCCTACTAAGGACAATCCAGCCGATTTTGTATCTAGAGGAGTTGGGCCCAGTCTTTCAGAATCTACCGACGTTTATTGGAACGGTCCATCGTGTCTTCATTACGAAGACAATAAATGGCCGTTATATGTACAATGTAAGGAACCATTACCCGAATTAAAAAGGGTTGTTTTGGCGAACAAATCAACAATTCAGAAAATAATCTTTTTCGAAAATTATTCTAACCTATCTAAGTTGGAACGAGTTATTGCATATTGTCTTAGATTTAGTAAAAACTGTTTGCTTAAAGCGAAAAATAGAATTTTAGTGCCTCTAACTCGCAAATAAATTGATAAAGCTAACATTATATTAGCCCGCATGGCTCAAGCATATTCATTTGAAGCTGAAATTAGTTTACTCAATGAGGGTAAACAGATTAACAAACAATCAAAAATAGCAAAATAAAATCCAATTCTAGATAACGAAAAAATTCTCCGAGTAGGTGGTAGAATTTCTTATTCTTCATTTTCTTATAACAAACGATTCCCCATTCTTTTATGTTCTAAGAGTTACTTTGCCCGTTTGTTATTCTCAAGAGAGCACAAAGCCCTAATACATGCAGGGCCTTCACTGTTGTTAGCACATACCAGAAACAAATTTTTGACCCTTTCGGGTAGAAACCTTGCAAGAAAAACGGTTCGTAATTGCGTTACATGTTTTAAGGCGCGACCGGTAACCACTATTCCCATCATGGGAAATCTATCTGTATCTAGACTTAATCCTGCCCCTCCATTTTATACTACAGGAGTTGACTACGCTGGATCTTTTAAGGTCAAAGATAGACAGGGAAGGGGTTGCAAAATAAATAAAGCCTATATCTGCCTTTTTGTATGTTCCGTGACGCGTGCATTACATATCGAACTAGTGTCAGATCTTACTACCGAGGGTTTTATAGCATCATTTAGCTCGAGACGAGGAAAACCTTCTCAAGTATTTTCTGACAATGGCACTAATTTTGTAGGAGCCAATAATAAGCTCAAGACACTTGGACACTTTTTACACGGAAACTCTCGACAGTTGACTGAAATTTTGGAAAATGAAGGTGTTTCCTGGTCGTTTATCCCTCCTCATTCTCCCCATTTCGGAGGCCTTTGGAAAGCCGCAATAAAATCCGCAAAGTCACATTTATTGCGCGTTGCAGGAAATGCTATATTAACTTTTGAGCAATTATATACACTGCTGGTTCAAATCGAGAGTATTCTTAACTCACGTCCTATGCACCCATTATCATCCGATCCTTCTGACTTACATCCTCTCACACCCTCTCATTTTCTAATTGGACGTGCCATGACTACTTTACCAGATTCTGATTTATTGGAAATACCTGAAAATCGACTTAAGCTATACCAAAGAATTCAACAGCTTCAACAACATTTTTGGGTTAGATGGTCGTTAGAATACATATCAGAACTTCAACAAAGAACGCAATGGAGGTTTACACAAGGTTCCCTCCAACAGAACGACTTGGTTCTTATCAAAGAGGACAATCTTCCTCCTTGTAGATGGTCTTTGGGACGAGTTCTTCAGATACACCCTGGAAAAGATGGAGTGACTAGAGTGGCTACTTTAAAAACTAAATCTGGTTCAGTAAAGCGAACTTTGACCAAACTGTGCCGGTTGCCGTTAGGCGTTGAAGACTAAGAACGTGTTGAGAGTATTCGTTATTCCTTCCAAAACGGGGACTATGTTAAGTTTTGTCAAGCAAAATATACGTCATGCCGACGTTACAAGACGCACCGAATGGAGAAAGTCAAGTCGGTTGCTCCGTTTCCAACGTGACAGTAGTTGTCAAACGAATATAGACATTATTTTTGAATTTGATTATCGTTACCTATTTCATGTTAGTATTTTAGAACATTAAACAGTTAGAAAAGAAGTGATTTGTTTTCAAATACAAGTTATTACAGTCCACTATCGAAGGGAAAACAAAATAAAACAGTACCAAATATTTCCATGATAATAAATAATAATAAAGTTTGTTTTACTAACTACATGTGCATTTTTAAAAGAAAAGAAAAAAAGATTTACTTTACCGCCCGGGGGGCGGTCGCTAAACGTATTTATAACCTGGACTTTTTCGCCCGGTCGTGTATAAAGAATTTTATTATTTGCAAATATAATTTTATACTATATGAGTTTCATATTACCTTTCATACGATTATCAATCACTCAGAATGGCTTTAATGCACTCCAATACTTATTAGACACACTATTTGCTTGTGGATGGAATTGTTTCTTGTGGGATACAATTGATACAAACAAATCTCCATTATCTTCTTTGGTTTATAATCTAGAACATAATCACGCTTAATAACATTAAAATTATCTTTTCAAATCCGGACATTTGTTTCCACTTCATTATAAACCAAAAACTACTTTAGTAATATGTCGTGTTATGAAAGATGTTTTGTTTTATTTCACTAAAATAAAACTTACCAATATTATCTATATTATTATTATACATTGTCTTTTTCGGTAATGATTATTAATAGATAATATCAACTAAATCACATTCCACAACAAACTTGGAGCACGACATACATAAACCGTGAAATGGCGTGAAACTACAATGTGAGCCGTAGCTGTGAGGCATGCGCGAATATCTAGAATAACTACCAGCAGCGATACAGTACTCATTAAATCCGAAATTTTAGTAGATTTTAGTAAATTTTCCGACTCGCTAGGTGGCCGTACCATCGCGCGTTCTGAGTTACCATACCCTGGATAATACTCCTTATTTTTTTTCTGTTAATTTGCCTCTACTTTGCTTGATTACAAAAGTGTAAGATTAACTTTTGATGTACAGTAAATAAGAAATAAAAAATAGATTAGATATTTAACGGGGAAGAAATATATAAACACGTTGTTTTTAATAAGTTTAGTTTAACGTAACTCGATAATGCATCTAATCATGTCACTCTATATTTTTTATATCAGTATGTACAATCTTTGTAATTATTATTCTAGTTTCTATGCTGTCTACATTTTATAAGTACTGATGTTTTTCTTATCAATCTTCTTAATTGCTTATATTTCATTTAAAATTATATCTACTTTCAACTAAACCAATTAATTAATTATTGGTGAATAAATATCTGATATTTAAATTAAGTTAAGTTAAGATTTCCATATTCATTTTCACTTTAGTAATTGCTAATTATTTTGGGAACTGGAAGTGAAAAAGGAATTTGGTCTTAAATATACCTAGACGTATAAAATAAATATACTCATAGTAAATATTGGGGAAAATATTTATACGATATTTTCTTTAGGGTTTTTTTGCTGGGACCTGGAGCTGCAAACATTTTTGGATACGACTGGTTTCTTCCTATCGGGATTTTGGAGATTTATCGGCATTGAATTTACAATTATTGGCAGCTGGGTATGCTGGCACGTGATGGCGCTCGCATAGAGAACATCTTTAAGAAAATCTTCCTCCACTAGGCATAGAATATGAACATAATTTAATTCTGATCTGACTTTACTGCTTGTGTATGAATAATTCACACTTACAACCATAATTTTTTTATATGAATACTTTTATGACGTTTTAGGGAAACTTTACCGATTGTTAAGCGTTAAATTAATGCTGTTGTTTCTATATAATTTAAATATTTCTCGGCAAACTGGTAAGTGTATAGCTTATATTATGCGCATGCGCTCAAGCGGTGTGGCTTATTCACTTGTTTTCCCATTTCGTCGATAGCATGCATTAATATCGCCTGTAGATATGTGATTTGTACATACTTTGAGTATTGCTTGACATTATTTTTTTCAACTCATAATTATGACATATAATTTTTTACTTATAATTGGATTTTAAGTTCAAGTGAATGCTAGTAATTGCTTGCTTGTACCTCATAGCACCATTCTAATTTCACAATCTGGGTATACTTAGACGCTTTGCTAATGATGCTGGTAACTAAATCAGATAAATGTTATCGAATATTCTCTATTAAATTCTAGCCAATAGTAGTATAGTATATATAATTTTTTCTAGCATGAAGAGAACCTTACCTACTGCTACGATCGAATAAACTTTGTTAAGAATTCCCGTCTTTTTTTTTGTAATTTGTCACTTATTTGATACGTTCAAAAGTGACAATTCAAACTGGGTGGTTGCCTGGGACCCTTAAGAGATCAGTCTGGATAACTGTTTACTCTTTTGAACCTCCCCATCTCCACTAGAGATGGCAGCACGCCTACAGTCGTAGGTAGCGACTTAATTTTCTTTATTCATTAGTACATACATTTTGCCAATATAAATATTTTAGGTTGCACGATAATATTACTAGTGAATAACAAATGCGATGTCTCTCAAATAGTCCAAACTTAGACTTGCTTGAAGATGTTTAATTAAATTGGAAAATTTAAATATTTTATAATCACGTCTACTACTACGTTCTGGCAACACTAAATTCTACTCCACTTCCACTTTATGTCCACCTACAACTGCAACTGCAGAGCAAATAATCACCTGAAGATAACCTCAAAACCGACAAGTAAGCCCTTTCCGAATTGTGAATTTATTGATACCTTCAGTCTAGAGATCCCCTTTTTTTTCCTGCTTTAATGTTAATGACAATTTAACACACAGGTAGGTATAAGTTATAATGTTGAATTTCAATTTTGATCATACAGTCAGAAGCTTTCGCGGAATCATGAGAAACTGAAGGTGCGAGGCAATTGAGTGAGGTATATTCTTCATTGAGAACAAAGAACATTGCGTCCATAATGCATCCATTAATCCCCATTGTTGCAGTTATAAGATAGTACGTTGAAGAAAATAGGGGTGATACACCACTGATCCAACGTTTTGGCTACAGAAGATGGATCTACAGTGTTCGAAACTTGCAGGTCATTATGTTATTTTTACTTTTTCAGAGGAATCCACACTTTTTCATACTCCCAGTAACAAGAGACCATCAAGAGCACGCTACTATTTTCTTGTAACAGATCTCAATTGCATGTTATCTGGGAATTTCATTTAAATTCACAAAATAATAGTTCATTTCTGACGTTTGTGGTTATTTCAGTGATTCTGTATTCATGGGAGATGTATTAAGCACTTACGTTATTTGAAATCATACTAACTTATCTACTAAAAAGGATATATTTTAATTGAGTTGGTGTATTAAACCTACCTATCCTGTTACTATTTTGGAACCGTTTTACACAGCTAAAAATTATTCCAAAAACTACTCTGAAATTTACCACGAAAATGTTGCCAGGAATTTCTCCAAAAGTTTTGTAATATTTTCATGAAATCTGTATTACACGGGCAATAAAACTACCAAAGTAATTCATACGATACGCATGCGCAGACGGGTTATTTTGTTACAGCTGGGCATAACACTTTAAACTATTTAAAAACGTAACAATCTAACAAAAACGATTTTCGCAATTTTAATGCGCTTCAAATACATTAATTGACTTTTGGAATATATTGACTCAAGCACTTTATGTACATTTTTACTTAACCTTCAATTTATTACAAAATAGTCTGATTAGATTATGTTATGTAAATTGCAGTGACAATCACCACACGCAGATTATGTAATTATAATGTTTGCAATACCACTTATCAAACATTATCAGAAGCATCGTTCTTTTTGTCAAAAATAGTTCGTCAATGCGCAGAGGATTTTCTCGTCCACTCTTTCTTTCTCTCTCTCTCTCTTTCTTTTATCCGGAAATATTAACTTTTCACAACAACTAACTATTCAAAGAACAGTTTTTCTGTACACATTTCCATTCGCAAAATGACATATTATGATTGTCAAAGTAATCAAATAATCATAGGTGACGTTTTTCGTTCCTGTTGAAATTAATTTGCTTCACGAATTTAAAACATGATTTAAACTCAAGTTATTATAAACATACATTTTCATTCCACTCACGTGATTATAATATACCCACATATTTATATGAATTCGGGTGATATTATCATTTATTATTTATAGCTGCATGTTTATGTCTGAAACAAATTTATACTGTAGGAATACCTAATAAAAATGAATCAAAATCTGAGATTGATATGAAAATTACACATATTACAGACAAGACTACAAGAGTCACGTAACTTATTACCTGATATTTTACAGGCAAAGAATAGAAAACAATACCACACATTTTTGAATTGAAGAACAAAAACAATATTAAATTATTTCCAGATACTATTGGGATATTTTATTTCTTAAAAGGTGAGAGAAAGAATATTGTGTACCGGATGTTTGATTAAGAGTGCTAACTAGCTGTTACTCAGAAACTACAGTACAGCTTACAGAAAAAAATCAGTATCACAGACTCCCATACAAGAAAAAGCTGGAAATTAATTTAAGTTCTTTAATCCACCGCTAGAGGGTGTAGTTCACAATAATATCACAAAAACATAATTTTTCCATAACTAATATACCTTTGTAGTACCACCAAATTCAAATATTCGTAATCACTAGATCATCTTACGTAAGTTTGCTACAGTACTTTTTCCTCTATCTTGTAAAATAACTGGTAGGGGTGAGAGGGAAAGCTGACTCAATAAAACTGTTATAGCTTGTGTGTAATCATGGAAATCGGTAACTTAATCGGAGACTTAAGAATCGTGGTCTATTATCTCCGCAATATGTGGCCTTTCAATTTCACATTCCTAAGCGCACTCTTTATGAGAACGAATTGAACAAGCTGCTCAAAACGAAGAACTTGTAATTCCAAATGTTACTGTCAGTAACTCATAAACAGACAACTCCTTGGTGGGGGCACCCCACCTAGAGCTACGCTGTAAATTTCGTTGCGATAAAAGGGCTAGCCTTCATTCCTTAGTGAATAGATTAACTTATTTTGTCCACAACCACTTAATAATAAGTCAATATTTCACCTCCTAACAAAAGGTATATGGTACCCATATATATACTAGAGTGAATTATGACATAATTCACGCTTCTGCATTTAAATAACATGCCATGACAACTCAACACTCACAAAATTTTGGTACATAGGTGATTAGTGATGGGGGTACAATATGATATAAACTATTAAATCTGCGTATCGTATCGTATCGATAAAATATCGAAATTTATAGTATTGTTACTTTTCATAACGGTATTTTTTAATATTGATATTTTTAAACCAATGTATTTATAACGGTATGGTGTATCGATACTTTACACAGTATCGCCCATCTCTATACGTCACATTTGACGTACTCCTGAAATTTCTTAATTTTGACGTTAGAATTGTCAATAATACCAAATTCTTACTTTCCGTTCTACACTCACCTTATTTAATAAAGAAATCAAGGGTCGTGGACAAAGTGTAGTATTCTACTAGCAATTTATAGCCATTATTCACCCTGCGTTATTTACCCTGCGTGAATAATGGTTATCATAAATTGCTTGTTTAATAATATACTATTCCTACTTATAACAAAAGGTAATAACGGAAATCAGTTTACTGGGGATATAGCTGTTATTAACGGGTATAATGAGAGAATAGAAGATGATTTAAACAGTCGCCATAGGCATAAACAATTTTGTCCACGACTATTTGATAATTTTCACATTTTACGTGTGTTTCTTCAAGTATAATGACGTACATTATGCACCAGTGAATAATAGGTGTGGATAATGGGTGTGGATAATGAAAAGGTCACATGACACATAATTATATTGAAGATTATTAATATACAAATGACACAATATATTATTTAAAAATTTTCACCGCGGCGGGGATTCGATCCTATGTCTAAAATTCCTCATTTAACCAAGTCAGAGCCGTAAACGATCAGGCTACGAAGATATATATAATAGTTTTTCATGCTGCCACTTTTTTCTATCAAAAGTTCAGTTGCACTCATAACCTTCAGCGTTCTTCAATTTTCTCAGCGAGCCAAGCCAACAGACTTTTCTGTTTTAGACTTTTATCTCTGGCGGCGGATTTAAGATATGGCTTTTGCAACTATGCGAACTACTCGACCAAATAAGATTGAGAATACGAAATACCATTCAGAGTATTTCGAGAGCAGAAGTTTATACTGATGTTCAATCTACTCTTCAAAGATTAAATGCTTGAGTCGACAATTTGAACATTCAGGTCGTCACTAGTTGCCTGATATTTTTTTATATTCTTTATGGTAATAGTAATTTTCGACAATGGAATAAAATACAAGTTGATTAATTCAAAATTACTGAGAAAATGATGTACTCGATTTTCAGCTCACCGTGTATTCGATTCAATGAATATTTGCACAATCATTCGTGTTCGTGAATTTTGATGATAATGAAAAATCTCTGGATTCAATAGATTATTATCCTTTCACTCCTATCCAGTTATGACGGGCGTGGAACTTATTATGATTTTGACGGAAAATTGGTTAATTCTTCTCAAATACCCTGTATAACAGGTTACAACTTTATGTTGTTATACTTAACCGGGAAGTGGAGCAGATTTCAGTTTCGAAGTAAAATATAGGCTGTTCCATTTGAAAAAACATACATCTCATCTGGCACGGAGTTATGAAATATACAGGGTGTCCCAGAATTTTTTAGACAGGCTATAACTCTAAAACGGCTGAAGATAACTTCATAAAATTTGGTATGCAGCAATTGGACGGATTTTACAATATTGTGAATCCCTCATGACGTCAGCGAAATCATCAGCGTAGCTATGACGTCATGTCATTATAAAATATCAAATGCAAAGGTGGTCGTGTGACTGCTCATATTAAAGGTCTTTTTATTCTGAATTCAACGATGTGATACACTTAGTATGTTAAAATTTATTAGTTGTGTATTTTCGATCAAAAGGAGTTTAACAAAATAAATAAAAAAGTTTAATAAACAAATTTAATCACATGAAAATCAAGGCAATAATACCATTATTCTACAATCTCGATTTCAAACAAGGTGGAGAATAAATGTTTGGTGTGGGGTATTTAATTGAAGGTTGACAGGGCCTTACTTTTATGATGGAACATTAACTGGTGAACGTTACTTGATGTTTCTGCAAAATAAGTTACCAGATTTATTGGAGGATATTCCATTAAATGAAAGAATAGAAATGATGTGGCAACAAGATGGTGCTGCTCCACATAATATGGTAGGGTAACGCAGTTTTTAAATAATAGATTTCCTTCTTTCTGGATCGGTAATGCAGGACCATGTTTATGGCCAGCGCGATCACCAGACCTATCACCCCTCGATTTTTTTATTTGGGGTTATTTAAAAGATATTGTATACTCAAATCCACCACGCGATGTTGATGATTTAAAAAATAAAATAAAAGAAGCATGTAGCGCTGTTACTCCGGAAATGATAAGAGCGGCATGTACGCGTGAACTATTGAGAAGGTTTGAGGCTTGTGTTGAAGCGGAAGGGGGGCATTTTAAGCACATTATTGAAAATTAATTGTAGAATAATGGTATTATTGCCTTCATTTTCATGTGATTAAATTTGTTTATTAAACTTTTTTATTTATTTTGTTAAACTCCTTTTGATCGAAAATACACAGCTAATAAATTTTAACATACTAAGTGTATTATATGGTTGAATTCAGAATAAAAAGACCTTTAATATGAGCAGTCACACGACCACCTTTGCATTTGATATTTTATAATGACATGACGTCATAGCTACGCTGAAGATTTCGCTGACGTCATGAGGGATTCGCAATATTGTAAAATTGGTCCAATTGCTGCATACCAAATTTTATGAAGTTATCTTCAGCCGTTTTAGAGTTATAGCCTGTCTAAAAAATTCTGGGACACCCTGTATTAACTGATTTTAAAATATGTTTCTGAAAGCTGCCTACAGTTTGTACAATTGATGTTTTTTGTTTTTACCACATCAATCAATTACTCTGTATATATTAACATTCGGCAAATGTTTTTTTTCTTGACCCACTTCAATTTCTCCTTCAATTCCCTCAATGCCGTGTCCCAGAAACATCAACAATAATATTGAAACAATTATAAACATGGCACGGAGAATCAATTTTAATCAGTTCAAAATTATTCCAATCCTCTCCGTACCTACAACCATAGTAGGCAAACTACATGCAATGCGGTCCATATGTATGGAATAAATTTAATTTTATTGTTATTATGTACTATGTAAAAAAAGCCTGAAACAGGTCAATTTTTATTCTTAAATTGACAATATTCTGTATGAAAATATTATCCCCCTCCAGCAACCCCTTCTGAATTATAAGCACCCTCTCGAAAATTTTAAATAAGAAAGGGAGTCGTGTGGCATCTTGTTGAAAAGGAATTTTAGTCCTCTGTTCAGCAATATAAAGTTTTTTCAAATTCGGTGCAATCATAACTGAGAAAATTAATTTTTAAGATGTAAAATTTTTATAATGTCTCTATCACAAAACTTTAGGTAGAATGAAGATAATAATGTCGCATAATATTTAGAATGTATTTTTCAATGTACATTACAATTAAATTAAATGTTCAAGATGACCACCATTCACTTCTTGGCAATAACCGAGGCGATTTTGGAACATTTTGTATGACCTCAGGGGTTATTTTTTTAATTTCTACCGTAATCCCAACTTTTAAATCAGAAATATTGTCTGGTCTATTAAAATATACTTTAGATTTTGAATAATCCCATAAAAAGTAATCGAGAGGAGTCAAATCGGGGGGATCTAGCCGGCCATTCGATCGTTCCGCGTCTTCCAATCCACCTATTGTGAAAAACCTCGTTTAAATAATTTCTAACTGTACGTGCCAAATGCGGTGGAGCTCCGTCTTGTTGGTAGTAGATAGATCGATTTATCTCATTTGGATGATTAACATCAAGAAAAAGTCTTTGTGATGTAGGCACTAAAAAGTTGATCAAAAAATATAGATAAACCTCACCATTAACTGTTCCCTAAAAAAATAAGGCTAATAATTTTTGTGTTAATGATACCAGTACAAACGTTCACTTTTTTAGGATATTGAGTGTGAGCCTAACACATCCAGAGAAGATTTTTTCTTCTCCAATATCTACAGTTCTGTTTGTTAACCATTCCGTTCAAATGAAACGTCGCTTCATCAGAAAAAACTATCTATCTATTTCTATCATCAATTCACAGAATTCTTACCTTCTATCAGGATCTTCATTAAATTCCTAAATCAACTGAACTTTGTAGGGGTGGTATTTTTCTTTATGCAAAACTCTCATAATAGATTATTCACTAACATCATGGCCGGCGGCCAGTTCTCGAGTTGTCTTGTGCGGATTTTCCTCAATCTCTAGAAGTACATCTAAATTTTCTTCATCAGTAAATTGAACATTTCTCCCTGGTTTTTCAATATTTTTTACATGTCCAGTTTCACGGAACTTTCTTCAATTTTTCTAACTGTAGACTGCGAAACGTGTTGACCAGGGTATTTATAATTAAAAATTTCACAAGCCTCCTTTTGAATTCTTGTTTTATTACCACGGGGTGTGCTAGAGGGGGGTAATATTTTCATACTGTAAATTGTCAATTTAAGAATGAAAAATCGACCTGTTTCAGGTTTTTTTCACATAGCACATGATAACGCTAAAATTGAATTTATTCCATACATATGGACCGCGGTGTATAAAGCGCTGCTGAGAAGTCTCATATAAAGGGATTATCTTTGAAAGGGATGAAGGGAATGTTATGAAACTCTAGGACGATGGATGAGGCGTTATTCTGCAAATTTAAGAGCAAATGTCAAATGTTTTTGACGTCAGCCTTTAGCGTACGGCCGTATTGAGTTTTTTAATTGACAACCAAGGTCTAGTGACATATCACAAAAAAGCGTATTTTCTTCTCTCTGCGAAAATAATAGCGATGTATTACTTACTTTCATGGAATATCAGTTTTTTTTTTAAATTGTACTGTACTAAAACAAAAACAATAGTAGGTATTGAAAACTTCAACCACATCACTATTCATGTATACAAATTGTCAAAACTAATACTATTTTCAAATTATCACGAAGTTATAAGATAACAGCACATTTATCGAGGAAACAACAAATCGAAATGTTAACGTTAGTCGGATATGGTGATCGCAAGCGTTCCCATGACGGAAGAGCTCATATTTTTACCGATTTAAATCCTGAATCCCCTCGTATGTTTAGATCTACAGTGACAAGATTAATAAACAAAATCAATGAAACTGGTAGTGTAAAGGATATTCCAAGGTCTGGTAGACTGAAAAGTGCAACTAATGAAGATGGAACTTTAGACGTTCTATTAGATACTCAAGGAAACCCAGAAACATCTGCATCTATTCTGGCAAAAAATCATGGTATTTGTAGACAGTTCATACAAACTATTCTGCATGAAAATAACTGTATGGAGTTCAAAATCTCCAATTGGCTGGGTATGATTTGGATAGACGATCAGAATTTGAAATAGTTACAGAAAAAATTGGGATGCAAAACAATTTCTCACATATTTTGGTATTCAGTATGAAGCCACATTTTGGTGAACGTTTCCATTAACAGACATAATTGCCGGTACTAGTGAAATTGTAATCCAGTGTGGTTTGAGGAGGTTTGTACGTACACAGCGTCCACAAGAACTCCCGTGCAGACGGATTTGATTAAAAACCGTTTAATCAGTCGTTTTTCTATTGAATGCTCGCTTACCGACTCTAAATATCCTGATGAACTTAGAAAATGAAGTAATACCTAAAATAAATCGATTATTTCCTGATATTAACTTATACTCTCAACAAGATGGCGATCAAAGAGTCATCAGGATTACTTTAAATATAATTTTCCCTAGAAGAAAGATTGGTCGAAGAAGTGCAATTGAGTAGCCGGCAAGTTCCCATGACTTGTCACCAATTGATTTTTTCATCTGAGACTACCTAAAAGGCCACGTTTATGTAAACGGACCAACTAACTTAACGATTTGAAGGATTGCAAACGTCTCGAAATGCAAGGAATCACTCCACAAATGATCAACATAATAAAAAGATTGTATCATTGTCATCAAACAAGTGGCCAGCATTTTAAGCAATTATTGGATCTAAAATGAATGATATTTAATTCACAAATGTCTGTAAAATTCAGTTTTGTTGAAAATTACTATTTAAAAATGTTTGTTGAATTTCTAATTTCATTTTATAGTGAAGTGATGCATTGCTATTATTTTTTGAAAGAGGAAACATTTTGACATCTGTCTCAAAAGACGCAGAGTAAAGTCTCGTTTATCGTCCTAGAATTTTATGAATTTCCCTTTATCCGAAGATAATCCGTTTTCACTATTATCTCTCAGCGTAGGGCACTAATGAGTTAAAAATTGAAAATTGAATAGCTAGCGTCTTGCCTAACTGAAATTACAATTTGTAGATAACAAATCCAGTTCTCAGGGCTTTGTTATCTGATGTAATTTATTTAGATACGAAAATCTGATTGATATTAATATAGAAAACAAAAGGGCGCCACTAACTTTATTTCTAAAATAAATTATAAGAAATTCAAATTGGAAATCAGCTAACCTTCAACTATTATTATCTGTTCATAAATTTGAAAAAATACAAAGGTGTACAGAGAATAGGTAAATGTTGGTTACTATGTGATAAATAAATTTTGGTAAACGAAAAAGTTGAAGTCCACGAGTTTAAAAATGGGTAAGTTATCAATAAAAAAAATTTACAAAATTTCAAAACAATGAAGTATAACAAAATTATCAAACTACTTTCCCGATGAGGTTTCTATTGGCAGATAATCCTGGAAATAGGTAGTCCAGGAAGTGGATCTACAGTGGATCTAAGTCTTGAAGCTATGCCTTCCAGAAACTAGAATTGCAGCAACTATTCTATTTCAGGGACTCAAGCCTTTTATTTAGGAACTTGACTCCAGGAATTTTATATCACTTTCTTAGGAACAGTATATTAACAAAAGGTATATTCCCAGAACTGTCTAGTATCGGAATTTTATATCCACGGAACTGTGCTAAAGTTAGTTTACATTAATAAAATAATCTACAATATAAGGCATAGAGGAATATCTTTCCAAATAAATACATATAATTATATAATTTTACAATTATTCAACTTATAGCTTTTTAAGATCAAATACCAAGTTGTCTACTTCGCCAAACTATTAATTTGTGATCATTTTTGAATATTTTTATATTTGAAATGGTATCGGCAAAGATAACATCGCGAATACCGACATCGTGAAACCGATGATAGAAAAGAAAGAAAACTGGTGCCTCGTAGCTAATTACGTCGAAACGTTCTCTCGAACAAAGAAACGAGAACACGTGGTGAACGAAATCCGAGACATCTAATACGAAGATCAGGGACATCCCAGAAATGAACATCAATAAACAATCTGTGCCTAACTACCGCAGAATGGGCCACCCTCCATAATCATGGTGTCAACTTTTTTTTCCATTCGTCTATTCAACGTCGGTCTATTTCTGCAACTGATGCTAATCACCGACGAAGAAAGCACCCTACTCCTAATCGGAAATTTGGCCGAACCCACTAGTGTTCCAACCACTGGTAGGGATCTTTATCGAGCACAACATCCATGGACTCGGGACCTCGGTTTTACGTTTCCTCCGAGAGACTGCATAATAATATCTACATTATACCTTATGTTCATTGGTAGAATACCTGTGTGCTATGAAAATGTAAATAATTAATCTTTCACTAATCACCATAAAATGGTGAGGCTACAATATGGGAACAGGTTTAAGGAATATTCCTGGTATGTATTGCAATAATTCTGGACATTTTCAGTGTATGAAGGGAATGTTCATAAAGAATAATTTATTTGGAAATATTCATGTTATCTAATATGCATATGTAAGGGATATTCTGAATGTCTCTAAAACATGCCACACATATCCACTGTGGTACATATGGGTAATGAACATATTAGGTACAAGCTAGGTACTTGACGTGACATACAAAGGACACAACCCTAGCAAGTCCTAGGGATATACATAATGCTATTTATGTACATTCTAGGAATGCCGAACATTCCAGCTTTGTTCCTAGGATATTAAAATGTTACTTGAGGTGTTCTCATTAAGGACTCTAAATATATATTGTTGATCAGCTTTCAGATATGACTTTTGTGAATAGAACCTAGGCGTAACGTCCCTACATCCACCCAAGTATTTGGATAATTTTGTTTATCAAGAGTTTAATTATTTTTAGTATATCACGGAACTTGTGAATAGTGCTTTTTAATGGAAGAAGGGAGGTGTGGAGTTATTAGACCTTTAATAGGGAAGTGATCAGTTGAGAACTGGCAACCAGGTTGGGTGGACAGTCCGCAAAAAATGACAGGCTGTCGAGAAGGACGCATAATGAATTATTGTAAATAGCGTTACTAATGCCCAATTGCACCGATTTTAATTTAATTCAGGATTAGTTAACTCAGAGTTAAATTTTACTCGAGGATTCACTGCTTCTGATTTGCACGGTAGCCAAAGCAAGTCGGATTAGGTAATCACAGATGAAAGCGACAACATTATGCGGCAACAGCGCTTTTTCATTTTTGTTCAATTGGTTGTAGTCTTGTAGTTGGCAATCTGACAGTTATAAAATTTGTTACTTTTCATAAAATTCATAAAAGAACAATTAGAAAAAGTAGCGAAAGAACTGCTCTCAAGGAGCAGGAGCAAACTACGCACCATAACGGGGCTTCTTACGGGACACTTTACCACGAAGGAGCACCTGAACAAAATAGGTCTGTATAACGGAGACCTTTCATGCAGAAGATGCAAAAAGGACACCGAAACAGCTCTGCACATATTATGCAACTGTGAGATGCTGGACCACAGGAGGCAGAAACTGTATGGAAGATCCCAAATGACTCCAGAAGACTTCTACAATCAACCAGTAAAGAACCTGTATGTGCTAATACAGGGAATGGATTGGCTGAATAGGCTGTAGTCAGAGCACTAGGAGGATTTACAATAAGCCCAGGAGGTTGGGGTGGTGCCGGCGAAGGCACGGCTCCTTAAAAAAACATCTACACACCAGCAACGTTATAACTATCCAATGTTCTTTTGCTTCCATCTTATTCCATCCAGAATTCGATGAAGGTTTTTAAAGAAATAGAAAGACAAACCAAAGCGTGTATACATAGGTATATCAAACACTCTAATGAAACCGACGAAAAAATTACTGGACGCTGTTTTTACCATTGACTAGATAATACAAAACTGACCATCTGTCCAAATTGTTTGCCCTGGACGGCCCTATTAGGTCACGAGATCTGGATTGCTTATGTAACATAATTATAAACAAAAGGGGTTCAATGACAAAAATGAGTCAAACCACAATATAATATATTAACTTGCTGCTACTAGTTTTGGTGAGATATTACCATCATCTGGCTATAAAAGATAGAAAAATGGTATACTAAATTTAAAGATCTAAACTTATTGAACATATACGTCAAATTTATATCTCTATGTATGTACGGAAATAATTCCAACTGTGCAGTTTTGACTTTTGACCTTTGGCCAATAATTTGTTTTGATATATCCTTGAATAACGGAGATATCGTACCTTGACGCACTAATGCCGCACCCTGTATATGGTTGTGAGTGAAAGTAAGCATTTTATATTATTCCCTGTATACTATTTGAATCGTTTTGTTAATATTATGTAACCTTATCAACCTAATGTGTGATATTCACCGATAACATTGTATAGAATATCATAGTCGGAGTATTTTTAACGTAACCTTGAATTAATAATGTGTTGAGATTATTTTAGAAGGAGCTCCTTTCTGAAAACTCAGTTATTTCTATGATACGGTGACGATTATTTCATCTCGATATGGCCAATAAAGTACCGTTAATTAAGTTGAATAATGGAAAAGAAATTCCGGCCTTTGGCTTGGGCACGTGGAAAGTACGTATATCAGTAGTTGTTTATCATGTTATTATTAGGTTAGCTTAATTCACCTGTTAAGTGCTCGACCATGATAGTTTTGAGTAAGTAATAAGTTCATAATATGGATTACATAGCTAACCTAATTTTTCAAAAATATCCAAATCTTCATTGTGTAGGGAAATGTTTGTTATTGAATATATGTATTTTATCCACCAATACCAATGTGCTGAATGTTTATTTACTGTAACTAGGTTATGGAGATGAAAAATATTATATTATTTTTTGAACCACTCTAATTACTTGGTTATAACAGCTGAATTTCACTTCTCATAGTGGAAAGTTTCGACATAACCCTGGTTTTTATGATATTATACACCTAAATTATCCCTCCGAGGGTAAGTGTAAGATGGTCCATTTTTTTTATATTGGCAATCCTTTGTGGAAAGATTAAACTGTCATGTTTCCTGCAATTATAGTTAGCTTGATAATTCGGAAATTTGTTTAAGAGTTTAGTGGAAATTATTCACACAAAAAATCATTCCACATATCCTGCATTGATTATGAAAATGTTTGGTTTTCCAGAAAACTAATTTTTTTTCAGCTTAGTACAAGAGAAGTACAGGTGTCTAGTTTTATCATTTATATTTTATTGTTTTGTTTTTGTGGATATACAGGCACTGTTAAATATTTAATAGAATAAATTCAAACTTTCCAGAATATCGAAACGATAGTGGTACACTAGACTGATAAAACCAAATATTATTCAAAAAATCGTGTCAAAGGTCGACAAGATTTGCGTCCGCTCTAGAAGTTTTTACACTGTTTTTCATACGGATTTCACGCATTGATTGAAAATAACAAAACATGAAGTGAACATTCCGATCAACTTGATTTTGTTCAGTGTCTTCAAACTAGCGCTGAATTGTTCGTGTGTAGCAGTGAAAATGTCTAAACTTTTCGATTACAGATGATCCAGAATATTATCTTTCTTTTTTGTGTCCGAATACACATCAGTGCATTCTTAAATTCGATTCTAAGCTACAAACAATGAGTGTCCAAAATCACCCCAGTAAATTCGGAAACTATATATGAAAAAAAAAATTAAGATACGGACGTTTTTGTTTTATGATGATTTTTCCTCATTTTTCAATTGAAAACTGCAGATGCTATTTGCAAATATACTCCAAAATTGTCCTATTTCACCCCGGATGACAGCACCTTCCATGGGATTCTAAGCGATATTTTCTCAGCTGTTTATGTAAGTCCTTAGTATAAAAGATGCTTAGAATATAGCTCTGTAGGAAGAGCAGTTTGGAGATTTACCCGGTTTGGATATGGATATGACAGTATAATTTTCCCATTCTAAAGGTTGATTGAAATATTTGTTCGAATATTATTCAGAATGTCAATAAGAGACTTTCAAGCCTTATTAGGAAAATTGGATAACATTAAGTGGTGAATATTATCGCTACCTAGAGCTAGTTTCATTGAGGGCAAATTTTAATTATTGTGAAGGGAATGGGTTTGTGAAATATTCTTTTCTTGAATTTGAGGTTGAAATTGTGCATATATTGGCAATTAATTAATATTTATTCAAGAAGGAGTTGAGTTATTGTGAAATTGTGTCAACCATTCTTTATTATTATGTTAGCTGTTCTTCAATTTTTAAAATTATTAATTTTTTTGTATAGGTATTCTGCCAATGGGTATATTTTTATCCAGACCAGTGAAATTTTGCCCAGATATCCTTTTTTAAATATTTAAAAGTTATTGTTGGTCTCATGTATTTTATATTTTGATAAGTTGCTGAGTGCTGGATTAATTTTATAATTGGCCAAGGAGAATTAGTGTTCACCTTTCTTGGTATCTTTATCACCTTATAAGTGGCTTCTCACATTCCGTATATAGAAAGCCCACACACACTTACCGTTGTCTAAATGCCAATTCACATCACCATCCCTCCCAACTCAATTTGGGAGTTGATACTTCAGTATCCCGCTCAGCGCTCGCATAAAAATAAACATTCAAAGACATCTAATTAGTTATCAACTCACTCACGTGAAATATTGGAATATTTTCAAAATTATTGTGGTTTATCCACAAGTGATTCAACAACAAAATAAATAACTTATCGACTTAGCTATTCATTGTTCGATACAAAAAGTGACTCTGTTGATGTTTAAAATAATACATTTCCTTTGTTTTCATTATGTTTCAGTCAAAGCCAGGTGAAGTAACTCAAGCAGTAAAAGATGCCATCGATGCAGGCTACAGACACATTGATTGTGCTTACTTCTATGAAAACGAAGCAGAAGTTGGAGCTGCACTCAGAGAAAAGCTTGCAGGCGGAGCTGTTAAAAGAGAAGAATTATTTATCACCAGTAAACTATGGCCTTCATTCATGAGACCTGATTTAGTTGAACCAACATTGAAAGAGTCGTTGAAAAATCTGGGTTTAGATTATTTGGACTTATATTTGATTCACTGGCCAGCTGCATTACAGGTATTTTTTTCTTAAGCCTTGAAATTGAGAATTGGCTGTGATTCCTTATCAAAATAATGCCTCAAAACGTGAGGTGAATAATGTTGGGAGGACGAGTTGATACGCCAAATGACGAAACAGAACTAAATTCCCCATCCCTCGAGCTTAATATTGTTACACTTCCACTATTTACATTATTTTTATTTCGTCGAACTCAACTCTTATTATAACTCAATAATCACATATTCTCACATATTCGTTGGTAGAGGTCCGAAGTAACATTGCTCCTTGCTGTCCAGTTATTCGTTAAAATTAATCCGAGTGCTGAGCTGCTGGGGTCAGGATGGATGCCGTAAGAAGCTAGCCTCTAGATAAGAAAAACTTTCAATTTGCAAGTTTACCAATATAATATTCAATTTGCTGATAAATCAACGTTCACAACAAATGGAATTGTTCCTTCCCAAAGTTGTATAGGGTCAGTAACAGGATTTTAGTTTGTCTGTAAAAAATGAATGTTTGGTGTGCTGTTCCACAAGATCTTGTGATCGGACCCTATTTTCTAAAGAAGTACATTTGGATTTGTTAGACAATTGTTCAATTCCTGAATTAGAAGACCTTCTTCTCTAGCGAAGGTGTAAAATTTATTTCTACTTTCTTGATTGTTCGTCACATTCGACTTTGCTGATAGGAGGAAGGCTTGATTAATAGATAGGAAATGGACATGCAGTTGGAATGAATATTTCCTATCTATATAAAGTTCTATATTTGTTGATAAAAGTCTGTTATAAAATGAAAGTGCTGAAAATCTCTAATATCTGATTGTCAAAATAAATTTATTTCAACGTTCCCTTTTACTCCCTTTTATTATCGAAACCACCACTCATTTTTCTCTGAACGATATATTGGTCGGTATGTCCCGATATTTTTTCAGACTCGATCACACTAATAACAATTCTTTTTGCTACCCAAAACACAAAGTTTACGATGAAAATTTGAACCGTTAAATTGAGAATGTCTTGAAAACTCAAATTTTTCGCATTTTATTGGGTTTTAGAACAATCAAAACTTTTTATCGAGAATAGAAATTTCCGCTACACCTGAAATTGTTGCTCCTCTTGGACACCCCATCCGTTGACGCACTGTATAAGTTCTGCTAAACAACTGCAATATCAGAAACTCGAATCTATTGAACTATATTTTCTGATGCTTGTTCAATATTCTCGTGAATTCAATCTAATATAAATCTAATTGCAGTACTAGACTTCGTTTCACGTAAGAAGAATCCACCTGAAGTTTGCCAACTGTCTGTCGCAGAAATCAAAATCGGTCTTGTTTAAGTATCCATGTCGCCCCGTGAAGATCGTTTCATGTCATTGGCGTTACACACGATTTCATCTAACATCGTCAATCGTTAATTGAAAGTATACAATGGCTATTGTATGTGAAAATATCTCTAAAAGTTTCAAATAACTCCCAAATATGTTTTATTTAAACTATAAAAATTAAAAATAGTTTCTTAATATTTTAATTACTTCATATGTTAACCTACAGAATGTGGAAACGTTACGCTACTGATTTGTAGTCGAATGTCATCTTCACAATATGGCGCTGGTTTTGACAACAAGCTCGCGTATACGACTGCAACTTCGGGTGGGTTCTTCTTACGTGAAACGATGTCTACAGCCTTCATATTCTTCCATAAAATGAACATTGGTGTTTTGGAAAAAGAATAAATATTAAGAAGTCCTACTATTTCGCAGTTATAATTTCATTAGTGGAAATAAATATAGTCCAGGAGTAATCGGCGCATGAGTACCAAAAACTATTCCACCCCAATTTTTTTATGCAATCCTCTTCAAATTGCCCTCCTAATGATATAAATTTATGTTGCCATGGCGCAGCCCGGTGCCATATTGTTTAAACCGAAATTGTTTAAACAATTTCAAGGAATTGTTATTTTTCAACTAGACAAATTTTTTTTATATTCATTATTGAAATACCAATAAAAAAGGTCTCACGACTTTTAACCATAAAGTTGATATTTTTGAAGATATGAATTTTTAAAGGTTCGAAAAATCTCAAATTTGGGTACTTTCGACCCATGAAAAATATATTAAAAAAAACAAAATATCTAAGTAATATTTTTTTCAAAATTCTCTATACAATTGTTAATAATATTGTTAAAAGAGATTTAAAAAAATTTCATTGTTTATATCTTTTTTTTAATTGTTAATTCCGCGCGCTCACAAGTATGCGTCGCTCACCTTTAAGTATCACTGTCTCTCTCTGACTCATGCGTTGTATCGGCCTCTCTGTGTTTTGAATCATTATTTATCATTTATCTTGAAAACTATCAACTTTATCAAGATTGTTAAAGAAAGCAATGTTATTAATAATTAAATTGAGTTTTCAGGAACATATAAATAGCTTCTATAACAGAATTTATTATACTTAACTTGCTGAGCAAAAAGACTGTTAACCGAATCAAATGTACATATTTTTTTAAAAACATCATCCATTTTTAGGCGTGCAACGGTTAAGAAATTTTCAGCTGCATCATGATCAGATAGTACATACGTCTCTTTTACCTTATTTTTTTTTTAACTGGAGTATAAATTGTACTTGAGGGTTATGTTGACTGGACTTCCTGAAGATTTTCATTGTTTGTGTAGTTGTATTTCTCTTCCTCTAATTTTTTCTTCACTTCTGTAACTTGCATAACACGTTCTGTGCCACGAAAATGTTTGTTTGTCAAGAGAAGAATTAAACAAATTTTCAAACCGGATAGCGGCCTTATCTTTTCGTCGATAAGCTGCATGTTGTACAGTTATATACAGTAGAAACGGTGGAGGTTTACCATCACGTGACTGTTACCATACGTATATACGTATACGTATATACGTTACTATACGTACTATACATTACTATACGTATATACGTATACATATATACGTTACTATACGTACTATACGTTACTATACGTAAATACGTATAGTAACAGTCACGTGATGGTAAAGCTCCACCGTTTCTACTGTATGTATCAGGCTTCGGATTTTTCACTACATCGTTTTTAATTTCACAAAAAATACATGGCAATGTATCATCAGAATATTTTCTTTTCTTGGGAACAACTAAAAACGACATGATACTCACATTTATTGTAACGAAAAATCATAAAAACTAAAAATATATCCATCTATAAATAATGTTAATAATACACGAAATCACTGAAATGGGTGCAACAACGTTTAACAATCTTAAATCTTGAACGAAATAAAAAAGACTGAATAACTATGAGTAAGAAACAAAGGATGATCAGTTGAGAATCCACATGCACTAACAGAGAGGCCGATGCAACGCATGAGTCAGAGAGACAGCGATACTTAAAGGTAAGCGATGCGGAATTGACAATTAAAAAAAAGATATAAACAATGAAATTTTTTTTAATCTCTTTTAACAATATTATTGACAATTGTATAGAGAATTAAAAAAAATATATTACTTGGACATTATGTTTTTTTAATATATTTTTCATGGGTCGAAAGTACCCAAATTTGAGATTTTTCGAACCTTTAAAAATTCATATGTTTAAAAATATTAACTTTATCATTAAAACTCATGGGTTCTTTTTTATTGGTATTTCAATAAAGAATATAAAAAAAAATTGTCCGGTTGAAAAATAACAATTCCTTGCAATTGTTTAAACAATTTCGGTTTAAACAATATGGCACCGGGTTGCGCCATGGCAACATGCATTTATATTATTAGGAGGGCAATTTGAAGAGGGTCGCATGAAAAAATTGAGGTGGAATAGTTTTCGGTACTCATGCGCCGATTCTTCCTGGACTAATACGGGTATCGTAATATTTTGCGTATGCCGAATTGAATAATTCTAATTTTTATTTAAAAAAATTTTCAGGAGGGTGGAGCACTACTTCCAAAACGACTTGATCATGATGTTCTATCTGTATTCAGCAACGTTGACTATGTTGATACATGGAAAGCTATGGAAGATGCTGCAAAAAAAGGCTTGACTAAATCTATTGGTGTTTCCAACTTCAGTAAAAGACAATTAGAAAGAGTCTTAGAAATTGCCACGATTAAACCCGTTAATAACCAGGTAACGTGAATCATCAAAAAAAAATGTCAATATATTTCAATATTTATTTATCTTTGGATGCCAGATGCAAAAACAAACCTAGGCTCACTCTAATCCACCTTTTTTGCATCTAATTAGGTGGTGCTAAAGTGATAAATTTTACCATGCATATTTTATCATGGCATGAAAAAATTTGGAGTTGAGTATTTTGAAATGTGCAAAAATGTTGCGTTGCCACTACTACCACAAGATAAAATTCCTAGAAATTAACCAGTTTTTTCAGCTAAAATAATTTATTTGTTTTAAACTGAAATAATGAAGAAGTTCAAGTAGGTAGGTACCTACCAATAATTACAAAAGCTCGCCAGTGACTGGGATATTCCGTGAACCTCGGAGGTCAAGGCGTGGGAAGCAGTTGTTTGAGCTCATTACTGAGCTATTTGTTACTGTTATTGTTATTTTGTTGTGTTTTTCTTTCCTTCAAGCATTTCTCCTTCTAGTGCAATGTTTTATCCAAAGTTCCATCGTGAGTTAATATAATTTTGAAAGTCGTGGCAAATATGTAAATTGTTATAGTCATCATCCACAGCATAGTCCTTCGTGCATTAAAATTTTTGGAAGTCGCAGTATCTAAAGAAAATTTATATTGTCAACCAAACAAAAAGTCTCGAATAGATGTTACTCAATCGAAGCTCACTTTGGAACATTTTACTATTTCGTCACTCTACAGAGCGACTTATTAAAAACGAACACGGATGTTTTAGTAAATTTTTTATAATATGTGAGCGCCAAACGCTTGTTACAACTCGGAAGCTCATCGCGTCGAACGTCTTAGTCCTTTCTCGCCTCTCCTCTATTATTTTTGGCCTAGATAATGTTATCGTTACCATTTTACCATATGTGCTGCGACTTGTTTGTAAATGATTTTGTTAATTTTAATTAGTATCCGATGCAGATAAACTTGGGTAAGCAAAATTTAGCTATTTCGTTTTTTTTAAATGTGAACAACTCAATAAACAATGGATAATGTTATATTTGCCATCTGGTTGTCGTAAATGGCGACCATTGATCATTTAGAAAAAGTGTTTAGAATAATTATAATTAATATGTAAACTTGAAATTTAACAATGTATCGTTTTTTTTAATGTATATTGGGTTGTTCTGTTTGAAAATTCAGTATAAGTGAATAGTTATAGCATTGTACTCAAATAATGGTTATAGTATGTGGTGTAGGTAGTAGGTACTCTTATACTATAATTTGTGTGGTAGGCATAGAACTCTGCCAAACTGATAATGATCCAGGTGGCTTAGCACTTGTGAATTTCAATTGGTTAACTCTGGAGAAATCAGCGTGTTTTTGGCCTCCTGCAAAGTAGATATACAGTGGTATTTAAAAGTCCCCTCCCCCCCTCGTATCTTTTGAACGGCTACACTTACATCAATAAAATTTGGAGAGTGCAAATGAAGTGTTGTAAACTTCTCTACGAATGGTAACAGGTGACGTAATAGTAATAGATGACGTCACAGTGCCACTCTGGCCAATAATTTTAAATAGGACCTTATGGCAAGTGATATCTCGTTTGAAAGGCATTGACATTGGCTACATAGCGATATTAATTTTGTTTGGGTTTAAACTAATTTTGACGGATAAATTAAATAAATATCAACAATGGATTCTTATAGCAAGTGCCCGAAATGTGCTCCGTCTACTTCCTGACAGTAAGACACCCTATTAGTAAACTCTTGTCGTACTCGTTCGAATGTGTCAGCTGAAACTGCATTGCATTCTTCAATAATTTTTTCTTTCAAAACGCCAATGCTATCTGGTGCCGTACTATAAACCTTGGATTTCAAGTACCCCCAAAGAAAAAAATCTAATGGTGTCAGACCTGGTGACCGAGGTGGCCATTAGGACCTCACCGGCCGATCCATCTACCTCGATATTCTTCATCCAGGTAACGTCTTACTGCACCATAATAATGTGCAGGAGCCCCATCTTGTTGGAATGTTATTTCCAGATGGCCGAATTCATCTGGATTATCTTACAGAATTTCAAGAATTAACGGCTCAATTGCATTTTGTAACATCTCCAGATACACTTCACCGCTTAAATTTGAATTTAGGAAAACAGGACCAACTATGTGGTTTCCCAAAATACCTGCCCAAACATTGACTTTTTCTGGAAATTGGGTATGTTGTTCACGAAAGGTGTGAGGATTTGTGTCACTCCAATACCTTACATTTCGTGTATTGACATTTTCACTGAGGCAAAAGGTACTTTCGTCACTAAAATAAATTGTTTTTGTGTAATGTGGGTTTGACTAATTTTATTTGTCATACATTCACAGAATTCGAGTCTTCTGTCGGGGTCGTCATCCAAAAGGTGGTGCACCATTTTTAACTTGTATGGATGAAATTTATTTTCAGCCAAAACTCTCTGTACTGTACTTTTACTTACTTCACAGATAAACGCAACTTTAGTGAAAGAAGAAGTAGGGTTTACTACCATTTCAGCAACTATATCAATTTTTTTATCATCACTAAATGTTGGTCGACCAGATCGTTTGGCATCTTGAATACTACCTGTTGCTTCAAACTTGTGAAGAAGCTCCCTCAAATAAGTTCTCGAGATAGGGCGATCTGGGTATCTCTCATTAAATAAACGTTCTGCTTCATGGAGACTCTTTCCAGATTCACGAATTATTAAGATAGCTGCTACCTTGTCGGCTTGAGTACGTACCATTTTGCCTATGTTTTCTCTTAAACGTCTCATGCGATGACGGTATTTAACGTGACTGGGTGACGTCTTTGGGCTGTGACATTTTCACGTCATATTAGTCGATTTGACGTCTTACAAGAAGTTAAAACGACGTAGGTAATGGGTGACGAAAGAATTACGTACAAACAACGTCATGCTGTCAGCTGGGTATTGATTATTTTGCCTTCCAAGTATTATTAACAGAGATGCATTATTATGTAACTACTGGTTTTCTAGTTTGGTAGTTCAATAGTGTTTCAATTCATTAAAAAATATATTTACCTCCGATAGTTGAGATTTTTGTTCATAATTCAGATTAATACATACAAGTTTCAAGCTATGTTATTCCGGAGAAATTATTCAACAACAATGTTGTTTCAATCAAAGTTTTTTAATAACTCTAATACCAAAGAGGTTTTTGCTGTACTTACCCTTCATAAACATGGCCAAATTAATTTTTGTATTGACGTCAAATTAATATTTTTCCATATTTTCTTATCGAAGTGGTTTTTCATCACAGCCAAATATTGGTGCAAAAAATTTGTTTGTGTGAAAATAAGAAATTATCAGTTTCCTTGATATAATCACTATTAAACTTATTGTATTTGATAATCCATAGGGTATTAATGAAGTATCTTTTGTTTCCAGATTGAATGCCACCCATACTTAAATCAAACAAAACTTATCGCTTTTTGTAAATCCAAAGATATAGCTGTAACAGCTTACAGTCCTTTAGGGTCCCCAGATAGACCTTGGGCTAAGCCCGATGATCCAATTCTGACTGAAGACCCCAAAGTTAAGGCAATTGCTCAAAAATACAAGAAATCTAGCGCACAAGTTATTTTGAGGTAACAAATATTAATAACATAAAAAATAACATTATTCTATATATTATCAACTCAAATGGAATTAAGGATATTAGACTAGATTAGAAGTTGAATTGAAGACATCGCTTCAAGAAATTAATTTTAACACTTCTCAAACCTAAGCAAGAAACTATTTTAATAAATACAATTATTACAGATATCTCCTTCAGCACGGAGTTATTCCAATTCCAAAATCAGTAAACAAGAAGAGAATAGCAGAAAATATAAATATTTTTGATTTTGAATTAACTTCTGAGGATGTTGCAGTTTTTGACACTTTCGATTGTAATGGGAGAGTTTGCTGGTTTGTTGAGTAAGTAGAAATAAATTGAAATAATCTGATAGAAAATAATACACAATGCAATAGGATGATATTCTACCAGTTGAAAATTCTTAAAGTCACATGTTAATCAAATACGGGCACATTGTTACCATTATAACATCTGCTACTCCAGTGAACACCGCTGGTACCAATTGTAACATTTTCATGTTCTAAAGACCCAAACCTGTGAACAAAGTGTACGCCGAATCTCCGCAATAAAAACAAGAAGGCATAGTAGCTTACCACCCATGCTTACGTGGAAACAGGAATCGCTGACTCCTGCTATGTGTTAAAAAGGTTGGACTTGACAACAGCTGCTATTAGTTGTTGGCGATAATAAGACGCATTTCTTTCAAAGGAAGGTAATGTCTTTTTCTTGGGGCGGTCTCGTTAGATTTAACACTCTCGTGCTCTATTCAATCCTCAGTTTATCAGTTTAATTGAGAGTAATGTGAAACGCGCATGTGGTAGACGCTCACCAGTTTTGATATTTCACCAAAAAAATCATCAAGTCAAGAAATAATTTCCATTCTAGATGCTAAAAAAAAATAACCTCTTCTTCATCCATTTCACTTCAACTGTAACTGCCAGTTTCCAGATTTTTTTTCGGTTACTCGTGACATCCCAAACCTCAGCTGTTTTTGATTGATTTGACCTGTTAATTTTTTATTTTTGTAGAATCACTATGTCGTATAGTATTTTACATGTCAGTCTTTGGTTTGTTTAATTTGAGACTTTGCTATATTACTCAAAAACTGTTACACGAAGTGATGTAAGACTTTCTCCCATTTCACTCCAACTGTAACTGCCAGTTTCCAGATTTTTTTTCGGTTACTCATGCCATTCCAAACCTCAGCCGTTTTTGATTGGTCTAAACTGTCAGTTTTCTATTTTTGTCAGTATTTGGTTTGTTTAATTCGAGACTGCAATATTACTCAAGGACTGCTTCCTAAATTGGTGTTCATTACAATGGCATTTTCTGGTTAAATCGTTACTGGAATTTGAGCTTGAGTGTACTTTGATTTAAAACTTTGTTAAAGCAAAATGATTTATTCAATTTTACGAAAAATTCCTATCATTCAACCAATTTTGCAGATTTCGGATGCTTATAGTATTCAGTTGAACATCGGATTACCCTGTATTGTAATAATTCACCAAGAAGAATGGTGATACTGTCTTTATTACTTATCACTCGGATAAGGTCACTTTTTTCCGATATTAGGAGAAGGGTACTTTCCCCTCCACATGTTGATGATGTTTAGGTGACTTGCTGGACTCATTTCTTTCCTTCGTGTCTTTCCGTCAACCTCAATGTGCGCTTATGTTATAGCTTCGATACAAAATTTTAGCAGCGATACTAGCTGAGCTATTATTGATGCTCCATTCATTAGTGTCTTTCAACGTGCTGCTCACACATAGACACCTGCATAGCAAGAAATATAATGGTTCTCTTCCATTTACTATTATCGCTACTCTCTTCATTTATCGAAGCTCCAACATGAACGCACCCTTAGAAATGGGAGCGTCATGTCGACACAGCCCTACCCATGCATTCCAAGTCACATGGTCGCTGAAAAATGTGTATAAACATATACCTAGTTATTACGAGAATCAATCTTTTATTTCAATGCTATTTCTTTGGTGATTAAACAACAGTATTTTTTTCTATTTTTATTTCAATGTTTCGGTGACGTTCCAGCTCTCATTATCATATTATATTATTTCATTTTCGAGCGGTTTGTCCCTGTTGGACACTCACAAATAATTAGTCAACTAGCCAGACGTGCTTGAATTTTTCATGAAAGGATAAAACAAAAATAATAAATTCACAGCAAAGAACACACAAAAGATAATATTACGAGTATAATCAATTTTTTTTTAAACAATTTTCGTAAATATCTAATTTTATTTTTCCTTTTGTAGGGCTGTTGGACATCCTCACTACCCATTCAATGATGAATATTAAGTGATGTTATTTTAAGCAAATAAAGTTCTTGTTAACGTTCACTTCTTACAATATCCTGAGATTTTTCAAGCTCCAAACTCGGAAAAAAAATAATGGAGCACTCAAAAAAGACAACATTATTGAAATTTGTCAATCGAATCAATTGTTTCAGCCCTAACAACGTGCACAGTGTGTCCATAATTATTCAATAGAATAGAATAATAAATTCCACAACAGCAGTATAACTTTCACTAGACAGGTTTCACCATACAAAAAATATTATTTGTGAAACTAGTCGATTGATACGATATATTTCTGATGTGAAATTTCGTATTTATTGATTTCTTTCAATAATTTTGAGCATATTGAAATTCCCAGCTCCACAATGTCTGTGTCTAAATCCACAGAGTAAGGGTTAAAACTGAAAAATATCAACACAATGCTTCCATTATAATAATGAATCTTCAAGCTTTCATATGTACTGTTAAAAAAACCAAACAAACATTATTATATTATTATACACTTTGACAGTTCTTCAAACTTCAAATTCGATTGACCTTTTTTTGTAACGGGCTGTTAGGTCATAGAGCATCTTATCGGAGAGTAACTAACTTAATTTTTAGTTATATGACCTATTTGTCGTGAAAGCATCAAGTATAGGAACTCTCAATTTCCAGATTTCTCCTGAAATATTGGGCATAGAACTTTCTCGAAATCATTTTAGCAAAGTAGTACTAATATACAGGGTGAATCACGACCAACGGGATGGAGGTTTATAGCGAGACGGTAAAAGTTTTAAAATGTTTCTCACTTTAGTAGTTTGTACATTCATATAGTCTACATTTTAAAATTATTTTGAAATATACTTTGTTCCAATAAAGTTAGATTTTTTCTTATGGGACACCCTTTTGCATTTTCTGATTGCCTTGAAAAATAAAATACTCTTTCATGATGGCTCCCTATACCTAAATACAGAGGGTTCCGAGTTATGCTGACTTTTTTTAAAATGTGAACATTTCGAAAAAAATTAATAACTCATTGATATAACAAATTCTGGGGAATTTTCTCTTACATTTAAATAGTTGGACATTCGTTGAATGTATTCCACGAGTAAGTAGTAAACATCTCTTTACAGGGTGTTCCGAATTATCAGTCTCATTATTAGATTATTCAATGTGTAATACCGAGCTTATTTTAAATGGAACACCCTGTATTTTAATAATTCATCATGTTCAAAAATCCTTTTTTGAATGGTATAAGGGTGTCCTATACCTAGGTATTATACTTTTCGTGCAATTTACAGTTTTCTTAAATTGTAAAGTAAATCGATTTTAAAACAAAAAATGCATACATGATCTAGTCGGTCCCTAACTTAATGCCATTTCATCACATTTCCCTGTTAATTCCCTTAACAATCTTGTGTTTGTTCCAAATTTTATCAACAGTAAAAACACAAGAGCTTTTTTTTATCGGATAAATTTCTCTTTGCAACGAAACAGTTTTGCCAATCACTAATTTTACGAGAAAAACTGACATGATAAAATCGCGACACCAAAGGTGGAGCGATTTTATCTATTGTCAGTTTTTCGAGCAAATTTAGTGATTGGCAAAACTTTGAGTTGAAGAGAAATTTATCTGTTAAAAGAAAAGCTCGAGTGCTTTTTGACAAGATAAATTAACGAAAGAATGTATGTATGAACAACAACAATTATTATCTTTATTAATACAATAAACTACAGAGTATATGGATGAACAACAACAATAATTTTCTTTATTAATACAATAAAATTCGATTATTTGAAAAAATTCAAAAATCTGACTGACTAATTGACAGTTTTTGTAGTTTTGCCAACACTTAATTGCTGTGAAATTATATGTAACCAAACTTGCGACTCATTGTCATTGTGTAAAAGTGACGTCCGCTTACTAGATATTGAGGAAGAGAAGTTTTTATCCGATAAAAAAGGATGCACCTTTTTTATCGATGTCAAAGTGACAAAAACATTTCCAGGTATATAACATTTTAACATTGGAGTTAATTTATCGCTACTAAAAATGAAGCAGTACCCGTTAAACGAAAGAGTCAACATGATAGTTTGCATTGGGGAATGTTTAGAAAATTGTCTCCTAATATCTAGAGCCTAGAGTTAATGCTTTCATTATTACGATACAGCAAACAAACATTTATTCCGGACTGTTGATTGCCAACACCGATGGAGTGTAAACGTTTGGGGAGGGATTGTGGGCGAGTATGTTAACGGTCCGTATTTATTTGACGGACACCCGGATGGGAGAAAATTTTTGACTTTCTTGAAAAAAGACTTCTGGATCCATCTCGAAAACCTACCACTTAGCATCCGAAAGAAAATGTGGCTACAATTGGACGGAGCTCCTGCTCACGTTTCACGTGCTGTTAGGAACTACCTCAGGAATAAATGGATAGGTAGAGGCGGTCCTTATAATTGGCCAGATAGATGGGTTTCAAATGGGGTTACATTAACAATATTGTGTATGCTACACCCCCTACTACTCCAGATGATATGAAATTAAGAATTTCGAACGCTTTCACGTCTATAACACCCGATTTGTTGAATAATGTAAGTAAATCGTTGGAAACTAGAATTACGTGTTGCATTGCACAAAAGGGCAAGCATTTTAAGCATCATTATAGTAATTTTCCATTTTTTGCTTTTAATAATTTGTTGTTCGTTTTGTAGTACTTATGTATTTGCTTTATTAAAAATGTATTTTTGTTTTATTATGTACTCAAATACTTATCGGTAAAAAAGAGCTAGTGTACCTCAGCAACTACAAGTGTTTTTTTTACAACAATTATGCCAAGCTCATTAGTTTGAAATTCAGAGAGAATTGCAGATGTTTTAAAATGGATTTACCATACAATTTAAGAAAATTGTAAATTGCACGAAAAGTATAATACTTAGGTATAGGACACCCTTATACCATTCAAAATAGGACATTTTTTTGAACATGGTGAATTATTAAGATACAGGGTATTCCATTCAAAATAAGCTCATTATTACACATTGAATAATCTAATATTGAGACTGAAAATTCGGAACACCCTGTAAAGAGATGTTCACTACTCAATCGTGGATTATATTCAACGAATGTCCAACTATTTAAATGTAAGAGAAAATTCGTTATATCAATGAGTTATTAACTTTTTTTGAAATGTTCACATTTTAAAAAAAGTCAGCATAGTCGGAAACCTCTGTATTTAGGTATAGGGAACCATTATGAAATACTATTTCATTTGTTAGGGGTAATCAGAAAATGCAATAAAATATAGGGTAACCAATAAGAAAAAATAAAACTTTGATACGTCACACTTTATTGGAACATCCTATATTTCAAAATAATTTTAAAATGTAGCCTATATGGATGTACAAACTACTAAATTTACGGACAAAACTTCTACCGGTTCGCTATAAACCTCCATCCCGTTGGTCGTGATTCACCCTGTATACAAAATTATTACAGTTTCCTGTAATATTGTCGTATTTAATAAAGCGATTTAACAACAGATGTCGAAAAATAATTATGTTTATCTTCACGCTTTATAAAGTTTTGACCGTTTAACTAAGAAGCAACAACTACTTCCCGTGCCATATGCACCGACGGATATTGAATTACACTTCAAAGGCAAACGGAGTTGGTATATCTACAAGCTATTTTAAAACCAAGTATAGTTAAGGGGTCACTGTTTTTGGTAAATATTTTTCAAAACTATAAAGCATTAGGATAAACATAATTATTATTCGACATCGGTTAGTACTAATATACTTTAATAAAATACCAAAAGCCGGATATCGGCTTAACACCTCACTGCACATAACTACTCCTACGTTCACCGTCTACAGTTTTCCTATATGCTCCTGTTGTCAAAATGGGATAGGAAGCCACCCATTCACTGCGGTACCTAAGTGTGCTTTCGTCTTTGACACATTTTTTCTTCTACTTTTGTGCCTTGAAAAGCAACTGCAAAGTTGATGTTTTCCGCGAGCTGTCATAATTTGACATTATTGGCGCTCTTAAGCAGAAAGTAACTTTGGCGCACGCCTATTATTATTTATAAATAAAAGAGAGCTAGTAAATAATTATGGTGTGATAGTAGAAAAAATCTTGTGTTTATTTAGAGCAGAAAGTCTTTTGGTAGTTTCGACAGATTGCAACTTCCTGTCTCGACTACCAAAGTACTACTTTCTGCTCTTGATACACAAATAGCTATAGCAGCAAACAACAGCAAATCCGCTGTAACAAAAAATATTGATTTTTAAACTGAACCAAACTGCCTTCCTTTAGTCCTATTGTCTTTTGACTTACGTGTATTTTGATGGTGAGTACGTATGTTATAATAAACTCTAAAGATATAATTATTTGAACTCTAATATTTAATAAAGGTGAAAAATGGGAATGACCCACTAGCTGATGCCATATTATTACATTTAATATTATTGTGGTAAACTTTACCAAAGGAAAGGAATATGAAGTATGGTCAAAAATATAACTGATTAAGCTAGAGAAATATCATATATATTATGGAAATATATCGTTCGTTTTTGATGAACACTTAAACCATCGATATTTCCATTTCCAACGTTTCGGTAACGTTTTAGCTGTCGTTATCAAAAATATTTCAATTTTTATTAATAATTTCTCCCGCGGAAGATTATGAAGTTTCGAAATTTGGTAGAGGACACCCTTAGTAAAGCGCAATTTCAAAGTTTTATTTTTGTATAGCAATTTAGTTAGTTGTGATATTTTATTTATTGTCGAAGCTACCTTCAACTAAACTTGTTTGAATTACTTACTATTCAACCTCAACTGTATTTGAGTACCTACTCCGATAATTTCTGTTGGTTTATGTAAAAAAAATTAAGTCAGTACTCACATGTAACTATTGAATTTAAAGGGTTATTAATTCGTGTAAATGCTGTGAGTTGAACAATTCTTTTAGATGAATTTATTGAGTTCCTTACTGTGTCAAATGACATACCAGAGTATCTGGGAAACGTATATTAGGTTTCATTTTGGAGTAGCTAATGCGACATAAACGCATGTTAAGTTATTTTGTAGAAACTGAAGAAATTTGACTAATGAGCAAAATAACATATTTTAAAATCGAAAAACATAAGAAGCCGAGTGTGGGATAAATTTCTGTCAGTGGTGAATAATATATGGTTTTCAAGCTGCGAACCTAAGGGACTCCTTTGATGATGTAGGTAACAGCTTTAATAATAATTATTCGATTTTTTGACCTGGGCGCGGTTTGTTTTAGAATATTGCATATTTCCAAACAGTTCAATTTATTAGTGTTTTATACGAAAATAATCAATATAATTGTTGTTTTTCTCTTACTCAATGGGGTTTCGTCGTTTCATTACATAGCTCCCGCCTTCCAGGTCCTTTTAGACTTTTTGATAAAGCTGTCCGACAACACTTCAGTCAGATTGGCTCATTATATTTTTTTGCTCGTGCTTTTTTGAAGCACCCAGTGCAGTAGTTTTATCTCCGGTACCAGTTTGTACGAGTTTGTGGAATCGTTTTTTTGTATTCTTCCCAGCAAACCCTCTTATTTCATGCCCTGAAAAAGATATTTGCTGCCATCTCAAGGAGTCCGCTATATTTGATTTAGGATGATGTCACTTAGCTAACCAAGCACTGTCATTCAAAGTAGACGTTTATGCAAAATTACCGTTAAACTACGATTACACCTTTCCAACTTGTGTTAACCGGACTTGAATGTTTTAGCTTCAGTTTAATTGAAGTTTTCGCAGTTATAAACCGATTTGTACAAGATATCCTGCAAAATCCAAGCCATTCAAATTATATTCACAAAGATTCCGCACGTCTTCGTAGTTTTCGTTTCCATTGGTATAAAATATATATATAAGCTTTTCAGAATCTGACTCATACGAACATGATATATTTGACGATGATTTAAACAAAATAGAGATAACAGTGAACTTCACAAGGTGCAAACCATGCAATTTCAAAAAAGTAACCGTACATGAGGCTCTTAATTGGTGGTGAATGGGTTGAAGTAAAATTTGATTACATTGTTTTGTTTGGTTTATTGAAACTTATAAATTATCTAACATTCTAAAGCAATTATTCACTGAAGTTAAAAAATACACCAAACAGCAAGAAGTGAAGGCCGGCGGAAATCCTTTTATGTTGGAGGTGAAAAAATAAATAACCTTGAACAAGTGTCAGCTACCTTAAGTATACACTGAGAAACATAAATAAATCTCATGCTCCACTCGTGTCGCACTGAGAAAAAGTGAGTATGAAGTCGTATTTTATGAAATGTATTAGTAAATATTATTATCATTTGCCTTAATAGGGATTAAAAAAAGACAACTATTAATCTTTAAATGTTTTATTAAATATTTCAATTAATTACACACAATAACCCAAGCTACAAAAAATAGGGAAAACAATACACCAGCTAATTAGACAAACCGTTAGCAGACCCCACATCACAAAACCCAACAACTTCATGCTTACCTACATCACCGTATAAATGGGATTTTTAGCGCATTTTTTTTAAACAGACTGTACAATGTTTGTCCTGTCTTGTTGTTGTTTTAATTTTCATTGCCTAAAACACTTCATTATTTTAAAGGCCAGGTTTTGGTATAAGGTTTTCAGTTAATTTATGCAAAGCTCTTCTAGATGGTAAATGAAGAATTTTTTTCAAAAAATTATAAACCCTGCTCGAGTCCTACAAGAAAATACAATATATTATGTAGTTAACAAATTTGAAGTGCAAAACATAATACTTTTATTAAATGTAATTAATATGGCCCCGATACAACATTAACAATTCCAATAAAGATTTTTTAACATTAGCTTTGTAAATATGTACCTGATAATATCATTTGGAAAACTGAACAAACTCAGTCCTCTGGTTTTGGAAACACATCCACTTACAATACACCTTATTTTACCCATAATTTCACTGTTTTGGTGAGAAATGTAAAATTCAAACAAAATGCTTTCAGCACAAACATAAAATGGTAATGACCTTCTAATCCTACGATTACAAATTTGTCCACACAGAACATGTGATCTCATGAGAAATAACAAGTTTAGTGTCGACCACTTTTAAATATGGCGTTTGAAGACACAATTTCATGCGAAGCTTCGCTACTTGTTGTTTGGTGTATTCTTTGCTGTAGCAAAATTTCAAAGTATTTATGTGAAGGACCTCGTCACATTACAATAGGATACAAAATAATGTTCCAACGACAAAGGAACCAAATAAGATACAGTACATGTCAGGGATAATCCCTGAGCTGCAGTTGTTGGCCGTACACTTTTGGAAATTAAAACACAACGTTTTCACTTTAAATTTAATTTACATTTTTGGAGCATCATTTTCGTTCAGCAGCTGAATTCAAGACAAAAGTAAACTTTTGTACAATGTCTGAAGAATTTGCGCTGTTGTCACGTCGGTACAAAATCATTAGATATAGGAGGTTTTTAATAGTTACATCAATTTACAACTCTTAACATGCCCCCACCTTGAAAGGGTTCTTTTCAATACATAACAATAAACTAAAGGTACATAATTGTCGATATAACAATAAACAAAAAGTACATAATTATTGATATAACCATAAACTGAAGGTACATAATTGTTGATATAACAATAAACTAGAGGTACATAATTGAGGTATAACAATAAACTAAAAGTACATAACCCATACCACGCTGCAGGCTGATAGACCTGTAGTCCCCCGGCCGCTTCCCCTCTCTACTCGCTTTCTTCAGCAGTATAAACTATTCCTCCATCAGCACCCTGTTAAATGGTTCCCAAAAGTATTCATCATTATGATCCAACAGCCTTTTAACCATATCACCTCTCAGGCCAGGACTTCCAAAAACCTACTCTTCACTTCCCCTTCTCCCCCATTGAACAACTTCCTTATAATCTCCTTCTCCCAATCTTCCTCAAGCACCTCGTTCCTATTTCCACCCAACGTTTCCACCTTGCGCTCATACGCCTTTCCCCATGGATTGTTTTCCAATTGCCTCACTAACTGTTCCCACTTCCCTCTTTCTTTCCTTTTTTTTCCCTCTCCTCCCTACGCTCCAGTTGCTTATTCTTCTCCTTGTATCTCGTTTTTCCATTTATCCTTCCCTTTAGCATCCGTCTTCGTTCTTATTTACACTCCCTCCACAACTCCTCTATCTCCTCTATCTCCTCTATCTCCTCATTACACCAGTAATTAGTCCTCCGCTCACGCCTATTGCCCCCTTTTTCCTTTATTTTACAGCCCTGTATCACATCGTACAATTTCTCCACATCATGCCCCTTTCTATCTCTTCTCTTAGTGTCTTCCTCACACTCTTTGTCTCAGCCTTCGTCCACCTCCATCTCCTTTCTTCCAATAATTCCTCTCTCTCTTTCCTCTCTACCCTCTATTCCATTCCAATCGAATCTTCCCTTTTCCCAATAAGGCTTCCGCTTCTTCCCATTCCGTCCCCACCACCGCCATTTTCATCCCATTCCTCTCCCTTATTACTTTAACTACCCTTGTTCCTTTCTCAATCGTTGTTTCTACTTTCCTAACCACCCCTTCATCCTCCATCCACGGGTTAATCCCTACCATCTTGATGGTTTTGTTCCCCTCCGCTCTTCCACCGCCCTAGCTCCTGTTTCCTTTTCCACTTCCCTCAGAATTCCCCTCACCTCAACCCCCTTCTTTGCCTCTATAACCACCTCCCAGTTTATTGAAACCCTGAGTCTGTCGACCCACTCCCCTTTCATCTCCCCCAACCCCTTCTTAATCCTTCCAATCCCCTCCTGACTGATTTTCCCGATATCCTCCAGTATTATGGCCTCATTACTGCCCTCCTTTTCCTTTTCTCTATCAGCATAAACTGTAACTTTCATTTTCCTATCACTTCTCACTCACGCCACCATCTTCCTCAGCATCTCCACCTCCACATGCCTGTGTAGCCCAACGCTGTCCCTGCTCCCCTGTAACAGTCTAAAAATCTGTTACAACAACAATAACAAATTTCTATAATTCTTATATGTGGATCACAACAGCAATAAAAGTGCCTTTAATCACTAAACTATCAGGAATTTAAATAGTACCTCCTGGCCAGGGATATTTTTATACTTACTGCACTTAACTATACAATACCTACTTTATATCTACTTCACTCAACTTACTTGTCCCCTTATTACATGAGTTTTGATGTACATCTTTGTTGGATTATTCCAATATTGCCACTCACGTCATTCTTTTAGTTTGAAGTATATATATTTAAATTGACAGATGTTGTTATAACTTTGTTAAGTCAATTAATTTAAATAAAAGTTTAGTTCATCAATTTAATAAAATTGTCCATTTCAAGGCTTAAATGTACTCTGGAATCATAAATTCTAAAAGGTTATGGGGTACTCAAACCTCAAAAGGATTTAGAATTTGGATGCCAAAACAACGAATAATTATAATCAGTCGAGATGTCAACATTTTGGATGAGAAATTGAATGAAGATTATTCTGACCAAACTGACGATATTAACGTTTAGTTGTGGCAAAATTTTGAATAAAAAGATGATACCAATGAAGATTTTATCAGTTTATCACACAGAAGACAAAATTTAGATCAACGAATATATGAAGAATATAATGAAAATCAAGAATTGCCGGAAAAATACGAACAAGAAGTTGAAGAAAAAATATCCCAAGAAGATTGAAATATAGAGAAGAAGAGAATTTACAAGAAATTACTAACAAAGAAGAAGTAGAAAACATGCAAGAAAATAGAAATGAAGAAGAAGAAAACTTAGAAAATCAAGAAGAATATACACAACCTAGGAGATGAAGAAAATGTCGACAATATGCATGTTAGCCTAAGACCACAAAGAAATATCTATCTGCGATCCTGGACTGTTGATTACGACATGTCAAATTTAGGTAATAATATGCCTGATTAAAATTCTTGAGAATGGCACTACGCAATCAAAGAAGAAATTGAAGCGCATTTATTAAATGGAACTTGGAACATAACAGAAAAGAAGCAAAATAGAAATGTTATTGGCTGTAAGATGGTGCTCAAAGACAAATTCAACAGCGATGGAACACTCGAAAGGAAGAAAGCAAGATTGGTCGCTCAAGGATTTTCCCAAAGACATTAGGTTGATTTTTCCGAAAGTTACGCTCCTGTATCAAGACTAACTTCAATACGTTTTCTCCTAGCGATGTCCGTCGAGGAAGATTTAAAAATCAATCAATTGGATTTATCAACAGCATATTTGAATGAAACTCTAAAGGAAGAAATTTATATGAAGATACCACATCAACTACAGAAATTTTCACATGAAATTATATTAGAAGAAAGCAATAATGAAAATGAAGAACTATTTAAAAGCGCAAAAAGAATGTTAACAGATTTAAGTAAGAAAGGCGAAAATGCTTGTTTATTGGAAAAAGCATTGTATGGACTGAAGCAAGCTGGTCGACAAAGGCTCAAGAAATTTTATAACACCCTTAGAGAAATTGGATGTGAATCAAGCTCCGCTGATCCCTGTATGTACATTTATAAATCTGGAAAAGAAAAAGCAGTAATATCAGTTTATGTAGATGACATACTGATAGCATCCTCGTATCCGGAAATTATTTCAAAATTACAAGAAAAATTGGTGTCAAATTTCAAAATGATAGATATAGGCGATTTGAAATACTGTTTAGAAATATCTTTTGAAATAAGAAAAGGAGAAGCAATCCTGAATCGGAAACGATATATTGAAGAGGTTTGATATGGAAAATTACAAAAAAGTATCAACTCCAATAGAACCTGGAATAAGACTGCAACGCAATGAAGGATCTTCACCAAACGATATTCCTTATCAACAATTAGTTGGTGCCCTGATGTATATTTCAGTCAAGGCCAGATATAAGTTTTGCAGTAAGCTATTTGAGTCAATTCAACTCAGCATTCAGACAAGAACACTGGACGGCAGCAAAACGGGTCTTACGTTATCTACAGGGGACCTGCATTTCAAGAAAACAGGTGAAGAAATGTATGGACAAACAGACGCAGATTGGGCAAGTTGTTCAGTAGACAGGAAGTCGTACACTGGATATGTCTTCAAATATGCTGTTGGACCTATAAGTTGGGAAGCTGAAAAACAAAAAACAGTTGCATTGTCTACAGCGGAAAGTGAATACATGGCTTTGACTGAATCAGCCAAAGAAGCAATCCATCTCAAAAAATTAGCCAACGATTTAGCCGTATGCCATGATCAAATTAAAATTTTCAATGGCAATAAAGCTGCTCAGAGTCTTGCGTTAAACCCAATTGTCCATTCAAAATCGAAGCACAGATATTCGAGAACATTTTATGAGAAAAGTAATGTCTAATGGACACATACAAATTGAATACCGATGTACTGAATCTAGGGAAGTAGATATTTTGGCCAAGCACTTGACCGGAATCAAGCACCTACGATTCAGACAAACGATGGGTATCCAGTAGCGAGAAAGAACGACCTTCGTGAGAAGGAGTGTTGGATTATCTCAATATTGCCACTCACGTCATTCTTTTAGTTTGAAGTATTACACATTTCTTACGATTTTGCCGAAACTACTGGCACCATTGTAATGAAATTTTATACGAATATGTTTTGGAAGCTGATATATCCCATGAATTTGTTTTTATAACTAACTCTCATAGAGGGCGCTAGTTACACGATTCATACAACGTATTATTCAACATAACTTTTTTAAGGGTAGAATTATTAGTCAAAACTCCAAGTGAACATAAACATCGTTCAATTTTACACCGAAAAGGTACTCTTGGTAAAACTCGATATTATGTACCGTTTTCGGAATATTTTGATTTGAAAATTATGAAGTAATAATCGCTCCTGGTATAAACTAATGATAAAGTTCGCTTTTCTCTAAGTTTGCCATGTAAAATTGACATTTATTGATTGTTATGACAATAAGTCAACAATAAATAGAGTTTTGAAACCTTGTTATTTGTAAAATTAGATATTGTTAAACAAAATGTACTCAAATGTTGAATACACCGACATGTTATTAACTTTAGGCGAGTGTTTAGGAAACTCTAGTGCAGCTTTTACGCGTTATGCAGAAAAGTTTCCTAGAAGAAACTTACCAAGTAAAAAAACATTTAGAGCAGTTGAACGACGTTGTCGAGAAACTGGGAATGTAAGACCAAAGAAAATAAATTCAGGTAGACCAAGAACAACAAGAACAATTAATAAAGAAAATATTATTTTAAATTTAGTTGATCAAAATCCAACATTAAGTGTAAGGCATATGGCAAGACAAACAAATACATCTTCTTCAACTACTTGGCGGATACTTAAAGAGCAGCAGCTACATCCTTACCATTACAGACAAGTTCAAGAACTCTTGCCGGACGATCTACCGGTTAGAGTCGATTTTTGTGAAACATTGCGAGAAAGGACAGCCCTCAATCCAAATTTTTTTAAATGTATTCTTTTTACGGACGAGGCCACCTTTACGCGACAAGGTATGTTTAACTCCCATAACGCACACTACTGGTGTGATCAGAATCCACAAGCCAAAAGGGTATCACATTACCAACATTCATTTAAAGTTAATGTTTGGGCAACAACTTTAGGTAACAGATTAATAGGTTATCATATTCTACCTGGAAATTTAAGTGGTGATATGTACCTTGATTTTTTAAATAATCACTTATTTGAGATATTAGAAGATTTATCGATAAATGAGCGAACATCATTATTTTTTATGCATGATGGAGCTCCACCGCACTTTGATAGAAGGTGTCGTAATTGGTTGAGTAACAATTTTCGGAATCGATGGATTGGTAGAGGTGCAGAAGCTCCGATTCATTGGCCTCCTCGGTCATGCGATTTTAATCCTTTGGACTACACAGTCTGGTCGTATATTAAGGAAAAAGTCTATGCTACAGAGGTAAATTCTCGTCAAGAATTAATAGACATAATTAAACGTCACTTTAATGACCTCATAGCTGATCCCCAACCGTTAAGAAGATTAATGGATTCTTTAGAAAAAAGGATAGACTTGTGTATTCGTGTTTTAGTTTGAAGTATATATATTTAAATTGACAGATGTTGTTATAACTTTGTTAAGTCAATTAATTTAAATAAAAGTTTAGTTCATCAATTTAATAAAATTGCTCATTTCAAGGCTTAAATGTACTCTGCAATCTTATAAATTCTAAAAATCATACTGGCTAACTGGTTATAAGAATCTGATTTGCTTTGGTAAGATTTGAAGAATTGCAGATATTGTTTGAGATGCTTTCTGCTTTATTTCTTTGTGGAATATTGTACAATGGCGAACCGCTTCATTGGAAGGAAGGAAGGAATTGTTTGAGATGCTTTCTGCTTTATTTCTTTGTGGAATATTGTACAATGGCGAACCGCTTCATTGGAAGGGAAATTTTAGATCTTCTACCGCTGGACTCATGCAAGTTATTCATAATATTTCCTATACTCTGCATCTTATCTTTAATATAGGTTCACTTTATTTATTTATTATAATGAAGACAAAGAAAAATTTAATTATTTAATTTAATTTAATTTAATTATTTAATAATATAATTGATCCACGACCACTTTAGTTAATATTTCACCTCCTAACAAAAGGTATATGGTACCCATATATCTACTAGGATGAACTATGGTTCACAATTCAAGCTAGAGAATTATGAACTCATAATTCACGCTTTTGCATTTAAATAACATGCCATGATAACTCAACACTCACAACATTTCGGTTCATAGGTGACTAGATATGGGGGTACAAATTGGAATAAACTATTAAATCTGCGTATTTTGTTTAAGAAATTAGTTAACATAGATAATTAGTTAACCATTTGTTAAAGGACCGCTATAGTGGCTTTGAGTTTGGTATTATCTTACCATCATTACCCATTTATTATCCGAAATCTGTGGCTGTATAATAAGTTCATTTATTATAATTACTATTTCTTCAATCTGGCCAATACTTATAATAATCCCATTTCTAGGACAGTTAGTGATATTTTATATTATGTCAGACTAGGCTGTGTATTCGGAATAAAGTGTAGAATATTCAGTTTTGCAGAAATTTAAACTTCTCTTGTAAACTAATAGTGGATCGAGTTCCTTTATTTTATTTCTATCTTTTAAATTTATTAGTGTATAAATCCATTGTTCTCTTCAAATTTATTTGTAAGTATATATAATTTTTTTTTGTTATTAGTTTGGGATACAGCGACATCAACTACTTTGAGTACTCCTAGGTACAATTTGTCTGGCACCCTTTTGTCGAATACTTTTTTTTGTTTTGAGAGACCCAGCTCTTCTCCACTGTTTACTTAGTCATGAGTACTCGTTTGCCGAGTGGCAGACAAAACATAAAAAACGTAAACTATTTTTATTGCGTCCCTAATAGTTGAAAAAAATGAATAAATAAATTAAGTTATATCTATTATTTCATTTAAATATAGCTAAGAGTGATTAATGCAGTTATACCCCACCTCCCCGAACAGTCGAGTCATCATCTCAAACACCTTCCTGCCATCCCTACAATCTCCCTCTATTCGACAGATCAACTCCTCCGGATTCACCGGTGTCCTTCTCCTTTCCGTACTGCGTACCTCCTTTACCTATTCCATTATCTCCCCTTTTTCTCCTAGCTTAGAGTACCTGTCTGTAAACATCCTCTGTATCCCCGTCTCCATTCCACTGTCTTCCTTGGTTACCCATACCACTTTTACTTTTTCCTCTCTTATCGTTGGATTTCTCAATTTCACCTCCATTCCCTCCCCCTTTTTACCATCCCATCCCCTATCCCTAATCTCCTCCCATCCTTCCCAGTCTCTTTGCCCCTCCTCCCATCGTGTTTGCATTCTCTACAGAATTAAACTTTCGCAACTTCCAATAAAGGAAAATCAATTATCAATTAAAATCATGTTCGAACAAAAAAAAAAGCTGCAATGGAACTATCACAAAATCCATGCAGTTCAATTCTTTCATAGTTTTTCACACACCATTTTCCTCGGAATTGATAAATTATTCAAAATTTCCAATTTTCGACTGAATTTATGTCAAGAAGAATGAATAACTGGAGGCAAAGTTTCATCCCAGCCAGCCTTCTCACTCCATAATTTTTGTAAAATTATCTTAGCAAGAATCACACACAGAAAGTAAACCGAGGGGATCATATATTTAAGCGACCGCTAAGTTTTATTTTCAGTCTTGTCACCAAAAACTAACTGTCGATCACAAGGGGTACCACCACCAATTTTTAATTACACCTCAGGGAAATTAGAAATCCACTTCCTTAAGATAAACCCACCAGATTTTAAGATGCAGTCGACTTGCCTATTTGGAACTACAGCCCTACCAACAGAATCTTCACCAAATAACATATCATCCACGAAAAAAATTATGCAAAATAATATTTTTCTTCAAATTCCCAAGTTACCTGCAGTATTAACATTGTCAGTATTTTGGGATGAAACTGTAATAAATATAATTATGATATATATGTATATTAGGTATTTACGGTGTGTCAGAAGTGAAGTAATAATATTATTGATGTTTAAGTAGAAAGTATGGTTTATTTACGATAAAAAGACGATGATGTAATTTTTAGTTACTTTCCTGCATATCGGAGTAAATATAAATTCACCAGCCGTAAATACAATTCATACTCAATGGCCAGGGCAATTTTCAGCTTACGGGCTGGCAAAACTTCAAGACGGCTCTGGACGGCTCTACCTACAGGGTCTCAGGCAGTCCAAGCTCCTATTGAGGGGATGGACTGATGGATCTGCTCTAGAACTACCAAGGAGTAGTTTAAAAAGATAGCAGGACTCCTAACAGGGCACTGCTGTCTGAGGAAACATCTCTGTAACCTAGGTTTAGAGAAAAGCCCCCTATGCAGGGGTTGCGGCATGGCTGACGAAACGTCGGACCATGTTCTCCTCGGACGTCCACATTGGGCTGTGCTACGCAGGCGAATCTTCGGAGTCCCTGTTATGACCTCTGGGGACATAAGCAGGCATCCACTGAAGAGGATTGAGTCCTTCATCGAGGGACTCGGCTTCATGGATGCATAAGTAGCAGGAATGGCACAATGGGCCCGCCATCAGTGGCCTCAGTGCTGGAACCTTGGCTTGAGTTTGTCTTGGCTAAGGTTCGCCTGAATAAATTGGTAGTATTAGTAGTAGTAGTATGTATTTCTGGATAGTATACCTATTTGAGCCTGTATTATTTCAGAATAATGATAATCATGTGAATTATTTCCTTTACCTGTACCATATATAATTGCAGACCCTCCAATGTTTGGTAAAGAAAGTTGCATTTGTGTAAATGCACTTGTCACCATTTCTCTGCTGTATCGCAGTGGACAATTTGTTGGTATTGAAAAAAATACCCCTCCTATCATAGTGAACTAAAATTCGTGATAAAAGAAAAATACTCTGTGGTCCAGTAGTAAGTTTGTTTTAATCTCTTTAATTTTTATATAAAACAAATCTAAGATAAACATTGCATTCTAAGGATGTTCATTATTTAAATTCTCATGATCATAAATGCAAATAATATATAATATATAATTTTATTTTTATGTTATATTCATGTAATCTATTACAATGCATAATTAAGTCAACTGAAAAAAAATAAACACCATTCGACAACGCCGCTAAATGTTTCACCTGATCCTGAATTGTGAACCTAGGCTACCTAGACATGAGATTTTAGTGTGTAATTTTATAACCTAAAGTGTCCACTTTAAATAATAATATTTCTGAAAATTGGCAAAATTTGAGTAGTTTCTTCCGGTTTTTTTTTGTGAAACAGACTTACATTTAGCTCAAGATAATAACCTTTACAGTTTAAATTGAAAATATTTATCGTAAAATAGCATTAATTAGTGTTGAAAAAGTGCCAAGTAAATTCATAATTTTTGAAGTAATTACTGAATGAGCCAGCGACATTTTTATTATAATCTGCTTTATTTAAGGTAAGTTATTAAACAAATTCAAAATTAACATAAAATCCCGAGGGACGCGAAGTCGATCAGACCCCAATTGAAGGTGATACTAAAAAAAATGCGATAGAAAAGGTACGTCTTTATTCCTAGACGGTCGGTAGCGGAGCTCGAGGCTCTCAAAATGGAAGCGGCCGTTGGCATATGCCAATTGTGTTAACGGTCAGAGTAGGAGAATTTGAGATTACAGAACTAAAATTGGAACTGGCTAGTATGACGGCGAGCGATAATTTGGGGATTTTTTCTATAAAATCGAAACTGGTCGATAGACATGTTACACAATTTTGAAAGAAAATTGCTAAAAGGAGTTAACTTTGCTTTGCAAATTCCACTTTTTTTTAATGTTTATTCCAAGTTCAGCTTCCTCTTTTCCATGATTTACTATCAAGATGATTAAATAAACAATGAATTTTATATCAAGTGATAAAAGCCAATGAAGTTACATAAATACTGCAAATGTATTTTTATTATTGCCACAAGTAATATTTTATTTTCTATATTTCATCCCGTATTATAATAGACACCTTACACCAAATCAAAGCCACTATTGTAGGAAAATTATCAATTTATGGAAAAAATTATACACCAATACTCACCCTTTTTTTCCATAATATACAACTATTTACCATTTTTGTTCACTAGGTACCTGCTTTTATAGTTGACGTAAAACATAAAGTGCGAAGTTGTCGGCTTTTTGTTTGGCTCTAAGACTGTGAGTATACCGTCATAGCCCTGTCAATATTATTATTTAAAATGCTTACTTAGTTGACGATAAATTTATTTAATGTTATAGTTTCAACTAATTATCGTTAATAAGTATTTAATAAACTAATTTGTTAATAAAGGCGATTAATAAATGAAACTGTTTAAAGCACGAACGAGCGATAACGAGTGCCTTCAATAGTCCTTACCAAATAAATCCTTACCAAAACGACGACCCGAGGTTTCTTTTGACGTTTTTACATGGTTTCTTCCAATCTAAAATCTATTTGCATTGCCTTAAACAATATTAACCTATTTATATTTAAAAACATCTTAAACATAATACCAGAGAATTAACACTACCTTATGGAAGGATATAAGGTTGGTAACTATGATTATAGTTAGAAACAATATCAATGTCAATGCCATGTCATGGTTGTCATCCTAGGGGAAAGTAGATGTATTGGAGAGATTGATAAACATGAGTTTGAAGTGAATGTTTTTATTCAATCACAAATTATCACAGTCATCCGACATGTAACATAGCGCTGCCTAAGTAAAAATTAATGTACAATCGAACCAGGGCATAAATTCAGTGATATTATAAAGAAAAATGTCAGATCACCGAGGAATCGTTCCTTCAAATACAAACGGAAACGTTACTGAAAACTGGCGTACATGGAGAGCCAGATTCTAAAACTACTTAATTGCTTCTGAAGTGATTAGAAAATATGAAGCAACACAAAGTGCCCAACTTCTTCACTACATTGGGGAGGAAGGGTTCAGAGTTTTCACAACGTTTACAATCCCAGAGGCCGATAAAAACAAATGATTAAAACTATTGGAACTATTCGAAGAACATTTTCTTCCGAAAGAAAATATTAACTACCAAAGGCACAAGTTTTTTTCCTATCGTCAACAACAAGGTCAACCAACGGACCAATTTATCATACAACTCAAAGAAAGGGCAATGAAATGTAAATTAGGTGACCTTCATAATGATTTGATTAAGACCATGATTTTTTGCGGAGTCACAAACTCGCGAATACGAGAAAAGCTGTTACAAGATAATCCAGATACCTTGGAGAGGACGAATGAAATTTGCTACGTTATGGGTGAATCAAAGAAAAAATGCCATGAGAAAACTCAAATTTAGTAAGTGTACCACTAGACGTTGTCAATAAATACTCAAGAAACAGAAGCCAAATTCAAAATAAAATGATAAAAGACTGCAAGATGTGAGGCAGAAACCATGGAATCGAAAAATGCCCAGCATACGGACAAAAGTGTTCATATTGCAATTTAGAAAACCATTTTGCTAAGGTTTATAGGAAGATAAATAAGAAGGTGAATGAAATTAATGTTATAAATAATGATGAAATTCATATTGTAAATAATGAATACTTATTTGTAGGCAGTAGTGAATGACATATCTTAAAACTGTTTGTAGTTAATTCAGATATAGCATGAATCTTAGGTCTAAGCAGTTCATGTGAATTAAATTTAATTGAGAAAATTGACTCCATAAATAATGAAGGTAGTACCTATGATAATTTGAAAAGTGCTTATTATAACTTGCCACGCACTGTTTTTTTTTTGTTTTTAGTTTTCCTTTCTTTTTGACAATTGGTATGAAGACCAATTGGCCTTTTTTATTTTCTTTTTGAAACTAAATTAGAACACTATATTAAATTTAGAGAATAAGCAAATTAGCAGAGTTTATAGGCTGTGCTATTATACAGGCCAGTGGTTTATGGAAGTGCAAGCAAACACCAGCTAGGTAATATCGTATAAGTAGGTTCGGTGCCACCAGTTTACCGACTAAACTGGAAATCTCCAGTCGATCTGGAACGAGCAGATACTCGCAAAGCCACAGAGAACAGAAGAGCAGCTCCAAAAAAAAAGGTGATTAATAACTCCTGGACAGTCTGCTAAGTAATACAACAGTCTTTTCTAATATCTCTTATTTAATCACAAAAAGGTAAGAAAGATAGAAAGATAGATGGCAAGAGCAAAAATGTTGAAAACCTTCGCAAAATAACCCAGGAGTTTTTAGACAAATTGGACAACTGGTCACAAGATACAGGCTTTCGTTTCTCCACAGAAAAAACCCAGTTTATCCTTTTTACCAAAGAAAATAACCCATGCATACCACAACTTATACTTCATAACCAACCCTTAACGAATAGGAACAAAATAAAATTTCTGGGGATATTTTTCTATCAAAAATTAAACTGGATGGAACACATCAACAACTTGAAAAGAGAATGAAATAGAAAGCTCAATGCTCTGAAGGTATTAGCCAACAAACAATGGGGATCGGACAGAAAAACCCTATTGACCATCTATAAGACAATTATAAGATAAAAACTAGACTACGGAGCCTCGGCGTATTCATCAGCAAGCCAATCTTTATTGAAAACATTAGATCCAATCCACAATACGGCGCTTCGATTAATTTTAGGAGCTTTCAGAACAACGCCGGTAGAAAGTTTATATTGCGAGGCAGCAGAACTATCCCTAGAAGACAGAAAAATGTACCTAAGACTGACATCCGCACTAACATGTAATGCTGATTCTGAAAAACAAACGTATAAAATTACAAATAACGATAAACTACTGACACTGTATGACAAAAAAAAGAAAATACCAAAACCATTTTATAACAGAGTACGATCAGATTTACTATTCCTCAACCTATCCCCACCCATTTGTATATTACCAACTTACGAACCCCCCCCCATCCCACCATGGACTGTGAAAACACCAAAAAACATCACGAGATTAAACGAGTTTAGCAAATATACAACCAGTCATCAACTGATCAAAATCTCAAGATCATCTTAAGTCAATACAACGAATTTACACAGATGCGTCAAAATCTGATGAAGGAGTAGGAGCAGCAGTAATATTACCAAAAACAAGGAAAACCTACACATCACCATTCGAATGCAGTGTCTACACAGCCGAACTATATGCATTATATTTATGGTGCTATCACTGAAATAAATAGCTCCCAAATAGAGAAAGCTGTCATACTTACCGACTCCCTTAGCTCACTACAAACAATAAGCCACACCTACCTCACTAACACCATAGCAGCAAAAATTCAACGGGCATAACTAGAAACCCAAAAATAAAAACAAAAAAATTGTTTTTATCTGGGTTCCCTCTCATATCGGAATATCAGGCAATGAAAAGGCGGACAAATGTGCTCGTGAAGCACGAAACGCAAAGGATTCTATCATAGTAACGGACATTGTAAACAGTGATGCAAAAACTCTTATTAAATCAAAAGTGCAAAGTGCGTGGCAATCTCGATGGAACAACTCGACATCACATCTAAAAAAAATGAAGCCAACAGTGAAGCCGTGGCCAGATCTTCCTGTGAATCGTAGATCCCAAGTGATAGTAACACGTCTCAGACTCGGGCACACAAATTTTACTCATTCATACCTTATTACGAAAGATCGCGAACCGATATGTGAAGAGTGTGGAATAAAACAAACGGTAAAACATTTTATGACTGACTGTCCCAAATTCAACTCAAAAAGAGCAAAACACAAGATTCCCACGTTATTAGACCAAGCACTTGGACCAAGCTGTTCTTACAATAACATTTTAATGTTTCTAAATGAAATTAATATTGTTAGCAAAATTTAAAAGACTAAGTTTGATACACTGTCCCTCGCTAATAACCCTCTGGGTTGATACGATAAAATAAAACAAAAATATAGTAATGTAGCGCAACTAAAACTACAACAAGTTTCATAATAATAATACTTTCAAAGCTTTAAACTGCAACGTGATCACGTGTTTAATAATTTAACTTATGTCTATTAATAATTAACTTTAATAAAAATACATAAAGAGCGAGCAATAATAACTAGCACCACAACCGGGATACTAGTTAAATCAATAGGGCAAAATACAAATAAATAAAAAAAATTCCTTTGAATAAAATTGGACTTAGCTGATTTCCGTTTTTCCTCCCCCAGTATCGCTGAACTGTTTGACTTATGTATTCTATTTAATTATTGGAAAGTTGACGGCGTAGAGCTCTGGGTAATGCAGTCAATGTCCAGGCAAACCTTCAGCCAGGAAAAAAAACACTAGAGAAGAAAAGAGAGAAAATCTCTAATATTTCAATATAGAATATAGAAAGTTAGGTTACTTGAAGAACGGCAAAAAATCCTACGTTGCAGTAGTTATCATTTATCTCCCCAAAAAAAATTCACAAAATAGCCAAGATAAATAAAAGATAAGCTAAATTAACTGAATTATCAAATGGAGATTAATTACATAGTTTTAATCAAATCCCATACAAGATGGATAATAAAATTTTAGATTAAAAACTCCAGCCACTTTTCAATATGCTTTCGGTGATAAAAGATGGCCGAAAAAGAAAGAACCTCTCCTAAATTTCGCACCAGGATCGTTGCCAATATGCCACATGCGTAGAACCAATTTCTGATGCCAACAATTAACAACTAAAATAAATCAAATGTACATTCAATTGAATCAAATTACGTATTTGTTTGGATCCTGAAGATTTGGATGAATTAATGAAAACAGAATTCTGTCATATTCCGACCCTAAATGAAATAACTAGTAATTTAGCAGAAACAACCAAATTCAGTACCCTTGATGCCAATAATGGTTTTTAACAAATAATGTTTGACAAGGAGAATTCAAACCTGTGTACCTTTAGAATACCTTTTGGCCGCTATAAATTCCTACAAATGCCATACGGCATTAAATCAGCACCAGAAGTGTTCCAAGAAAGATTTAAAAGTTTATTTTCAGGTACAGGCAGGCACTGATGTTTATGTAGATGATGTCCTTATTTGAGAAAGAACAAGAGCCGAACATGATTGTCACCTAGAAAGAGTACTTAAAATTGCAGCAGAAAAAGGAATTAAATTCAATTTAGCAAAATGCAAATTTGTGTTGGATAAAATGTGCATGTGGCATATAATTTCAGAAGAGGGAGTGTCTCCCAGTCGTTCGAAAATACAAGCAATTACAGATTGCCCAGAACCAAAAAATAAAGCTGATGTCCAGAGAATCCTTGGAATGCTAACCTACGTGAGTTAATTAATCCCAAACTTTTCAGCAGAAACTCTAAGAGACCTGTTAAAGAAAGATAGTGAGTTCGTTTGGCAAACGCAACAAGAAAAAAGTTTTCAACATTTGAAAAACAAATTAATTTCAGAACCAGTTCTGCAGTTTTTCGATGTGTCAAAAGACATTGTAATTTCAGTGGACGCATAAAAATCAGGGCTAGGGGCAGTCTTACTGCAAGACCGTCTACCTTGTGCGTATGCATCACAAGCAATGACAGAAGCCCAGATGCGCTGCACAAATTGAGAAAGAGCTGTTGGCTATGTGTTTTGGGTTGGAAATATCCTATCAATTTATTTTTGGCAGAAGAGTAACGGTAGAAACTGACCACCAGCCCCTAATTTCAATTTTTAAGAAGCCTTTAAACAAATTCCTTTAGCGTATGATGCTACAAATACAAAAATTTGAAATAAAGAATTTTTATTGTCTCATACAGGCAGAAATCAATATAACTGAAGATAAATTAGAGGAATTGAAAAAGGAAACTGAAAACGACAGTGAATTGCAAAATTTGAAAAATATAATTTTACAGGGATAGCCAAAAAACAATAAAAACCTGAACAATGAATAATAAAATGTATTCACCCTATAAAAGTGACTTATTTGTAAGTAACAATATTATTTTAAAAGATGAATGTACTCGTATAGTAATTCCTAAAAGCATGAGAGGTGAGATGATGAATCGAGTGCACTACAGCATATTCTGGCCTCACATGACCCAACAAATCAAACAAAAAGTTTCAAATTGTAACTTGTGTATGAAATATTCAAATTCACAACAGAATGAACCTTTAATGACTTATGAAATTCAATCATTACCTTGGAACAAAATAGGGTGAGATATTTTTGAGTTAAATGAAAAAAAATATTTATTACTAGTGGTTTCAAAGTATGTAGATGCTGTTAGTTTAAATAGTAACACAACTAGTGAAAAAACTATACAGATATTAAAAGATAGGTTTTCTCTATTGGAAGTACCATTAACAGTAATTTCAGATGGGGGACAACAATCAATTCAAAAAATTTGTTTGCAGAGAACTGGCAATTTGAGCACATATGCTTATCTCCTACATATGCGCAGTCCAATGGATTAACAGAAAGGCAAAGACAAACAGTCAAAAGAATGTTTAAAAAGGTTCTTGAAAATAATAAAGATTTACATCTTTCATTATTAATTTATCGAAATACGAATTAGCTGAGCTCCTGTAGAAATTTTAATGTGCAGAATATTTTACCCTGTACTTCTCAATCACTTAAACAAAAAATAGTTGAAAATTATAACGAAATTCTACGAAAATCACTGAAAAATCAACAAAAATACTATAATCAAAGTGGTATAAAAAAATTACAATCATTAAAAGCAAAAAAAAGAGTTTATGTTCAAATTATTAAAAACCACCATATATGACTGTTACTAAAGTAATAAGTTACCTACGATTGAAATAAATTGACAAATGCCGGCCGTAATGTAAATTGCTGTAAGAAAACCATTGAAAACAATTAAAAAATTGGGATTCAAATTCAAAACGATTAATAAACGTCAAACAGTCATGGAAAGCAGAAGAATAGTGGATATGCGGTATACAGGGTCCGGCAAACCTCTGTCGTAGCTCTATAACTCTTATTGTATATAACTTACATATTCATTTGAAAGGTATATGGAAACGGTAATTAAAATCAAACATTTTGAAATTATGTTCATGTATACAGGGTGGTCCATTAGTAAACTGGACAAATGACGTAATTTTTTTCAAGTGTAATGCAATACTTTTTTTTACATTTTAGGAACCAAAATAGTTAGTACTGTACACTCCCAATTTTTTTTTGTTAAACTCCCAGCCATCTCGGAGAAAACCACCTTTTTCCCAAAAAATTTGAATTTGCATATCTCTTTTTAAAAAACCGCAACTTTATAAGATTTAAAGCTAAAGCTTTAAAATTACCTATGTACAAAGACAAAGGAGTGGAAATTCTTTTAGACTTAGTTTAAATCTTTTATTCTCTACAGGATGGTCTTGAATGAATTTTACATTCCAAAAACTTAAATGGAAGTTATTTCAGTTTTTTCAAATGAGACACCCTGTGTAATTATTCATCAATGGATACTGAATTTTTTTCCCTTCAACTTTGCTATTAACTCTCAGTACCTAATTTCCGTCGTTTAAAAGTTATTTGAAAAAAAATACATGTTTGGTAAAAATCTAAGTAGACAATCGATCAATAGTCCTAATGAACAATGTTTTTGTTTTCAAAATACCAATTTTACATGTTTTTAATATTAATAAAAGGCCATTATTAACAACAATTTAAAAATTCTCCAGTCTTATTTTATGAAAGGTGCTCAAAATGTCATTTTCTCTTATACATAAATCTACTCGTTCGTTAAATGATGCCGATACGTTTCTTAGCATCTGAGGTGTAATAGATCCGAATGATTGTACTATTCGCTCCTTCATATCTTCAGTCGTTGTAGTGACTTGTCATTTTTTTGGACTATTTCTGCCGATCCATCTATTAGGAAACTGTTGATGTAATGCATCAGCTACCTCACGTAAATAATGCGCTCCCGCTCCATCATGTTGGTACCACATTGACTGTCTTACTAGCTGGAGGAACGTTTTCAAGTAAAAGAGAAAAATAAATAGCCAAAAAATTTAGATACATCAGGCCATTTAAATTGCCTTCGAAAAAATGCAGCCCAATCACATGTTCCCCAATTATACCTCCCCAAACATTCACGCTCCATCGATCTTGGCTGTGTGTTTCTCTGATTATGTGGAGATTTTCTTTGGCATAATAATGGAAATTGTGCCTGTTAACAAATCCATTCTTATGAAATGAAGCTTCATCAGAAAATAATATTTTTTTACCAAAAATGTGTTGTTCTTCAAATAACTTTTAAACGACGGAAGTTAGGTACTGAGAGTGAATAGCAAAGTTGATGGGGATAAAATTCAGTATCCATTGATGAATATTTACACAGGGTGTCCCATTTGAAAAAACTGAAATAACTTCCATTTAAGTTTATGTAATGTAAAATTCATTCAAGACCATCCTGTACAGAATAAAAATTTCAAACTGAATCTAAAAAAATCTTCAGACCTTTGTCATTGCACATTGTTAATTTTAAGGCTTTAGCTTTAAATCTTATAAAGTTGCGATTTTTTAAAAAGGGATGAGCAAATTTAAATTTTTTGGGGAAAATGTGTTTTTCTCCGAGATAGCTGGGAGTTTCATGAAAAAAATTGGGAGTATACAGTACTAACTATTTCGGTTCCTAAAATGTAAAAAAAGTATGGCATTACATTTGAAAAAAATTACGTCATTTGTCCAGTTTACTAATGGACCACCCTGTATACATGAACATCATTTCAAAATGTTTGATTTTAATTACCGTTTCCATATACCTTTTAAATAAATATCTAAGTTATATACAATAAGAGTTATAGAGCTACGACAGAGGTTTGACGGACCCTGTACATACTTGGAAAACCGGCTAATTATCTATTTGGACGAAACTTGGTATGATACACTCGATACGGTTAGAAAGGATGGACTGATAGGTCAAAATACAATGAAGTAGACACAAATAATATTAATACCTTTCAGAGTTTATCTCCTCAACATAACTTAAAGGGGTTATACCATTAGACAGCTGCACAATATGTTTTACGTCAACTATAATTCAAACTTCCAACAAAAACAGCTGATTGTTGCTGTCTATTTATCCAACCAAAGGAACAGCTCATAAACATCTGACCGGGCGACAGTCATTAATCTTTAGGGGGCGCTGCAGCCTGTCAATGGCTTCCATCGTTATTCTTTTTACCAAACCAAATTATTCTTAACAAATCCACATTAATTTCATCTAGGCATCGGAGGATCATAATTATGACAGTGATAATTCCTGAGCTGCAGTTGTTTGCCGTACAATTTTGGAAATTTAAACACAACGTTTTCACTTTAAATTAAATTTACATTTTTGAAGCATCAATGCTTATAGTTCAACAGATAAATTCAAGAGCGCAAGAGAAGAGTAAATATCAAATTATTTAAATCCATGATCATTCAATTAGTACAAAAATAATAATTCCCACACACTAATTTAAACCCAATTTTTTTTTGTGATTTCATACTGATCCAATTTATTCAAGTATGAAGTATGAATCACCTAGTAATCGTTTATACTGATGCCACCTGTGACTTGACATTACTTTTGTGACAAAACGTACTTTTAATACATTATTCTGGACATCTAGATATCTTCTTATTGAAGAAACGATCCACTTTCAAAAGACGCATGCATTACGCAAAGACAATAGTAAGTTATTGCTGGCAAGTGACATTAATAGCTTGCAATAGGCATTAGCGGGTAACGGAGGGCGCCTTTGGACATGTTGAGAAGCGCAGGAAAATGGACTGCTATGATCAATAGTGAGTTGCTAGCGGCCATTGTTTTGTTCGATCGACAACGAAATCAATCGTTTACCGTGGGAAAAATAAATGTTTATTTTAATGGTATGTGTGTGTTATGTGTGTGAAAATACGGGGTGCAAAAATCAAGTATGAACGAGCTTCAGCCTTTCCCTCTATTTTGCTACCTACTGATTGGCTCATTCAGCACTGGATTATTTTCACCATAAATCAATTATTTATTTCATACGACTTTAGGATAGTTTTTGGAAATAAAAACACTCATTATTTCGTTCAGTCCTATTAACTTGGAGTAGCGAGTGTTAAAAGAAAATGATATTAAGGAGTAACCGAAACTGAAAATCGAATACTAAATCGGACAATTATCTTATAAGTACTATTAGCCGGTATTAGTTTATATGTATTTAATGTTATTTTTGATTCGTGTTTATTGAAGGAAGACATTGGAATGAAATTTGCCCAGAAGTGAACAAGTTCGTGACTGTCTAACACTATCGGTATAATTTATCATCAATATATTTACATATAATTAAATCACTTAACCGACCGACTGAAACGTTTAAAAGCAAATTTATCAATTAATCTCTACAAGCTCTTGAGTGTATCTATACACGACTCATTCTGGTTATTTTTGTTCAATACAATGAAAAGAGTGAAGAAAATAAATACATTGGTGTAACAAATTCTTTACGGGGTAAATCAAATAACTATTCAGAACAATATAAATAATAGCAATTTATGCAACAATTGCATGAAGTGGTACTTTTTTTCTTGAATGGAAAAGTTGAAAGGAAGACACTTCATGCATATGCTGCATACAATATTTTTTCTACAACCCCATACAAATAATGAAATTATAATAGTAATTTGGAATATTTTAATTAAACTCCTTCAAGTCAATCACAACTAATGCATGAAAAATGACTGAATTGGAAAATGTACACAATAATATTATGAAGAATTAACAACTATATTATGTATTTCAGTTTAAATTCGCAAAATCGATATTGAAAACGCAATTACTTGGTTTATAAATGTGAATTTTTGATCCAGTCACGTTTGTTTTTGTCGAGGTTTTTGTTTGATTCATGGATGAAGCTTTATTAAAATTATGACTATTTTAAACAGTCAAATTCTGCTGATATCATCCTCTTGTGGAATTCGTTGATCACAATTCATTTTTGCATTGAGAGAATTGTTAACATATTCCTTGGCAACAGCAGTAGATTTCTATCCTCCATGTTGCTTCAATCGAAGAATGTCTCCACCCGAATCAACGAGAAGCGATGCTGAAGTATGTCGAAACATGTGATTTGTTTATCCTTCTGGATGCGGTAAACTTGAATATTCCGCAATTAGCGATGGAATTTTCGAAAAATTGTTTATACTAACTACTTATTCTGTACATTTGCCATTTTTATAAATGGCTGTTATTCCATTTTTCGGTCTCCTATTTGGCATATTGTTGATATAAATATATTAAATTAGTGTGTTTTGCTGGATTTTCGAGTAACCGTAAAATTCCGACTTGTATGAGTTTTCGAACATGGAATCGTGATAAGTAGAAATTCCCCCTCATTTTTAATGTCATCAATTTTCATTTTGTAGAACTCTTCTCTTAGTGGCTTCGAACCAGCACTGTAGTGAAATGCCTCTGATGTGATAATTACAGTGAAGCAGTGTCGAGAGCGGTTAATACTTAGATAGGTGACCACTGGAGAAAGACCGTCGTACAACCCGTACAGCCTACAGCGGAGTAGCTTACCACAGCTCGCAGGCATTATATCAATGAGAACGAGGTTTTTGGTTTGGAATATCTGGACCATAATATAGATGACTCGAATTTTCTACACATTTCTTCGAAAAAAGCTAATAGCAACCGCTCTGTGAAGCAATGAATATTATTTTTGTTCCGCTACTTCCTAAAAGTGTCATATTCTTTAACATAATTATCTCTGGATTTCTCTGGCAGTAATTGAATAAGAAAATATTTGCCTTTCCCATGATTTTTTCGGAAGTACAAATTATTTCAAACTAGGGATCTTCACTATCCATAATAATCAAAGGAACAAAACTAATTAACTATATTGGCTTATGGAAAACGTGAAATACAGTTACCGTTATGGCACTTTTTTTAACGCTTTCGCACTTTGTCCGTTCCACTATGAACAGCCGTTTTAGCGTTACAAAATAGAAGGTACTTTAAAGTTGGAGCGTAGAAGAAAATAATTTATAACTATTCGCCTTGTTAGTTCTCTTATCACTTGTAATGTGCTGATTTTTAAAAACTGCTCCAAGAAGTTGGTACGCAAAAGCTTTATTCAAAAAAATGTTGTTACTTGAAAAAATCAAGGTTTTTATAGGAGAAATGTACGTTTTCAAAATACAATTCAAATTTCGCACCAAAACGCTAGAATAGTAATAGCGTCTATATGACATCACACGTCTGTAAATACTTTGAATATTACACACAGTCTTTTTTTTCACCAATTTGAATTATTTCGTGTGTCATAAAATCTACAAGGACTGAATATCATTTAAACGATGCAAAACCAGAGAATACAATAAAAGTTCGAACGTATACAAAAGGTTGATGTCACACAATTGTAATAGGTGTTTTGGCTAAGATGGCGGATTGTCATATTTTGTATTTATATTTTTATTAAAATAAATATAATCACAGTTGTAATGTGAAAATAAGTGATTGTTTCAGAATCTTTGTAATCTATACAATTATTATTATTTCAACTGATTATTTCAAATGATTATTTCAACTGATTATTTCAAATGATTATTTAAACTGATTATTTCAAATGATTATTTCAACTGATTATTCCAAATGATTATTTCCTTCCCATTAATTTTGACAAATCGCTATCAAGAATTGATATGTCAAATATGAATTTTAAGTGAAAAAATTACTTGACAACTGTCAACTTAGCTGTCAGCAGTTTCTCCGGAAAAAATAATCGAAAAAATTTCATGCAAGTTTGACATGTTGCCTTGTGAAAACAAACTTGATGGTTTCTATGCTTTGTTGCTATGTACCGTTACCAACAACAAAGATCACAAACAATGCTAACGAATTTATTAATTTTTCAACTGAAACTCAAAATGAATCGGTTTGGAAATGTTTCCGAAAGTAAGATAATTGCGGCTGTTGAAAATAGAGTTCCACTAAAAGGCCAATCGATAGGGGTCACAACTACAAGTAATTAGCAATACGGCTGATTTTTTTTTATAAGTACCTTGAAGTATGTAGATCAATATAGAAAAAAGTTTACCAGTCTATCGATTTCCCAAATTAAAAACAAAATAAAAATCCAAATTCTTTGATATTTCGCGCTGGGGGAAAGGTAAAAAAAATAAAAAACACCACCGTCTAGGGGAAGTGTTTTGCAATAAACAAGGTCTCCTGCATTTTTTTCGACCGAGCAATGGTTTGTCCGGAAAAAATTCGGTAAACTAAGTATGTATTCCGCATCCGCGCGACTCTGACACACGGCAGAAAACCTATTTTCTGAAGCGCGGCGGAGTACATTATAAACTATTGTACAGTTATAATGTAATATATAAATAATTGTGATAGGGCGTTTTGAAGAAGGAAATGTCAGCTTTAAGATAACATTTTTTTTTGTCATAGCACATAATCATTTAGCAAATTACTCATATAAATATACATATATAATATATATACAAAAACCAAGTATCTCAATAAAAAATATATTATATAATGAGGAGGAATTGAAACAATTTTTCGAATTATGGAAACTGTTATTTTGGAGGTTTCTTCCATAAATAAAATTTACGGATAATTAATTTTTCCTAATTATGAAATACGAGACTTTTCATTATCTTGTAAATTTTAGGAATCTTGAATTTACAAGAAAATATATATATTAAGTACTGTAACTTTAATAAAACTAAAGTAATTTTAATGGGGTTTGTCTAGAAATGTTGGGGAAACTTCTAAGATCAAGAATATATAATCACAAAATTAATTAATTTACATACATTTTTGGATTCAATGATTTTTTGTATTATAAGAGAAAATAGCAATTTCTATAGATTCGGATAGGAACCTTCTTTATTTTTTCAAAATAAAATTTGATACTTCTGTAATATAAAGAGGAATATTCAACGAGAAAAATGTATATAGTGAAAAGGTATAAAAGTATCCAGGTGTGTATTTTATAAATGAAAACACAAGATGCAGATGATTAATTTATAATTTTAAGATATAATTTTATGCATACCTTTCTCCTATAAAAATATGGAAAATTAGTTTATTACCTTTTATTTATTATTTACAACCTTGACTTTTACCAAAAAATTCTGATTAGATATTTATTTTTTTTTTCGCGATTCAGAAAGTAGGTATTCCGCAGTGCAGCAGGGTCGCGCGGAAAAATTAAATGCACTAGGGATATTACCCCTGAAAAATGGTCCAGAATGTGTATATTTTCTGGTCGGTCTTAAGAAAAGTACTTTTCCGGCTAGAAGCATGTGTCACTTTTCTGAAGTATGACAATATTGTGTTGCCGGTTTTAAAAAAAAGTTAAGGGTCAAGTTCCGTTTAGCCGAAATCTGTTAAAAGATAAAAAAAATTTTTTCATTTAGGTACTTCAGGGAGTATATTACTGAACAAACAAACTCGTTTTCCGAATTTTTCCGGAATAATTGAATGCACTAGCGATTATTTCACTAATTCCCAGTGACTGTCATCGATAACGATTTGGCAAATTGCAAACGACTAGCTGTACTAAGTTAACACAATAAATAACTGATGCAATAATTGGTCAAATCATTCATTTTTGCGATATCTTCAATTTGCCTTTTTATAAGAGGCATTTTGATTGAGTTTGGAGTTGTGTTGGTTTATGCCCGTTGTACGCGATGCAGCATAATAATTTTTCTAGAGATTAAAACAAATATTTTTTTTTCCAATTGGTTACCTGCATAAATATTTCATTCAACTGCAAATAAAAGGAATGGCAATTGACTTAACAATGTGGGTTGTGAATCACGATTTTCACTCTTTAAATTCCAATAGCATACATAAACATTACACGTTTTGATATTAGGCACGATTTTGAATCAACATGTGTATATTGTGATCAAACTGGAAATAGTTTGTTACTTTGAGTGGACTAAAATTATTAGTATAAGCATTGTATTTATTGAATTTCGTAAGTGTATACGATTTTCCTCCGAAACGATTAACCGTATATTCATCATGAGATTTTCAAATTTTACGTTTTGAATGAGAATGAATAATTCTGATGTTTTTTAGAGGACCTGTTTAAGTTATGTAACGACATCGTCCAGTGTATCACCATTACCTTGAATTTAGTCTAATAGCAATACAGTAAGCTTATTTCTTCTTTTTTAAGAAATACTGAATGAGAACCAGATAAGAAGAAAATACTAGAAACAATTGTCAGAAATATGAAAATAGTTATTTGTTTAGCTAGGCAGAGAAGTAACAGATTTACTGTCTCGGCAATGAAACTAGCCAAGGCAGTAGATCTGATTATGTGCCGCGTGAAACATATAATTTTTTCTCCGATTGTTAGTACAATGTGTTTAGAAAAATCAAATTGAAATGAAAACTTTTTTATAACGGATATAACTCACAGCTTTCAACATATTTTCCAAACGTATGTTAAAGGTGATAACTAAATCGTATTTTTTAATTACTATTGTCGATTAGAACTTGAATTGTATACATAATACTATCTACCAAAAAATAATAAATATAATGTTTAATATCGACCATTATTTGTGTTACTTTCCTTCGAATATAAATGGCAAAGAGTTCGAAAAGAATATTCAATTGACCTTACTTTTTCACTTAATTACAGTTTCCTGTAACAATAATTGTAATTTTCAGATTTGTGAGGCATTATAATAGTAATATTTAACTATTATCTTGACATCAATCGACCTTGAGATGAGCGACGTCACTTGGGATTATGTTGGCAGCATTTGCTGAAATTGCAACAGAGGGTAAGGTGACAGTTTGGTTTTTGTGCTTAGATTAGTCTAATTTTCAGAGTTGTAGGCCATTTGACGTCACTCAAGAAGATGCAATCCGTCCTGGTCAAAGCACGCGCCTACCTTCCACAGTAGAAATATTTTTTTCGTAGATATACTGCTTAAAATATTAGGAATACGGTGACATTTTTTTATAAAATACTATTGAATGAAGCAATAAGGACGGATACCCATTGATATTTATTGATCGATTTTGTCGGCATATTATTTTCCTATACTAGCGAAAAATTCATTGATTTATCAACTGTATCTTCTTTATTCTAAGCATATAATTTTCTGAATTTTGTTAACATCATTATTTGGACGTAATGGACTACACATTTTTATTCACACATCTCCAAAGAATTTAAAACTAACTCCCATTTGTAACAATTATAACATCAATGTAGGATTCTTCTGATTTTTGTATCAGTTCTGTTGAATTATTTTTAAACGGGTGTTTCAAAAAAAGGTGACGTCGTCTTCAGGATAGGTGGAAAACTGAAAAATAATTGGGGTTTGCTTTAAAAAAATTTCGTAACGCCATCCGTAGTCAAGATGAAGGTAGTTGAAGATGTTGCCGAAACTACTGGCATTGTGATAAAATTTTATACGAATATGTTTTTTGGAATCTGATACATCCCATACATTTGTTCTTATATCTGACTCTCATACTAGTTAGGTTCATACCAAGTAGTGTTGAACATAACGTTTTTAAGGTTAGATCTATTGATCATAAGATTTCAAATGAACTTGAACAATATTTAATTTTACAACAAGAAGGTAAAACTCGATAGGTACTGTGTACCGTCTTCGGATTATTTTGATTTGAAAATTATGAAGTAATACCGATGCTGGTATTATGTGAATTGAAAATTTTTTGTCGTGTTAAGAAGACCTTATCAATAAAACGAATACGTTGAAAAATTCCTTTCTTCATGAAAATCCAATTTGTCTAAGTTTGCCATGACTGTCATGTATTGATAGTTATGACAATAAGTCAACAACAATTGAATATTTTGAAACCTTGTTATTCGTAAAATTCGATATTGTTAATCAAAATTTACTCAAATGTTGAATACGCCGACATGTTATTAACCTTATGCGAGTGTTTAGGAAACTCTAGTGCAGCTGTTAGGCGTTATGCAGAAAAGTTTTCTAGAAGAAACTTACGAAGTATAAATACATTTAGAATAATTGAACGACGTTATCGAGAAACTGAAAAGAATAAGATATGCTCGTATTTCTTAAGATATTGTAAGGAAAACATTGATACATATTCAAGGTGGCACCACTTTGAAAATAAAAGTAAAATGTTGTATTCTTGTTGTAGTTGTGCGATTTACATACCTGTGCGCTCACTAAATATCTTAAAGTGAGCATATTTTGTAATATTATTCAAGAATAGTCCATTTAATTAGTATCGATCACATAATTTACGGAAAACATGGTACTTGACTGTATAAAACTTTGTTCACATTACCATATGTCAACTAATTATGGGCGAATCTTCTTCTTTTTATCTAATAGAGTTTGACAAGTTGGTTGCCGTCACTTTGGAGAAAATTAAACATTCTATTGTAAGGTCAGGTTTAGTCTCTTTTCTTCCTCATATACCCTTCGCAAGCTCAGGGTGGGGAAACGGTACTTCAGCTCATTTAAACTTTGCTGGTGAAGATAATTATTAGTATATTTCCTGGTGAATTTTATATTCACACCCTGCCATCGTTCTGAGTGAGCCGAAGGCCCTAAAGGTTGACATCGGGACCTACATGTAATCCCCTTTAGACAAACATTGTCGTTGAAGGTAAAGGGAAGGTTACAACATACATATATTCTTCCTGGAAATTTGAATGGTGATATTATGTACCTGGATTTTTCAAACAAATTCTTATTTGGGATATTAGAAGATTTGACACTGAACGAGCGAAGATCTCCATCGCACTTTGATAGGAGGTGTCGTAATTGGTTGGAAACGGTACTTCAGGTCATTTGAACTTTGCTGGTGAAGATAATTATTAGTATATTTCCTGGTGAATTTTATATTCACACCCTGCCATCGTTCTGAGTGAGCCGAAGGCCCTAAAGGTTGACATCGGAACCTACATGTAATCCCCTTTAGACAAACATTGTCGTTGAAGGTAAAGGGAAGGTTACAACATACATATATTCGTCCTGGAAATTTGAATGGTGATATTATGTACCTGGATTTTTTAAACAAATTCTTATTTGGGATATTAGAAGATTTGACACTGAACGAGCGAAGATCTCCATCGCACTTTGATAGGAGGTGTCGTAATTGGTTGGATAACCATTTTCCAAATCGATGAATTGGTAGAGGTGCAGAAGTTTAGATTCATTGGTCTCCTCGGTCATGCGATTTTAATCCTTTGGACTACACAGTTTGGTCGTATCTTACCTAAGTAAAAATTTCACGTCAAGAATTGGAAAACAGAATTCAACGTCACTTTGATAAACTTATAGCTGATCCCCAACCGTTTAGAAGATTGATGGATACTTTAGAAAAATAATATACTTGTGTATTCCTGAAAATTGAAATTACATCAATACGGATGATATCTATATTGTACGTATGAGGAGCAAATACGCCGAAACTGGTCCACAAGTTATATTGTCCCTTCTTATTACAAACCAAAATGGTTGATTATTAGTACCTTGCAGATATACCAACCCCGTTCATTTCAGAAGGGTAATTCTATGAACTTCGTGGTATAAAGGCAGGTAAGTAGTTGTTACTTCTTAGTGAACGATCTGCTCTTCAAAAAGTAATTTTCATATTTGTATCATCTATTGATAACACGCTTCACTTAAATGACAATTTTGTACAGGAAACTGTAACTCATTAAATAATTACAAAACCAAGATGGTTTTTTGTCAGTATAGAATATTGGTTTGGGGTTAGATGTGGGAATTGCACTATAATCGCATTCTTAACATTTCCTTCACTGAGGATAATGTATTAATGTGATTTCAACATTGTCTCCAGTACAGGATGATGCTGTCAAAGTTTCTGGACGGATGGTATCTACCTTGCACCGATGACGCGCAAATACGTCATGACCGCGACGCGAAGTGATCTTGTTCCTTCTTGCAGATATACCAATACCGTAATTTAATGGTAACATATAGCCAGGGAAGTAGTTGTTGCTTCTTAGTTAACGATCTGCTCATTGAAAAGTAATTTCCAACATTGAAAGGGGTTACAATAGTATTATATTATTGTCTTTGAGATCTATTGATAACACGCTTCACAAAAATGAAAATTTTTCACTGGAAACTGTTACTAAGTAGATATTGATTTGTATCCTTTTTAAAGCGAAAGTTCCTTTTTTGTTCGAACATGATTTGACTTTTGAAATTTAATTTATCCTTCATTGGATTTTCAAAAAAATCTATTTCCACCCTGTTCTAGGATTAAATCCTCTTCAGGGTTTGATTTGAAAATAGCAAGTGAATTTGAAGGTCGCGGTAGGGACTGCTGCTGCTGTGCACACATGGGATGGCCATTTGGTTAATTCCCACAATGTATCCAGTTCCGATCATTGCAGAAATTAAGATGCGAGGAAAAACCACAGAAAACTCGGTAGTGAAGGAGGTGGGTGAAAAATACACGGTCTTTTCCCAAAGTTTATTATTATCTCGGATACTGAAAAGTACCTAACCAAAGCAATACTCCAGAAAGTGCTGTCGTGATTAAGCAATAAAACGTACTTCATGATCGCTTGCCGTCGGTGCTCCTCCTAACTGATAAATTAGATATAGTTTTAAATTAAATTAAAGCTGCAGGATATGGCATGAAAGAATTTTTGTCAGCTCATGGTGGAGAATTTGATAATAATCGAGTAGCAAATATTTCAAACAAACGAATATACCACAACAAATGGCTCTTCAGGGCGAGATAACCGAACGATTGTCGAATCTGCAAAATCTTTGATGCATGCCTAAGAAGAAATCTTTGAACGAACATTTTGGGCTAAATTGAAAAAAAACACAACTATATATACATATTTCCATCATTCAAGGTGAATCACCGCATGGAATACGATTTAAAAAGAAGCCTGAACATATTAGACTAATCGGCAGTACTTGTTATGCTCATATTCTTAAAGTTTGCAGAAAAAAATTGGATAAGGCATCTATTAAAGATATACTCGTTAGTTATGAAAATTATTATGGATACAGGATATAGTCAGAAGAACAGCATTGACTTATACGTTCATGATATGTTATTTTTAATGGATTTGAAACTATAGGTGTGCTACAAAAATCCAAACGGTTAACTTGTTTGCCACTTGCAATAAATGTCCCAGATCTTTACCAAAATACGCCAGATCTATCATTTTTCTGGGGCCGATTATTGGAAGTAACGTTAGAGAAGTCATTCTTCAGCTTAAAAATTCGTCATGCATTGATTATTACGGTATGAATAGTAGCATGTTAAAACCTGCTAGTGACTGTCTAGAAGCACCGCTCTTTAAATAGTTGTCGAGGGATCGTGGCCTGATGCTTTGAAAATCAGTAAAGTTATACCGTTATACAAAAAGGGCGATACAAATATTCCCAAAAATTACAAACCTATTGCCATACTACCTGTAACCCACTAAACATGATACATAACAAAAACATTTTCCAGAGATAACTTTTGCAATATTTGCAAACTTACATTACATTAATGTTGTCATGAAGTTTCCAACACAATGTTTTTTAGTTACATTTAAATTACATCGAAACAGCATAACCAATAATATTCATTAAATAATATATAAAATGTTGATTTTATGTTGCCCAGATATGTCTCATACATAGTGGTTATGTTATATATCCGATGTTTGTATTTAACCAACTCAAAACGTTACCCACATGTGTACAAGAAACTTGGAATTAATATTATCTTAAAACGTTCCTTAAATGTATTTCCGTTTATCTTTTTTCCTTGAGTAGATAGAAGAGTGAACAGGAAATATACGATTAGCATGTGATAAAGTGAGATAGAAAATCAGGTGGTAGTTTGCGGAACGAGCATTACTTATTGATTACATATTATTTTGTTTGTTGAGGTTAGTCAAAGATTATATTGAGGTTATAGTTGTATCGTCGTTCTGTTTAACCGCGTGTTCCTCTTCCATCTTTTTACAATATATAATACCAATACGTTTGAATTGATTTATTTAGCGTAAAATTGAGTTATTTAACTGAACAAAAAATAAATAACTAAGTACTATCCTCACTTCAATATGAGTGAAAGTGTAGTGGCGGTTAACGTGTGTGAACAATATCTGAAGAGGACAGCGACAGGGTGAGTTTCTATAAATTCTTCATATTTTAGAACTTTAAATTTGTTTCAAAATGAAGTCAAGTCTGGAAGCATATTATGCGAACTCCGAACATGATGAGATATACCATAATCGAAACACTGTCTATTAACAAAGCATCATTTTCTATCGCATATAATTTACTTAGAGGTATAAGTATAGGATATAATTTATAAATCTCAGATAGCTCCACTATCTTCATTTTTTGAAAAGCTATAATTCTCCATTCGTCCTAGCTGTGCTTCTTTGTATGAAATATGGTGTACTGTTTGTAGAAGTTATAGTCTTGATCAAACATTATGTTCAATGGGATGGGAACTTTTAATTTTAGTCAACAACTATTATTGTTCAGTTGAATCTACCAGGAGTGTGTGAAGATATGTATACTGAAATTATGCTTCACTTTTTTTATCAAAAAAAATTTACCCTACTCAAAATGACAGTCATTTCAGTTTGTTTGTGTTTTGGGATTTTCTTTTATATTTTTATTATTCTATAGGAACAAACTAGTACTGGTCCAGGGATCTGATTATCAAAATTTGATTAGGTGGTGCCTCCAGCAGATTATAGAGGATGAGCTTGCCCAGTATTGCTCGTGGACTGGACAAAAACAAAATTTTGAAATGTCGGATTTAGAATTTTCATCGACATACTCAAACTAAAGTGCTCACCACTAATTTATTCTCCAACCTCTCTCTCTCATATATGTACATATAATATTTTTTTCAGAATCTTCGAAAGAAGTGTATGTCTCGACTACTGATAAACAGTTCGAACTGATTGCAATGGAGTGGATGAGACTGAAAAGGAAAGATTTGTAATAGAGATAAAAGTTATTTTTTGTTCAACACTACAGGTTTTATATATCTTTATGTTTACTTTTTTTAAATACTATTTATTGTTTTCTTCATTTCAATATATTCTATATTTATTTATGGAAATTTTAAAGTTACATTATATATTTTATGCAGATAAAGTTTTTTATTCAATATCCCAGTAGCATTTAAATTTTGGACATCATCATTCAACTAGTTTGATAATTTTTTTTCTGTGGCAGAGGGTAAGTATCTCATGGTATACCTTCTCTTTCTACATTTCCAAAAAATGGGATTGAAATTCCAGAATTGTGTAAATATAAAAAAAATGAAGGTATACCATGCTGCTCCACCCTGTCTACCGCGAAATAAAATTGAAATATAAAAGGGTACCAATATGTAACATTATAGGAATGTTATTGAATAAATGTTTTGGAGCCACATTAAATATATGTAATGAAATTACATTGAAGTTTCGTTAAATATGTTACATTTATGTAATGTTTATCATTAAACATTACATTGTAATATTTATAAGAGGCACAAAGTGCTATATATGCAATGTATCTGTAATATCAAGCATATCTCTGTATAACATCACAAAGTAACAATGTGACATAACATTTATATTTTAGTTATGTTTTTATGTTTAGTGGGAAGTGGGAAGGTATTTGAAATCATTTTGAAGCAAAGGCTTGTGAGTTATTTGGAAATGGAAAACATCCTTGCTAATTCATAATTCGGATTCTGCAAGAACAAATCCACCGTAAAAGCTATACTTGCCAAGGGCAACGATACTAACGTTGTGTTGACCTCACCAAGGTCTTTGACTGTATGAATATAAATATATGATCGTATAAATTAGAGCATTACTGCATTAGACAGGATTGGTTAAATATTTTTTCATCTTATCTGACAAACCGTATGCAGTATGTTAGCTGCAATAATGTAAATTCGGACTTATTACCCATTCACAGGGGAGTACCACAGGGCTCTACTATTTCTCATATATGTGAAGAAACTTCCAGCCAATTTACAGTCTGGCAGTTGTCTATAGTTCACGGTTGATGCTTCCTTCGTAGCAGACGAGGAGTCTGACACAAGCGAATGTATCTCTTCTGTGGAAGAATGGTTACATTGGACTTCTCAAATTAATACTTTGGCAAATAAATTACGGTGAACTTCTGTGGGGTAACAGTTCATCAGCGAACAAATTTTTTTCATCGCAGAAGGCAGTAATTCGCATAATCGATAACGAGGATTATGATGCCACGTGCCGTCCTGTCTTTAAAAAGTACGGGATTATTCCGCTCCCTTGTGTGTATATTATACAGACAATCTATACATCCATGAACACAAGGATGCATTGGTTTTTCACTCTGATATTCATAATTACAAGTTATGCGATGAGTTTTGTACCGTTGAAATCTATATGACACCTTTCACAAAATCATAAATGTAATGTGAGATTGTATAACAAACTAAAGAAATACACCAACAGTAATTTAAAAAAAATATACTTACACGGAAGAGATTGCATTCGCTTGAGAGATATTTTCTTCAGACTAATTGTTTTTAATGTATCGATGAGTTCAATAGTTTTGCTCATCAAATTTGTTCATTATTTTTATTTATCAATTTCATTAACTTGTTAATTGAGTAGTATGTTTTTTGAGTTTGTGTATTAGGTACATTTTTCTTATATATATTTTCAATATGCTTTTAACAAAATCAACGCATATGATTATTGTATTTTTGAAGTTTTCATACAGGGATGGTCGATTTTATATCAAATTATCCATTGTGAAATTATGGCTGTGTACTTTGTGTATGGACATCAATAGAGCCATCTATCAATACCCAATCCTGATCACGTTTGAGAAATTAACATGTATTTAAAAATAATCATCATTTCAGCCTTACTTTTGCCTGGGCTGTATTATTTAGCAAGAGATCAAGACGACTCTATAAGTGTAAGCTTATACAAAAAATGTGCTAGAACGTTTTGACATGGAAAATAGCAAACTGGTCTTGACCCTGATTGTTAAACAATCCATCCAATCAGGGAAGGAAACTAGTGTAACAAAATCAAATAACTCCCTTCCATATCGCGAAGCTGTGGCTGCCGTTATCTACCTAGTGACGAGTACACGTCCAGATATCAATATCGGAAGGTTGACATCTAGGGTATTGTATCTTTATGATGAAGCAACTGTATCCCGATCCTGATCAAATTTCAAGTAGTGGAAAAGTACCTATATTCATTTTATAAATACAAAAAACCGCTTGAATGGTAGCGATTGAATAACACACAATAGAAAGATTTTTTCACTCTAATTCCAATTAATACTAATATCTCTACTTCTTGATCTAGTTACCAATGAATAATAAAAGTATTTGAACTGTCACTGTAAAATTAAATGATATAATAATATTCGTAACACATCTGAGTTCGTTTCAAATTATAAGTTTAGAAATTTAATAACTTGTAAGTTGTAGAAAATGTTCAATTTGTATAATGAGAAAAAAACTACTTCTTTCTTTACTCCTCTGGATTTAGTTGAAACAGCAAATGAAGCAACCGCAGATTCACTACCCGACAAATCTCAAACAGTTGATAAGATTTGTTATAAATGGTTTATAGACGGGTTGACAAAGTCGGTTGGAAATATTATATAAAACTGCGTCCTTGCTTATTTAAGAAAAGCCAGAAATACTCAAGCCATCGACACCCAATGTTGAAGGTTTTAATCAATAAGAATGTACAAATTCGACATTTTTAAAAATTAATTTCATTTTTAAGGAAGAAGTCGGTAGGATACCGTCCCAAAAAATCAAAAAATTTGTCAAGAGGGGAATTTGACAAATGTTTAGTTGAAGCTCCAGAATATAAATACTCAATGATGAATTACCTATATATCTGTATTTTTTTACATAGTTGAAGTATTTGGCATTGCAGGAGCATGCCGCAGAGACGAATTGCATAAATGAAAATTCCAGACAAACAAACCTCGATCATTTGTAATATGCGGTAAAATAAGATATTTCATTTTGTTAAAATGTATCGGAAATATGCATCCCTTCGTCCGCAGCCAACAAGCTACAATAGATTTTTAATTATAAATACTTTTGGTGAAATCCCAAGTGATATTGCCAGATATTTAAATATTGGAAACCAAATGGAATATATGCGACATTGCTTTCGCAGATCTTCTGCAACTTTGTTAGTGGAATCAGGGGCAGATATATTAACATTAAAACATCATAGAGGGTGGAAATTCTCAACTGTAGCAGAGGGCTACATCCAGGAGTCATTTTACAAAACAATAGCTGCTCAAATTCTAGAAGGTAAACCAAGTACCAGTACCGGAAGATCTGTTTTAATTGAAGAGCGTGATGAGACATCCACAAGAATTAATGAAACCAAAATTCAAAAAATCAGGAGAAATGAAGTTTGTTCATCACTAACAATTATAAATTGCTTTAACAGCGATATTAAAATCGAAATCAACTCAAAAAAGTAAAATCAGTTTCTAATCCTTGTTGTAGTTACGTAATTGTTGTAAAATACTGATAAAATTTGATATAAAAATATATTTTATTTCGATCGTAGAAAAGATTGTGTGTGTAACACATGCGAATAGCACAGTTATTGTACTAGTTACACAAATAACTATTATGGAATAAGCAGACGTTAAGTTGTTTTCGATACTAGGAATCTGACATAGCATACAATTATCTAATTGCAATTACCAGATGTGTGGTAAAATTCACTGTTTTCTAACAGATTTGAGTGATTACTTTTTGGAAGGGGGCTGGATAATTACACAATGAGGGAAGGTGTTGAAGCAGAATCAAGGATGCATCTCAGTAATTTACCATCCCAAGCTGTGAATTAGTTTGTGAGTTGAGTTGAGTAATTGAGGTATATAATATGTCAATTTTGATTGAAATAAAATTATGATTAAATACAGTCATTATTTTCTTTCGAAGGGAAGTTTTTTCTAGTTGTACGATCTGAAACATTGCCTTATTGTTTTATGCAAACTTTCATAACATTATGAGTGCCCACTAAACTCCAAGACACGTTAGTCGGAGTTGAAAAAAAAACAAATTGAATTCTGGTTATCATCAACCTAATCATCTCATAATATGTACAGTTCACTATGCACTACTGACTTCAAATACTTGGGTGAACATAAATCTGGAGAATAATTTAATCTTGATTCACAGAGCATATGTGGCTTATGAGCAATGTCGGAGGATAGTGGGATGCACATGGGTCTTTTACCCCGTGTGGTTACCTGGATCTACACTGCAATCATAATACCTATGTTAACGTACGGAGCCAATGCATGGTTACCGAAGGTTCTACAAGCAACGGTCATCTAAAAATTATATCAAATACTGCAAATGGCTTGTTTGAACATCACAAGAGCCATGAGAACAATACCATCCACGACAATGGAATTAATCACTGGTCTGACCCCTCTGGATTTGTTCGTCAAAGAAGTTGCGTTGATGGCCGTGTTACGCTTTCCCACGGCTGGTGTAAGCCCCGAAGTAAGAGTGGGTCAATTGACACTAAGCGAGAAGCGCTTACTGCACTACCTTTGCTGCAGGCGGTCAGTGATGCGATTGAACCTAAGTTTGTGTTTAACAAACCCTATAAAATACAAATAAACCATAGCACGGAGTCAGATGCTGCAAATGCAATACAATATGCATATACACAGACGGCTGAAAACCAGAGAAGGATGTTGATTTACTCCAGATCACTAAGCCTAAGAATTAATTGGCGAATGGAAAAAAATACCAGCGTGGTTCAAACAGAACTGGTCAGTATCTCAATTGCCACAAAAGAACTAACAGGAAAAGGAATATCTGGCAAAAACATAATAGTCTGCACTGACCGCAGATAAGCTCTATTATCACTGAACAGACAACGTGTTGCATCGGGGCTAGTATTAGGGTGCCATCAATATTCAGCTAACGCCTTGGTAGATAACAATATTATCCTGAGGTCTACGCCCTGAGGACATTACATTACACCCATGCTCAATCCCCAAAGAGATGGAATGAAATCAAGGGATGCAGTTTCGCCAGGATCACCTTGTGAGTCCCTGGGAAACTGGCGTCGAAGAAATACTTGGCGATAACCAGGAAAAACCTACTCTCAACATTAGAATTTCTGACTGGCCACTGTCAACTGAAGAAACACCTCCATACAATGGGGCTAGTGAAAACACCTTTATTCAGGATGTGTGAACATTACAAGACCTTTACCTATACTCACTAGACATACGTTTGTAGGCAAGTTATAAGACGGTTAGTGAATCTCTCTGGGAAGGGGTGAAAAATGGTTGTTTTATTTTGTTCAACATATCTCCATCGTCCCTACGGTTACCTATTCAGAAAGCCACGGTTAGGTTAGGCGTCTAGAATTGATACGTTAAATACGTTATTATCTTCTGTACTGGTGTTTTGAATCGAGCTACTGACGCCTTTAAATCGAGTAGTTAATCCACAAGTAGTCTTATCAAGATATGAGAAATGCACTGGTATTACTAGCATGTACCAATGTTTGTTTCAAGAAGTTTGTAGAATAATAGGTTCTTGTCGCAAATGCAATAGAATGGAACACAAATATTATGAAGTCTTTGTACTTCGGTACACTCATCAAATCAAATCGGACTCGGAAGATATACATTTCATTGGACCAATACCAACTTATACCTAAAAACCTCAAATAATCACGATACGTTATAGACGAATTCTCCAGATTCCCACTGGGTTTTTCTTGTTCCAGTATTTTGTCTTCTCAAGATGTTATCAAGCATGCCAAACCACTCTCCTCAGTTTTCGAAATACATTCTTATATCAACAACGATCAAGATTCTTTTCTCATTTTCCGTGAAACTGAGTATTCTTAGGAACCTTTGGAAGTCGCTATGAACGAAGCTACTCCACACTGTACCCGTTAAAATGACTAGTGCGAACGCTACAATGTTGTATGCAGAATTCGGTTAGATTGGCTTTTCTGTCTCGTAATATTCAGATAATAGGCTTTACCTGAAGCTCGCCACTTTATTCAATCATTACTATAGACAACCACTAACTCTACTCCGTACGAAATAATGTCAATGCACGGAAACTACTAACTACTGGTCCCATAATGATGATAAATTCCAATCGGTCAAGCAAGAATAATCCAATAGTTGAAAGAGTAAAGCTTGTTTATGAGAACCCTTATGCACATGAATGGGTTTATCTAAAGAAAGATCACGATTATGGTACTATACAAGTTTCAGAAGATTCTCTTTCGGTCGCTCAAGATCTACAAACACTTGCAAAAAATGAACAACCCTGAAAAACGTTCTCTGTTATTCCAGATCCACGGACTAGTGTTGAAGTGAGCAGTTTGGTTGACCATCAAAAGTCTTAAGCGGATCCCATACTTCCCGTGCAGGATTTCGATAATAGTAGACCTACTAGATCGGGGAGACTGCCTGCATACCTGGGGAATTACATTCATCAACTTGGCGAAGAGTAGGTATGCGGTATATTATTAGTTAACTTCAAATTAGTCTCAATTGCTGGTATGGATATTTTTACTATCTCTTGGTTCCCATTTCCTAATTGCAATTCAGGATTGTCACAATTTTTCAAAGGCTTATATTCTGCAAGTACAAAATTATGATACCCGTTCATATTAAATTTTGTTTTTACAGGCACAAATGGGAAGCCATTATGTCTTTGTTGATTAACGCATTTCTCATATTACAAGACACTGTTGGTGTGGGCTGCAACATCTGCGATCTCCACTGCGACACGCTATTCTTATTTTGGGTTGGAAATTGTTGAAATGCTGGTTTCAAGAAAAGTGTGTTTCAGTTTTATGAGTTATTCCTATTCTGTTTACATACAGAATGCTTATCAAACGCTTTGTTCGAATTCTGAACGGATCGTGAATATTTTTTGACAGCCTGAGAATTTTTATGTATTTTTAAACTAATGTGTCACGGATACTATTAGAATGAAAAATACTTTAGACCAGTAAATGTTGGGAAAGTTTGATGTTACTGAACTTCGTGAATAGGTGAATTCTAATCGTTAGTAAAGTTATAAGCGAAAATTTAATAATGTGTTTGGCTTTTCACAAGTTAGCGAAGGGTTCTTGAGGTCACAAACTCAAATTATTCTCCACAGACTATCAACTTCCACAAACGACATGCCCAAATTTCCTTAATTGCGGAATGGTTTCCTTCATTTATTCTTATCAGACTAAAAGAGCTCAGATACAAACCACAACAATAATTAAAAATGGTTACCCCAATCTAGGATTAATCTGGAACCAGAAAAAAATTATGTCTAATCAATTTTTAACTCCACTTTTTGTATACGTTTGAACCGTTTATATTCACACTCACACAACCGAAAGTTTAAAAAAAATTGGAAGTACTAAAAAAAAGAGGTAAAACAATATTATTTATGGATCAATCATTTTGAGTAACGACCCAGATTGCGCTTGTCAATTTTTTCTCACGATTCACTTCAATAATTATTTAATAGTATGTATTATATTTCAGGGCTGTGGAACGCCTATGGCTTTATAGTGATACAAGTGGAATATATGTTAAAGATATTTGGTACTATTTTCCGCACTAGTTGATTCCGTGTCTTGCTTGCATTTCTGCGTTTCCGCTCGGGCGAATTTTCAATTGTCTCTTCATTTGTATTCATGGTACTGCATCAGGACCGATGAATATTGCATGACATACAAATACACATCAACAAAAAAAACCGTGAAACGTTTAAATAGTATGGTTCACATAAAAGATGAAGAAATTATACCGACAATATACAATTTGTATCGGTTTACGAAATACGTTGAACATTTCAGGCTTCTGTGAATTGATTACTTTGTGAATAATTCGAGTTATAACACTAACATGTTTCTAATGACGAAGGAGGCTTTTCCACAAAATATTTGGTGTTTTTTTCCTGGTAAGACATTAAGATATTTTTGATTAACCAAGAAGAAAAATTCAAAAATATACTGCAGAAGTATTTGTTGTGTGAACAAGAGAAAATATGATCCTATTATGAAGATTTGATGAGGGAAAATAAATGAACAGTCAAATATCAATTGAAATTGATAAGTGCGGTACTAGATTAGATTAGATTTGATGAGTTTATTAATCGGCATGTTTCACTGTGACCTTTCTGGATGTATTGTAGTTATCTGAATCTAGAATACATTCTCCAGCTCAACTCTATTTAAATAGCCAGAATAGACAAAATTTGCACATGGCTTCGTCTGTCAAATTTCTCATCCTTGCCTATCAGGTCTACCGCAAATGTTGGTGGATGTCTTCTAATGAACTGTTTCGCATGTCTCTATCCTGGTGAGGCTACCCACCATTCTAGAGATTTCTGTGCACTCCATTTTGGCCATATTTGATGTTGACTTTGCGACGCCGCAGACGGGTTCCGGTTCAATAAATTGCATTGATAAGCCTTGTCTGACCGCTTCATCTGCTAGTTCATTTCTCTGGTACCCAGACTATCATGATCTTGCAATGATCTCCAAGTACCTTAAAGGGAACTGTGCAATCTCAGATTAGCCTTTAGTTGACCTCTATGGAAATGAGTGCCTTTAGTGCAGGTTTTAGCTTCCCGATAAGCTCTTAAAAGCCAGCACCGTGCATTTGGTTTATGTGTTGTTGACTTAGCAATAGTCTGTGCGTTACAAATCTATTTTCACCTTGTATGTAAATATGTAGTAGGGCAGATTCAGCAATACTTCCATCGCACATGTCGAAGTAGTATTTATTGCTACCGTAATGGACAGGCAAAGGAAACCTTTGTGTACTACTCAATAGCCTTACAGCTCCTACTTCCAGTGTCTTTGCTCACCACACTACTGATCCGTAGGTTATCATTGGTCAAACAAGCTTTGTGTGTTTAGCCATTGGATCATCTTTGGGGTGAGTCTCCAGTTTTTTCCAAACATTCACCATAGCTACCGAGGGCAATGGTAGCTTTCTGTGTGGTCTTCTAAAGGTGAGTGTTCCATGAGAAGGCCTTTAATAGAAATATACCCCTAGGTAGTTTATTTATTTGGCAAATGGAATAAGTGTCCCTCCTAGCAATAATGGCTTCAGGCCTTGTAGTGCCTTCTTTTTCTTAAAATTGATAATCTGTGTTTTCTGAGTACTGACTATCAGTCTCTGGTATGCACCCATTATCACTTATAACCTCCCTAGAGCACGAAATATTTCCGTAAATTTTCTTGAAAAATTCGAGGAAAATTTCCGGAATATTAATTCATGCGCTAGGGAGATTCGGTAAGAAAATTTTATACCAAAACTTTTTTAAAATAGAGATTAAATTGATGACATACTTAGGTGACATATTATTATCCATGCAACGGACATCATAGTAGGAAGTTGTTAAGGCTTTGTCTTACAACAGCGAATTTCGAATTATTTTTTTTATTTATTTATTTGATATCATCGGTTGAAAATACACAAAACGTAACATTTTGTGTATTTTCAACTAATGAGTGTTGCGTAAAATGGCCAAGATGACGAGTTTTTTTGACGTTTTTCATGACAAGTTCCAAAGTATGTGTTTTGTACTCAAAAGCAAAGTCGCTTGTAGTTGAGTTTTATCTGTTATGTACATTAGATACAAAATTAAAATGTCGCGTTTTGGTAAAGAAAATTGTGAGACGATAGGAAAAGACGTGGAAAAGGAATATCTAATAAATCTGAAATTTGTAACAAATAATAACATGTACCTATAATTAAGTTATAAATAAATATCTATCAAAAACATTTTACGCCACTGTGATTGGGTAAAACTAACTGGTATGAAATTTTCAACTATATTTGTTGCTGTTAAAATTCTTCCCAATTGACCCCAGCAAACTTGTCTGTGGCTACAATAGAAGTGTCGTATTCAAGTCAGTGCAAATATGTTGTGGACAGTTCGGGTGTTAGCTGTAAAGTTTCACCAATTTGTTGTTATCACTAATTTTGCTCTTACAGTGTGTTGAATCCAACACTCCTTCAAGAAATTCGGTAACGAAAGCAGGTTTATTCCCAATATTGGAGACTATCAACCCTTCAGCTGAGATGGAACTTGAAATATACTCTTACAAAAACTATTCCTTTTCGCTATGGGGTATAATCGGTGAAACTTGAAGGTTAGATAGGTAAGACCAGAATTTAAAAAAAAACTACATTGTCCTTTATAATGGTAGCTGGAAGGCTACCGAAACGTTGAATTGAAGAATATAAAAAAGATTGTGGTTTAATTTCCTGGAATGATAGATAAAAATTATAATGAATACATCACAGGGAACATACAGAAGATATTAAAGGTTAGTGAAGTTACTTCCATGAACCAATATGAAGACAGCGACCTCCGTTTAATAAATTTGTAAAATTGCTGTATTCTAGCTTGGGCTTCTCCTGTATACGGTTTCTCACATAATATGGAAGCATGTCTAGTGATTTATGATTCTAGGCGACTCTCACAAACGTATGGTTGTTAAAGATTGAAGTGAAATCCACTGCAATGCGTTCTGGAACACGCTGTACAAATGCAACTAATTTCATAGTATGTGCCTAAGGCCAACTTCAATCGGTCAAAATGTCATTCAATTGATTGAGGATTTACAGAATATGGAATTTTATAGCACTATTGAATCACCCTGGTTACATAGTAGCTGTTGAATATGGAATCGAACCTATACTGCTCAAGCAGCGAATGGGTATACAAATCTGATTCATTGAATATGTTCCCGCATAATGTACCTTGAAAAAAAAATTTTTAAATTGATAAATTTCCACACAAATGTATCACACATGAGTTCTTAGCGTAATAGAGCGGGACCCATAGAATATTGCAGAAAAAAAGTAGTGCCTTGTCGATGGACTGGGCGTATCATTAGTAGTGTTAAAAAAATGTTTTCTCCGTAGGCTCTTAGCACATCAGACATTTCATAAGTATTGTATGGGCTGAATAATAGTATTGCAATTAAAAACTTAGGAAAAACTATGGAAATGTCGTACTTGGTCGACCAAAAAATGTGGAAAACTAAGAGGTACCTACTTATAATAAATGTAATGGAGAAATCAAGCAATTTTATGAAGAGATGATGGGAGCAATTGGATCAAATCCAAACTTTTTGAAAAAATAATACTGTTTTCTGATGAATGTAGCTTCACTTTGAGCGGTTTTGTTAATCGGCTCAACTGTAGGTGTTATTCGTATTAAAAATTTGGAAACTGTACATACCCAGTACCATCAATAAGTCAACGTGCGGTGTGGAATGATAGGGAAACACAACATTGGACATTTTCCAATTAATGGCAACCTTTCCGCATAAACATATTTTTTATTGCTACGAAACGACATCATTTAAAGGTTATCACTTTTTCCAAGTGTGGGATGATGATACAACATCTATGCAGTTCGAATCCGACATTATCTGAACCGAATTTTTCACGGACGTTGCATAGTAAGAAGAAGTTCTATTGAGTATTAGCCGCCAGAAGCCAGAACTTAACATTGTTAGATTTTTCCCTTCGGGGATATTTGAAAAACAAAGTGTATGTCAATATGTTCCATCGCCTATCATTTGATTGTAAACGTCAGGGATGACAGAACGTCAGAGATCGGGTTTCCGGCATGTCGGATTAGTTGGTTGATTTTATAATTTTGAAGAAATACATAATTCGAAGTAACCGGAATTGTTTCATTCATCAACCAAATACACAACAAATAGACCCACGGTTTTTGATAAACTCAAAGCTCGCATTGGCATACGTTATGAAATAGCCGCTATTCCACAAGAGTATGTGCGCAATGACATCAATAAAATAGAAATAGTATAAATCATTACCAAGAAGTGAACGAAACAATTTATTTGTTGAATGTGAATAAATTTATTAGTACTTTTTTGTAATACTTATATATTTTCTTTGAAATGTTACAGTGATTACAATAAATAACCATACAACAATGATTCTTAAAGTCAACTTATTAATCTGCAGAATTTTTTTTTCTGAAATAACCAACTTCACTGAGAAGAGAAGTAAGTAAGTACCTAAGTAAGAACCTATGTGTGCTATAATTTTCAGCACTACTCATGTTGTTACGCAAGGAACCCATGTGTGATATATTTTTGTAATTAGCTTTTCAAGCCATTTCAAACAATAAATAATGTAATTTACACGATGGTGGACGTACCCAGAATTAATTGTTTGTGAAATGTTTTTTTCATGGTAGATTATACGCAAACATATTTGATTCAACTTGAGAAATTATCGGAACTGTATATCAAATATATAGTTTTATTTTGAAGTCCCGCCTTTTGATCTTAATAGCTACCCAGTATAATAATTTACCTTGTTTAGTGGATAGGCCAGCAAGCTTTCAACCCATCCATCAGAACCCCTGAAGGAGTGCCACGTTAATGCCTTCTTGCTCCAATCTCCTAGCTAGCGTTGCCGAGGTGACTTTTGAATTCTTAAAATCTTTATGACATTTATATTCCTCTGGGGTGAAGAATCCTTCTGCTTTTGCTTTGAAGACTCTCTCCTCCATGGGTCCAGCTATCTCTTGGACAGTTATCCTCAAGAGTATGCTGACTCCTTCGTGAGGTTAATCTCCCTATCCCAAGGAAGGATGCAAATTTTAATTCAAGGAGCTTTCTGGCAATCACAATCCATGGGGAAGGTCCATAGTATTTCTTTGTCTCCTTTGTATCTGTGAGTATTTTCTTCATAGTGGCAGCTTCGCTGAAAGACAACCGGATTCTTGGCCTTTCGCCTTTCTGTTTGTTTCCAGGCGGTGTGCTTTCCAGCCCTGATCTTCTCGTCTGTCATAAGATCGACTTCTTCCGACGCATTCACCCTTAAACATTTCCTTTGTTTGGCTTCCGCCTTTCAGCTAGGGATTTCCAGGCCTTGCAGCCTTCAGGTTTTCTTCAGATTTGCTTCATGGCTTTAGGACCCTTATTTTCATCTTCTGTGTGTACTGGAATTCTGGCTTTGGGAATACTTTGGCCAGTTTTCGACTGTGTTCAATATATACCTATCCAGCGAGTAGGTAGGAAATAAATGGTCCACTCTCGCGGAGGGCTGCATACGGGAGGTAATGTCTTAATACGATGAGAAGCGATCTGTGTCCCAAATAAATCGTTCACGATACTGTCACCCTGCCCTGAGCCATTTAGCCCTCGTTACGGTTTCTTACGACTTGACTTGAAGACATGTTTACCGTCTTGGTTTCAAATATCCCTCCCCGTCCTGCATGGCTCGAGGAGTGCGCTAAGTACGGTTGTATACAATATATAGCATATGAATAGGACCATTACTGTTTGCATTGGAACATTCCTATTATATAATTCATATACTTGACATCATAATATCATTTGTAAAATTACAGCATCTTGTATAGATGACTATCCATCAACGAGAAGAAAAAACGATTGGCATCGATGATAACAATTTTATTTTGCTGATACATGTGCTATTAGGTAGCTGTGCCTTATGCCGTTCACTGTTACAGTTATTAATTGTCAATTTAGTCCACTCAAATTAGATAAATTTACGGTAAAATTTCGGAATAATTCAAAGTGAGCTGAATTTTGGTATACACCTTTATTTAGTGTTTTCAAACAACAGCCCGTGATTTGACCTTGAGCTTTGCGAGCTACAGGGCGTAGATGTAGCAAAAATTTATGTTTTCGCTTATATCTTCTTTTCTATTGACTTGAGGTAAAAAACAGTAGAGATAGAAATTAAAGATCACAAAATTCTCTACAAAAAAATATATGAGTAGTTTTTCCGTAGGACCAACCGTTTCTGCGAAAACTTGCCCTAAACGTTGATTTGAATTATAACACCACGGAAATACCTATTTCCACAATCAATTTGAGGTCTGAAATATAATAATATACCATGAGCTGATTCAAAGAGTCTTTTTCGAAAGTTCACGTGGAGGAACTTATGCCGAGATTTACAAAAATGCCATCTGCCAAAGAAATAGCAAATGTTTCGCAGGTTCGAATAGAAACTTATGAAAATCACGGCGTACAGGGTTTGAAAAAAGTTATAGTAGAAAACTTGGATTTCAATGAAGTGACAACCATGTCCATGCTTAGAAAAACTGATGTACTGTGGATGTTTGGGAAATGGAAAAACTTACCTCTCGTACCAGGATGGAGCGGGTTTATGGAGTGTCTAACTAAGAATGAAACATACAGCAAATCTCGTATCCATTATTTGCCCTTTATCAATCAACCGGCAAGTAATTTTAATACTATTTATACATCTCTAAAGTGCATTATCAATAATGCCAAAATTAATGGTCACACAACGTATGTCGTAACGTTTGATCAGCCATTATATTTCAAAGCTCGAGAAATCGTAGCTACCCTGCATGAAGACCCTCAATTTTCTAAGATAATAGTAAGACTAGGAGGATTTTATCTGCTTATGTCTTTTCTGGGATCGATTGGATTCGTGATGTCGGGAAGCGGTCTAAAAGAGGCAATTTGCACTATTTATGCGCCCAACTCTGTGGACAAAATGTTATTAGGTCATGCTTACAGCAGAGCTGTCCGAGCCCACGCATTGATTCAAGTCGCCTTGTCTAACATTATTTTCAGTGAGATAACTTTCGACGATACCGAAAATGAATTTTTCAAGCTTTCCATAGAAAAAACCAGAGAATCAGTATCATTTAGAGAAATTGAAGAATCGGACAGTTTTGGAAAATTAAAGGAAAAGTTTGCAGAAAAACTAGAGGAAATAGAAATAAGAGGCCCCACTGCAAAATTGTACAGATAAGTATTTTTGTGGAACATGGAGTGATATGGTAATTGAACAGACGCTGATGAAATCTTCGAAATCAAGAGGAGGCTTCAGACATGGACGGAGTACTAAGGAAAGCGTTTTAAGTGAATGGATTCTTGGACTGGTTACGACAAGTAATATTTCCGAAGGTCTCGAGAATTTTTGTAATCTTTCTTTCAGTAGCAGTGAACAACATGTCGATGCAAGTGATTCGCGAATTCTTAAAGATGATACTGATATACAGAGAATTTCGGAATGGTTTCAATCGCACGATCCTTTTCCGCGGATCCAAAAAATTATGTCCATCGCAACGGGACTGACTGGAGATGAAAAAATCAACTGCTACAAGGCGCAAGAAATTGGTACTGCTGCGATTGAAAAAGTTCTGGGCTCGAATTTCAATGATATTAAATTCACGCGTGCTAGTAGAGTTCTTCCAATTTCAACAGTAAATGGTAAAATCAAAGTACACGATCGTACAGTACCCGTCGATCCGTTACTATTGTTTCAAAGAATGAGTGCCATGAATAAATTCACCGAAGAACTCCAAGAATATTTTCAGTATGAATTGGCTCCGTATCCGGTATCACTTTTTGATGACACTGGTATGCGTAAAACTAAGAAGTCATCTCTCTTTGACAACTTTCAACCATTGACATCTCAACCTGATTTTGAAAATGCAACTTATATAATTGACGGTGGCTTTCTTTTACACAGAGTTGTATGGCATCAAAATGATGCTTTCAATTCTATTTGTACAATTTATGTACATTATGTGAAGAAACATTTTGGCCCAAATACTATTATTGTCTCCGATGGATATTTAAACAGCAGCAAAAGTGTGAAAAGTATGGAACAACTCCGTAGATCTTCTAAAATGTCATCGGTCGAAATCTTATTCGATGAGACAATGAACGCAACGGTAAGCCAAGATAAGTTTCTTGGTAATAACAGCAACAAAACCAGATTTATTTCCATGTTGGCTAAGCATTTTGAGGTTCATAATATCTGTGTCAAGCAATCTGAAGATGATGCCGATGTTTTAATCATTGAAACAGCTCTGGAAGAATCGCGTCAAAATAAGACTATTGTTGTCGGGGAGGATGTAGATATCTTGGTACTCCTGATAGCCCGTACCCCGGTTAATGGAGAAATTTATTTTATGAAGCCAGGCAGAGGAAAAGTTCCGCAAAAAATTTACTCATCCCGAAGTTGTTACCAACATGAATCTAATAAACAACATCTTTTATTTTCACATGCTGTCTCCGGGTGTGACACAACATCAGCTCTTTTTAGTGAAGGTAAGACGACAGTTTTAAAACTATTGGAAAAACGCAAAGATTTGCAAGCTGCAGCTCAAGTTTTCACGCAAAGAGATTCCTCACATGAATTGATTCTTTCTAGTGGGATTAAATTTTTACTGGCGTTATATGGTGCTCCGATTCAAGAAATATCTATTGATCAATACCGTTAAAGAGCACCTTGACAGACAGGCCTAGAGGGGATACCACATTAAAAAAAACGCGCCTCGTACTCAACCTCAAAGGTGGTGTGGAATAGGGTACTTTGTATTGGACTAACACTTTTCACGCCTGTACTGTGTTCAAATGGTTGGACCTATGAAAAAACGGATCATACAGTTTAGTAGAAAATGTTATGCTCTTCAATTTCTCTCTCCACTGTTTTTTACCAAAAGTCAATAGAAAAAAAGATATAAGCGAAAAACCAAATTCTCACTCCATTTGCACCCTGTAGCTCGCGGAGCTCAAGGTCAAATCACGGGTACTTTTCGAATGTTGTTTGAAAACATTAAATAAAGTTGTATATCAAAATTCAGCTCACTTTGAATTATTCCGATCTAAAATCCTTATTTGAGTGAACTAATTAGAAGAAAATTACTGTTTTGTCTTCTCATTTATGATAAAATTTATAACTGATGGTCTTGTTAACAATTAATGATAAATTAAAGAAACATCACACCCGTCTCTCAGTACTTATGCATTAATAAGGTTAGATTTTCTCCGTAACATTTCACTTGAAATTGAAATTAATATTTAAAACGATATAGAGAACAACTGAAATTCAAAAACGAAATGAAGAAATAATCAAAAAAAACGAATGAATCTCTCATATAAACTGGAATAATACGAATAGCACATTTTGTTTAATAATGTTAGGTAGGTTATAAGAATGACGGCACACTTAAAATATAATACAATGAATACAATATTATTTCATTTATGATTTTTTTCAAAAGGCGAGTAAGGAGCATATTTCACCATTCCAAATATTCAATAGCCCAACAAAGTTTCAAGCTATTGAATTGAGTTATTTTTTGTACCCGTCAGATACGCTACACTACTGGAATGGGAACTATCCTATAACCTTAACGCAAGTGCTAGCAATAAGTTGGCAAAGTTTTGGCCAATAAGCTAGCAATAAGTTGGTCAAAACTTTGCCAACTTATTGCTAGCACTTGTACTAACGGTACAACAGCGCATAAAATACGAACAAAGCAAGAAACAATAATTTTGATATAAATATAATAACAAACTGGCTGCCTCTCTAGTTCCAGTCATGAAATAGGTACTAGCCACGGCATTGAGTTTTGTGGTTTTCTGCCTAGTAAAACGAATACCGATTGTATGAGTACGTAACGTACCAATTTTAATTAAAATTTGAATACGGTAGCAGTAAACGCCACTCAGTATTCTTTTAAAGATGTTTCTACTGTTGAGATTGTTTAAACTAATGATCATAGATAAGATATTATTAAGTAAGTAATCATTGAAAAGAAACATGGTCACTACTTAAGAAGCTATTATAGTTATCCCACAATCTACTTTGTATTAGATTTTCACAGATATTAGATACATATTCCTGATTACTTTATTAAAGGAGGTTAGATGATATCTGTTCTACTAAATAATGGTATGATTAGTTTTGATCTGATGCGATGTTACCTATCAAGAGCAAGTTTCTATAATCTTTTTTTCTTAATAGTTTCTAGAACAAAAACGTTATTAAAAGCTTTTACAGTGATGAAAAGTTCAGAGAATACAGCAGGTCTCTGCCGCTGATATTAATAGTTCGTTAGACCGATTAAAATCAACTGACGTAAACATCAGAAGATTAATATCTACGTAGATATACAGGATGTTTAATAAAGAGTGGACCGAATTTGAGGTGTACAGGAATTAGCTATCAATTCAATTAATCTCAATACCATTTGTTTGCTCAAGAAGTTATAGGGTGAACAAAATAATATTTTATTTCAATATTTCCACCACAACTCAATTGTATTTTATGATAATTTTTTTGGGTAAAACAAACCAACACCATCTTGTTTCTAGCTAAACAGGCGTGCCAATTTAGTAAGGGAGGGGGTGGCAAGTGAAACCAAAAAAGGTGCAACAGCAAAGGCAGCAATAATGTAACAAGAGAAATTTTCAAAAAGCCTTCACTGTCATGGAGCATATGGACAGACTCATTCGCCCCTATTGGTTATTCGCTGAATTGATATCTAGGAGTGACTGAGATATTTGACAGTTTCGGTGACTCAAATATTTTGTTTTATGAAGAACCAGTATTTTTTTGCTTGCTTAGAGTTACTTATTGAATTTTTTTCTTAATTCAATACACGTTGTTTAATATCTAAAGTATAACAGATATTAATATTTTAAATGGTTGAACCTTAAATCCCTCACATCTCCTATCCACTACAGATTTCTTTTCAAAAGACCTTTTAAAAAAATAATTGATTGTTTTTACAAAAGGTGAATTTGTTGCATGCTGCTGAAATACATGGTATGTATCATAAATAAATGATCTCACTGTTATGTTTGTTTTTTAATATTGCTTACCTTATATTTTGATATTTTTGTTATGTTGTGATCAAGTAGTATTATAATTTGAAACAGTTGTTAAGATTTGCCAGAAAACACAAATTTTGGACGAATACGTAATCTTCTAAATTTTCATTATAGATTTCAATTTTCGGGACTTCTAGTCGGAAAACACATATATTCACAGGTAATATTTACTAAATTAGGACCTTTCTGGATAGTTATGTCTATAAGAAGGAGTGAACGTTTGAGAAATAATCAGCTACAGTCCACAGATGTTCAAATGAATCAAGGTCCAGAACAGAAATCCATAACTGGAAGATAAACTATTCCAGACAAGTTTGAAAACGAAGATACCCAAGGTACTGAAAGAAAACGTCAACAAACAGCATCTGAAGGCAAGGTAAGATCAGTCGCTGTTAGTGTACATCGCCAAATTCTGTAAAAAAAGTTGGATATAGATAGAAGAAAATAATAGCGTCAGTATGTCATATTTCAAACATTCGATGCAGAAAATGTCAAGTCTGAATCGGAAGAAAAATCGAAGTTCATGCCAGTAAAATGTATCTTGAGAGAATTTGAATCCAACAATATTTACCAAAAGATCTATCTTCATTTGATCGGAATTTTTAGAATGGACAAATTTTGTGAGTCAGTTTTCCAAAACAACTAAAATGGGGTGGTTACTCTGAAGAGGAAAATCAAACAATACTTCACAAATATCTAAGAAGTGAGGCTCGTGAAATTGTTCACACTTTGTTGATTTAACAACAAGGAAAATGAATACATCTCCATTCTTATATTGTTTTCATAATACAATGTAGAATGCAAAAAGGAATTGGAAGGGGATAATATTTCCATACTGTAAATTTTTCAGGTTTTTTCTACATAGTACATAATAACGCTAAAATTGAATTTATTCCAAACATATTGTTTATTTTCAAAAGAGACTAGAATTATTCTTCTCAAAATTATACCAATTCGATTGATCAATTAGAAAATAATAGTTAATATTTATGCTTTACTTGATGATGCTTATACAGTGAATTTAATAGATAATAATCTCTGTATATCGTGGACTGATAGTAAAACAGAAATAAAGAATGATTCCCGAACTGTGAAACTTATTATAAATGGTATACAAGACGATGAAATAAAACAATTTAATTTGTTTAAATCTCCATTATATATTTGAACTGAGTTCAATATACATTCGTGATGCGTTTTGATAACACAGCTTTCTCAAACGAGTGGAGGTATAATGAAATTTTTTTAATTTATATAGTGCATAAATATTGCATAAATACTGACAAAAGTATTCCAATCTATTTACATGGAAATGAAAAGTAAAAAGTGTCCTAATATGGGATTAACTAAAGTATTGAACAAGTTTTCCTAGAAATTCATTCACAACAATATTACCGGAACCTTTTTAGGGAAAAAGGTTTAATAAAGGTGAATTTTTGATATCTATTTGGTCGTTAAGGAGATTATCTGAATATTTGTTTTAATTTATCGCAGGGGCTTCTAAAAAATTTAATTTTTTAGGGATTTAGGTTCTATATGCAAAATTTCAATATATTAATCGAATGTGTGTTGGTCTGCTAATAACTGATTTGAGTAGCTGGAATCTAATTTTTGATTGTCATAGCTACGTTTGTGTTCTGAAATTCTAGTTTTAGAATTCCTAAAAGTTTGTAATCACTTTGGGATCGTTTTCCAAAGACAAGTTCATATGGGGTATATTTTGTCTCTGTATGTACCGTGTTGTTAAATGCATAGCACCAATAAGGTACCCATGAACTCAACTTATCTTGTTGCTTTGAAATTTGAATTCTTAAATAAGCTACCAAAATGTTTATAAAAATCCTCTAAAGCACCAAGAGTTTCGTAATGATATGCACATGAATTTAAAGTACTTCCCTAGAAATTTACAAGATTCTTGGAATACATTCCCAATGAATTGTTTCCCTTGATCAGTAACAATTTTTTGTAAAATTCCATACCTCAAAATAAAATTTTCAGCAAAACATTTCTCGACTGTAAAAGATTCTTTATTTGGTAGAGGATAGCATTCAACAAACTTACTAAGTTCACATTGGATAGTTAAGATATAAGAATTATTTTGAGAATCTGTGCTTAAAGGACCTACTAAATCGAGAAATATTTTTTGAAAAGCTGAACTAGTTGTTGTGGTTATTGTCATTGTCTGTTTGTTAGGTATGCTGTATTTATTTTTTTGACAATCATAACATTTCCTCACGAAATCGTCTATATCCTTTTTCAAACCTGACCAAACGTCGTTTTCTTTTTATATTATTATAAATGCGATTTGTCCCAGCATGTCTGCCTGTAGGTGAAGTATGAAAATCGTTAAGTATTAATTGTCTCATTTCGACATTATCTACTTGTTTTACATTTATTTGCAACAATGCAAATTATTATGTTAAGTCCTATCTTGAGAATATCATGTTTATGTTTACGTAAAACTTGTGTTAATTTATTTGAATTGGTACCTTCAATAATATATAACTCCGTTATTTTATTTTATTTATAAAATTCTCCTAGATTCCTCAACAATGTATCTAAGTCGTATGTTGATCGGAAATCTTGGTTAAAATAAATAAATTGAGATATCCCATCAAATATAAAATTATTATTATAAACATTTTTTTTATTTTTATATTTTTTAAATGTTTCGTCATTAATTGGTTGTAGTACACCATACTGTTAACAGAACGTTTTCAAATTTCTACTAATTCTGGATCAGTCCTTTCTTGAGCAGGATTTAAAACTTCTTGTTGTCTTGACAATTTCTGGTTTTTTGTTTTCTCTCGTGTCATCACATTCATTGTATTATTAATGCTTGTACTCATACTCTTAAGCTCATCCGATTCCATACTTATACGCGAAAAAGCATCTGCTGTAACGTTGACAGCACCTTTAATATAATGTATTACAAAATCATATTCCTCTAATGTTAACCTAAATTTTGTTAATCTACTTGACGGGTTTGTCATCCCAAATAGATATAGCAAATGGCGGTGATCTGAAAAAATCTCAAATTTCCTAGGATACAGATAAGGCCGAAAGTGCGTAACACTCCATACAATGGCTAATAATTCTTTTTCTATAGTACAATAATTTTTTTCAGATTTATTTAAAGCATGAGATGCGAAAACAATAGTCTTGTCATCACCATTACACAAAACCGAGCCTATGGCTTGACCACTTGCATCACACTTGAGTATAAAAGTATTATTTTCTGAGAAATCTGGATATTGCAGCACAGGTGGACTCATAAGTGCCCCCCTTAAAGTTTCAGAAGATACCTGACATTGTTCTGTCCAATTAAAGATGTTTCCTTTCCCATTAAGTTCATTCAATGATTGGGCTATTGGAGCAATATTTTTGATAAATTTTCGGTAATAGTTTGCAAAAGCAACAAAACGTTTCACTTCATCTGAATTTTGTGGTGTTGGATGGAGCGAAATTGCTTTAGTTTTTTCTGGACCAGGAGAAATTCCCTCGGCTAAAATTTTATGGCCTAAATATAAAACTTCTTTTTTAAGAAAATCGCATTTTTTAGGATTCAACTTTAAATTTACTTCCCTAAGTCTTTGTAGAATTTTTATTATGATTTTGTAGTGAATTTCCAAAGATTATAATATCTTCTAAATAAATAAAATATGCATCATAATTTAATCCTGATAATGCTACTCACATGAGCCTTGAAAATGCATTAGGGCTAATTTTTATTTGGTATTAACCTTTATCAGTTGAGAATGCTGTGTAAGGCCTACTATCTTTATCCAACTCTAATTGGTAATATCCCTGCGATAAGTCTAAATCAGAAAAATATATTGAACCTGATAGTGAATCTAAAATTTCGGTTAAGTTTGGAAGCGGAAATTTATCGTCTTTGATTTGCTTATTTAGTAACCTGTAATCAATGACAATACGAGACTGTTTAACTCCGTTCAATGATTTTTTCGGAACTATAAGAAGTGGAGAAGACCACTACGATTTTGCTTCTTCGATTATATCCTGATCGAGCATTTTATTTATCTGTCTATTTATATCTGCTTTTTGCGCTAAAGGTGACCTATAGGGTTTAACATATACAGGTTGCGCCTCTTTATTAAGTTGAATTTTTTGTTTATAAAGGTTAGAAACTGTTAAAAAGAATCATCTTCTAGATAGAAAAGGTCAGCATATTTAGCACATATTTTCTCTATAGACAGTGATTCCTCTTTATTAAGTGAAATTAAGTCTATCAAATCTAACACTTCATCTACTGGCTCAACCGATAACTTACTATCCTCAAAATTATAAATTTCAAAATTAGCAATATTATATAGATTGGGTTTAAAATTTTTTCGTATTTTTTTTTCTGTAACGTTCAAAAATCTTACAGGAATTCTGTCATTTTCGGACGTAGCAATAATACCTGCCACAAATACGCCTTCACACAATTCCTCCGGATAAATAATCCAATCTCCGTCATACGAATTACATTGACATAATCTTATTATTTCACTTCTAGGTGGAACTATTGTATAATTATTAAATTTAGAGCTAATTGGTACTTGAACAATAACGTTGTTGGAGTAAAATGAGAATTCAAAAGTTTCATAATTTATTTGTTCGCTGTATTTAATAAAAAAAAATCTGTACCTAGTACACCATGTATATCTAAGACTACACATTCATTCTCAGAGACGAAAAAACCTCTGATTTTGCTGATCGCAACTCACTTCTTCGCTACTCGTATTTTCGTTTTCCACATTTGTAGTGTATAACCTTTGGTTACCTGACGCACGATTGTCTGATGTCCTTTGAAATCTGATCTTCCTCGACCATGACCACGATAACTAGACGGATTTATATTTAAATACGACTGATTATTTGTATATGTGTTATAAGGTCTCCTATTACAATTACTATTATTATTAAATTGTCGACCTCTATATCTATTATTAGGATAAAATGAACTCGGATTACCCCTATTATTGAATCTAGTAAATTTATTTTGGGTTTTAAAATGGAATGCGTTTTGACTTGGATTTGAGAATTTCTGTTTTTCCTCGTCTTGAGCACCTACAATAGCCTCATTTAAGATTTTGTAATCCCTAGCTTTTATTATAGTTCCAAGTTCTGCGTTTTCAATCCCGTTTGAAAATGCGTTTATAGCTATCTTTTAGTTCACTTGCCTTAAAATTGGCATATTACTGTCATTACCGTCAGCTTGAGCTAATGTTAAATCAGTGAAAAGTTGTACAATACTTTTGCCAAAATCATTTATATAATTATTGTCTTGTTAGGCACGATGTAATTCGGTTGCCAAAGCGGCAGCAGATTTTTTAGTTAATAAATGGGTATTTATAGCAGAAATTAAATTTGCTACACTGGAGTACGTTTTTTCTAACTGGAGCTTTGCATTTTGAGAAAACCTAGCTTTCAATACATAATTTATCAATTGCTTTTCACCAGCATCGTTTAGTAACTCGCTGTATAATTGAATAGTGTCGAATAATTGCTTTGTAGTATCGTCAGTGGCGTCCATACAGGGCATTAAGGATGCTGCAGTTCTTAGATCAAACTTGTCTGACATTTTGCCTATATTTAAAACAACAACCCCTAACCTATCAATAGAATTTGTCGTGAATCAAACAAAAAAATTTTCTATGGTGTATATATGATTTAGTTTCTTCGATCAGTTTACTATCGCTAACTGATTTTGAAAAATTTACTTTAGTTTCCTGAAAGTCGCGTTCTAAATCACCTATCTCTATTAAGATCTTATTAATGCTATCTAAATTTTGGCGTCTATCTAACGGTTCCTAAGTAACCTCAGCACTAAATGCTTTAACACTATCATAAATTTCCCTAAATGTTTTAGAACTTATTGAAGTACCTTACAAAGCTTGGAATAATTATTTGATACCTTTATACATTATATTATTCCATTTACGGTGCCTCATCTTCTGTACTAGTGGAATCTTCTTTTTGTGCGTTGCATACTAGTGGCATTGCGCCCCTCTAGTACGTTCCCTCGGTGTGACGACTAGTTGAAGGTACTTGAAGAACTTCTTACACCAACTATTTACTTCCTGTCTAATTTTTTCTTCAAATAATAGTAGCAGGAAACACAAATTACAACTATTCCAGCAACTGTGACAACCAAACCAATAGCTTCTGAGTATGATATACCTGCACTCGTCGTTGAGTCTCCACTATTACCCGATTGTGCAATTATTACCTCTTCTTTTACTTTTTTAGATTGGTTAGATCAAGCCATCCTGTTAAAACATAAAAATCTTCATCATAGTAATTATTATTATAACTCGTCTCACTGCAACTTTTCCACAATGGGGCCATTTTCGATAATTTTTTTATTTTAGTTTCAAAAAGTTCTCTACTCGAAAAGACAATTGCCAAAAAATCACAATTTTATCCAACCGATTTCACCCTCAAATTCAGTGTTAAAATATGGCCAGCTTTGAAACGGGGCGTGTCCAAGCTGTGACGTCAAATCAGCCTACTGGCGACGAGCCTTATGGCGGCGGTTTGCGGCTTCATATAGCCGAGTACACCTAACATGTGAATGTTGGTTTAATTCGATATTTTCGGCGAATTTAGCATGTTAGTTGACGTTTATGTTTGTTTTTAATCAATAATAATTGTAAAATGTGACAAAAGAGCAAATACAAGTATTGCATAGTACCAGATTGTCAAAGTACAACCATAAAAACTCCTGAAAAACTTTTTATTTCGTTACCTAACGATTTGAAGGTTAGACGTACTACATTTGTTTCCAATAAGCGATCAAAGTATTGTTGTGAAGAATTTTCTCGTTGTCGTATGAATTTTACACGAAACATTATAATTTTTAGATTTTATTTTATTTTCTGGAGTGATCTTTGCTTTAACAAAACAATAAAATTGGTCTTGTTTCACTTGAACATAACCTATGGCGTTATCACCATAAGTCGTTATTGCAGATCTGAAATGAAATTGTGCCTAAAAACAGCTTTATCCAAAAAATCACATAACATGAATTGATGAGACTGATTTTTGTGTTTGCTTATTCTTAGAAAAACCCTGAGTTTACGCCAAAAAAGCAGTGATATGGACAACCAAATGATAACTCCAACTAATTTGTATGCTAGAATGTGTTCTAGGATTAGATTAAAATATCAGAAATACCCTGTGTACGACCTCACGTGTTCATTCTTTAAATTTTATTCGCCTGCTAATAAATTATACCCATTCACGTTTACGATAACGAATACGATTGCTTCCTTTTCCATTTTCACACCTCTTAATTCTGCACTGATATAGTCCTTATTTTGGTTAAAATACTGCATAACCATTATTACAACCACCATCGACAAATAGCCAGAATCGCCTTTTAAAAAACCTTTTTCTAACGAGACCATTTCGGATGATTAGATTTGCGTACAAACCCGTTCTACAAATTAATTATTACACTGTGACGTCACGCTGGCGCCTTTCGTTCAAGGGGCGGAGCTAACTTTACATTTTAATTTCTCGGATAGTTTTGATTCAATCGATTTCATTTTTTCAGGGTAACTATAAATGGAGCGTATTTATTGGAATTTTAACCAATAATGTAAAAATTTAATTGACCTAAATGGCCCCATTTTAAGTTGGCTGACAGACAGGATCGCCATGTAATCACTTTGGGTTTGTAGAAAAATAATAGTATTCAGTCCAGTGGTTCATGATAGAATCGTTTATTAACAATATATTTTTAAAACCATTTAATTTACCATAATGTTTCATATGTTGCAAATAACTAACCTAATTACTTAATATTGAAACAATTTGAAAAGAGCTGTGTTGGGCATTGGGCATGACAGTGAAGAAACTGAAGAAGAGGTATTATACATAAGATCAGTGACACGTAATAAAGATGAAGATTGGCATGAAATAATAAAGGCTAATAGGAAGAAGTTTTAAGTGAAGTTAGATACTGGAGCACAATGCAATGTTTTACCGAAATACATAGCAGAAAAGTTAGGTTCTGAAATAAAACCTTCCAAAACTAGAAGACTGGTAACTTTTAGCGAAAGTACAATTTCTGCCATAGGTGAAAAACTAGTCAAATGTCAATTGAAAAGTTCCGATGCAAATATACTCTTTAACGTTGTTAATGAAAATGTACCGCCAATTTTAGGTAAAAAATCTTGTCAAGACTAAGGATTAATAGTCAGAGTAGAAGAACTTCAAGACATTCAAACGGATGACATATTTAAAGGTCTAGGATGCATAAAAAATTATATCTACGACATAGATTTGATTGAAAATCCCAAGTTTAATATACAGCCCGCAAGAAGAATACCCCATGCAACAAGAAATGACGTGAAGGTAGAGTTAGACAAAATGGTCGAGTTAGGGGTAATAAAACCTATAAAAGAACCTACACCTGTAGTCAGTCCTATGGTGATAGTACACCAAAAAGACAAAATCAGGATTTGTCTGGATCCTTCTGATGTCAACAAAAACATTTTAAGAAGACATTATTCATTAAAAACGCTTAACGAAATTTCCAGCAGAATACATGGAGCCAAATGGTTTTGTCTTTTGGATGCAAAAAGAGGTTTCTGGCAAATTAGGGTCACAGAAAGAACACAAAAGTATTTAACATTTGCTACCCATTGGGGAAGATACAGTTTTACCCGTTTATGCTTTGGTTTGGTATCAGCACCGGAAGTATATCAAGAAATCATGTCTTCTCTTCTGGAAAATGTTCCAAATACAGAGTGTTCTATGGACGACGTCTTAATATTTGCAGAAACAAAAGAGAAGCTACGTGAAATTACAGCTAAAGTAATAAAAATACTTAAAGCAACAGGTATAAAATTGAATAAAGAAAAATGTGTATTTGAATCCAGACGAGTCAAATTCTTAGGTCATTTACTATCAGAAGAAGGACTGTCAGTTGATCCTGAAAAAGTTGCTGCCATCAAGAACTTGAAAACACCAACAAACAAGACAGAGATACAGAGACTTTTAGGGATGGTAACATATCTTAACCAATTTATAAAAAATATGTCAGAACTCACAGAACCTTTACGAAAGTTATTGAAAAAAGACGTAGAATTTGAATGGAGTCATGAGCAAGACGATGCTTTTTCGAAAATTAAACAACAATTATCAACTGCTCCTGTTTTAAAATTTTATGATGTCAACAAACAAGTCACATTATCTGTAGATGCAAGTTCGAAGAGTGTTGGAGATGTACTTATGCAAGAGAATCAACCAGTCGCATATGCAAGTAAAGCACTCACGAAGTGTCAAGAAGCCTATCCCCAGATAGAAAAAGAAGCTTATGCAATTAAATTCGCATGTGATTCATGTTTTATGAGTATATTTACGGAAAACAGCTAATTATAGAGACTGGCCATAAGCCTCTAGAAGTAATATTTAAGAAGCCTATCCAATCAGCACCTGCAAGACTCAAAAGAATACTTTTTGACATAACACAGTATTCTCCAAAAATCATATACAAAAAAGGTACAGATATACCGATTGCTGACATCCTTAGTCGTGATTGCCAACAACAATCTGTCACAGACGAAGAAGAATTTCAAGTACAAATCGTGTTATCCATGTCTAGAACTGCTAGAGAAGAACTAGTTTTAGCAACTGAACATGATAATGAGCTTCAAATATTGATAAATTATATTTAAAATGGATTTTCCGACGAAAAACAACAACTTCCGAAAATAGTACAACATTATTTTAATTTTCGAGAAGAACTTGCCGTTTACAAGTAAAGTATTAGTACCAAAATCTCAAGTGAATAAAATGCTGAAAAATATACACTTAGGTCATTTAGGCATTCAAAGTTGCTTACGTCGTGCTAGAGAGCTTCTATATTGGACAGGACAAACAAACGACATTATTTCATACATTAAAAAATGTGCTGTTTGTGAAAGAACTCAAAAAGCAAACACACAATTAACAGTTCTTAATAAAGAAGTACCAGATTTACCTTGGCAAATTGTTGCCTCAGATATATTTCATTTCAAAGGACACGATTATCTCTGTATTATAGACAGCTATTCAGGATTATGTTGATTTTAAGCTAATTAAAAGTTCTACATCAAAGCAAGTCATCGAACAGTTTAAAGAATGGTTTTCTACACATGGTATCCCAGAGAAATTAGAAAGTGACAATGGCTCCTGTTTTTCATCAAGAGAATTTAAAGAATTCAAGAATCTATGGGGTTTTGAACATCAGACAAGTAGTCCTCACCATAGCAGAGGAAATGGTCTTGCAGAAAAAGGTGTAAGCATAGCGAAAAATATACTAAGAAAATGCAATATTGATCAAAGTGACATACAGCTAGCACTTTTAAATTATAGAAACACACCCAGAGCTAAATTAGGTTCTCCTAATCAGCGTTTATACAGCAGAATGACCAAATCAACAATCCCTATATCGAAGGATAATCTTAAACCTAACATAATCACCAAAGTTTCCAATGAATTAAGAAGACAAAGAAAGAAACAAATATCATACAGTAATGCTAACAAAAAAAGTTATAAAGATAAGGTGAAAGTAGGTGACAGAATAAGAGTTAAAACTGCTTACAGACAATGGGAAGGAGGACAAGTTCAAGCAAAGAAAGGAGAAAATCCAAGATCTGTTATTATAAGAAGTGATGATGGAAAGTTATATAGACGAAATACAGAAGTACTACATAAGACGAAATTAAACATGACTAAAGAAAAAGAAGTTGTAATTTTACCTAATCTTGAAATAAATAACACACCTTTAGAAGAACATAACACACCTATACCAGAACATAACACACCTTTACCAGAACATAACACACCTTTAGCAGAATATAACACAGAACCTGAAACTATCAGAGAGAGAAATGTCCCACAAGAAATTCGTACAACAAAAACTGAAGAGAATTACGTTACAAGATCAGGAAGATTAGTTAAACCAGTGAAGAGGTTCAATCTTTAGATTTTAATGTTTTGTTGTAATTTTATATTTCAACATTATATATTATTTAGCTCACACTTTGAAGGGAGGATGTAACATTAAGATGTACCTTAATGTAAACAAACTATCTTGATGTCATTACTTTAACAAGGGTTGATCAAGGTCATAAAACATAGTTGTCATAAAATATTGTAATCTTTATTTTTGATAATAAATAATATTACAAATACATCCTATTAGTAAACTCTTGTCGTACTCGTTCGAATGTGTCAGCTGAAATTGCATTGCATTCTTCAGTAATTCTTTCTTTCAAAACGCCAATGCTATCTGGTGCCGTAGTATAAACCTTGGATTTCAAGTACCCCCATAGGAAAAAATATAATGGTGTTAGATCTGGTGACCGAGGTGGCCATTCTATAGGACCTCGCCGGCCGATCCATCTACCTCGATATTCTTCATCCAGGTAACGTCTTACTGCACCATAATAATGTGCAGGAGCACCATCTTGTTGAAATGTTATTTCCAGATGGCCGAATTCATCTGGACTATCTTCCAGAATTTCAAGAATTAACGGCTCAATTGCATTTTGTAACATCTCCAGATATACTTCACCGCCTAAATTTGAATTTAGGAAAACAGGACCAATTATGTGGTTTCCCAAAATACCTGCCCAAACATTGACTTTTTCTGGAAATTGGGTATGTTGTTCACGAAAGGTGTGAGGATTTGTGTCACTCCACATTTTGTGTATTCACATTTCCATTGAGGCAAAAAGTACTTTCGTCACTAAAACAAATTGTTTTTGTGTAATGTGGGTTTTGACTGATTTTATTTGTCATACATTCACAGAATTCGAGTCTTCTGTCGGGGTCGTCATCCGAAAGGTGGTGCACCATGTTTAACTTGTATGGATGAAATTTATTTTTGCCAAGAATTTCTGTACTGTACTTTTACTTACTTCACAGATAGACGCACATTTAGGTGAAGAGGAAGTAGGGTTTACTACCATTTCAGCAACTATGCCAATTTTTTTATCATCACTAAATGTTGGTCGACCAGATTGTTTGGCATCTTAAACACTACCTGTTGCTTCAAACTTGTGAAGAAGCTCCCTCAAATAAGTTCTCGAGATAGGGCGATCTGGGTATCTCTCATTAAATAAACGTTCCGCTTCATGGAGATTCTTTCCAGATTCACCAATTATTAAGATAGCTGCTACTTTGTCGGCTTGAGTACGTACCAAAGCAACAAATACTATTAAATTAAAAACGTCAATTTTTTCGACAACTAACCAGAGGCGGACTGAAAAATCTTCAGTATTTAAATAATAATGATTTTGGTATTTATTTAATTCATCCGTCAAAATTAGTGTAAACCCAAACAAAATTAATATGGCTATGTAGCCAATGTCAATGCCTTTCAAACGAGATATCACTTGCCATAAGGTCCTATTTAAAATTATTGGGCAGATTGGCACTGTGACGTCATCTATTACTATTACGTCACCTGTTACCATTCGTAGAGAAGTTTAAAACACTTTATTTTCACCCTCCAAATTTTATTAATGTAAGTGTAGCCGTTCAAGAGATACGAGGGGGGGAGGGGACTTTTAAATAGCACTGTATTTATTACTATACTGTGGATTATTTTCTCCTTTCAACCATCTTTCTTTAGCATATATACTTGCTTTTATTGCTGCTATATGCTATTGGTGCTGGTATACGAGATTCAAACAAAACTTCTCAATTGCGCCACATCAGAACAATGAAGAGTTTGTCTCCACCTAGCCAGAATATCAACATTCAAGAAGTTTGCCAAAATTACCTATATATTGAGAATTACAATTCTTCATCTTTAAAAATGTGAAACGATTTCAATAGGCCACTTCTCATGAGCCACAAAATCATAAGTGGATGGAGTATTGAGTAAAACTCTCCTTGGTTGGGTTCTCCATGGTAATATAATAAAAGACAAAAGACTAATACCGAAAAAAACTTTAGGATTATGGTGAAGTCCAACAGAAGACATCTTCACTTTTCAGACAAAGTTCCACAAAGTTGATTAGGATATTCTATTAGGAAGATGATGTCCTGCTAGAAGAGAAGTTTTGAAAGTAATAGTGTCAATTTATAATCCATTTGGTTTTTGAATCAACTCCACAATTCACGGAAAAAATCTCATTACAATAAATTTGGACAATGCAAATTTGGTGAATTAATTTTCACATCAATATGTTTCAATGGATATTAGTGATGATATGAATACTGAGATTCACAAAATGGGAGAATTTAAATTTATCAAGAGCTAAGGTTGCACCCTTAAAACAGTTGTCTATACTCAATATGTAAGGAAACTAATTGATATGACGCCCAAATCATACAGTCCAATCAGTCCTTCCTGCTTGAAACGTTGGAGAGACTAATAGAGAGATACATTATAGATGGGGTTTTATCAACAAACCCTCTCAACGAGTGACAATACGCGTATCAGCCAGGCAAGTCAACAGACTTAGCACTGGAGGACCTCAACAGGCTAATAACAAAATCCCTATGTGGCAAAGAGATAGTCAGTTATAATATCACAAGAGCATAGACAATATTCGATTATTCACCGAGTCACGAGACGTATTTGGCGAAACATCACGAGCTCTAGTGGTGTTTCACGAAATACGTCGAGTGAAGAGGTAAATAATCGAAAAATATTGTCTATGCTCAAGTTTGTATTCGTTAGGATTATATAACGAATAATCTGGAGTTAAATTTTCAATTTTTTGATCAATTTCACCACTTGAAATGAAACCAAAGCGCTGCATTTTGAAGAAATAACTGACATTTCATTGAGCTTGCCCGTTACTATGGAAATGATCACAATATGGCAGGAGGCGAAACACCAAAACGATTATATCACGTCGTCAAGGGGTATATTCACTTATCAATACGTCGTAACTAAGGGAGATTCAAGGATTGTATTGGTTCATTAGAACGTGAGTTATATAATCATAATAATTTTTGTAGACATTGAGGGCGCTTTCAATAATGCATCCACGTTGTCAATTACCAGAGCTCTAGAAAGAAAAGGTGTACCACACCTCCTGTTTTGGTGGATAAACACCAGTTTGGGTAATCATATCATCCACTGGCGATACCACCGTCATTGCTAGAACAGGCAGGGGTTGCCCGCAATGAGGGGTTTTATCACCACTTCTGTGGGCTATTTTAGTAGAAGAGCTACTGAAGAGGCTGACATCCAAAGGCATGTTTTGCTTCGGGAATGCCGATTATCTTACGATTATTGCAAAAGGCAAATTCGCAGGTACAGTCTCGAAGCATGCAATGTTCTAATAAGTGGAATGGTTTATACATTTCCAGTTTGGCAGACTCGAACTACTTTTGTCATTTTGGCGAGATCTGTCAATAAGAATTTAATTATAATTGTTCCTTTATTTGGTTTTTAAGACATTTATGGAGGTGAGAAGATGTGTAGTGTGTGAAAATACATGGAATAAGAATGATAATCGATCATTTCACAGGTAAGGTTATATCAGCATAAGTGTAGTATAGGTATAAGATAAGGGATTCAATATTTGTCTTTATGATAATATTGTTTTCATTTATTTATTATTAATTTATTTATTTATTATCAGGTTTCTGAAGAATACTTAGAATTGTCAAAAGAGCTTCGTGACCATGATTTTATTTCTGGAATTGTAGTAAGTAAAAATCTTGAACAAAAAAATTTATTACAAACAGTGTTCTATATATTTAGAAAGTAATTGCATTTTGTCTAATCTACAATCTAAAAAAACCACGATAGTTGTTTTCACTAAGAATAAAGTACTGAGAGGACTGGAATAAATAGGGTGGAATTATATCAGAGTCATTAGACCCATGATAGAATATGGCTCGGTGGTATGGTGGCCAAAGACTCAGCAGGCTGGGGCCATCCAAATGCATCCAAAGGTAAGTTTGCCTGGCTGTCACGAAAGCCATTAAGACAACCCCAACATCCTGCTGAACCTGCTGCCACTTCATGTCTACATAAAAGGCAAAGACAAGTAATCACTAATAGCACCCATTAGTATAGGCTATACTGTGAGTTGTATAACGAGCTATACACAGAGTTGGAAATCGACTTCATAATGGAAATGCCATCGGGCAAGTTGTTTCCCAAGTTTAGCTTCGGGAAAACAGGTAGAGAGGCATGGGAGGAAGGACCTTCAATTGCATCATGAATGGCCTGATACGCAGATGGCTCATAAACCGAGGTATGTGGAGGTGCAGGAATAAATATAGTGAAGCCAAAGATAAGAGTCTCACTGAGGTAAACATGTGACGATATTCCAGGCAGAATTTGCAGTAATACAACACTGTGTAGGAGAGATAATAAGGCAAGTGTTTGAGGAAAATACCATTGCCATACACTTCGACAGTCAAGCGGCCATAAAAGCAATCAGTTCCATTAAAATAAATTCCAAACTTGTTTGGGACTGCTACAGACTACAGACGCTACAAGAGCTAGGCAGCCATAATAAATTGTCCTTAGCCTAGGTAACAGGTCAGTCAGATCACAAGGGCAATGAAGAGGCAGACTCACTTTACTAGCCCAAGAAGGGGCACATTGTGCTCCCATCAGCCCAGAACCTTTCTGTGGTATATCGAAAGTGCTGCAAATAATAAATAGCAGTACTTGGACAAAAAAGCAGCATCGATAATAGTGGAACAAGGCGCCAAGCATGAGGCAGGCCAAAGAGTTTGTGACACTGTTCTCTCCTCTAGAGACAGATCCCGGCTAGAGACTCTCTAGCTGACAATAAGAACTTAGTGCGCCACTACCTTTTTAGACATCGTCGAAAGAAAATGAATTTAAATTAATCTAGATAAAAACAAAACTAAGGTGAAAAAGGTAGAAACACCATTAAACTTAGGAAAGCACACTCTTTTATTGACATAACAACCCCTTGCCAAACATTTTGTACATGAATTGTAACCAGAATGTCCTCTTATATACTTGATGAAACATTTAGGAGGAACATCAGAAGTGAACGCATTAATTTTTACATTATATTTTTTTCCATTAACTGTCGAACCTTCTCGAATAGTATTTTTTGCTTCAGTTACAAACAAATTCAAGAATTCATTGGCATCTTTTGGTCTCTCATTACCGTAATACAAACCAACTACATACACAGGATTTTTCTGTCTGAACGGATTACATAGAATTGGATACAATTGGCTACCTGAATGAACTCTTAGACAGATGCAATCCATCAATATTCAAGCAAACCTCTATTCTATTAGAACTTGAGGTTGAGCGGAGTCCATTAACCTTTCAATGCATTTGTTGGAACCAAAGTGATAATAAACTCCTGGTTCTACTACTTCCAGTGGCACTTCTCTAGGAGTATTCAATAGTGTTCTAGAATCCAAAGGGAGTTCTGGATTAATATATGTAGTAAACTAGAGAATGCTGTTTGAGTAATGTGATTTATTGTCACTATGAAGTATATTTGGGTTCATTTACTTTGCTTGTGACAAAGTATCTTCATCGTCTTCCGATGATGAGTCAGTTTCACTATTCTGCTGGTTTTCTATGAAGGAAAACTCCTCGGGAGACTCACATACATTGAAGCCTTGAACAACATGCTCACTACTTTCTCCAAAAAACTGATAAAGGTTTGAAATGCTCGAAGTAGGGGGTGAAATACGAGTTGAACTTGAAGACTGATTCGATTGTGTGTCACAGAAAGAGATTGAGGACAAGTTTTATCTTGTTCGTTTATAAATTTTATCCAGATACTTTTTTCGCCCTTTCCCCCATCTTACCTATATGGTGAGTGGAACACAATTGCAATACACTCACAACACTTTTTTTTACTCAAACTTCCCAAATTAATATCTAATAGCCCTGTTTTAAAAAAAAAAAACAGAATCAAGGAGCCACAACGAAAGAGCGAGGCAAAAATATATGATTAAATTATTTGTCAAATGTCAACTAATAATAATAATATACTAATTTTAACGCTGTTTCCACTGGGATAAACGTATGCACTCAGCGTATATCTATCCCTTATTGATTAGTTGTGTTAAACAAATATATGTAGAGGTCGGAAAAAGTTTGCATGGGTGCGACGAGTGGAAAACGGTATAACAGTGCTATTAACAGCTTTTATTCTCATGTATTATCAGCATAATTATATTATTTTAGCGACAATTTTTGCGTATATTTATACAAGAAATAACAAATTTATCAACTGAAGAATTAATCGACAATGACCAGAAGGTCTTCAAGGGGTAGTTTTATTTGGTAAAGAAGAAAAGATCAAGAGATAAACGATACGTTTCGCAGATTCAGAGTGTATCCCAAAGTATCTTCATATATGTTGTGAAAGTCTCACGAATGAATACAAGGTGTATTAAAAGTGTTACTTGTACTGTCTACTCTTGCTTAAATTTACAAATTGGGAACTTTTTCATGGGTAATATCACGAAATAACTATTTATTATGGAAGTCCAAAACTTGAAAGGTTAATTTCAAATGTAAAATAAAGTATTTGTGACAATATTTAAAGCTTCAATTTTATGAGATGTTGTTCGGAACAGAACAATATACTTCGGTAGGTAAACACATTACAACGAGCTGTTTGCCACAGGAATCTGCATGCTACTGTGGATCGATGACTTTAAAATTCTGATTTATTGCCTGTGTATCCAATTGTATCAATCTAGGACTCTTTATCTTAAGCATTTGTCACAAATCGGTCTCTTTTATATGGATAACAAACTGGATATTCTCTCTTTCTCTCATATTTTTTCAATACCGGAAAAATATCTCAACTAATACATTTATGACTACAACGATAAATCACTAGTTTTGAAATCATGCTGTATCTTTATCCCATCTTTGTTGCAAAAATGCCCAATAGAAGTATTATTTCAGGCGGGTACTTTAACATATACTGTAAAAGAAAAAGTATTTAACATATACCGCAGAAGAAATAGTATAGTAAGGACTGATATGTAATAACAATATACAACCTCCAACTGGAGCAATTTAAAGTTTGTCTCTTCATTTTTACAAAAGATTTTATCACCTTCCAATTAATAAATTTCTCATAAGAGGGCCACCGTTATTTAATCATTTTTCATTCGAATTTCTTTTCACACCTGTGCAATTATGTTTACCTGTTATTATCGACTTTAAGTCAAGAAATAATATGAAAATTGCAGGCACTAAATAACCATCTAAACGGCTTTCTGTCTTATCAAGGTACCTGATACATCAATATATTATCCGTTTTTATGACAATCATTCTCTCAATCATGTCAGTGTGATAATTATTGGGGTCGATAAAACGCGTTTAATAAAAATTGCTTCACAGGGCATTTTGATATTTATGAAATTGATGTTATTAAAATTTTCAACTGTAAGCTTTGAAATGTGAAAAATTAATTGATTAATGTATGATAACGAACACCACAATTATTATTGTAGAGATTGACCACCATTCAAGGAGATGTACTTCTTACCTAAATAAATTGCAGCTGAACTGTTATGTGAATTTTTCTGACAACGCTTAAAACGGGAAACATGAAGCTATGTAGAACCGAGCTGCAGATTTCTCTGTATAGGAATTTTAGCCTACTTATCCAATTTAGAAGTTTAGTTTAGGAGTGGGAGATATTTCATAATATAATTTTTAAAAATCATCTCCAAAATCCAGGAATGGCCAATATAAAAATACCATTCCAAATAGTTTTATATGTAGGATCAAATTTTGAGATTTTTTTTAAGGGGAATTTTTTTTGTAAGTGAATTTGAAAAGAAATCCGATCATTTACGAATGAAAGAACATACAGGTGTACAATAGAAAACTTTGTCACTGGCAGTGCCAAAGCAAAATTAGTGAATACAAAATGGGGCATTTCGATTTCGTTTGCTGCAGCCAAACTAAATGCTCCGTCAAAACGCGAGCTCTTATTATATGTGACAAAGTCGGTGTACTACGCGCGATTGAATAAGGTTTTTTTGTTGAGCTTAACAGCTAGTGTCGGGGAAAAAATGATGACATCAAGTAATACAGGGCGAAATTAAAACCAATCAAGAGCCGAATAAGGAAATACAAGAATAAATAAAGAACGGAAGGGGAGCAATAAAAAGCGACCATTAATATTTCGTTAGTTTAGTGTCATTATATACTTTATCTTTTCGTATTTAAATAAGCTAGAGAGATGAATATGCTTCATTGTTAAAAAGAATGGCTATGATTTATTGAACAAAGTGAACTAAAAACTTAAACAAAAAAATGAGAGGTGAGTGACTTGAGAATGCTTATTCGGGAAAAAGTTCGCAACAACTGGCAACAAATCTGGCAGAGATCGCAAGACAAACTTCGCGAAATTAAGTCAACAGTGACATTGTGGAAGCATCCAACCACTACGCGCAAAGTACAAGTGATTCTTACTAGACTTAGGATAGGGCATTGCAAATTTACTCATTCTTATCTTTTCAATAAAGACAGTGTTCCCCTTTGTAGTGTATGTCAAGAACATTTAACAGTGAAACATGTCCTGATTAACTGCACCAAGTATGACACACAGCGGCTAAAACATAGGCTACCTACAGACTTAAACTTACTCTTAGGTGAAAACTGCAAAAAAACAAAAGCCAAATTCAAAATATTTGTAGACATGTTAACTTTTCAAAGCTTCCATCTGCTCTTTGGTGCAAAAACTGTGTGAAAATAGCGAAAAACTACTTTAAAAATAACTACTTATCTATATCCATATCTAGGAGCTATCCATTTTTCGAATGTGGTTGAAATCCAATGGAGGTTTCGAAAGAATCACAAAGTTATACCACAGCATATTTATACATATAAAACACTAATAAAATCGTCGAAAAAATCCTTGAAAGTTTTCACCATTTAATAGACAATAAAAAAAAATGACCGGCAGTCCAAATAGTTTGCCGTGGACAGCCATATTAGGTCACAATCATGATTTGAACTGCCTAACTATAGCATTAAGTGTTATTATTAGGTTACCTAATGGTTCATGGGTAACATTGAAAATAGTTTTAATCAATTTAATTCACTAGTCACACCGAAAATTGAATAGTTGGCACTCTAATGAACTAACGGAAAAAACTGAAACCGTTTTTTTATAAATGGTAATCAGGTAAATCTTAAGAACTCGTGAATAAGAATTTCAAACACCATCAACAAAAATTAGATCAAATAAAAAAATTTAAAATTATGATAATACCACGCTCGCTAAAAAAATCCGTTCAATAAGTTATCTACTGGAATAAAGTCTAAACTAGCAAAAAGTATTTATTGAAAAAACTAATTTTTTAGAAAAAAAATACCATATCACATTTTCATTTTCATTGCGGCCAGATAATAGAACCTTAGCTTGAGCAGAAATATCAAGTCCAAACAATAATAAAGCAACCGGCAATGAAGGAATAAAGGCAGAACTTATAAAAGAAATAGCATGCCGTATTTGTGAGCCTCTTACCTTTCCAATTAATGAAATATTTAGAACCAGTACATGTCCAAATGCGTTTAAATTCTAAGCCAGTGGTAACAGAACAGAGATAAACAATTACAGATCAAAATCCCTAATAAGTAATTTGAGAAACATATTTGGAAATATTTTAATAGGCAGAGTACATATATATTGCAGTTAATCAATTAGGTAGGAGTTATTCTAAAATTCAACGTACTTTGAAAAATAAGAACTATAAACCCTATAAAATTTTACTGGTCCAAGTTTCAACAGAGGCTCATAAAAAGAAAAAAATTATCTATCACCTCTAATTATTAAAAACAAGGGGTATTTTAATCTAAACTGATTGAGTAATAATTGATGAGAAATCCTAGTTTACGGCTTTCCTTCAATATGTATCAGTGTTTGTTTTATAAACTATTTTTTTGAACCACAAAATTTTTTCAGAAGTGAATAAGGAGATACCAAAAATGTGAAAAATCAAACTTCAGACCGTTTACGGTATATTTAATGTAATACGGATAACTGCTACCATAAATCAGTAAATGTGTCAAGAAATTATATAGGCGGAATAACCTTATAAAGGCTGCTTTTCATCCAGTTATGTAAAAACTTGACCAAGTTTATAATATTTTGAATTTACAAACATCGCCTAAAAGCATATACATACAAATCTTCCGAAAATAGGTAGATAAATATCTGACGGATTTGTTGTGATTTTTCACAGTTAGTATGTATGTTAAAGTAACATAAAAAAAAATTTTTATTTCCCAACAAATTCAATCAAATTGTAAGGGAAAAATATGTGATAGGTGATAAATATAATGAAAGCCGTATAATGAAATGGTGGTCAGTTTTAAATGATCAATTATATTGGTGAGTGTACCATTGAATGGTATATTCTTAGATGGTTAGTTGAAAAACGGTATGGAAATGCTTATAATGAACTAATAGCATATAAAATATCAAAGAAAAGGACTAGAACACCCTGTTGAGTACCGAAAAGCGGAAAGAAAACGATCCACGCGCTCGCTAAAGTCGTGGGAATTAATAAGAGTCTGAACACTATATTTTCCCAATATATTATTCTATTTTCATTTCTCACTACTACTACTAGCTAAAAATAAATACACTGTATTTAAAATGTTTTGAATATATTACTAATAATTTAAGTTAGAGTAGCAGATTCAAAATTTATTAACAAATTGATAACTTATTTGATTTTGAAACGGTTAAGAATATTCATTAATTGAGTAAGTTTTCTACTTTTCGAATCATTTTGGTAATTATTGTTCAGTCGGGTACCTATTTATTTTATAAACATTTTTCTGTGAATATTTATTTCCCAAATATTTTTTCACAAAAGACACAGGGTAACTATGTTATTAACTATATTTTCACAATATATTATCCTCTCTTCATTTCCCACTACTTCTACACTACTGGCAATAAATAAAACAGTGTATTTAAAATATTTTTATGAATAAGTTTTATAAAAAAAGTTGAACTGATTCATAATTTATCAACAAGTTAAGTAGGTACTTACTTAATTTTGAAAGTTTAATATTCATCAATAGAGTAAGTTATATACTGCATGTAAATAATTGCTTACTGCTGATTATTAACATATACTTATAAACTTGGAATATTCTTACAAATTATGCATTAGAATTTAAAACTGTTTATACACCTTATTTTCAAAAGACATGAGTAAGCTATATTCTCTTCTATAATTTCCCAGTTATTATTAGTCCTTTATATCCCTTTTTCCCGAAGGCATAGGTTAGTATACCTTTTGGTAAAAATGTTATTAAAAATGTAGGACTACTGTACCATTCACATGTACTCAAATATTTTGTTAACATTTGACATACCGATTTTATAATTCCCGACTTTGTATTTATTTGTTCGTTTTCTTTCCTACACTTTGCCAGTAAAGACATACTTCTGGCAGGGTGCAGCCGGTAGAAAACACCCTGTAAGCCAGTGGGGAATATTTTCCGTCGGTTGTAGACTTTTTGACCGATTGATTATATTTTCTGCAGGGTGGGGTCATCTTCAACCCATGGAGGACAAGCATCCATCTACGAGAAGCAGCTTCCAGCCATATTTACCATAGAAAATATAATTGTTTGGTCTACATATGTATTTTCTGATGGATCAGGTTTTGGAGAAAAGTTCTCATGCTACTAAAGGCCTGTTCGGCAAATTACTCTATAATGGAGTGAGGAAGAAGAAGCACAATATAGTTATTTATGCAACAAGTGTGTAAAGTAACCCTTTTTTGACGAATGGGACGATCTCATGATTCAAAAAAGGGACTTTACAAACGAATTGCATACAATATTTTTTCTACTACCGAAAATTCCATCAAAATACAGAAGTTTAATTAATTTTCTTCACGCACTAGTGCGTAAAGTAAGTTTAAGTTTTCCTTAGAAGAAACTATAACGCTTTTATTGATTCCTAATAAAATACTTTTTCTACTACCGTGTGTAAAGTACGTACTTTAGACACATTTTCGAGTGCGTAAAACTTTATTTTACGCACTAGTGCGTAAAGAATTTTACTTTACGCACTAGTGCGTAAAGAAAAAATTCCAATATGTATGTAGTTATAGATATCTAGTCTTATAAAAATATAGGTATAATAAACGGATATTAAATCTAAGTTTTTTTCATAAATTGGAGATAGAAACCTATAGAATTCGGTAAAGTAACCTAATAATTATTGTTAAATAATTATTGAGTACTGGAAATAATACGGTAAATAGGCATAAGTTGGCGGTGAGTGACTGACATTTCTTTGTGAATTGAATCTGACATTTAAAATTTAAATTGAGATCTTCCGACCATACCTAGGGTAAGCAATTGTATTTTATATTTAAGAATTGAATATTTTTAGAAAACTATGATGTTATTTTAGATTATTATAAAAATAAAGATGGATTCCTCTGACGATCTCTCAGATTACTTGGCAAATACACCACCAAATAGATGTGGCACGGAATATTCATATTATTAATACCTACCTATGTACCTATTCTATTATTTTCCAGAATCCAATAATTATTAACTAATAATTATTAGGTATGCACTTTACTGAATTCTATATCTTTCAATCACTGATTAAAAAAAAATCTCAGATTCAATATCCGTTTATTATACCTACCCGTACTCTTCTAAGACTCAAGTATAGCTACATACAAATTGGAACTTTTTCCTTACGCACTCGAAAGTGTGTCTAAAGTACGGTTACGCACGGTAGTAGCAATAGTATATTGTATACCTAGGCGGTAAAGTGGCATTTGGCTTCTTGAAGCCTGAAAAAGCACTTTACTGTCGTGGTTTACACATTTTTTTTTCACCCTACACAATAATGATTGGTAATATTTTTTCTATAAAAATTTTATTTTATAATATGAAATTCATTACGTTTTTATCCTACACAATAATTGTTACATTATTTCATCTGATTCAGGCTCCATAACTGTCAAGATAACATCAAACAAAATATATCAAAATATGACAACTTATGATTGAATTTGCAGACATTGACAACTACTGCTAACAATTTTATTTTTATACTGACGTTTAATGGTGTTGTTTATTTTAAGTGATTCTTTTTTATTTTTCTGATTATGATGTGATTGAAATTGCTTATTACGATATTTTAAGTGGGATATCAATCAAATTACTAATTTTTATTTAATTTGTCAATTGGGGCGCCAGCTAGCGTGGAAACGAAAAGTTTATTTTCTCGGCTAGTCATAGAAAAGGTTACTTTCTCGCCTCCGTGAAGCTGAACTACATCACTCTTCAACATATCGCCTTTAATGTCGATAAATACTATAAAATATCACACCTTAACTTTAAGGTCACTAAAAATGAAAATATACAAAATCCATCATACATTGATTGGTGTAAATCTGGCTTGTGTTTGTCAAAGTGAAAGTGTCTAAAATGAGAAATGCTAATAGAGTTTATACAATAGCCTTCTTGGTGTGCGTCATCGTTTGTGACGTATATCCGGGTTTTAGGCATGTCGTTTCTTATATTTGCTATATTGACATATAGCTAACCTTAAATTTGATAAATAAAATGATCAGGATCGTATTCAGCCATATTCGAAAATGATATGAAATTAATAATACTTGGTATATGAAAACACTGCGAAACAAAACAAATTGTATATTCAATTTACATATTAAAATAACTTTACATTCGTAAATATAGTCCTGCAAAAGAATTATATTATATATAAGAGGATTATGAAAGTTCAATTTTCGCAGTCATCTTCCCATAAGTCCCAATCTGATTCACATTCCGACTTATTCAAGTCAATAATTACAGACCAAGTATCACTAGCGTCAATAATTTTTGCTATTTCCCAATATTCCTCTATAATGTTTTGGGTATGCCTAACATATTTTTTCCATTTTTCTGGTGTAACCTACAATAATATAATTAAAATAATAGGAAATTTTTGTTCCAACTGAATTTTGATTTTTGTTCGGGTTTTCTGGTTTTCCCCCGCCCCGAATAGTTGACATTGTAACTAGATTACTGACTTTTTGATACTCAAAATGAGTTGAGCCATAACTGAAGAAGTGGAACATTATGAGTGATTAAGTCTATCTAATCTATAAAACAGCACGCTTACATTAACACTGTTGATCCTTACCTCCTACAATAAATTACATACTTGTATTCTTTATCCGGTATTTTATGTTTCTTCACAATTTTCATAATTTCATCTTTCATGCTAGATGCTGGAAAAGGTATACACCTTTCTTGTAACCAACTAATTAAAGATTGCTTGGTCCAAGATGAATTGGGGATTTTTTCAACTAAACTTGAATGATAAGATGTATTGTGCATTATTATTAAAGAAGGTTCTTTTAAATTCGGCAGGAGCTGTTGTTCAAACCATTTTTCTAAGTTATTCGAATTCATCGAATCATGATAGTCTCCAGATTTACTCCCACTTTTGAAAATCAAACTACAATTTTCGACAAAACCATTCTCAGAACCTGCTTGTAAAATAATGTACCGTACACCTTCACCACTTGTCTTCCTTAGTGCTACCATCTTGCCAACTTTTGCGAAAACTACCTTTACTAAAAATCCAGGTCTCCTCCAAAAAACAGGCTGTAGAGGGTAAGGAGAACTCTCATTGTTCTTGAATTCTCTCAGAAAATGTAATCTTTTTTGAGCTACATGTGGTTGTTCCATAAGATAGTTTCTATTGGAAATACTGCAATTTAGCCATCTGAATTTTAGTTCCCTTAAAACATTATCCATTGAACCAACAGACATGTCGATTCCATCCAAATCAATGAGTTTTTTATTCGGTGTATGTAGAGTTACATGTTCACCTTAAATAAATAAGTAAACAAACAATATTAATGAATAAAAAATCCAAAAACACTTTTTCAATTACACACTTTTATTAGGAAATGCACAAAAAAGTGAATAATAATTTTTTTTAATTTCTCATTCACTCTTTCTCACTATCCTAATGAAATAGGATTAACTTGATTTATATTAATTTCACTTATTGTTATATAAAAAATACTTACTTAGTGCACTGAAGTTAAAGGTATCAATGGTTTACCAGCTTCTTTTTCTAATTGAAAATATTTGATACCTTTCAAAATAAGATGCTGCTCTTTTTCTGTGTATCTAGGCATATTTTTGTATTATTTAAATAAATAAAATGCTAACAATAAGATTAATATTCACTTTCCATAAATAATCATAAACAACAAAGTACAGACCTGACGAGAACTGTCAGTGGGACATTGGAAAAAGACGAAACCTACGAAGGGTACGTCTACGTCGTATTTTGAACGATATAAATTCGCCCGATTGATAGGTCGCGCTTGCACGTAAACTAAACATCAACCAATCAAATTTTTCTGTCAAAGATTAGGGTTAACGTTTGTAATACGTTTAAACAGTTCATTATTGTGATATTTTGATTAGGATTAATCACAGACCTGCCTTTTTTTCCATTTCTTTCACCGTAATGTGTTAGAAGGACATTAACAATCAATGACGCACACCAAAAAGGCTATTGTAAGAACTCTAGCTAATGGTGTGGCAAGGGTGAATAGAATTGAGGATTAGTACAGTTTTACATTTTTTTAGGGTCTTAGTTCTAATAAAGAAAATAAAAGGAAGCGAACAATAAAATGTCATCATTTTTTTTCAATTTTGCTAACCGTAGACTGCGAAACGTGTTGACCACATGGTATAAATTATTAAAAATTTCACAAACCTCCTTTTGATTTCTTGTTTTATTACCACAACCAATCCCAATTAAAATTCTATTCTTTGAGTATCGTACAAATTAGCCATAGTTAAATCACGCTCAAAAATACTATACTGACGTATTTTAGTAACTTCAACTACCTAAATGACAGCAGCCTACTAGATTCATATCAATTGTTCATTTGGCTTTTTGACTAATATTCCATTATCTTCAAATAGTCTTTTCCTGATTATTTGTAAACAATATTTTAATAGACCAAACAATATTGCTGATTTGAAAGTTAGGATAACGGAAGAAATTAACAAAATAACCCCCGACGTCATACAAAATGTAGTACGAGAATTTCAAAATCGCCTCGGTTATTGTCAACAAGTGAATGGTGGTCATTTTGAACATTTAATTTGATTGTAAAGTACATTGAAAAATGCAGTCTTAATATTATGCGACATTATTATTTTTATTCTACGTAAAGTTTTGTGATGGAGACATTTTCAAAATTTTACATCTTAAAAATTAATTTTCTCAGTTGTGATTGCACCAAATTTGAAAAAACTATATATTGCTGAAAAGAGGACTGAAACCCCTGTCCAACAAGGTGCCACATGACCCCCTTTCTTATTTAAAATTTTCGAGGGGGTGCTGGAGGGGGACAATATTTGCATACTGTAAATTGTCAATTTAAGAATAAAAATCGACCTGTTACAGGTTTTTTCATATAGTACATAAAGATGCTAAAATTGAATTTATTTGATAGATAGTTTATTTCCTTTTAAAATCCTTACAATTTTATGGAAAGGGTGCGAACAATGTATAAACCTAATTACAATGACCGCATTGTGAAATAACGGTCCTTTGTTCAATGAACAAATATTTTAGTGAATTTTGTTATGTTATTATGCGCAGGTAAATGAAAATATTGAATTTGTTTTGTTTTCTCATTTATCTATATTAAGTGTCTTAAAATTGTTTATCAATTATAATTGTTTCATTACACAAAATGAAATATGATTTATTTTCATTAATTCATTCGATTGGGTTGTGCTAAACATCCCAGGCACTTAAACTGAATCTTTGTACCATTTCCCTTGTTACCTACTTTCATTCCAGAAGCTTCGTGTCTTCTATGTAGGCCACTAGTTTGACTGGAGGGATTTTCCTTAGTTGTAATGGTTGAATTATTTCCTCTCCAAAGTGGTAATTGAATCATTATATAATAAATCATTTCAAGACGAATTGTAAAATTCACCTACCTATAATACAAACTACCGAATTTAAATATCCCACCTGTAAAAATTATTTCCGGCACCACTTCGTGGTACGCTGCGATGAACTCGATGCCAACGGTTACTATTGGAACGGTAACTCTCATTATTTTTTATTTTCTATGAAATAAATCATATTGGATATCAAATATCAAATGATACTGTGAAGGTTTGACCAACCTGTATTCAATTTACAATAATAATCACCATAATTAGAATATAGCCCCTATTGGTCGGTCAACCCACGATCAAGTCACGTTGGTTTATTTTCAAAAAGAGATCAGAAAGCTTTCAATTTTTGTTGGTATAACAATTATTATGGAAAAACTCAACCACACGAAATCTGTACGTGGATTCCTTACATGATTATGATTACCCAGCAGCTTTTAAAATATATTTGGCTCTTGCGTATAGGCACGAAAACATCAGGATTTCATCGCTTTTTTTTCAGTCACTCTATACCCTAATCTGTTGTCCAAATTGTTTTTTTGTATGTAAATATGAATGTAAATATTTACTCTTGTAGGTAAGTCTAAAAACTCTTTAAGATCGAAGAAAATAAATTACTCTCAAACAAAGCAGTATACACTACTCTAGGCTATTCAAATTAACCTAGCCTAAGATCTCTCTAACAAACCTAATTTCTGAATTGTCCTCAGTCACGTAGACATGGTAACTGATAGCGTTGCCAAAGCGTTTTTGGTTTAAAATTGTCCATAAAAATGGTTTTTTCCGCAGCATATAAACCTTCATTGCATGCTGTAGTAGAGTCAAAAGTTGCAAATAAATGTAGATTTTTGCAACAAAATTTAAATTTTTTATGTATGTTTGGTAATCCTTAATTTGAACACATATAAACGTAAATTTCCGTATTGTAAAATATTCCTTCAATTATAAAAAAATTAGGTATAATGAAAATATGATGTTTCTTCAATTTTAATAGCTTGTCATCAATATTCTCATTCTCTTGAAAATTCAACTTCTGGATTATTTGAGTTTGCAATATGACGCACATTATGTGGAAGGAAAGTTAGCTTCATAAGGGTTGACATTGGCCCACAATCGTGTCATCTTTTTTAAAATCTTGATTACTTTTGGAGAAAGAAGCGAAAACAGAGTTAGGAATGCAACTATCAATTTAATTTGGAAAACATTAAACACAACGCTTTTATTGTATTATAATATAAAATCTTTGAGTTCGTATGAATTGTAAACTGTCATGCTGATGGCCTGTTTCCAACTTTATGAATGGGTGTATTCTGGTGAAAACGCATTCGGCTTCTCCCAAGTTAGCAAAGGGTTTCTGGCGTTGAAAATCTTCCAGACTAAACACGACATGTAAAATCACCTCAGATCAAATAATTTGTTTTGTCATGTCCTTTAACAACTGATGACGGGAGAGATTGTGTAAAGTAATTGCAGACGCTTATTCTCCTCTTGATAAAAGGTAGTTTAATTCATTGTAAAAATTTGACTAATTTTTGTCTGGAGTAATAATTAACATTGGAAGTATTATTATAAATTTGTATGCAATAAATACTACATTATACTACAATATTGTATTTATAACAATCCATTGTGGATGTTTTATTTTATAATTTTTATTTTTTCTACATTGACTATGCCTCTAGCAGTTCTTCCACAATAAACTTCAATGGCTATATTTGCTGGTGTTTTTATAATTTCACACATCCTTCTTCTAACAAATCTCTGACAAACAATATCTTCGGATAAATCCTGCTTAATGATTTTATAGCATCCTTTTTGTAATGATGTTTTGCTTTCTTCTTCTTCATTACAGTTAAGTATAATAACTTCATCACTAATTAGGCTAATACCTTGGCAGTTGTTTAGTTCGGGTATAGCCTCCACACATGCTTTAGTCAAGTTACTGAGGTTTATAGGTTGAATGTCTGGATAAGAGTCAAAACACTTGTCTGAGTTGGGTTCTATAAGATGTAGCTCTGGAACAAAAAAAAATAAACTTAGCACGCTATGAGTATGCGAAGAAAGATCTGGGATAAAATGTATGAATGTGATTTTCAGGTATAGATGTAATTGCGATGTCAAGATATATGCTCATAGCCAATTATCATAAATATTTCAATTCTTTGCTCCACATTCAAATTGCCATTCTCAACTAAGCTCAGTGCAATAACGGAAATTATTCAGAAATCAATACAAATCAATCGACTATTCTTCTGTCAAACATGACGTGAACAACTGATCGACCAGCTTTTCCAAAGAGGAATATACAGTGTAACGAGTTATTTTTGAAGTTCATTTTCATTTTCTCCGTCATGTCATTTCATATTATCACTGTTGTTATAATTCATTACTTATTTTCCGACTGCTTTTCGGTTACAGATTATAAGGGTCCTAAAAGGGACAGGTTGATTGCGCGTGGACATGATATTAGTACCTGTCCCTAATAGCAGGGGGTCTTTCAGTCTTATGATTGTACACATCAAATTACATTTACTCACTTACATTATTCAGAAGAAGTTTACGTGTAAAGTATACCGAAATGGAGACAATGTTAAGTGAAAGCGGAAAAAAATTATTAATAGTTAAAAGTTATACTTTTGTACGATACATACAGTAGAAAACGGACATTATATACCTTTAGTATTTATTTTACTGCCAAACAAACAATCTAATACTTACTTTGAGGAATTTAAGCTTTTAAAAAGTTATTGTGCCAGTATAAATTAACTTTGGAGCCCAAAGAAATCGTTAGTGATTTTGAAAAAGCGATACACGTTGGAGTTAGGAAAATTTGGTCAGACATAAATATGATAGGATGCAGGTTTCATTTGACCCAGTCCTGGTATCGTAAAATTCAAAATGTTGGGTTGGTATCTGAGTACAGGGATTCTAATTCAGCAATAGGTCTTTGGTTGCATTACACTTTTGGATTATTATTTCTAAATCCTAACAAAGTAGGGAATTGTTTTGTGGAAGACCTTTACTCAGATATACCTCAGAATGCTAAACTAATTGAATATGCTGATTATTTAGTTAGTAATTATATATCTGATGATTCCGGTTTTTCCTCCAAAAATGTGGGCTTCTTGTAATAGTGATAAAGAACGTACAACAAATGCTTGTGAATCATTCCACAGTCATTTCAACTTCAGTATTCATGTAGCGCATTCAGATATTTTTAAATTTATTAACGTTTTAAAAGATGTACAAATTAATATATAGAGTGCTATTCAAAAGTCCCCTCTCCCACTCGTATCTTTTGAACGGCTACACTTACATTAATAAAATTTGGAGGTTGGAAATAAAGTGTTGTGAACTTCTCTACAAATAGTAACAGGTGACGTAATAGTAATAGATGATTTCATAGTGCCACTCTGGCCAATAATTTTAAATAGGACCTCATGGCAAGTGTTATCTCGTTTGAAAGGCTTTGACATTGGCTATATAATTTTGACGGATAAATTCAATAAATACCAAAATTATTGAAATTATTTTTTAAAATTTAATTAATCAAATATCAACAATAGATTCTTATAGCAAGTGTTCGAAATGTGCTCCGTCTACTTCCTGACAGTAATACATCCTATTAGTAAACTTTTGTCGTACTCGTTCGAATGTGTTAGCTGAAATTGCATTGCATTCTTCAATAATTCTTTCTTTCAAAACGCCAATGCTATCTGGTGCCGTAGTATAAACCTTGGATTTCAAGTACCCCCATAGAAAAAAATCTTATGGTGTCAGATCTGGTGACCGGGGTGGCCATTCTATAGGACCTCGTCGGCCGATCCATCTACCTCGATATTCTTCATCCAGGTAACGTCTTACTGCACCATAATAATGTGCAGGAGCACCATCTTGTTGAAATGTTATTTCCAGATGGCCGAATTCATCTGGATTATCTTCCAGAATTTCAAGAATTAACGGCTCAATTGCATTTTGTAACATCTCCAGGTACACTTCGCCGCTTAAATTTGAATTCAGGAAAACAGGACTAACTATGTGGCTTCCCAAAATACCTGCCCAAACATTGACTTTTTCTGGAAATTGGGTATGTTGTTCACGAAAGGTGTGAGGATTTTGTGTATTCACATTTTCATTGAGGCAAAAAGTACTTTCGTCACTAAAACAAATTGTTTTCGTGTAATGTGGGTTTTGACTAATTTTATTTGCCATACATTCACAGAATTCGAATTTTCTGTCGGGGTCGTCATCCGAAAGGTGGTGCACGATTTTTAACTGAATGTAATTTATTTTTAGCCAACACTCTCTGTACTGTACTTTTACTTACTTCACAGATAGACGAAACTTTTGTTGAAGTAGGGTTTGCTACCATTTCAGCAACTATATCAATTTTTTTATCATTACTAAATGTTGGTCGACCAGATCGTTTGGCATCTTGAGCACTACCTGTTGCTTCAAACTTATGAAGAAGCTCCCTCAAATAAGTTCTCGGGATAGGGCGATCTGGGTATCTCCCATTAAATAAACGTTCCGCTTCATGAAGATTCTTTCCAGATTCACCAATTATTAAGATAGCTGCTACTTTGTCGGCTTGAGTACGTACCATTTTGCCTATGTAAATTCTCAAACGTCTCGTTAAACAATAATAAAATCAAATATTTAAGCTATTTAGAAAAACTTTGCTAAGCAGCAAACACTATTAAACTAAAAACGTCAATTTTTTTGACAACTAACCAGAGACGGACTGAAAAATCTTCAATATTTAAATGTGAAATAATGATTTTGGTATTTATTTAATTTATCCGTCAAAATTAGTTTAAATGCAAACAAAATTAATATGGCTATGTAGCCAATGTCAATGCCTTCCAAACGAGATATCACTTGCCATGAGGTCCTATTTAAAATTATTGGCCAGAGTGGCACTGTGACGTCATCTATTACTATCACGTCACCTGTTACCATTCGTAGAGAAGTTTACAACACTTTATTTTCACACTCCAAATTTTATCAATGTGAGTGTAGCCGTTCAAAAGATACGATAGGGGGAGGGGACTTTTGAATAGCACTGTATATTAAAATAAATGGTGTACATTTGCCTAAAGCTTGTAACAATATTAGGTATAAAAAACCCAAATACTATGTAACAAATTTAATTAATTTATATGTAAATAACCATATTGAAAGATTTAATTTTATTGAAAGTGTTTGTTTTAATTTCGCAAAAAAATAAAAAAAAATATATCTTATAATCGCTATTTTATTTAGTTTTCTTTTCAGGTGTTTTTCTATGGCAGTTTACGTCTTAGAAAAATTGTTTATAATATATTAGTGTATAAACGAGCATATTTTTATAAAGAAACCGTTCGTTCGTGCAATCGATCGGTTTACCGATTGTATAACGCTCGCTATTGACCCATACAATTTCAACTACCTGAATACATTTCTGACCGCTGCGCGCTACTGACCGTTGCCCATAAAATTTAGTCGTTTCCATTATTTAAATTTTCCAACTGGAAGGACGATCGGTATATACACCATTTGATTAAATCTGAGAGCCATCCGGTATATGTAAAATTTTTGGTTGAAATTAACTAAATTTTACCACTGAACGACCGAAATAAGGAGTAGGAATTAATATATAAATTAGAAAGATTTAGAGGTTCGGGACCAAATAATTTTTAAAAGTTATGACTCTGTCCTGTGATAAAGTTAAATAAAAACCGCCGAGTGAAAACCGTTCAAGTGATCCGGAACTGGTGTACTCCTGAGCTTTACTAGAAAAGGTGAAATATTTTAAAATAAACAGTACCTACATTCGAACACTCTCCGTGCCGCCGCTAACTGTTGAATTGTTCACTATATTTTTTTGTGTAAAATTTTCATGACCTTTGCTGAGTTTAGATATTTCGTTTGGGTTTGTTTCTTTTATGAATAATAAAGAGTAGTAATTAAAGTGTAATTTGCTTCCGAATTTTATAACGGCGTTCGAAATGTTAATTCACTGATATGGATTATTAGTCGGTTCTCTAGTGATTTTTTTTTGAGCCTGCCTTTCCGTAGTTTTTATATAATATAATTAAAACTCGTGTGGATTGAAATACTTTGAATTTTATTCCGATCCTTTTTTTATTCTTAATCTGTTTGTCATTAAGTGGAAACATTTGAAACTTAAAAATGATCTATTTTATCAATATTGGACTAGTATTTAATTTAGATCCAAAGGTTCGAATTTGGCTGTGGCTTAGTTACGCTGGTTCGTTTACCCAGCAGGTATATAAATTTATTCCCTCGACTCCGGAACCAATTTATTTCTTTCTCGGCTGTTTTCCGTATTTAATTTAAATCCCAAGTGATACGCGAACTTGGATGTGGCTCAGTTACGCTTGTTCGTTTACCTGGCAGATTTATAACTTTCTTTCCTTAACTCCGGAACCAATTTCTTGTTCGGTCGTTTTCCGTATTCAATTTGAATCAAAAGGGATATTAGAACTGGGATGTGGCTCAGTTACGTTTGTTCCTTCACCCAGCAGATTTATAACTGCCTTCCCTCAACTCCGGAACCAATTTATTTCTTTTTCGGTCGTTTTCCGTATTTCATTTAAATCCAAAGGGATACTCGAACTAACATGTGGCTCAGTTACGCTTGTTGGATTACCTGTCCGATTTGCACCGTATTTGATAACCTGACCGGCATGGACCGTTGCATCCATTAATTTCTTTTCCCCGTTATTTCATTAGTCCCTGTAGATTTATAACTTAACTAGGCCATATAGTATTGATATAATAAAGGTTTCAATTTCTGCTCCTTTCGCTATTAACCGCAAGTCGTTAGTGAAAAAACCGCAATTTGATTCCTCCGGGTGGTAATTTTGTGATTAGTTAGTTGGAGTCAATTCAACAAGACCCCGTAACCTCCATTTGAGGCTATCTGGAACTCTTGACTATAAGTGTCAAGGGGCCGTGGAGCAAACCACGTTAAAAATCTGGCGCCCGAGCATTCCGATTAAGGATTTTACATCAAGGATGACCATAGTGACGTGGCCGTGTGGCAGGAACGACGAGTAGAAAGGTAGAAGGAGAGAGAAGGCACGTTACAAAATGGCGCTCGAGCAGGGACCCGATTGTTGATTAAACAGTGACCGTTTGATTCCGTTTTAGATTTTTTTCTTTATTATTGCTTAAGCAGAGACCCGATTGTTGATTAAACAGTGACCGTTTGATTCCGTTTTAGATTCCTTTTTCGTATTGTTGATTAAACAGGGACCCAATTGTTGGTTTAAACAGTGACTGTTATTCCGTGTTATTCAAAAGTCCGTATTATTGGAAACTCCGTATTACTGATTGGTACAGAGACTGTTATTCCGTTGTCGATGTCTTCTTGCGTATTGTTTATTTAAACCGTTTTGCCGGTTCTAGATCTTTTTCTTTATTGAGTTCTTATTTAAAACAGAAGGAAGAAGCGTGAAGTGAAAGAGCTTGTCAGAAGCGACGGCTATGCCTCTAGACCAAAAGGCTAATGTTAATAGGAAATTCCGAAGAGCCTGACCTCCCGTTTTATTCGATCGAGAAAAAACTGAAAAATTCGGATTCGTTCCTCGAGTACCGACCCAACTACCGACGGGTAGTCACAGACCATCGAGTAAGCTGGGTATATTCACTGAGAAACGAGGGTCTTAATACCGAGCTAGCAAAGAGAAATTTATCAGTTGCTGGAACCGTTCCGGAGAAACGATGGCGACTTGTGAAATTTTTAAGGCAGGAAAATATTTCTCCACGACCCGTTGCTGACCGATCCGATATCGTAACCGTTCAGCCCTCCGCTGAATCTACACAGCCGGAAGATGTACCTTGGAAGCCGAGGAGATCCCGCCGCTTTCATAGAAAGAATTGAGCAAATCTGTACCGCAAACAATGTTCCAAAAGATAATTTGCTTCCGATGCTACCAGAATTATTGTCCGGTTAGGTTAGGCACCAGCACGATGGTACCGGAATAACCGAAAAAGATACACCAACTGGAAAGAGTTTGAAACCGATTTCCTCATGTTCTTTCACCCCGTGAATTACGAAGACGACTTAGAAGCTAAGATAGGCCGTGCAAAGAAGAAATGAGTCCGCCATTACATACATGACCGAACTTCAAACTCTGATGCGAAGACATGGTAAGCTAACTCCCGAACAGCAGTTAGCATGGCTGTACCGTAAACTGCTGCCGGAATACCGTCTGCAAATCCGAAAAGCTGACTTTTATGACTTCTCCACATTCTGTCAGGCTGTAAGGGGATATGAGCTCCTCAGGAAGGAGCTCTCGAATGTAGCCAGCTACAGTGGACCAGCCCGTTCGCAGCCGATAGGTACACCCAGATATGGTCCGTCCCACTACTCGACTCCTGGTCCATCCAGAGAACCCGTAGACGGTCCCAGCCAACCGTCGCTGACCGATACTCCTCGCCGTCTGCCTCCAGATACTACTCATCACTCGTCTGGATCATCTTCCCGTCCCCCTCCCAAGCAGCACGCCACATCCCAGGGACGTACATTTTAGGTTCATTTTACGACTTATGTCCCCGGGACGTACATTGTACGTACATGGAGTAACGTACATTGTACGTACATAGAGTAACGTATAATTACGTTTCTCCGAGGCGTATTATGTGTTATTAGCTTTATTAGTTTTGTATTAGGAATACGTTTCACAAGAACTTCAGTTCTTATTACACAGCAAATTTTTTACTACTTTGTATATACCTAATACCTCTATATTCTCGATAAATCTTCGAATTTCAATAATTCATCAATTGCAATTAAAATAAAACAATGAAGGTTATTAAGAAACGTGTTTTAAAAGACTTAGATACGCTAATTAAAATATTAAGTTTTGCCTTGATTTGAGTTTTTTTTAAAATATAGAGAATTATCTCTATGACATCTCAAAAATTTGCAAACTTTATTGAGTTCTAAAAGTGAATATTCAACAAGCATCCTTCTCTGCTCAATACGACATTGAGGAAAATGCCAATAATTATGTTTTTATAGAAACAAGACCTGCATCTCCCACGTTATCTGTAATTAGTAGCACATTGCATTGAATAATAATAAGTATTTTACGGCCAAAACACCCGGAATTACCCTTGGACTCTTGTACTTTGCTCAAAATTTCTTCAAATATTGCTGCCAAAACAAATAAATTAATTGATCCTGGTGAATACTACCACTTTGGTTTAGAAAGCAGTTTGTGCAACATTTTGTCCAAAGTTGCTGGAGATAATCTTAATTTTCAGTCTATTCACATCTCCGTAAATGTTGACGGGCTGCCAATTTCTAAAAATTCAAGTAGTCAGTTCTACCCAATTTTGATAAGCATAAATAACTTCAATTTTGTTGAGTTGGTAGGTATTTACCATGGTATGAAAAAGCCAAAGGAAGCCAATGATTTTCTGTCAGACTTTGTGAATGATGCAATTTATTTGGTTAATAATGGATTGAACTATAGGGGCCATCAATATTCTGTTCGAATAAAATGTTTCATATGTGATGCATCATCAAAGTCATTTCTAAAGTATTGTAAGGGACATTCAGGGTATTTTTCATGTACTAAATGTCTTATTGAAGGAGACTATCATAATAGTGTTAATTTCCCTGGTACAGATTATGTCAGTCGTACAGATACTGACTATCGCAATAAAATTCAAGAAGAACATCATACTGGTACATCGATAATTGAAAAAATTCCTGGAGTTGATATGATAAAATCCTTTCCCTTAGATCCTATGCATCTGATGTATTTAGGTGTTGTAAAAAAACTTATTGTGTCATTATGGATTAATGGTAAGCCACCTTTTAAATTGTCTGCCCAACAGGTTAATATGATTTCTACTTCTCTTATTAATCAAATACCTAATATGCCTATTGAATTTAATAGAAAGCCAAGAAGTCTTAATGAATCTAAGAGATGGAAAGCCACTGAATTTAGTCAATTCGTTTTTTATACAGGTTCTGTCACTACATGTTGCTTTGTCATTATTGTCTTCTGATTTGGATAAAATTGATTATGCAGAGGAATTGCTTCATTATTTTGTAAAATCTTTTTCTAGCTTATATGGTGCACAGAATATATCTCATAATATTCATAATTGGCTCCACTTATCAGAGAATGTTCCTAACTTTGGACCATTGCACAGCTTCTCTGCATTTAAATTTGAAAATTACATGCAAACTCTTAAAAAATTACTAAGAAAGAATGAGAAGCCACTCCAGCAAATTATTAACCGAAAAAAGGAGATTGATAATTTTTCCTCCACACACATCCCGCTTTATGCTTCACATTTAACAAAAACAGGTCCTCTATTTGGCAAACAGCATTTTAATGGACCTAATTTATTGAAATTTATGAATTTCAATCAGTATTCTGAGCTCCAGTTTGAAACATTTTTATTATCCCAGAAACATACCAATAATTGTTGTTCTTTAAAAGATGGTACCATTTTAATTATCAAAAATTTTATCAGTTCATCATCTGAGTTATTCATTATTGGAAATGAATTATCTACAAAAAGAAATTTTTATGATACTCCTTGTGAGTCATCATTATTGGGTATTTATAGGGTTGAAAACAAAGAAAGAAATTTAAGGGCTTGGAATATTGAGCAGGTAGCTTTCAAATCTATTAAACTTTCTTGTCAAGAAGAACTTATTGTTATCCCTATGCTGCATACTGTATACAATTATTTAATTGTTCTTTAAGTTTAGGATGTCTTTTTTCAAAACTGTAGAGTGTAATTTTTTTATGTTTAATATACTCTCTCTTTTATTTTTCATTCCTGTTTCTTGTTTAGTTTCTTTTCTAAAGAATGTATACTTTACAAAGTGTATAATAATTTAATATAATGTTTAATTAATTTATAATTTAATGTACAATATGTTGTGTTATGCATATCATTACCCTTGTAATGTAATGATGAATTAATTCACCAAAAGGACATGGACTGCACATCTAGGTAAATATTCCAGTGTTAGTAGCAGAGAAGTGCATCAGAGTGACATTTTTTGTTATTTGAATGAATCCATTTTGGGAAGTTAGCTCTTGAGTAAGGTATTAGGTCAACCAGAAATACATCACTTTATCACACTTCTCTAATTAATAGTAAATGCCAGCAATTGTAGTTTCCTTTTATCAATTTTGTATAGCTTGAGGCGTTAGCTGCTGCAGTGGTCTAATGTAAAACAAATCATATTTTTACTTATACTAACCTTTCCAAATTTTATTATATTTTAAGATGGAAGATAAAAAATCTTGGACTGTGGTACAGTTCAAAGAGGATAATTCTGTGGATGCTGTACCCACAAGTTGGATTATCAGTCCAACAAAGTGCCTTTGGCCACCATTTCCGGCTCCAAAAGTAACCAGTGCTATCAGAACTTTAGTTAGTTAATACCCATTGGCCGTCCCACTAGATAAAGGTGTTCAGAAATGCAACATAATATGGTGTGTATAATTGGAGCAAACTACTTGTCTCAATTGCTACATTTTTATATCATTTAAAAATATTATTTAAGCAGCTATGAAATAGCTAGGTCAAAGGCTGTATTAGCTGAAGATACCAGTGATCTTAATTCTGATGCAGAATTGAATAAAAAAAGGAAACGGAGGAGAATAATATACAGTTCTCCAGAATCGCCAGATGACAGTAATAGGGTTTCTTTTATGAAACCTCCTCAATATAAAGTTAAAGCAGGTGAGTTTGTTTGATTACTCCTAACAATATATATATCCATTTATTTTTATAAACAGTTTTTTGCATACTGTATAATATATAAATATCAACACTTGTATTTTAGAAACTTTAAAAAAAAACTTCAATTTGAATCAACATCTGAAAAACCAAACACTCAAGAACTTTTGGTGCCGGAGACTACTGTGGTCCCTTCAAGGACTTCAAACATTCTAAATACAGTTGAGCCTCATTTATTTAGTCCCAAACCAGGTATGAGCTTTTAAAATTGTATAAACATTGTTAATTATATTGGAAGTTTCAGGACCAAGTACTTCAAATACAGTGGATCCCTTTAGTTCAAAACCAGCCATGGTATCAATTGAAAAATGTGGTTGCTGTGTTAGGCATGGTAAGCAGTATTACAGTGTTCAAATTTAGAGCTACATAATTTCACTGAAGGTCATTAAGTTCTGTCATAATATTACATAGCCTTCATGTTAGGTGCTTTCAAATCAATTTGTATTTGAAAAATACTTACAATGTTGGAAAAATAACTGTCAACCTACAGGCCCTGTTAAGTTAATTAATAGATGTTTTCAAAAAAGTCAACTTGACTATCCCTCATTTTTTATACATCACTCAACATTCTCTCAATAGCACTAAATAATAGTTTTACTTAAACGATGGTCGTATGTCAAACAAATCAGATTTTGTGGACAATATTAATATTCATTCACCAGTTCACTATTTCATTTTTTCAACTTAATTTCTTTTTAGCTGGTTACATCAGCGATTTGGTAAGAGAACAACGGCGAACTAGAGATGTTTTATCTGATTTTCCAGAAAGCATTTTAAATATATTAAGAGAAAACCGTTTGAGGACATCACCTATCAAAAAATCTTTGAAAATTATAAATTGCCGTTTCAGTATGAAAATGAATTGGACTCATTTAATGAAGAATTGACAAAGGATGAATTCTTTCAACAGGGGGTGAGTAAATATTGATTTTCAGAATATAGAGTGCTATACACAGGTTTTTTAGTTATGAATTTTAATAAATTTAGCTGTAGAATCATGGACTCAAAATATTAATATTTAACTCAAGCTACTTAGATAAAATGTGACTCCTCAGTGAGATACAGGGTGTTTTATTTAAAAATGATTTTACTTTGAAACAATTTGTTCTATCCATATCATGTTTCTTAGGAATTGTAAGTAAATACTACAAATTATACGTTTTTTAAGGTTTCTGAGCTGATTAAGATAGGAGGCAAAGATTGCATGGAAATTATGAAACGATGTATGTCATTTTTCTCCACCAACGAGCTAGCCTGTAAATATAGTTGGCTGGGGCGCAGGCAGAAGAAAGCTTTTAACAATTTTAAAATTGTTAGTTTACTGGTGGGTAAGTAGTACAATAAGTATCTACTTCAAAATTCACGATCGTAACCTGTTTCCAATATCATTTTTTTTCATAATGCCTCAAATTTAGTGAGACAACCTGTAATGTATACCTACATAACTTTAAAATCTAGCTATGCAGAATTGAGGTTCACATTCTAGGAATAATATATAAGTGATGAAATAAGGAATTTAATACCAAAAAATCACTATACTGAATGTATTGTGAATTTTAAGTAACCAAAAATATTTAATTTAAATTTTATTTTTCATTTTCAAGATGCTGCTGACCGGGGGAGTTTTTCAAAGAATGCCAAGGAAACGGAAGAATGTATAAAGCAGTGGCTTCGTAGGGCTGATGATAGAAAAAAAAATAGAAATGCATGAAATACATATTTAAAAAGCAGAATAAATATTTGAAATGAACTTTTAACTGTTTTATTTAATTCCAATTTTCACTTTTTTTACATCCCAGTTGTTCGGATTTCGAACATTTGCGTTTTAATTTCTATTTTATTTCCGTCAGCGGTGAGTTGACATTTCTCGACCGTGAGCAGCGATCGGTGCGCTTCCTATCAAAATCTGACACTGACAGAAGTGATTAAAAAAATGATGTCAACGCCGTGGAAGTCGGTCTTATAAAATATTGTATTGCAATGTATTTTTGGCAATTGATGCCCAGAAATTGTGTATTCGTGCAATAAATGTTATTTGTGTTGTTTACCATATTTATGAATGGAATCCCCAAGAAAAGATTGTAATAAAATTTAATTGTCAAAATTTGGAAAGAAATCGCGTAAATGGAGACGATCCTTAGTTAAAGGGCAACGCTCTCCATAATGGTCCTTCGAGCCGGATTTTACTGTTATTGCGTAGAAAAATCGTCACGCTCTCTCCTGGATATGTTTTTATTCCCATGTGCATACTTGGAAGTGCCCATAACCTGTAAGGTGAACTATGCATGTTTTCTAATGAAAATTTGAACATTATTGTGTTCGACAACGTGAAAAAACTTTTTCAAACTCAAAATAGTTATTTGTATGCCTAGGCCGCGAAATACCTTTTTAACGTACCGAAAGAACAGTTATCGCCGAGGCCGCTTGCGGCCGAGGCAAGATAATCTTGAGGTTTTAAAAAGTTTCGCGGCCATGGCATACACACTATTTTTCGTGCAATCGTTAAAATTATTAAACTAAATAATTGTAAATAAATATATTATTGCTTTAAAATCAACAGCCAGTTCAATTTATTTAACAATGTGTGCTATGGAAATAATATGTTTCAATATATACAAAATATGTTGACAGTTTTTGCTTCAACTTCTGGAGTAAATCTAAGTAATAATACAAACTGTACAATTAATGCTAATATTCATCCTAAATAATATAAGTACTTATGTATTTGTTGGTATTCAATAAAAAATAATCCTTGTCTTTGTTGTATTTTAGAAATGTCAAATTTGGAAGTGACGTTTGATTTCGCAGCCGTTGCTATGGGTAACGGCCGCGAAATTAAATTTCGCGGACTGTGCTGGGGACGCGAAATACTGACTTCGCATGCGATTGCACGAAAAATCATTTAATTGCTGCTTTTATTTTATCAACGCTTTATTTGTGTTTGAAAATAATTTTGAACTAAAAACAAGAAGTATTCAACAGTTTATTTTGGATTTTTTGCTGATGATTTGCAAATGGTCTTATTTCTAGAACATTTGCAGATATTCCAGTGGATTTAAAGATTTTTACCTCATATTATGGTTTTTATTGATTATTGTAGGTATGTTGAATTGATTTCTTATGTTGTAAAAATTTTCATAAGTGCTCTAGGTATATCCTAATAGTGAATTTGAATGGATTTGAATCAATGTCGTGCCCCCAGACCTCAGATCGCTTGGTTACTAGTGCATCAGGGCCGGTTCAAGCCCCAAATTTTAATTTCGCAATAGTTGTTTATGCAAATGTTTGTAAATTTTCTCATATATGTATTTTTAAGGCGAAGAATATTCATCTTTGACGTCTATATATTGTTCATAACTCGTTCTTTGCGTTTTCATTCACTGAAAATTTAAATATATCTAGTAATTGGCAGATATGGATATTCTCAAGAAATCTAGGAAGCACGTTCGATCGGCATTTACTCGATTAATCACTTGGTTGGATAGTAATCTAGACACTACAAATGATGTTTTTCAAATTCAAGCTCGCTAAAAGGTTTTAACGGTCGCCTTTGTCAATTTAGAAAAAATTGAAAATAACTTTATCGACCTTAAGTGCGGTGATAATGCGAGCTTCCTAGCGTCAATGAATTTGATAGTACGGCAGAAAGGTATCTGGATTATCTCTCTAAGATGCAGAGAAGAATTCAAACCCTTTCTGAATGTACCCCTCGCACAAGAAATGGTAATTCTCAAGTTATTATAAATGATAACTCCTCGTCTCATATTGCAAAATTACCTCAATTAAAAATACCTGAATTTAACGGCGATATCACGAAATAGTCATCATTTTTCGAACTGTTCACATCGCTCGTGTCGAATAACTCCGCTATTTCCGATGTCGAAAAACTAGTATATTTGAAAGCTTCATTAAAAAATGAACTACTAGATTTAATTAACGCATTGGAACTTATAAATGATAATTTTCATATCGCAATAGATATTTTATTTGAGAGATATAATGATAATCTCGCAATTATTAATTCGCATTTCAACTCAATTATTGATTACCCCAACCTATCGAAAGGCAATGCTCAATCTTTACGTGAATTCATCACTCATATGAAACAGCACATAAAATTGTTAAATAATTTAAATATTGACACTGAACACTTAATGATGATAAATACAATCGTTAGAAAATTGGATTTTTCTACGGAACGGGAATATGAGTTTCAAAGGGACGAGTCCGTATTACCCACGATCGATGAATTTTTTCGTATTGTTAAAGAAAGGTGCATGGTACTTTCTACCATTTTACCCCAAACTATAAAAAAGGAAAAGACTCAATTGAAAAATGTTGTTACTTATTATTCAAATAACTCCAATAATAATCCTCATACTCCGCAAATAAAATGTATTTCATGTAATGATAAATCGCATAAAATTCATAGGTGTAACAAATTTTTGGACATAGCCCACAATCAGAAATTGGAATTTGTGCATTCAAATAATGTGTGTACTAATTGCCCATCTAAACGTTGCTTCACTTGTTCAAGGCCCATAATTCTTCGTTGTGCTTAAAGAAACCACCTCAGGCCCATTCTCGCCACAATTACTCGTATGGTCCAGCCAATTATCGGCAAAACGACTCAAATGTTCCAGCAAATGCTCAGCGAAACAATTTAGATGATTTGGTTACTTCTCAGCCGCATTGCGAAAATAGTGCTCTCGCAAGTTGTCAATCTCGCCAAAATTCGCACGCGAGCAATTCCAGGCAAAACCCTGATCAAGGTTCATCATCACGAAGGCCTTTCAGTCCTCGAGCCAATCCTTGTACACAGGAGAATGAAATTCCTGAGAACTCGCGTACACTGCGACATCATACAATGATGTTTTATTAGCAACTGCCATGGTCACAGTATATTCCAAGGATGGCACCCCTGTTCAAATGTATTCTTGACAATGGTTCTCAGAGCTCGTTAATTTCACAGCAACTGTTGAACAAAATAGATGCTAAAGTTTATAACCGAAGGTTACAAATCTCTGGAATTACCCAAAATTCCTTTGTCTCTAATACTATGGCTCAATTTAAAATATTCTCCAATGTTCTCAAAAATGTGTCCTTTGATTTGACTTGTGCGGTATTACAAATTATCAGTTGTAATTTGCCTCAATGCCCAATTGCACCAGAATCAATTTCCATCCCTTATCCTCTCGACTTGGCAGACCCCCAATTTTTTAAGCCATCCCAAATAGATTTGTTGTTGGGCCCAGATATATATTACGATCTGCTCTCTGATGATCTCATAAGATTTGGTAAACACCGACCGGTACTACAAAATACTATGTTAGGATGGGTGATCGCAGGCAATGTTCCACAATCCTCTGGTTCTAAAAATGTATCGTTTTTGGTCAATACGCTTGAAACTTCGTTCGACTCTCCCTCTCTTGATGATTTGCTCAACAAATTTTGGGAATTAGAAGAGTTGCCCCTGCATAAATTGTCAACCCCCAAAGAAGATCTTGCTGAACAGGACTTCAAACAAAATGTAAAGATTTTGGAAGATGGATCTTTTCAAGTTAATTTGCCACTGATCTTTCCCAATACTGTCTCAAAACTTGGTAATTCCTTTCAAATTGCGAAAAAACGATTTTTGAATCTCGAAAAGTGGTTCCAGAAGGATCCCGTTCTTTTTTCTCATTACAGAAAATTTATTGATGAATATGTAGCTCTGAATCATGCGCGCTACGTACCTCTCTCTTTTTACAATGCTTTTAATCACAATAAATATGTTTTGCCTCGTCGTAAAGGAAACGAATTCAAGTACTCCCCTCCGCGTAGTTTTTGATGCTAGTTGTAAGAGTTCTAGCGGCTATTCACTTAATGATATAACCCTGAAAGGTTATCAAGTGCAGCCAGATTTGTTTGATATTATTTGTCGTTCTCGTCAGTTCTCTTTTGTCTTCACTGCAGACATTGAAAAAATGCAAAATATTCTTTGGATGAATCAACCCGCTGACCCTATACAGTCCATTGAATTGACTACTGTTACATATGGTACAAAGCCCGCCAGCTTTCTCAGCACTCGCACACTGAAAGAAGTTGTGTTATTGAATGGAAAAAATGTCCCCCTTCGCATCCCAAGCTATCCTCAGTCAAACTTATGTCGACGGCATTCTCTATGCCTCTAATGACATTGCAGCACTTGAATCATCTCACGAGGAACTCAATACTCTCTTGAATAGCTCTTATTTTCGATTACATAAATGGTGCTCGAACTCTCCTGAATTTTTAAAACTAATCGCTGAATCCTCTCAATGTATCTCTTACGATGTGCAAATTGAAAATGTCCCCAACAAGGTTTTGTGCCTCTCATGGCACCCTTGTCAAGATGTATTTACGTTTGTACGTTTTCTTCAAGATGTTCCATTATTAATTGTGCTAAAGTTGAGGATATAGGAGAGCCCATTGAGCAACCGTCTAATAATAATGGAACATCTTGAAGAAAACGTACTGAAAAGTTTAAATTTTGATGTATTATTTTATGAACGATATGTTGACGATTGTATAACTGAAATTCCATCAAATAAAATCAATGATATATTAAATGCATTTAATAATTTCCATCCAAAACTCCAGTTTACCGTGGAAATTGAAGAAAATAATACAATAAATTTTTTAGACTTGACATTAATTAGAACTAATAACAACAAAATAAAGACTAAACTATATAAAAAAGAAACATGGTCCGGCCGATACCTAAATTACAATTCTAATCATCCCAATACCCAAAAAAACAGTGTAATTATTGGATTAACCGATAAAGCTATTAAACTTACTTCTCCAGAATACCGTCCTGAAATATTTAAACACGTAAAAGACACCTTGAAAAATAACAACTATCCAATAAACAATATAGAACGAATTTTCAAACAACGCACCTACAAATTCTACAATAACACTCAAAATAACCACACACAAACTAATTTAGATCAAAACAGATACATAGCAATGCCATATACCAACGGACTCTCAGAAAAACTAAAATATATATTGTTTAAACATAACATTAACGTGTGTCATAAAGCTCAAAATACTTTATTACCATTATTTACTAAACTTAAAAGTCCAACTAAAACCAATAAGAAATCTAATGTTATATATTCTATACCATGTTTAAACTGTCCAAAAAAATATATAGGTCTGACATCTCAACATCTAGAAAATCGTCTCAACGGCCACAAATATACAAAGAATGCTTCTACAGCCCTACATAAACACGAAACGACTGAAAAACATGAATTTGATTTCAAAAACACGAAAATACTAACACAAGACTCTAATTATCAGAAACTAACAATTAAAGAGATGATACATATAAAAAAAGAAAAAAATACAGTGAACGATAAACAAGATATCAAAAACTTGAGTCAAATTTATCATAATTTAATAAAATAGCCAACTGCCAACTACACATTTTTAATCTATTATTCAAATATCGTAAATTTAATTCTAAAGTAATTATCTACTTATATCATTTTATTTTAACTTCTCAACTTCCAAATGTTCAAACTAAATCACCAAATGATAGAAAATTTAGTATTCAATGTTTACGCCCTCTCTTTTCATATATAAATAATAACTTGTCATGTTTGAAGTATTGTATAAAAAAACCGTATTGTCATATTTCAGAATAATAAATAGTCTATGAAAAACTATTATAAAAGTTGTCTTTATTCAAACAAATATCTAAAAGGTTATGGGCCCAGATTCTTGGTCACTCTAGAGATCCAGTGAAAAGAAAAACGAGCTGAAATCAGTGACGAAAAAAAAATGTCGGGACTGTCAAGCTTTCCTGTTCCAATTTTAGAGGCAAACAATTTCAACAATTGGTGGTTCAGAATTCAAACAATTCTGAGACGAGAACTATGCGAGGATATTTTGGAAAAAGAGATGAGTGAAACGGCAACAGAAGCAGAAAAAAAGGACTGGCGTAAGAAAGACACAAAAGCACAATCAATCACAGTTCAGGGACTATCTGATAAACATTTGGACATTGTCAAAGACTGCAAAAGAGCAAAACAACAAGTTGAAGCTCTAAAAGCTGTATTTGTCAGGTCGAGATCTTTTACCAAATTATCAACTTGGAGAAGGCTAATAAATCTTAAGTCAGAATCTGGAGAAAAATTAGAAGACCATTTTGTGAAGTTTGACTCAGTCATCCGAGAACTGAAAGAGCATGGAACTGTTTTAGATGAAAGTGATAGAGTATGCCATTTATTTTTGACATTACCACCAAAATATGGCACAATAGTAACAGCTCTAGAAACAGTAGATAAGTTGACCATGGATTTTGCAAAAGCTAGATTATTAGATGAAGAACTGAAGTTACTATCACAGGAGTGTCAAAAGAATGATAATGAGACAAGTTTCAAGGTTACCGATAATAGAAGATTCTACAGATGTGGAAGTACAGATCATTTTATTGGGAAATGCCCTAAAAATACTAGAGGCCGAGGTAGAGGAAGACCAGGATATGGAGGTACGAGAAGTAGAGGATACAGGCAATATAATCAGCAGCAGGCAAATAACGCTGTTGAGAAACAAAATGAAACTGAAATACAGTTGTACGCAGCAAATTTATGTGATGTCAAAGACAAGTTATACTTTGTCCTTGATTCAGGAGCGAGTAACCACTTTGTGAAAGAGGATATTGAGAAACATATGACTGAAATAATATTTCTACCGGAGTATGTAACAATCCAGATAGCAAATGTTGAAAATCTGAAAACTAATAAGAAAGGAACCTTAAAGTTTGAATGCCAAGGACAAAAGGTGTCTGTTGAAGCCTTAATAGTACCTAATATGCAGTATAATCTACTCTCTGCATCAAAAATGACAGAAAAGGGATGCAAGATAATCATGGAGAAACATAAAATGGAGATAAAAGGAGAACAATTCCTTCTGAATTGTAAATACTCAAAAGGATTGTATATTTTAACAGCTGACAAAATTGTGAATGAGGAAACACTTGGAATTAAGGCTGAATATGGTACAATAGCTAGTGATCTGTGGCACAGAAGACTAGGTCATCCCAGTAAAGAAGTTTTAACACAGCTTGGCTTACCAATTTTGGACAAAGTGTGTTCAACATGTATCGAAGGCAAGGGTACCAGATTACCATTCAAAGAGTCTAAGAGGAAAACCAAAAATATTGGCGATTTAATACATAGTGATGTCTGTGGACCATTCAATCCATTAAGTTTTGATGGATCGAAATATTTTCAAACAATAATTGATTACTACTCACATTTTGTTATTATAAAAACGTTAAAAACAAAGGACGAGGCCGATCAGAATCTAATACACTATGTACAAGAAATTGAAAGACAAAAGGCAAAAGGATGTCAAAGTAAAAGCCATGAGACTTGACAATGGTGGAGAATATATTTCAAACAATTTAAAATCGTATTGTCTGAAAAAAGGAATAATTTTAGAATACACAATCCCTTACACGCCTCAAGAAAATGGCAAAGCCGAAAGAATGAACAGAACACTGCTAAATAAAATAAGAACAAAACTATTAGACTCAGGAGTTCCAAAAGAATTATGGTGCGAAGCACTCAAGTGTTCAGTGTATGAATTGAATCGATTAACTACCAAAAGTCTACCTAAAGGTCAAACACCTGCAAAAATTTTTCATGGAAAAAGTGACTTGAGTAAAATAAAAGTATTTGGAAGTCGTGCATGGTACACAGTATTGCCAAAGCAAAACAAACTAAACAAAAGAGCAGAAAAAGGAGTACTAGTAGGATATTGCGGTGGAGGTTATCGACTATGGCTTCCAGAAAAACGAATTGTAATAAGATCTAGGGATGTACGAGTAGATGAAAGCATCATGGAATATAAAATGATGAACAATGATAAAACTTTGAACAAAGCCACAGAAAATCAGCCAGAACAAATGATTATAGAATTACCCGAGGAAGACAAAGAAAGTATACATGAGAACGAGGTAGAAAATGAAAATGAAAACTTATCGAATTCTGAAGGCTCTTCACGAATGTGTGATGAAAATGGAGAAAATGTATCTTACAAGGAACAAGAACCTACTGTGACAAGATCTGGTAGAACTGCGAGACTACCTCAAAATCTGGATGATTATGAAATATACACAGCTTACTGTTTGCTGACCAAAGTACACCAAGACCCAAAAACATAATAAGGAAGCAAGTACAATGTCAGATTGGCAGCAAGCAATAGATAAAGAGTTAATCTCTCACGAAAAATTAGAAACATGGAAACCTGCAAAACTGCCAGTTGGTCAGAGTGCTATTGACACCAGATGGATATTCAAAACTAAAGAAGATGGAACAAAGAAAGCCCGATTAGTTGCAAAAGGTTTTCAAGTCCCTTATAACACTGGAGATGAATATTGCTATGCTCCAGTCTGTAGATTACCAACAATTCGAGCCCTTTTATCAGTTTCAGTGCAAAAAGGGTGGAATCTACATCAAATCGATGTACCAACAGCATTTTTGAATAGGGTTATGGACACTGAAGTTTTTATAAAGACACCGGAAGGTTTAAAAACAGATTCAAAATATCTGAAACTTAATCGAGCACTATATGGATTGCGAAATGCTCCGAAGTGTTGGAATATAAAATTCAACCAAGTCATGAAACAACTGAATTTCAAGCGTTCTGATTATGACTATTGTTTGTACACAAAGGATGAAGTTTATCTGGTATTATTTGTGGATGATGGGATGATCACAGGACCAGAAAACCAAATTCAAGAACTACTAAGAGACTTGCAAAATGAATTTAATATTGAAGAGATGACAGAAGTGAAAACTTTTCTGGGTATGGAATTCAGTAAAAACGAAAAAGGTTTAAAAATCTCACAAACTAGAATGACAACCAGGTTACTTGAGGAATTCTCAATGGCCGAAACAAGAAAAGTAGCAACACCAATGGAGGTTAACTTTCAAGTGAACGAAGAAGAACCTATTATCAATAATGTTCCTCACCGAAGATTAATATGCAGTTTAATGTACCTTTCTTTAGTAAGCAGACCAGACATTTCCTTCAGTGTTGCTTACTTGAGTAGATTTTTGGACAAACCAAGAAAAAGTACATGGGATGCTGGTAAGCGAATCTTACGTTATCTAAATCATACCGAAGAATATGGCCTACAATTCCAGAAGGGGAATATACAGGAGTTAATGGCATTCTGTGATGCTGATTGGGCAGGAGACCGAGAAACTAGAAAAAGCGTAAGTGGTTTTATATGTTTCCATGCTGGAAACCCAATAGCATGGCATTCCAGGAAGCAAACGTGTGTTGCTCAATCATCAATGGAAGCTGAATATATCTCAGCAGGTATCGCTTCACAAGAACTTATGAACCTTAAAGGTATTTTGAGTGAATTCAAAGTTTATGAATCAGTTGTATTAAAAATTGATAATTTAAGTGCTATTTCACTAATTAAAAACTTTGAAAATTCAAAACGGTCGAAACATATCGACATAAAATATCATTTTATAAAAGAGTTATGTCTGAGAAAAGAAATTATGTTAAAATATATTCCAACAAATGAAAATTTATCCGATATGTTTACAAAACCGTTGAATAAAGAAAAATTCTTGATGTGTAGGTTAGATGTCCTAGGATGCTGAATGTTTGTTATTTAACAATTCAAATGTTTACTTTTGTTTTAACATTTAAATTGAGAAGGGGTTATAGAAAATTTAGTATTCAATGTTTACGCCCTCTCTTTTCATATATAAATAATAACTTGTCATGTTTGAAGTATTGTATAAAAAAACCGTATTGTCATATTTCAGAATAATTAATAGTTTATAAAAAAACTATTATAAAAGTTGTCTTTATTTAAACAAATATCTAAAACCAAATTCTATAGTAACAATTGTAAATATTACTTCATAATGACATTTTTCAATTGAATATTTTGGAAAAGCTCTCAACCCAGAGCGAAACGTCAAAAAGTTTTTCGATTAATTTTTATCATATAACCATATACCCAAGAAAAAAAAAATCAAATAATAATAATTCTTATTTGATTTTTTTTCTTCTTGGGTATATGGTTATATGATATAAATTAATTAATTATTGGGGATTCCGTCACAATCTGGGCTGGTTAAGAAATTAAACTCTTTTCTACTACTTCCAAGGTTTCGGATTTATTTGAATCCTTTATCAAGGCTAAAATATGAACAATTTCTAATATTCAAAGGTAAAAATTATAATTAATTTAAACTTACGTGCAAAGTGAGTTTGTACAAATTAAGTGAAACGTCATTTTAAAAACAGATGAACACATCTTCCACTAAACGTGGTAGTGAGAAGTTACATTTTTAAAAACTGTATGAAAATCTGATTGAAGTCGAACACGAAGACAAAATTTGTAATTAAAATTCTTGAGTTTCTCATATGTATAAAAATAATATTTCTTTTCTTTAGTAACCTGCGTTCTATTGATATTTCATTAACAATCTGAAATAATTAGTTGTATTGGACTATGAAAATTATTTACGAGGGTCAATGTAATTGTTATTGATGAAGTATTTTATCTTTATGTTAACTTACTTAACTTTATCAATGACAAAACCATGGCTCATGCAATGCTTAATATTCACACCCATAAGTGTGTCACTCCTATGAACATAAAAACCAAACACCACCTATTTACCATTATTCTTAAACATTATCTATCACACATCTCAAGATCGATTACTTTGCCACCAATAAGGATCCAAAGATATGTGATATCCAATCAGAAAGAAAATGGCTATCTCACCAAGAAAGCCAAAATTAACAATAACTATTGTAAGTAGCGTTAATCAAAAATGTTACTAGGGTTAATAAATTATTATAATAAAATGTATTTTAATTTCATAATTGTCATTATATCTCAGAACAATTACATAACCAAGACAAATTATTCGTAATAATCTTATCAACAAAACATATATATATTATATAGATTGAATATGGATATTTAATTATTGAGAAACCGTATCAACACACTATTTTATTATTGAGAATCAAGTGATCCAGTTAGTTTGATTTGAAATAAATAGATATAAAATATATACCTAGTAGATATCTATAAACTCTAAAAATGTATAAATAGGGAAATAATAATTGGTTAAACTCACCTCTACATAATGTATTCCCCAAAATTAAACCTAATACAACGCTCAATACCTTCTTCATTTTTAATGTGCAGTTCAAATGATGTTCACCTTAGTACTATTAAACATAGTTTGTTTTACTCTTTCAGTGATTCTTCCAGGTACGTGGTAAATGGTAAAAGTTAGTAAATATCTATTGTTTCACGTTAGTTCATGACTATAATGACCTTCATGTGTTTATCCAACAACTGGAGGTTCTATTCACTTTTTCAACCGATTAATTCCAATAAAATCAGACAAAAGATATGTTTAAAAATCACTACGGATTGTTTTGAGGTTTCTTATCTTAGACAATTCAAAATAAGTTTCGTATCATTTAACAAATTCTGAGCACGTATATTGGTATCCTTGACTGTACTGTAGTAATTAAATGAAGATGAAGTGACTCACTTACACATCACAGTTTCAAATAAGAATTTCCTACTCATGAGATCATTTTTGAAGATTGGTTATGACTGAAATTTATTCATAGAAATTTTTTCTGGTATCAGTCGGCGTGAATTTGAATGAAGAAATATCCTTTTTATACTTCGTTTGTTAAAGATTCTAAATATTCCACAATTTCGAATTGATTTAAATTAGTTGAGAAATGAATTAAGTCTGTGAATATATCTATATATTCTCTTCAAAATTAGTGCTCTATACAAATATAAACTGTCACAGCTCAAATTCATAACACTATTTCACAATCATCAACAGAGAGGACTTTATCAGATTCTACACTCTCCACTCCAGAATAAAAAAATTCCCCTACAAAGTTAGTATATCCCCTGATAGAACCAAAAAATAGGAGAAAATCAAATCCACGTCAGAAACACCTGAAAAACCTGCAATCTCGTTTTTACTGGAATCAACAAAACTACTCACATAAAATTCATTCATAACAATTAAGGTTTTAGCAAAGTACGTATCACGAGAGAAGGTTTTAAAAATACCACAAGTGTATAATAGTTAAATTTCTAATGTACTCTTTCTACATAGTAACATTTTAGTTGGATAGGTAGTAAGTGGACTTTGAAGGACCTACTCATTTTCTAATTCGTTTATCAATAGATGTGGCTTCTGCATGACGAGGTTCCTGCTCGCCATGATACGATCATCCTGACAATTGGATGATATATTACCTGATAAGTGGATTATACGAGCAGGCCAGTTCTCTAGACATCAAGTTCACCAGAGTTGAATGAAGTAGATTTCTTCTGGAGTTATGCTGAATATCATACAATATATAATAAGGCAGGCTTTTTATGATGTTGATGAGCAAATCCTTATAGATTTAAGTGGATCTTTGGAAGACCATCTTCAAGCCCACATCAATAAAGGGGGTAATCGCTATAAGCATCTCTTACAACTTTTTTGTTGATTTTCTTATGAATTTCAGTATATTTAGTTAATAATTGATGTAAAATAAATTGTGTACTGTTGAATTATTTAAATAAAACTGAAATATCACAAAAACTATTCAGTTTGGGTACAGTCAAATTTATAGTGTAGTGAAGTAACTTTCATTTGCGATATAAAATACATTTGTGTGGCTAGTAGTACTAAGTATATACGTGTCAAAATGTGCTCTTTGAAATTTACAGAATAAACCAGGTGAAAAGTCATTGATAAGTTTGAAATTTGAGAAACTGATAGTTAAATGTAGAAATATTTCCTACAAACTATAAGTAAAGTTTATTTCACGAATTTACGCCTGATTCGGATTAGTCATAAAAGCATCGAATGAAATGGTAAACTGTACTGAAAGGTTCGATAGTAAATTCTCCCAATATTTTATGCGTTAGAAACCCGAAATTTCATTCTCTTCAATCATGTTTTTCCCTTTTTTTATTTTTTTAATAATTTTTGGTAATCAGATCTCTTATTTATACGAATACAATAATGGAGAAAACGAAATCGTTTTACATTTGTGTCTAGAAGTGGTACTAGGGCCATTTACTTTCGTCCTTCTTACTGAATTGAACAAGCTAAACACTGCTCGTCGAGTTTTTGCCAATAATCAGAAACAGGCATAAATTCGTGAAATAAACTGTAGATAGACATTAAGTGGATAGAAAAGTGGTCATTAGTAAACTGATAAAATAAATATAACAAGTACGTTGGAATCGGAATTATAAATATGAATGGATTCAATTGAATATACTGACCCAAATAGTGCAACTATAGCTGATGCTTTTAAATTTTTTATTGAAATAAAGAAAGATATTGTAAAAAATTTTGCAGATACAACAAACATACAAACAAAAGTTGCAGAATTGGAATAAAAAAACAATAACTTGGAAAATCGTTTATTTTTTATTAAGAGATTGGTTAATACAAACTCTTTCTTCATCTATTACCTCAAAATTAAAACAGACAATACAGTAAATTAAGTACTGGAATTTATAAATAACGTTTTACTAGTGGAAACCAAAAAAATGCTACATCAACAACAAAATAAAAGGGCAGCCAATATTTCGGAGCTTCGTATAACACTTAAAGATTCCGGCTCCTACTCCAGAGTTTGTTTTAGAGCCATCAGTGTACCAGTTGAGATTCGCTGTTATAGAAGGCCCTGCTTTCCAGTCCTTTCTCTCTGGAATTACCGCTATGTATTCATTTTTGAAGCTATATTGTGGGGCAATCTGATCCATTGGCATGTTGTTTTTTGAAGTAAGTTGTCAACTTGTCAATTGTGTTGTCCATGTTATTTTTAGATTCAAGTTGTTTGTAGTATTACTAATTATAATAAATTCATTGAAGAGCCTGCACAAACATATTTCATTCTTTATAGAAGAAATGGATATTCCAACAGGTTATGGGCCCAGACCAGATTCAATAAAGCTTCAGTGAATGTCAAAGGGAAGTATAAAAAGCTAGCTAGCTAGGTAGCTGTGCAGAAGTTACTTAAAAGTTTTGGTATAAGTTTTCAGTCGACTGCACCATATTGTTCCTGAGCAAAATGGTGTGTCGGAGAGAGAAAATAGAACATTGATGGGATCAGCAAGGTGTATGTTATTAGATGCTAATTTACCTCATAAATATTGGGGGGAAGCAGTAACAACTACTAACTATATTTCTAATAGACTATATACTAGAAGTAAAGAAAAGACGCCTTATGACTTATGGGTCGGAAAGAAACCTGATTTATCCTATTTCATTACATTTGGTTCTCAAGCTTTTGTTTACATTCCAAAAGGAAAAAGATTTAAACTAGAGAAAAAGCAAAAACAGGCATTATGGTGGGATACAGTGAAAATAGTGAAGCTTATAGAATTCTAGACACAGATACAGATAAAATGATTATAAGTCGTAATGTAAAATTTAATGAATTCTTGAATCAACCTTTTAAAAATATAAATAATTGTAAGGCTGAATCTAGCAACTCGGATCCTGATTCAGCAGTTACTGTTGACCTACATACAAAAACCAAACATGAATTGGATGGTAGTGACGACCTGTGTATATAACCATTTGGTCATGTTGGGATTTAATCCCCAATTCCCTCCACACATTTGCCTGCACCTTACCAGAGCGATTCTGGCTTTGTGTGTGGTTTTTTCGATGTAAGAATTCCATGTAAGCCTCTAGTCATAGACTACCCCTAGGTATTTAATTTCTTTCGGAATTTCCACTCCTTTTATTTGCGGCTTTTGTAGACCTTGCAAATTTCTCTTTTTTGTAAACAGTACCACTGAAGTTTTGTGGGAGTTTACTGCCAGTTCTTCCTTCCTACACTAGCCACTTACTATATTAGGCTCTCTGATATTGTGCTTGGAAATCGTCCTCTCAGGACGATAGCAGGATCGTTCGCATATCCCAGGCACTGAATACCTCCGTCGGACAGCCGTACTAAAAGCTTATCTACTAGAATCGCCCACAAAAGAGGCGATAGAACGCCTCCTTAAGGTCAACCCCTTCCCACCACCGCTGTGATGGTTGCCTCTGCCAGGGTGGATGTGATTATCCTACTCCCTAGATTGGCTGCAAGCCACCCGTAGATTATGGGTCCGACCCCTCTTCTTTCCATACACCTGGTTATAGATATTGGAGAAGCAATATCCCAATTATTTTGATAACATTTTAACAGATGAATCAATTTCCTCAACTCCGGGCATTTTTAATACAAGAAATAGGTATTCGTGGAAACAGAAAAATAATAGAAAAAGAAAAATTAGGCAAATGAAAAAGTCACGGAGAAACTCAAGAAATGCTGGACCAATGTTTTAAGATTTTAAATTAACCGGGGAAACATATTTGGACGCAGTTATTACAGAAGTGGATAAATTAGTGAATCAAAATTATACACAAAATCAATTGAATAGTATATGATATGGCAGCAGGATAGAGCACCGCCACATAATGTCGTAGCCGTTCAAAAACAGTTAAGTAATCAATTTCGTGTGTGGATCGGCAATGAGGGTACCATTAAACGGCTGCCAAATAGTCCCGACTTAACACCATGTGATATCTTTTTATAGGGTTTTTAAAAGAAACTTGTGCATTGATAACAATGGAGAGCAGTTTGAGCATCTATTGTAATCTTAAATGTAGTATTGTATCCTAAGTCATTAATTTGGTTGACTTTCAAAATATATGTTGTTTGTTTTTGAACTAAATATGAATTTATTTCTTATCTTATAATAGTACCATACGCCATTATAGAACAGAACGAATGCTACAGAAATGTTATATATTTGTAATCAGGAAATGCAAGACTATCAAAACTATAGAAAAATACAGGGTATCTCATTTAAAATATTGAAGATGCATTTTATTCGGCACTCCCTTTATACAAAATTCAGTCTGTTGCTACATTTTTGGTCGGTACAAATAAAAAAATAATATGTACAACTTTTATTTTGAACTTTTTTTTGTATTCCCGAAATTAACGAAAATAAGTCAAAATATAATGAGAAACCCTGTACAATCGAGACAACAAAAGTTTTGGCAAAGTTGCCTCGTGGATCATATGACTTCAGGTTTGACACCAGGGGCCGTATTCTTGACTGAGGAAGTGAAGCTTCCTAAGAGAAAAGATCTTTTGTCTTTGTCACTGAAGTGACAGAGTAACCAAGCTAAATGAAGACAAAAAATGTGTTCTCTTGGGAAGCTCTGTACTCCCTCACACACACAGAAATAAAGTTTCACTTGTTTAATGGAACGACAATAAGTGTGTTCCAATGGCCACAAATTTTGATTAGATCTACTGGCTACTAGGGCTCGGAATTGTATTCGAATAATCGACCATTCGAGTTTTCGAATTTTTCTTAGTTACAAAACATTCGAGAATTTGACTATTCGAATATTCAACTATTCGAATATTTGACTAATTGACTATTCATTCTTCTATATGTTCCTTGTGGTATATTCATAATTCTTTATGTTATTCCTTCAACTATTCGATTATTTAAATGTTAAAATATTTGTAATTATCATTCCAAACAATATAAGGTTTTTCGTCCATAACTTAAATCTGCCGATCCAAGGAATGAATATTTCAAAATATTTTGAATGTTTTCCGCATTTGAAAGCACTTTGTATGAAAAAGATCCTAAGTCCGCTTCTGCATTAATCCATTTGTATTTTAGGAGATAGGAAGATAGTAAAAACCGGAGATAAGAATAATAATTAAAAGCCGGTCGTTGTATGTTTTGAATCATTTGCGTTGAGCGAGAGAGATCCTTCAATATTATATAAACAGTATAAATTATAGAATGTATCCCCAATAATTTTGGCTCTATTTCAACCATAATCAGAAACTGTCAGGAACAATTGAAGAATAATCGACCATTGCATTAAGTGACCGGAATTATGAAAAACTAAACTCGTTGTTTGCTTTGACCAATTATTCTCTGATCGCTTCTGATTGCGGTTGGAACCATAGATAACCAACTGATAGACTGACAAACAACTGACCGTGGCGCTCCCTACGACGAATTAATTTTGACGGGTGGCGTCACCTTGAGAGTCCCATCAGTACTTTTAACACTTTTTACATGGTTGTGAACTTCGCTAACAGCTGAAAAAGCAGATTTCTGTAATTTTACAGTTTTTGGCGGCATATTCAAATTTACTGTAATTTTACTTTTATTGAAATATGGCATTTATGGTAAATTTTTTGATATTTCATTTAAAATAACTAAACGTTTGATTGATATTAAAATAATAACAATCAAATAGTCTTGTTAAACTAAATGGAATCAGAAAATGGACCATATAATGCCGGATGTGGGAAAAATAAAGCAATAATCATCAAGTTTATATATTTTATTCAATATAAGAAAGTACACAATAAATAAAACGTTTTATTACATCTTTTAATGACAAACAGAAAGATCAATGAATAAAGTAATATGAGTAAACTGACAAATGTACCCATTTCAAAAATATTTATATAAAGAATAACATTTTTTCATACAAATCAAAAAATAGTTTTATCTATCAGCAACCGTTTCTGTGGGCAGATGTATATTAAAAAAAGCATGGTACACATCCATTTCTACAGTCTGCAGATGTTTTCTAATAACACAGCTAACTAAAATGTGCACACCATTTAAAAAACTTAGTTTACAAGATTATGACCATCATTACTAATATATTATTTATTAAGTATCTACATTTGAATATTTTTAATTATATAGCTCAAACATACATAATATGATTGTGAACATTTACATATTTCTTCCTCCAAACTGCTTATCTTTGAAAAATGCTTGTACCTTTCATCGGGAAATCCTTTTTTGCCCCTCTTAAAGGTAGAACCTCCATAATTGCATCATCTGTAGACAATTTATTCATTTACCCATATACTATGAAATATGTAATCAAGTTTGTTTTTGATGAGAATTAAACAAACCAAATAGTATAACAAAAGGATCATACAGACAGAAGATATTTTATGTTATACATACCATTATTTGATCATTGCTCAATACTTTCAAATGCATCCCCCTCTAAGCTGTTAATTGTAGAAGGAATAGCTATAACATAAAAATTAGAAGTTCTGTAAACTAAATAATATAACAAAAGGAATAGACAGAAGATATTTTATTTTATACATACCATTATCTGATAGTGGCTTAATTTACTCTCATCCATTCTCCTCAAACCGCTTGCTTGTGGATGGAATGGCTATATACAACATAAAAATTGGGTGTTTACTTTTTCTTAGGTACACTGTACATTGTATGAATGTTAAAATTATAGCATAATAAGTTGTATAAAACTCACCATTAATGTATGTCCTAGTATGAATTTTGGTTGGTGTTTGCACCTTCCCAACTGGCGAATAATTTGATATGGAGGGCATTTCCAATATTTCCAACATATGCAGATACTTTGTACAAGTGAAATGTTCTAAACTCAATGAAATAAATACCTTTAATTTTCTCAGGAGTTGCTAGGTTATGTTGGCAGAGGAAGTATCTGTAAACTAAAATTAACTACAACTTACGGCGTTACAGTTCTCATTAAATCCGCAATTTTAGTACTGATGAGACTCTCTAGGTGGCAGTACCCTCGCGCGTTCAGAGTGCCCATACCCTGGTTGGAACAGTCCTTTTATGTCTTTATTCCTACTAAATGAATGTTGTTTGGTTTAGAAAGACAGTATCACTAAGTACGCCTTCAAGTAACAAGCTAGTGTTTCTTTTTAATGATGGCTATCCGAATATTTGACTAATTGGAATATTGGACTAACTCGAATATTCGAATAAAATACCAAATGACTGATCGATTACCCAAATTTTTTAAAATTCCGTGCCCATGCGTGATTGAAGGAGTCTTCAACCTCAAGTGATTTATAACTACACTCACTCACTACATTCATGGCTGGCTAAAACAAAAAAAAATTGAATTTTGAAATTTTGAAATTTTGCAAGTGCAGCATAAACACTACTATGTAATATATAGTACAAAACAAAACTATGACAATTACATCCGTTACATTCAAATGTTCAGTTGAGTCAGGTGGTTCTTAAATTGAATAATAGAGTTACTGAAAATCTGTAACCTATTGACAGAATTAGCTAGTCTCATGGCTCTCGGCAAAAAGGAGTGAAAAGCATAGTTGTAACGATGGGCAGGCACATTAAATGTTCTCACCTGCCTAGTTGAGTGACGTGGTACGGACAGGCAGATCTTATTTATTTATGTTAAACAGCAATAAAAGGTCTTTTTGTTTTCTGCGGCTCTCGAGAGAAGAGATGCCCAATTGATGCTGCCATGAATTGTAATCTCGATAAGCGTTAAGCTTAAATGCTGTATAGCGAAAAAAATTGTTTTGATCTTTTTCAATCCTCTTTATGTTAGTTGAGTAGTGAGGAGACCAAACAGATGAGCAATAATCGAGATGAAACCTAACTAACGAAAAGTGAAGAACTTTAATAGAATTTATGTTGGTGAATTCACGAGTTGTTCTTTTTACAAAACCCAACATTTTCATTGATTTTTATGGCATTAGTGATGTGAAAATTAAATCTAAGAGAGTTATCGAGAGTAATTTCTAAATCCCTAATCTGATTGACAGTATCGAGCAACTCACCATTAATGTGATAATTAAATGCTATTGTATGATGTGTGCGATGGAAGCTAATTATATGACATTTCTAGAAAAACAATGCATTGCAGTTTACTGCAAAACATGATACTGGTGTTTATTTACTAGAATCATTGCTATGGCCACCGATAACCCTAAAAAATTACTTCAAGTTTGGACACGGACGGAGCAGTTTAAAAGGTAGGTTTTCCCTTAACATCCAGAGCGCAATTGCCAGACTGTGTAAAACTTTACGAGAAGGGATATTTTCTGGAAAATTTGTCTAATCAAAGAAGATCCCAATACATTTCCTGCAAAAGTCATCCTTTAACTTATTGTACAAAATGTATTGTTACACTTACTGTTATTTAACGTGGGTCTATCTCTGCGATTGAAGCTAATCACCGACGCCAAGAATACTCTACCCCTAACCGGAAATGTTGCCTAATCAACTATTTTTCCAAATAGTAGTAGGGTTCTTTATCGAGCCCAACATCCGTCTCCTCCAAAAGACGGCATATCTACTATACCTCGTGCTCATTGGTACAATACCTGCGAGCTGTGAAATACTACTTCACTGCAGGCTGTGAGGGCTCTACGACGGTGTTCCCCTGTGGTCACCGATCCAAGTACAAACCGCGCTCGGCACTGATTCACTGTAATTATAGCATCAGAGGCGTTCCACTACAGTGCTGGGCTTATTTTTGTTACTTAGGATTCTCACTTGTCACAAATTATTTGACTAAAATTGATAATTTTGGCAATACTATACTACCGTAATTACGCAATCATCCTGTGGCATCACTGCGTTAAGCTGATGACAGGTGTTTGACATTTGACACTAGACCATTTAATTCTTCTTTTTATATTATATTATTATATTTTTTCTGTATTTACAGTATATTAACATTACTGAATATCGCATGTACCGAATGTCGCATTCTCTCGATGCAGTTAAACTGTTTACCTTCTGTAGACAATAACTTGGCTATAGACACACGAGTCAGATAGTCTAGAATTTGTAGGTTATGTGAAGTGTAGTTTATGTTCGGTATTTACCTATAATAACAAATATTTAAAAAATAAAAAACACATGATCACAAATACAATAATTGATATCTTTATTATTACATCTCTCAAAAACTATTTATCATTTTCTTCAAATCACCAGTTGCAATTAGTTTATTGTATCTATTCTTAGCAGCATCATTCGCAAAATAAAAGTTTTCTACGCACTCGGCGTTTCTAGTTTTCACGTCGACAAGGATATCACTCAATTTTGATCTTACTTCACTTAGTGGACAATTCAAATCACATCCCCGGATGTGAATAGGCTTGAGATCGTCATTGTTTCTGCTCCAAACATTTAGGTAAGATGTGCCATTTTTATTTCTCAATTCAAAATAAATACTGCTTGCGAATTGTGGTGGGTACGGTGGATCAAATGCTCCCAAAGTGTTAAGAGTCATTGCTATATTAAAATCATGCCCACTGTATACTTTGTATTTTGGATTGTTTACATTCTTCGAAAAATTTTCAAAATAATTCAATATTTCATTGAGAAGGGGACCACCGCCTGAAAAATATGATAAGTATTTTTATAGTTTGAACATTTTCTTAATAAAAAAGCAATTGCCGACTAAGAAGTTCACATATTCTACCATCAATTAATAAGTATTTATTAAATAGCTTTTCGAAACTCATATCACGACTTTGATTAAATAATTGATGTTTTCGGAAGTATTTTATAAACTCAACAAAATGAAATATCCATATTCCAATTACTGATTTTGCATTTTACGAAGTGATTTTTTGCAGCATCACAAATCTGCAACCTGTTTTGCAAGTACAGTTGAAATGTTTAGATTCTGCGGGTTTTCTTACATCAAATTTTTTCAGATGACAATTTTACTACACGGTTGATGTATTTGATAGGTACACTATCAATCCCAGTAATCATCAGGTAATTTTCCGAATCACTTCACTACTTATATTTGATAAAAAAATATTTAAAAAATCTCATTTTTTTTAAATTCTACTATATATTTTTATACCAAGAAATAAATTTTCGATATCATGAAACGACATAATTTTGATTAGATTGTACCCTACTTATGGTGTCACTGTGAAATTCATGTAACATATAAAATAAATTCAAAATCATAATATTTTTTAACTTTGTCACTTCAATTGTAATTTAGACATATTTTATTCTGCATTTGTCTTGCCTTAATTCCACACTGTTCCTCAAAAATTGAATCCAAACTGTCTACCTCTTTTGGTGATTGGCACTATTATAGATCTTTGGTTCCATACGTTTTTCAAAGAAATCTCTTCCTTTCTGACCCTTTCAGTTTGTTTTGTATCATGGTCGATGTTGAAGTCTGATGAAGTGTACAGAAAGCTTTCTGTACGCCTTTTGGGGGAGTTTTCGGTAGAGGAAACTAATTTGATGCTGAGCACTTTGTTAGTATTAGAGAAGCCTTGCCATCTGGTGTTTTTAAACCTGTCTCTCATTTTGAGTGAAGCCACTAGAGACTTCGGTTCTTTGGCTTTTGGTTTGAAGACACTGTTCTCTTTTTTTGACGCTGCTGTTGAAAATCATTTGGTGCGAAGTCTACAGTATCCTGTATTTTTCTACAGGGATTTAAGGTGTATTTGGTTGTTTCGCCTAGTTCATCAGAATTACACGATTCATCGGGTAGTTCGAGTTTAACCCCGATAATGATTTGGTTGTTTTTCAGTATTTTGAATTTTTTGAACACTTCAATTGATTATTGTCGCTTTTTTGTAACTAAAGAGGAATATGAAAACTATCGTTAATAAACACCTCCGTCCTCGATGGAAGTCAAATTGGAACTGCATGTCAATGTATTCTTTATTATGATTTTCCCGAATGCCCATGGAAACCGTATTCAACTCACTGTTTGCTAGGATTAGCAATGAACTATTAAAATTGTGGAAGTCACTAATATACACTTTTATTTTTCTCCATCTCCAACAACTAAGAAACCGATAGGTACGCAGTGTAGTAGGCAGATAGCAGCTCACCGTAAATTGTGAGATACTTAAGAACTGGAAGAGGCTTGCTGATTGACTTATAGTAACATGGCGTTTGTCTAGAAGACACTCACCTAATCTTTGAAGTTTTACTGTATATGACATCGACATAAACAAATATGCTGTTATATTTTCCAATAGATTTGGGTATACAAGCTTACTCCAGTCAGGTAGTTTGAATCCAACATCACTTTCAATTTTTAGACAATCGTAAATCGTACTTGCTTCCCATAAACTGTTTATGTTGTCACCTGATTTATTAGATAAATACTTATAAACTGGAGCATACAATTTATCAAGTGATAAGAAAAAATCAGATGATTGCACATTGGCATATTCTTTCGAGTAATTTGGACATTCTGGAAAACTTGCAATCACATTAGGATCAGCTGGGTGGATGGGAATTGGTTGCCAATCTAGACGTGGTTTCCATACTTCGTCTCCTTCTGCTGGAAAAAGTCCATAAATATTAGCTTGTGCAGACATATGAGTTCTGTCTACATCCGTTGTTTGTGCATAAAACACATCTCTATCATAACTTATAGATAACCAGTCTTTATATCTGTGTCTGGAGTATCGACCTAAATTATAGTGCTGCTGTTTTCCCACCTAAAAAACATAACAATATTTACATATTAAATAATTAGAAAATGTTTTGAGACCATTTTGTATTAGAACGGAAAAATGAGAATTGAGGAATTAGCGAATTGATGGAAAAGCTATTACCAAATATTTTTTGTAATTATTTTAAAATACTTATTACGTTATCATTAATATAGAACTACAAGTATTTGAGTAGAGAATTGTGGAATGAATTATTCTGTTATGTATATTAGTTTTTAGAAACATCTTTTGCTGAAACAGTGAAGTTGGGAAACTAAAATTGAATAATTTTCGATTTTTCCGAAAATCGGGTGGAATGATTGTCTTCTTGTATACTTTATAGCTCGTATAAGGATTTTAAAGTTTAGATACCTAACGGTGGCACTCTAGGTGTCAGAAAAAGCAGAATTTTCCATGAACAAAAAACCCTTTTCCGTGAAATTATAAATCCAGATGCTGTGAACTTGACTGGAGTGACGTATAACGGAATGATCTTTGTTTCCATCGGGTCACCCACGACACCTCCCGTCTTTTTATCAAAAATATTGAGTTTGTTTATAATCTACCTCTGTGGTTTTTTGGTATTTCACAGCTGAACAGTACAAAGCTATTCAGCAACGCAATTCAGGTCTTATAATTCACTTCTATGATCTGAATTAATTTCTATCATTACCCAGGCCTGTCAAAATCAGGCTGTTTTTTCAATAAAATGTTAATTCAGCAATTAGTCTTCTGTATTCCCCCAATATTGTCTTCACATTAAAGACTCTAACTTTGCCATCACATCAAGATTAAATTTTCCTTATTTTCCCACTTGATCATCAATTATTGACGGCTATAGAACATAACGCTCCCCGGGGATCATTCCTCTATAATTTAGTATTCTAGAACATCAAGGAGGGAGCATGAAATAGGGAGCAAAGCCACAGCGATGCCAAATTTCTTGACTAATAATAAAACTAAATGTTTTGATGAACACAATGTGTGTAATTGAATCTGTCATGTGAACTCTCATCAGTTTTTCAATTAATTATTCACAAATACAAAGATTGTTATATTATAATAAAATATAACATCTTCTTGACTTTCTTGACCAATCATTAGACTGAATATTTTGATAGACACAATGTGCATGTGTGAATCGGTCATGTGAATTTTCATCAGTTTTTAAATTAAAATGTTCAAGTATTTACAAATACGAATATTTTTATATTATGATAAAAAATAACAATACAGTGTTGAACTGATAATAATAATTATGACATAATACACCGATTGTCGAACATTTTCAATAATTTCTTCTCATGACAAAAATAGAAAATATAAGAAACTACTCAAACTACCATTTCAAAGAGTAACTCGATGAGTTAGTAAATTGGTCCCAAAAATGTGATTTTTTCAGTAAAATGAAAAAATTTTCCCGATTTGTTTTCTTCATTACTGCTTATCGCGAGAATTACAATAAAAGAAATTTTTTTTCATTAATCGCGCAAACCATTTTGAGGCCGAGTTTTTACTTTTTTTTTCCAAAAATCCACTCTGTGATCCGTGTTCTGCCTTAAATCCACACTATTTCTCCAAAATGGAATCCAAACTGCCTACCTCTTTCTCCAGAGAATTTTTTGATAGACACAATGTGCGTAATTGAATCTGTCATGTGAATTTTCATCAGTTTTTAGATTAAAATTTTCAATTATTCACAAATACAAAGATTGTTATATTAAAATAAAAAAAAACATGTTCTTAACTTTCTTGACCAATCATTAGACTGAATATTTTGATAGACACAATGTACATGTTTGAATCTGTCATGTGAATTTTCATCAGTTTTTGAATTAAAATTTTCAACTATTTACAATTTGCGAATATTTTTATATTATGATAAAAAATAACAATACAGTGTTGAACTGATAATAATAATTATGACATAGTACACCGATTGTCGAACATTTTCCATAATTTCTTCTCATGACAAAAATCTTTGAAAATTGTTATTTATTATTATTTCATTGATAGTCGCGTCAACCCTTGCGAACAGTTCCTAAATTGGCTCCACAGGTCGGATCGGGATGCGGTTTTCTGCATTCTCTTCCAAAACGATTATCTCGGAATGTGCCTGGATAGATTTTTCCCGGAGACCGAAAATTGCATCGCTGCAGGCCAAAGTGCACGCGAAAAATGCATTATCTGGGAGGCCTTTTGGAAGATTTTCAAATTTGATAAATAAGGGTCAGAACTCGCCCGGATCGGGTACTCGGGGGTTTTCGAGGCCGCTGATTTTTGAAAAAAACAATAAGAAAATAAAAATAAAAATAAAAATATCTTGACTCGGACACGACTCGAACCTGGTACCTCTGTGTTAGGAGCCCAGCACACTTACGCTGGGCTAATCTCTGCACACATTAATGATATCGTATAGAAGGTTAAAAACCTCCCAGATAATGCATTTTTCGCGTGCACTTTGGCCTGCAGCGATGCAATTTTCGGTCTCCGGGAAAAATCTATCCAGGCACATTCCGAGATAATCGTTTTGGAAGAGAATGCAGAAAACCGCATCCCGATCCGACCTGTGGAGCCAATTTAGGAACTTGGTATCCATTTCCGCAAGGGTTGACGCGACTATGAATATAATATGAATTGAGCAGCTGAGATTGTAAAAAAGTGAGGTTAATGCCACACAACATCAAATGAATTTACAAAACTGTCAAATTATTCCGTGTTCCCTGGTTGATCCCTTCAATTTACCCACTGGAAGCATGAGGAGTCATTCTTCTATTGACAGTCGATAGAATAACGTTCAGTAATACCATTTATCCTGTTCCAATAGAACCCCACCTCCTTTCTCTTGGCTGTTCTATTCCCCGGTTTTCAAGAATTGGGTTGTTGGCCATGTGGTTCTGAGAAATGATTCATCTGCCAAAATAATTAAATTGGCTTTTGCAGCATTGGATGTATTATGTTGCCACTCACTTTTTCCTACCAAAGCTGTCCTTTCTTTAACTCATCTTTTGCGTCGTTTGCGTCAGTAAATTTTCCAGGATCAACAGAAGAATCGTGAGAGGGCAACTATTCACGGTGTGCTCTATCTCTACCCACTAATAGAGTTCATCAAGGATCCTGGTTGGGCTGCTGATAGGGCATTGTAGACTTAACAAACACATGAATAACATCGGATTGGCAGACACAGTCATAATAAATGCAGGTTTTGCCAAGAAGATGAGGAAACCTCAGTACACATACTGTGTTACTGAGAAGGTCTGGCTAGGCTGAGGTTTTAAATTATGGGGAAGGAAAAACGTCAGCCCTCCCAGAATATGGAAGACCTGAGTATTGCCATTCAAAGACTAGTAATAATGACGGGCCTAGATAAGGAACTCTAAAATAAGAGGAGGGCGTACACAATATATCTGCAAAAATCTCAATAGAAGAGCGTAAGACACATGTTTATCTAATCTTATATTCACAAGATGATTAATACGCTGTGTACTATGAAAAAGTATTAGTGACGTTCACAATAGATCCTTTCACAGGTAAGCAGCAATTTCTGAACAGTTTTACAGTTTTGAAACTACCAGTGTGGTATCATTCGATAATTCTATTTACCCAGTCTTTCAAGAATACAAATTTAAATCATCAAAGGAAAATAAAGAATGTGTAACTATACCTACATGTTTATAAGTTAATATTGAAGGCAACTAAAATTCATTCCTCGAGTAATCAGTGAATCTAGGATAAATGTTTTTAGTGAGTGTTGATCCCCAGACAGCACGGCACTATTATTGGAATCTTTGACCTTTGATGTGTGTATGTGTATTGCTATCCTTGTTTTGACATGGAAGATGTTGGTTACAAACAAAGTGTGTTGTTAGTATAGCAGGTTATTCATTTAGTCTAATTAATGATCGACGCTCGTAAATAACTGGAGCTAGAGTACCTTTCCAATGTCAGCCTTTCAGATTTGTTACTACTTACAAAATGAAGTCAAATTTGTCAAAAATATCTTGACAGGATCTGAATATCCTTCTGCTCCAACTTTTTCAGCCAGCTTACTGTCTATGAGAGAAACCACACTGCCTTCATCCAAGAGAACATAAACTTTACCGGAATTTTTATTTCCAATTAAAGTGACAGGTAAAATTTGAAGAACTGCCCAATTGAAACTTTGTCTTAACTAATATTAACTAAGTTTCTTTATATACATTTATGTAGACCATACGATATGGAAACGTTTGTGGAGAAAAACGAATGAATCCGGATATGGAAGGTGCATTTGGTATTGTAAAGGTATATGCTACATTGCTACATCCACACATAGGTGCTGGTTATATGTTCATAGGTATTTATTTATGAATGTTTTGTGATCAATAGTACTAATAGCAATGAAGTTTAATTTCCTCACATTATAAACTATGCATTTAACAATTAAAAGTTTATTTGCTTATTTCACGTCAACAGCTAAGTAGAGGTTGTTAAGTAAACAAACAATGCAGTGAAAAACTATTTTCGATGAATAAATGAAAATATTTCAACCCAAAAATACTCACATTAGTGAGTTGGCCTACGTCCAATCCATCCCAAAACGTCGTATTTGAATAAGGATCGTTGGTATAAAACTGTGTAGGAGTTCTTTGTCCGTGTCTGAATACCTGAAAATACAATAAATTTGAACTATGTACCTAACTAAACAATTTAGAAATGATATTCCCCAATAATTGAAAATGAGCCGTCTCTTTTTTTTAAATTGTTATGGGTTTCACCGCTGAGGCTTTGGGGGCTGATAGACAACGTTATTCCCCACTTTGAATTTCCGGTATGGCACCCCTAAAATGTAGCTTTTAGGGAGGGGGTGAATTTGAGTGTATTGAAGGCTCCACTGTCATACCGACATTTTTATGTGTACTTTGAAATATAAAGCTCGAATATGTAACTGCCATACCGATGCGATGTTGCTAATGTAAAATATTGGCTTCCAAAGTGGTCACATTTTTATAGGTTAAGTGTATTTTAAACGCCCAACTGCCATACTGACATTTTTATGTGTATTTTGAAGTATGAAGAACAAACATACCTATGGCATGTCGCTAACGCGCACAATTAATCGTATAAGTATATATAGTTTTTGATTTTATAATTATTTTATCTATTTTGTATATGTAATATTTTTATATGATAATAATAATTCTCTTCCATCAGTAGTTTAACGATAAACTTCCATAATTTTATCAACATTAACCTCGATAATCTATAAGTACGCATTTTCGGAAAAATGGAAGCATTTTAGAACATTTTGTTGGCCATATTAGATACGGCATGTGAAGTGACGCCATAAGGGTATGGCATATTGAGTTCGCGGACTTTGGTGACATCCTTGACGACATAAAACAAGAAATCAAGTGAGGCCTATGAGTCAGGGGTATGGATATTAATTACACGTTTGAAAATTCACCCCCCCTAAAAGCTACACTTTAGGGGTGTCATACCGGGAATTCAAAGTTGAGAATAACGTTGTCTATCAGCTCCCAAAGCCTCAGAGCGGGGAGAAAAAACAAAAAAAAAACACCTCTTGGCTCCAGGTCTAATAGTTTATCAATGCTTTGTAATTTAGTTTCACTATATGTATTTCGATAAAAGCAAATGTGATTACATTATAGAAATACAGTAGATGCACCGTTTTAATCCACTTTTATTGCAGTGATATAATAATTTATTGCAATTATATATAATCCGGACCTGTATGTCCTCGACGTGAACTCTGTCAATCTCGTTGGACAACTGAAAACACTTCAGAATGGCTACGTATTCGTGTGTCTTATGCGTGATCTGACAGAACTCCCAGAAGTTATCCTACTAGTTCTATTTCTTCACTATAGTTATTATTATCAATAGGTAAGGGATGTCATTGAATAATGAGTTTATTGGGTAATATCTACAGCTCCAAATGACTAAGTATGAGAAGAGCAAAAATACAGTAGTACTCAAATTTCACGAACCTGGACAAACGATCTGTGTACCGAATACTGCAACTAGGCAAGATCATACTGAATGACCTCTACCGGTTTGGTGCGCGTTGAAGCGTATTTGAAATGATTTTGAAGAGTATGAAACTAAAAGCCTATTTCTTCGTCTTCCAGTTTCTGCTCTTCTCCATCTTTCCATTTGTCTCCCTCTCTTTCTCTTATTCACTATCTTTCTCTCTTTTTGAGATTATATGAGAATGACATCAAAAGATATTAAGTATTATGTACCCGTTGTTTGATCAAGAGAGGTGATCGGCTATATAATATTGAAAGATTTTTGTTTTTTAGAAGTTCAAAAACTGTTTACACCACCTTATCTGTTTAATACACTAGATTACAACAGATAAATAATATTTTACTGATCAATTCCTTTCCAAATCACTATAAGTTTGTTGATGTCCGTTGAACGATATTAAAGTTATCATTTTATTATATCGGCATTCCCACTCACCCCTTGCAGTTATTTCAAAAGATGGATGAATAATTGGCGAATCAAACTTTTGTAGAATTGTTTCAGGATTGTATTACACCGATTTTCACGTTACATTTGGATGAAAAACTGGGAGTTGTATGTTAGCATTTCTAATTGCGATTCCTTGCGGTAAAACCAGTGAACATATCAGCTATTTCCCTTCTTCGATTCTGTTATACATTTCTGTTTCCGGAAATTGTATCGTAAATGCGTTCTGAGGTACAGCGAACTACCTCTCCTAATCAAACATGCGGTGTATAGTGAAAAAGTGCAATTTTCATATAAAAGAATACTGTAGAACGGTTGAGTGAAGATATAGGAAACCATTAACAAAAAATAATTCAATATTATCAAAATGAAAAAAGGAAAATTACGATATGACGGAAAGTAGAAAAAAATTAAAATACATGCATTAAATACTTCACCCTTAGAGACCCACTATACACATCTCCATTAATCAGACACCTCCAGTTCTCGGAATATTTCTGATTTCCGTTTATCTTTCGCAACCTGTATATTTACTTGGGGAATTAAAACAAACTGCCGCCGAACTGTGAAATAGTAGGTTTTAAATATATTTCTACCAACTAACCTGAACAACAGCAACTAAATTTTTGTTATTAGATAGAGGATTCACAGTTCCGTGAAAAAGAGTAGAAAACATCAAAAACAACACATGTATAAAATCTATAAATAACGCCATGACTAAATGAGAATAATTGATTGACTGACTGCGCGGTATTTCAATTTGTATTTATTTAGTTTCAACTGTTTATGTTTAATTAATTGGGTCAACATCAGCTGTCCTTTGACTTGTAAATAAAAGTGAATGCTAAAAATAAATTAGTTTGATTTACTGTTACAACAATTATCGAAATTCAAGCATTCTTTGTAAACTTTTGATGATATACAAGGTGACGCAAAAGTGACATAATATTGTCCATATCAACTCTTAAACTATTTAGTTTAACGAGATTTTACCAGAAATGTTTGAGGAATTTAGGTGTGGCTTCTGAGGAAAAAAACAACAAATATTTGAAACAATTCCATGATCAACCATTGAACTTAGTTTTCCTGAGTAAACAACGGTAGGCCTGTTTATTACCAGCAAGGATGTATTCAAGATGTTTGTAAGTGGTTAAATTTCAATTTATTCTCAATAATTATAAATACAAAAATTATTATTAATTTAGAGCTTTACATATCTACCTATATCTTATTGACGAAAAAGAAAGGCACACATATAATAAGTACCTAGATTATTTCCAACCTCTCTACCATATTCCAAGTTTTTGATAGTCCAAAATATTACGCGAAATTCCATGACTGTTCAACGTGTTGCAACTAATTATGCAGGACATCAAAATTTTCGAATTATTCAGCGAAAGCATTGATCAAACTAAAATTACCGCGCTAATACGTTGTAACTGTGTTTTTCTACGCCCATGTCTGTAAACGTCAAAAATCGCACTGACAACATTCCTTGTAAGTGACATTTAACAATAACATGCACGTAATGAGAATCTCATAACATACATGTGCGTTTAGATAGAAAAAGTTAGATTTCTTTGTTGAATCAAATTGCAATCAAATTTTTATTTACGTACTACTTTATTTGGTTTATTTACATACTTTTAATCAATTGAAAAACATAAAAGCTCTTATCATTAGTGAAATACATTTTAGATTAAAAGAGTACAAGTTCCAAGAAAATAATTAGCTTTTTATTGATATGGGAAAAAACGTCATCTCATTTTTGCTGTCAGTTTTGGTAACAAATTATAGTATCCGAACATTTTCTCAACTTTACCTATGAATATGACTGTTAGCAATGAAAAAGATGAAATTATGAGCACTCAGAAGAAAATAGATGGGCGTAGAAAAAGTATAGTACGTTACACGAGTTGTAATCCCATTACGCACTCGTGAAATTTACGCACTCGCTGCTGCGCGGTTTCATGCGTAAACTTTTTCACTTCGTGCGTAATAGGTTACTTACAACTCTTGTTACGTAATATACTATGTTCTACGCCCATGTCTGTGAACGTCAAAAATCACACTGACAACAGATTTCAATCGCGAGGGACGTAAGTTTTCCGAGGTTGTTAACATACAATAACTCACGTGATAGATAATTCGTTTTATTTCATACCAGCTAAAATATCAAAAACCAAATTTTGTTAGTTTTCAAAATGAAACGAACGTTGCCACACCGCCCTCAATTTTCATAATATGAAACAAGAAAATATAGTTACAATACACTGTTGCCAATTTTACGGCGGAATTGAGTGAACAAAAACAAAACTATAGAATAAGTAGGTAAATGAATCAAAAAATAATTATATAATATTTCGGCTCTTACGTTTTGAAAATAACAAAGATATATAGAAATGTTATATACACACGAAAATGTTACTTTAAAAAAAAAACAGATGCCGAAAGGAATAATTATAAATATTCAACACTATGAATTTTTTGAAAAATAATATTTTTCAAAAACAGTGGCCGTTCAACTAAGGAGCAACAACTACTTCCCGTGCAATATGCACCGCCGGATATTGAATTACACCCCAAAGTCAAACGGGGTTGGTATATCTACAAGATATTTTAAAACCAACCTTTCTGGTTTGCAATTAGAAGGGACAACACAACTTGTAGACCGGTTTCGGCGTATTTGCGCCTCATCAGTACAAGGTATGTGGTGTCCGTCCGAGAATCTCTAATCCCGGACTGAAGAGTACACTTCAATCACAATCAATACATGTCTTCCAGTAACGGAAATGTAATGATTGTGACGGCAGCGCCCTCTTCACTTCCAATCGCAATACCTTGTACTGATGAGGCGCAAATACGCCGAAACCGGTCTACAAGTTGTGTTGTCCCTTCTAATTGCAAACCAGAAAGGTTGGTTTTAAAATATCTTGTAGATATACCAACCCCGTTTGACTTTGGGGTGTAATTCAATATCCGGCGGTGCATATTGCACGGGAAGTAGTTGTTGCTCCTTAGTTGAACGGCCACTGTTTTTGAAAAATATTATTTTTCAAAAAATTCATAGAGTGTTGAATATTTATAATTATTCCCTTCGACATCTGTTGATACATTCACTCTATTAAATACGACAATATTACAGGAAACTGTAATAAGATTTATTTTAAAAAAAAAAGCTTCAATTTGAACAAACATAACTACTAGCAATAAAACTAATGGAACTTTTACAATGTTTATTTTAAAAAAGGTTGCAAACCTAATTACACGAGTAATAAAGAACAAGAGACACATGTTTTACAAGAATTTATATAAAAATAATGTCGATGTAGCATCTTCTTCTCGTGACGTTCATATTTCTATATAGAAAAATGCATGCTATTATAACATTGTTCTTTATGCATATCATATTCACTGCGAACTTTGTCTAAATATAAATAAGTATAAAAACAAAGGTATGAAGATAATTGGAAGTATGAATCGAAAGTAATGTAGACATTGAACTATTATGAGAGGTGGACAAATTCGAATAGTTCACAAAATCAATTATACTACGAGCAAAAAAATGTATGGAAGTTCTAAACAATTCAATTTAATTAATCTTCTGTACATAATTGAATGTACTGGGTTAATTTTCATCAGTGTATATACATATACGAAAATGGGACAATTAGATTTAATGAGACAACCATTATTTCGTTAGAACTCAATCTCGTAGCTGTCCACTTTTAGCGACTGAATTTCAAAATAAAATGTAGATTCTCGGCAAATAACTGACAATATTCAGAATTTGGCAATGTTGCTTTAAATAGTTTGCTGTCAATTTAAGATAATCATAATTTATTTGAAGTAATTTGATTCGGATACCGCATTGATTGATAATTTTATTTTGACTATTATTTAAAACAAATTTGGAACTAATATGATTAATTGATTCTTTATATTTATATAAAACATGTGGTAAAAGTATAATGTTAAATACTCGAAGAATAAATAAAACTAATTCAGTATATTATAGTTTCATGTGACATTACCTTTAGAGATGACATCTGGTAAAATACTCGATGAATTTCTATTGAAAAATGGAGTGAGTAGGAAATTTTAAAAATGAATGACTTCGTTTCAGACCGTTTGGACAAAATATTAGTCGAATATTACATTTTATGGAACGGATGTCTACAAACCTTTATGTAGAATGTGACCTGTATATTCTTTTTCTTCTCTTGCAGTGAAATAATCAGGGTTAATGCGATTCAATACATTTTTAGTAATACATTAGTATATGCAGGTTATAAGTAGTTGTGTGTCTCCCACATAATTGGTTCACATTACATGATTTTTCCATCATTAATAAGGTATGAATTGAGAAATTGATATTCAAAAGTTCCGCCATTGTCAAATTGTGCAGCCAGAATCGAATATCTTGGACCTATATTAACTGAAAGGTTTGAAAATATTCGTCAAATTGATGAACTAAAATGAATGAAAGCTTGTAGATAGTTGAGATTTCAGGGAGTCGGAAGGAAAGTATGTAACAGAATATAACATATTCCTGTAGTGGCTGAAACTAAATCGTATTAAAAGCAAAAATATGCGTGACACTATGATGTGGGCTTAGTTTCAAGACATGGTATGTATTTAATCTTCTACGTTCCATTCTAAGTAAATTGATTCATTTCTCTTACAGGCTGTTTGACTACATTCATAAACAATGACAACAGTTCAATGGAGAATCCTTGCAACTCGGTGAATAATTTCAGTCTAAAATTCGACTATAATTGTCGGTTTGTTTTTGTAAATACATTAGAGGGAGTTAGATTCATAACTGCCTAGTATAACTCTCAGGGCAGTTATAACCATGTTTATAGTTACGGTAACTACGGCGTTTATTTGTATATATCGTATCAATATGAAATAAAAGTAAATAACCTACCTCTGCTATTTGACTCACCTACCCCACCTCCGCCCTATGAATTGGAGCAGACGGTGAACTACTCCAGCGCAGAAAACCTGCAGACTCTTATTGGGAAGGATGCCAATTCGCACTACACTGCGTGAAGTAGCAGTGGCATTAATTCAAGAGGTGATTACCTATTGGATCTTATTATATCTAATGATTCAGTCATAGTGAATCGGGGTGCAAAAAAACCAACTTTTGTGGCAAAAACTCTTAGAACCCTTTTAGACTAGGATACTGTATGCGAGATACAGAATTTAGGCCAGATAAAGTCAAGATACTTTTGTTAGAATATTGTTTCGTAAACAAATTCTCCCAATACAAAGACGATATCAATGTTGTACGGTGCTTTTTATAAAATGGACATTGAAGAGTGCATTATGCTGTGGCATATTTTATACAAAAAGAAAAAAGTTAAAAGAAGACGAACTATGTGGGTTCATCCTATATGCGATAAGGACAGTAGAGTGGAAATAATATCACTTCTAACACTACTGGGAAGGCATAGAAGGATTCCTGTAGGAAATTCTTTGAAGAGACTAGAACAACCTCAGAAATAGCTCAACTCCATAGGATATAAAAATCTTGTCATACACTGAAACTGGTAGCAAGAAGCTGCAGACACTATTGCAAGCACATCTACCTTATTCCGTGAAGACAAAAACGAAGCTATCTGTTAGATCCTCAACTCGCCTAGCTTGTTCGAAGAATCGGGATTGGAGTGCTGCTGGTCAAGTAATAACCCAAAGCAAACTGAATTGGGCTATTGGCTCGGTTAAGTTACACAAAGCTCCTGGACCAGATGGTATAATTGCACCGCATCTGCAGTAGCAGAAAATACTTCGATCTTCAGTACTTTGCAGATTCTTCAGACATTAATGACAACGGGATACACTACAACTGCTTGGAAAACAGCCCGAATTTAGGCATGTTAGAAAAACTTTTCCATTGCAAGGCCACTATATAGTAACTAACTTGCTTATCAATCAGGAGAATCCTGTGAAACAGCGAAGCACCAACTGGTGTAGAAAACTGATGCTGTCCTAGAAAATAGCTCTCGCAACATTACTTGACATAGCAAGTGAGTTCGATCATACCTCCTTTGACTCCATGATAGCTGCGGCTGCAGAGCATGAATCAGATAATACCACACGTCGGTGTGTGAAAAACATGTTTGTTAACATGAAATTATTAAGTGAATTATTAGGTGAATCAATGAAGACCTCGATAATAAAGGATTGCTGTGAGACCTCGTCATAAATGGAGTTCCGGAGTAACTAAACAGGAAGGGGCTATACACAGGGGTATGCAGATCATCTGACAATACTTCTGATAGGGAAATACCCTAATGTTACATCGGAGCTTGTTGCAGTTGCAACTTAATAAATTATTGTATTTTCAATATTTCGCATACTTTGACAAAGTCAAAAAGTAAAATTCACCATTCCGTAACCCTGGAATCCTACTATATATATAGTTATTTGTCTTGTTTCCATTTAGTTTCTGTTTTACAGCATTGTTTGAATTTGATATTCCATCCTCTACTTTATTTATTTCCTGATTATCAGTGTTAATTTATTTTCCTGATAAACTTGTACATTCTCGTACTTGTGGTATAGCTATCGTCTCCATGGTCGTATCTGGTACCTCTTCATTATCATTTTGAGATGAATTATCTTGATATCTTTGCAAAACACTTGTAATGTAACTTCTGTTCTGGCAATTTGGGTCTATGTGTCTTCTAACCCTGTTCCCTTCTGCATTAATCCAATAATGTAGTATATCATCCTTTTGTAATATTTTTCCAAATGTTCACATTCCGATTTTATCGTAATTTCGGAAACGAACTGAATCTCCTGTATTGACAACCTTTTTTGGAAAAAATTGTGCTTGATCCTCTCGTTTAGGTATTGGGGTAATTAAATTGATTTTTGTTCGAGTATCTATTTTAAATGTAGTAGTGCCAGCGATAATTTTTCCAAAAATCTTCCGTAATAACTCACCATTCCTAACCAGCTTTTTAGTTGAATCACGTTTTTTGGCCTGGATTTAAAGAATTTCCATTTTTCTTCCTTCATTCTCAACCCCTCATGTCATGTTGGAGACTTTGCAGAACTTGTTCAAGCCTATTTAAATGTTCTTCCATTTTACTTCCTTGTATTTTGAAGTCATATAAAAATACGAAAACACCAGGTATTCTTGTTAAGGTTCTCGATATGTAGCGTTGCCACACGGATGGTGCTACTTTTGTTCCAAACATAAAGCGATTTACCTTATAGTCACTTTTGTAGTCGTGATTGTTAGCATCCATATTCAGGTATGCTTCTCGGATATCTAATGAAGTAAATATCTTGCCTCCTAGCATAGTTTTAGCAAAAATTTCTTCTAAATTTTGGATCCATCTCGCTTACAAATAGGTACCATGGGTGTTTCCCATTCACTGTATTTTATTTTGGATATTATTCCTAGATGTTCCAACCGATCAATTTATTTTTCTACTTTTTTTTTAATAGCAAAAGAATCTTTCTTGCAGAATAATAAATAGGTTGAGTGTTATCTTTCGAATATAATTTTGCTCCGTAATTGTTAGTTTTCCCTATTTCCTCCTTGAAAACTTTGGTATATTTTGGTTAAAGTTTCTCCACTGTTTTTATTGTCACATTATCGCAAATGAATATCTCTCGTTCTTCGTAAACCTGGTGTATATTTGGATGTAAATTCTTAAATTGTTTCAACCACTCTCTTCCAAAAACTGGCTCTACTTTTCCATGAAGAATGTACAAGTTTGCCAATTTTTTCTGAGTATTGTAAATCACTTCAACGGTGGAATAACTAATAGTGTGTGTGTGAGGTTGTGATATTGACTGCGGATTCTTGTGGTTCCATTAGCCTAACCAATTATTTGACTTACCATAATTTTACCATACATTTATAGTTTTTTTTTAAATTTAATTTATACAATAAATCCATTATACATTTTATAATGAGATACCATAAGCTACAGAATATCTAATTGGGAGGATAACGTCCCCAGTATACGTACGAAGTGGTAGTGAGGAAGTACTAATGTATGAATTTGGACAGAATAATTTAAATGAATCATATGACATCGATAAAACCGCAGCTACTGTGTCGTATTCAAAAGTAGCGTTTTTTCCATCAATCTTAACATCTAACATAAATTTGGCAGGTTTTTTCAATAATTCGGACATTGTAGTATTTGGTATATTATTGATATAATACATATTTTTCTATTCTCCCGTCCTCTTTTTCTTCTTCTGATAGCCATCTACTATAGGAGCTTCTGGTCTCTGCTAAGGATTTATAGGGAGCAGCTACATGGCTGCAACAGACCACACTGACCTCTTATCATAATAACTGTCCGATAAAGGTGAGTCGCTCTTCTAGACTGGTGGAATAAAGAGGTGACATCACTTAGGAAAGAAACAAGTCGCTTTTTCAATAAAGGCCAAAAAATGGGCAACTGGGAAGCGTATAAAGCTAAACTAGATGCATATAATACAAAAATGAAAGAATCCAAGAAGAGGTCCTGGAGAGAATTATGTGAGGACATGCAAAGTGTCCCTGACAGCGTCAGAATTAACAGAACTCTCAGAAGGAATACTGCTAACAAACTTGGTTATATTCAGTTGCCGAGCGAAAAGTATTCAAAAACTGAGGCAGAAGCTCTAAAGCACCTCCTCAGTGTGCACTTTCCTGGTTCGGTGAAGATAGAGTAAAGCTATAACAACGAGCCGGTATCCAAAACAAAGGCAACCAAAGAGGAGTGGGAACTTACGAATGAGATCTTCAGACCCCATCTTATCAAATGGGCTGTGAGCTCATTTGACCCCTACAGAACTCCAGGACCAGATGTTATATTCCCCAAGCTCCAGCAAGAGGGATTTGACATCATAATGGGTCCCTTATTTCTGATACTTCCAAGCAGCTATGCTCTAGAGTATATACCAATTGCGTGGAGAGAGTCAAAGGTGGTGTTTATTCCTAAACCAGGAAAAGAAACGTACCCCCACGCTAAGTCCTACCGATCGATCAGTCTGACATCATTCATGGTGAAAACCAAGGAAAAAGTTTAAGTTTTACAAATGTATTTGCAAGAAGGAGTGCTTAAGAGCAATGGGCTTATCAAGCATGGAAATCAGGAGAAGCTGCCCTGCATAATTTGGTCTCAGCTCTCGAAAGGAGTCTGAATCACAAAGAAGTAGCCCTTGCAGTATTTCTAGACATCGAAGGAGCTTTTGACAACTCATCGATGTCATCAATAAACAGATCCCTTGAAAAAGAGAGATTAAGAGCACCACATGCAAATGAATAGGATCCATGCTAGAGCATGGGAGAATAACAGCAGATATGTATGACAAAACCTACACCATTAGGACAACCAAAGGATGTCCTCAAGGTGGAGTAGTTTCACCACTTTCATGGAACCTAATTGTGGATGACTTGATCTTCAGGTTGAATGATCAAGGTATATGGACGCAGGTCTTACAGTCCTACCGATCGATCAGTCTGACATCATTCATGGTGAAAACCAAGGAAAAAGTTTAAGTTTTACAAATGTATTTGCAAGAAGGAGTGCTTAAGAGCAATGGGCTTATCAAGCATGGAAATCAGGAGAAGCTGCCCTGCATAATTTGGTCTCAGCTCTCGAAAGGAGTCTGAATCACAAAGAAGTAGCCCTTGCAGTATTTCTAGACATCGAAGGAGCTTTTGACAACTCATCGATGTCATCAATAAACAGATCCCTTGAAAAAGAGAGATTAAGAGCACCACATGCAAATGAATAGGATCCATGCTAGAGCATGGGAGAATAACAGCAGATATGTATGACAAAACCTACACCATTAGGACAACCAAAGGATGTCCTCAAGGTGGAGTAGTTTCACCACTTTCATGGAACCTAATTGTGGATGACTTGATCTTCAGGTTGAATGATCAAGGTATATGGACGCAGGTCTTTGCGGGATTCCTTATGCCAAACATTTTATAAAACTAGTCGGGGAGTGTCAGGAAGAGAAGTCAATTCGTGGTCTTTTTTATTGGACTATCAATGAGTATTCGATAATGGCAGGCAATGTTTTTTCTCTGTATAATTATAATCTCAATGAGAAACAACAATGCTATCTTAGCATGTAACTGAGTGAAAAGCCTGTCAAATAATGAAAAGCGTTGAGGCTTGAATGGTAAAATTATTCTGAAAAATATATAAATATAATCGATGTTTCTACATACCGCCATACGGCAGGGAATCGATTGTGATGCGAACTAGCGGAACTTGTCTAAGGTAGGTATGAAGTGAGAGGGTAGGTAACCAGAAACTGTAATTAAAGTTTATTTCACGAATTTACGCCTGGTTCGGATTATTGGCAAAAACTCGACGAGCAGTGTTTAGTTTGTTCAATTCAGTGAGAAGGACGAAAGTAAATTGCCCTAGTACCACTTCTAGACACAAGTGTGGAACAATTTTATTTTTCCTATTATTGTATTCGTATGAATAAGAGATCCCTATATTTTATGACTATATTGTTTTGTCATCGGTCCTTGACAAGTGAGCTCAATTTCAAATCAATCTGATCGTTTAAAGTGGGAAACATTAAGCTTAAAGGTTGTGTTACAAACAAACAAACATATACATTGCGCCACAAACACACGAACATACATACAAGTGAAACTAATACTCGTATAAAGCATGTAATAAAGGGAAAGAAAAGGCGTGAAACAATAAAATCACGTTGGTATTAACTTATTGTCCAAGAAAAAATTGCATTCAATCATCATTTCTAGTGGTAGTACGAAACATACATGTGACTATAATTAACCCCTCGGAAAGGGGTTTGAAAAAAATGGAATGTTTTTTTGAAATTACGCAAAAACCGTTGGATCTGCAGGGAAACTTTCCAACAAAAATTATAGAGCTTCAAATTTTACACCAGAATGGTCCCTAACATTTTTCCCCAAAATGATATTAGGGTGGCTCTCGTCTAAAAGTCAAGGGATGGTTTTTTTAAACTTGAAAAAATTTATTATCCATAGAGAAACTAAGTCATTTGCAAATTGTTTCTTACGTTCTTACATAGCACACCGTGAACTTTTCAGAGAAAAACTGTTATTCAAATTTGTTTATTATATGACAGAATTATAACCATCTTCATAACCATCAATTCTTGATAACAAATTGAAACTACTCTATCGTATGAATTCAATTTTTTTTTTTAAATAAGTACTCCATTCATAGGTTATAATGAGACATGTGTATTGTCTTCGGACCCACGGTTATATATTCATAGGCGTCAGCACAGAAAAGTATTTAACAGGTAAAGTAATTTATACCTGGCTGAAGATGGAAGGTACAAAATAAAATTTCTGGGATAAATGAAAAAACAAACAAAATAATGAGAAAAATGAATAATAAATTAAATTTATGCGTTTTAATAATATCAAATTGCTATATTTCCTGGAGTAAAAGTTCACGGTGTGCTTGCGTTATTTCAACAAAACACTTCATTAATCTTTTCAACCCCTTTCCCGGAGACTGGAACATAGTACACTTTGGCAAATACAGGAATGAATGTGAAATAGCCACGCCCGTCAATGCGCGTTACTAAATGATGGTAGTAGGGATTAGTACGGTCCCTGAAGCAGTATACTTGACTATTATTGTCGGTTCTATTGTGTCTGTTAGATAGTGAAGAGCACTGCCTGGGTATTCATTGTTTTTACTGGATACCGAGAAAAATATTTATTGGTGCAAAATAAAGATATCATATAAAATGGAATTCAAATCAAAAGTGAAAAGAAAAGTTTTGACTGGACAGAATCGAGAAATTTTGGCAAATATAATACATTTTATGCGCCGGGAAGCATCAGAAAACAAACCTATAAAGGATATTCAAAAAGTTCAAGAACGTGTGGCTATTGCCACAGGTGTCAGTGTGCTCGATTTCAAATATTGAAAAGGAGATGAGGCAAATGGAAAATGGGGAATCTTCATCATTTTCTACTCAACCAAAAAAAGAAAAATATCAAAAACCAAAACAGGCTTGGATAATTGTGATAAAGGTGTTCTAAGAAGATATATTTTGAATTATCAAGTTGAAACGTTTGGATTTTAAGTTGTAAATTACCTGTAAATATTCGTATACGCTCTTAGTCATCAGTATTTATGGTTGATACTCGCGAGATAGTTTGGTTGTGTGTAAGGTTCCTTCTTGGAGTTGTTACTTGATAAAATATTCAATTCTACGTCTAAACAACATCGCATCACAAAATATAAAAGTATTTATTTCTACAACAGACGGTATTAATAATTTACCTTAGTTTGTTTCCATTTTTTCCCTGTGTTTTTAGCATCGAATAAGCAGAATTGTTTAAAAGTATTTTTGTTTACCTTTCGTTATTTGACAGTAGGATTTATTTTGGAAATTATTGCAGCTCCGTTCGACGTCGTTGGAGCAGTGTGCGAGTACCAATGTATGAATGCGTGAAGATCTATAAATTTGTTTTGGAGTGTTACCTTGGATGATTTTTCGATAGACTACAGATATTTTCGTAGTTGTCAATATGTAATATTCCAATTTAGTTGTAATTTGTTTATATATTTGTATATTTATTTTGTACCTTCGAATCGAATAAGGGGTGTTACAAAGGCTTTAAGTTGGTAGGTATCATGTTTGGGGTTTTGACACCTGTCAGTAGGGTGGCCAGAATGGATTGTCAACGATTCTAGTGGCTTTCTTCTTCCGGTAGTTGAATTAGAAAGACGTAATGTCGACCTGAGGAATTGGATTTGAAATCTTATATTTTCCTAAGGCTTGTAGAGCCATCCAAAATTTTGGGATTTATGGAAAGTTTCCTCAGAAATTAGTGGAGATACCTGTGCAAGTCATTTTGTGGAATTTTGCCGAGAATTGGGCTTTGAAGATTGTTAGAGGTTATCTCTACCCACGAGTTGGATTTTTGTTATCGACAATTACGAATTGATTTATGCTGGTAGGTGGTTGGAAGGAACGTTGTAGCTGATCCTTTGAGACTTAAGCTTGGACCCTTCACGATAGAAGGTATGTACTAGAGTGATATTTTCATGTAGCAATAGGGAAGAGTAGAACTAGGTTTTAATTGGGCTTTGTTTTCTCAATTTAAGGGTTCACCCAGGGGGCATTGAAAGATCCTCGCCCACTGAGGGTTTCGCAGAGACTTTACCCACTGCACTGAAGCTGTGATGTTCCACGACAAGGGATGCCCGCTGGATAATAGAATGGGGAAGATTGCCAGGATAGTTTCATAGTTGGTTTTGATATTTTCTCGACCTTTAAAGTTTGTTTTTGATATTTTCTCTAAATTTGATTTTGTTTTTGATATTTTTTTTGATATTTTTTTATTAGCATTAAAGGGGGGAAGTTAGAGGATTTTACTAGTAAGTAAGAAAGGGGGGAAAATTAGAGGATTTTATTCGTATTTAAGAAAGGGGGGAAGTTACAGGATTTTATTAGTATTTAAGAAAGGGGGGAAATGAGAGGATTTTATTAGAGTTTAAGAAAGGGGGGATTAGAGGATTTTACTAGTATTTAAGAAAGGGGGGGTTATAGGATTTTACTAGGATCTAAGAGTGTTATGGGTTCTAAGTAAGTTTAGTTCTCTTACTTAAGGTTTATTATTGATGTAAAACTTGACTTTGGAATGTACTTAATTACTTATATACAAGATCATTTATATGTGAAGGCGGAAATTACCCTTTCATCATGGTTTGGTAAGATATACTTTCTTTGCGCTGATCGCCTTGGTACCAAAGCTATCCGATAAGCGGTATTTACATTATGGAGTACAAATTTACAGTATAATTTTTTTTTGGGTTTAATTTCTGATCTATTTCTAGGTTAATATTTAACACTTTCATTCACCTTCAGTGAAACGGAAGTGAATATAGAGTTACTCTGTGTGTATTGGTTTACGAAACAGGTTTCGACATTATGTAATATTTTTTTTATATACTACAAACTTGTGACTTTTCTTATTATTAATAGAAGGTTAGAGTTGTGGGTTGTGGTATCGAGTAGGTTTCCGAGCCACTTCATTTAGTTTTTTTGTTATTTTGTAAACTCTTCAAGGTACATGGATTTTCCTTCGGATATTAATATATGAGACTAAGTTTAGTAGGTTGTTCTTATTTACTCCCGCTCGTTTGCTAGGTTCAGAACGGGACCAAGACGATAGGGCAAATAGACCTAGCTGGCGCCCATATAGAAGATTTTTCCCGGATTTGTAGCTGACTCACACCCAGCCGCCGACTTAGTTAGTTGAAGGCCCGAAAGGTTGACACCGGGACAACTGAACTTCTCTTGTAGCTTTTTTTTTTGTGCATTGGCCTAGCGCCGTGTTTGGCAGGTTACAATTTTTGGCGCCCAACGTGGGGCCTTGTTTAAATTGAAGAAATTTTTCCCATTTGAATTGATTGAAGAAATTTTAGGACCATCACTTGAAATTGAGATTTTTGTTTTTGGTTTTCAGGGTAGAACTTTCCTCTGGTAATTGTGGCATTGGAGGTATTATAATTGGTAGTTCTTTTAGACAATTACACTGGTTTTTATTATTTAGTAAGTAGTTGTTTGAAATAGGTGTGTTCGTGGAATCCATTGGCGTAGACCTCTAGGGACGGCATTTATTTCGGTATTGCTAGTCTGCGAGTGGATACTGGGGACGTGAAGTACATTACTGGAAGATTTTTTATTGGCACGAACCTTTTAGATACAGCAGACTTGTTATTTTGCTAGTTCGTGGGTAAGCAGTCTTGCAGTTGGATGAGTAGTTGATCATTTAGTTATTTTTTTCTGTCGTATGCCACTGTTACATAGGGTGATTGCAAATCTCTTACATACATTTTGTACTTTTGATATAAATTTAGCTTTGACAGAGTAACCCTAGTATTAGGTAACTGTGAACACATAAAATAGATCCTCACAAAATTTCATTAAGTGTTCAAGGCATTGAAAAAAAATATTGTTTCATAATATACATGAACTTGCTACATTGATGTGATATATGGGTAAATTGTAGGTACTATTAGTACGTTAACCAGTTAGTTGGAGGTGAACTGTGAGTTTATATAGCGGTAGATATTGATAAGACTCTTAACTGGAAATTGTATATTAACCGTTTGAATTTAGGGGTAATTTGGATATACTGATTTGATAGTTTATTTTATTTCGAGTTCTGTTTACGAGGTTTAGTATAAAAAGGTGTTATAATGACTCGCAACATGATCATTAATAGGTTGGAGAAGGATGAACTCGAATGGGAACTTAGATGTAGAGGTATTAAAGTTGGTTCGGTGGAGGCAATGCGCACGCATCTTGCTACTTGTCTGCGTTTGGAGAAATCCGGTGACAGTTTTCGGTATCCTAAATATCCTTTTACGTTTGAAGAAGATGAGGCAGCGCTGGAACGTAAGTGTATCGAAATTGAAACTTTATTGGATATTTACCCTGGTGTATCAGTTGTTGGGGCCACTCAAAAGTTGCAGACAAAATTATCGCATTCGATGAATAGGGTAGATTTTATGGAGACGGATCAGGACGGGGATAAAGAAACAAAAAAATCCGAGTTGTTGAGTAAATTGTTAGGCCTGTTGGATATTTTCCATACCTAATCGACTCCAATCTCTACGCTTGGTACGAGTGTTCCAGCTGCGTTAAGTTTAATTACAGCAAAGCAATTTCAGGCTGGTGCTCAGGGTTGTGCAGCATCTTCACCGGTAGGGGAATTGGATTCCAGGAGTGTGTCTCGAAATTCTTTAGCTAAAATGGTCCCACCACATATTTGGGGTCTAGAAAAATTCTCCGGAACATCTAAGTCACTATCTATTTCTGCTTTTTTTGAACGAGTCGAAGAATTAAGGATTGCCCGGAATGTTCCCACAGACGTTTTATTAGATTCTGGTGTAGATCTTTTCTGTGACAGGGCTTATCAATTTTATAAGGATGTTAGGTCAAGAGTAAGGTCATGGGAGGAATTACGAGAGGAATTTAAAAGTGAATATCTGTCGGCCCATTATAATGACGTTCTTTTTGAGGAACTGAGGAAAAGGACACAGGCTGCTTCGGAATCAATAGGGGTTTATCTTGCAGTGATGTCAAGCTATTTTAATCGGTTAGGCTGTGTAATTTCCGAGGAGGCCAAGCTGTCAATAATTATGAAAAACTTACATCCATTTTACCAAGACAGGCTGAGAGACCCACTACCCCATTCCTTGGAAGAGCTACGAAATGTTTGTCGTCAAATGGAGAGCAGGCGTGACGCTATAAATAGTTATGTAGAACCTAGTATTAGGAGGGGAAACATTTTAGAAAGAGATTTAGCTTTTGTTGAGGTAGAGATTCCTGATCAGTTGGACCGTGTAGATGTCGCTACTACTTCTGCTGGAACTGAACGAGAAAAGTCGATTATTTGTTATAGATGTAAGAAACCAGGTCATCGGGCCGTAGGTTGTGTGCTTCCTCGGTCTTTGCGTTGTTATAAATGTAATAAAGAAGGATTTACGACGAGAACTTGTCCCAAATGTAAACAGGGAAACGAAGAAAGGCGCTCTTAACTGGTCTAAATAGGGATGCTGTTGATTGCTCGACCGATATTGGACCTATTCTTGATTTTATTATTGACCATGCTGTGAATGATGAGAGACCGTATTTGAGGGTTTATGTGTTAGGTACTGAGTTACTAGGACTTTTGGATTCGGGAGCGACGAGTACTATAGTAGGTAGTAATGGTTGGAAAATTTTGCAGTCTTTAGGTTTTGTGTTGGATACTTCCAAAAGGACTACTTGTAGGGTCGCGAACCGTCAAATGGTTGAGTGCATAGGAGAGTGTAAGATTCCTTTTTTGCTTAGGGATCAGCTGAGAATTATATCTGTTCTGGTGTTACCAGAAGTACCTCACGTACTTATTTTGGGTACGGATTTTTGGCGGATTATGGGGATAGTCCCTGATCTCAGACATAACGAGTGGCAGTTTTCGTCATCACCAGTTAATGTTGCTGCTGTAGATCATTTACGTAGTACTTACTCTCTGAACGATATTCAAAAAGCTCGCCTGGAAGCTGTAGTAGAACACAATAGATCTGCAATGGGGAATAGCTTGGGTTGTACAAACGTTGCTGAACACACAATTGTATGTCACGCCAGCCCCATAAAACAAAGATATTATCCTGTATCACCGGTCATGCAGTCGCACATTGATAAAGCGCTAGACGAGATGCTTAACCTAGGTGTTATCGGAAAATCCAAAAGTCCGTGGAGTTCACCGATCTTGATGGTAAAGAAAAAGGATGGAAACTGTCGTTTCTGCGTAGATTATCGTAAGTTGAACGCAGTTACGGAAAGAGATAGTTATCCGCTTCCTTACATAACCAATACTTTAGACAAATTGCGTAACGCACATTACCTCTCTACAATAGATATAAAATCAGCATATTGGCAAGTGAAGGTAGCAGAGTCTTCGCGTCATTTCACTGCGTTTACTGTTCCAGGGCGAGGTTTATTCCAGTTTGTCCGTATGCTTTTTGGGCTGCATACCGCCTCTGCCACTTGACAACGTTTAATCGAGCAAGTTCTTGGACCAGAGCTAGAACCCCATGTTTTTACTTATTTAGATGACGTTGTTATCGTTTCCCAGACTTTCGAGAAACACTTATCCATTTTAGAGGAGGTTTTTGAATGAATTAGGAAGGCGAATTTGACGGTTAGTTGGGACAAGTGCCATTTTTGTCGCCCTCAGTTAACTTATTTAGGGTATGTTATAGATGGAAATGGGTTACATGTTGATCCTGAAAAAGTTAAAGCAATGCTGTTACTTCCGGCTCCTAAGTGTATAAAGGATGTGCGTGGTGTTATCGGCACGTTCTCATGGTATCGTAGGTTCATTCCTGATTTTTCCTCGTTGATATCACCTATTACGGCACTGTTGCGGAAGGGGAGAATATTTGTATGGAGTTCAGAATGTGAGAAGTCCTTTACTAAAATCAAAGAGTGTCTTGTTAAGGCCCCGGTGTTAAGTTGCCCAGATTACAGTTTACCATTTGAGGTCCATTGCGATGCTAGCGGATATGGACTTGGGGCCGTGCTGGTGCAGATCCACCCAGATGGAGAGCGTGTTATCAGTTATTTGAGTCGATCATTGAGCAAACAGGGAAAAGTATATTCAACTACGGAACGTGAATGTTTGGCAGTTTTGTGGGCTGTGGAGAAATTGAGGCCATACTTAGAAGGTGTATCGTTTACGGTTGTCACTGATCATTACTCGCTGGTTTGGTTGCAGAATTTGAAAGACCCAACTGGTCGTCTGGCGAGGTGGACGGTCAGATTGCAGCAGTATGATTTTAAGATTATACATCGTAAAGGGAAGGAGCATGTGATTCCAGATACTTTATCCAGAGCAGTTCCAGAGGTCGAATTTAGTGAAATAGCAGTTGTTAAAGATAAATGGGTTGTTAGGATGATGAATAGCGTTGTGTCTGACCCCATTAAGTACTCACAATGAAGGGTGATGAACGGTAAACTTTATAAGTATGTTAGAAGTAATTACATGGCGTTGGGTGATGAAAACGATAATTGGAAAGAGGTAGTTCCTAAAGAAGAGCGGCGAAAAGTAATGCAACAATTTCATGAACCACCTTTAGCTGGTCACCCGGGTGTTCTGAAGACGTTTAAACGAATAAGTGAGAAGTTCTATTGGCCTAAACTCAAGTCGGATGTTGCTAGTTTTGTTAGGACTTGTAGGGGATGTGCTGCTTATAAAGCCGATTTAAGTGGACCAAAACCCCCAACCCAAAGCACATCGACCATGGGAGATTGTAGCTACTGACTTGATGGGACCATTTCCTCGCTCGACTTCAGGGTTTAAGTTTATTTTAGTTGTGGTAGATTTGTTCAGTAAATTTGTAGTTAGTTTTCCTCTAAGGTCGTCAACAGCACAGGTAGTGTCGAAAAAGATTGAAGAGGGTGTTTTTTTGATGTTTGGTGCACCTCGTATGTTAATTTGCGACAATGGACCGCAGTATACTTCGAGAGTTTTCTCGGATCTAATGAAAGAGTATGGAGTTTCGGTACGTTTTAATGCGAATTATCATCCTCAGGCTAATCCGACGGAAAGATATAACAGGACTTTAAAGACGATGTTATCCATGTATGTTTCAGACAACCATCGAAAGTGGTGTGATAATTTGGCTAAAGTAACATGTGCTATAAGGACGGCATATAACGAGTCGACCCAACAAACGCCGTTTTTCGTGAATTTCGGAAGAAATATGATCCTTAACGGAACAGAATTTGAAGCTAAGGAAGAGTTAAGAGAAAATCTTTTAGACTAAACTCGAGATGATAACGCGACACGACAAAAATCTATTAGGGCATTATTTGAGGAAGTTAGGAAACGATTGGACAAAGCTTCGGAGAAAAACGAAAAGTATTACAATCTACGTCGTCGTCCCGACGAGCTACTTCCAAATCAGTTAGTTTGGAGAAAGGATTATGTATCGTCGGATGCTGCCCGGTATTATACCAGTAAACTTGCTCCTCGATGGGTTGGGCCTTATTTGATTAAGAAGAAAGTATCAACGTGGACATACGCGTTAGTGGACGATAGAGGTAATAATAAAGGTATCTGGAATATCAAAGATTTGAAGACAGCTAGCGCTGATGAAAAATTCACTGGGAATTTTTCTTGAAGTAAGGGGGGAATGAAACGTTTGGATTTCAAGTTGTAAATTACCTGTAAATATTCGTATACGTTCTTAGTCATCAGTAATTATGGTTGATACTCGCGAGATAGTTTGGTTGTGTGTAAGGTTCCTTCTTGAAGTTGTTACTTGATAAAATATTCAATTCTACGTCTAAACAACATCGCATCACAAAATATAGAAGTATTTATTTCTACAACAGACGGTATTAATAATTTACCTTAGTTTGTTCCCATTTTTTCCCTGTGTTTTTAGCATCGGATAAGCAGAATTGTTTTAAAGTATTTTTGTTTACCTTTCGTTATTTGACAGTAGGATTCATTTTGGAAATTATTGCAGCTCCGTTCGACGTCGTTGGCGCAGTGTGCGAGTGCCAATGTATGAATGCGTGAAGATCTATGAATTTGTTTTGGAGTGTTACCTTGGATGGTTTTTCGATAGACTACAGATATTTTCGTAGTTGTCAATATGTAATATTCCAATTTAGTTTATATATATTTGTATATTTATTTTGTGCCTTCGAATCGAAGGCTTTAAGTTGGTAGGTATCATGTTTGGGGTTTTGACACCTGTCAGTAGGGTGGCCAGAATGGATTGTCAACGATTCTAGTGGCTTTCTTCTTCCGGTAGTTGAATTAGAAAGACATAATGTCGACCTGAGGAATTGGATTTGAAATCTAATATTTTCCTAAGGCTTGTAGAGACATCCAAAGTTTTGGGATTTATGGAAAGTTTCCTCAGAAATTAGTGGAGATACCTGTGCAAGTCATTTTGTGGAATTTTGCCGAGAATTGGGCTTTGAAGATTGTTAGAGGTTATCTCTACCCACGAGTTGGATTTTTGTTATCGACAACTACGAATTGATTTATGCTGGTAGGTGGTTGGAAGGAACGTTGTAGCTGATCCTTTGAGACTTAAGCTTGGACCCTTCACGATAGAAGGTATGTACTAGAGTGATATTTTCATGTAGCAATAGGGAAGAGTAGAACTAGGTTTTAATTGGGCTTTGTTTTCTCAATTTAAGGGTTCACCCAGGGGGCATTGAAAGATCCTCGCCCACTGAGGGTTTCGCAGAGACTTTACCCACTGCACTGAAGCTGTGATGTTCCACGACAAGGGATGCCCGCTGGATAATAGAATGGGGAAGATTGCCAGGATAGTTTCATAGTTGGTTTTGATATTTTCTCGACCTTTAAAGTTTGTTTTTGATATTTTCTCTAAATTTGATTTTGTTTTTGATATTTTTTTTTATATTTTTGATATTTTCTCTAAAGTTAAAGTAATTTTTTTTATTAGCATTAAAGGGGGGAAGTTAGAGGATTTTACTAGTATGTACTAGTATGACTTTCATTCACCTTCAGTGAAACGGAAGTGAATATAGAGTTACTCTGTGCGTATTGGTTTACGAAACAGGTTTCGACATTATGTAATATTTTTTTTTAAATACTACAAACTTGTGACTTTTCTTATTATTAATAGAAGGTTAGAGTTGTGGGTTGTGGTATCGAGTAGGTTTCCGAGCCACTTCATTTAGTTTTTTTGTTATTTTGTAAACTCTTCAAGGTACATGGATTTTCCTTCGGATATTAATATATGAGACTAAGTTTAGTAGGTTGTTCTTATTTACTCCCGCTCGTTTGCTAGGTTCAGAACGGGACCAAGACGATAGGGCAAATAGACCTAGCTGGCGCCCATATAGAAGATTTTTCCCGGATTTGTAGCTGACTCACACCCAGCCGCCGACTTAGTTAGTTGAAGGCCCGAAAGGTTGACACCGGGACAACTGAACTTCACTTGTAGCTTTTTTTTTGTGCATTGGCCTAGCGCCGTGTTTGGCAGGTCACAAAGTGACCCATAAGAGAGTACCAATCTTGCGCAATATACATAGAACATTTCACGGTGAGTATAGCTACACAGGTTCAAGGAAAAGTTTAAGAAAAATTATGCATAGCATGGGATTTCGGTGGAGGAAAACTAAAACAAATAGAAAACTTTTAATGGAAAAACCTGATATCAGACAAAAAAGATTAAATTTTTTAAGAAATATAGAAAAATTTCGGGAAGAAAATCGGTCTATAATATAAATGGATAAAACGTATATTCATTATTTACAAACACATAACAAATCTTGGAGTGATGATACAAACGAATTCCCACTACCTGCTTTTTTAAGTAAATATCTGCATTCTTATTTCGTATAGACTTGTATTGTTCTAACAGATATAGTTAAATATATTATTAAACAGTAATAAATACTATTAATACCTTTATTCACGTCTCCTGAATAATTAAAGAATGTTACTGAATATAGGTAGTTTGATTATTTACCGTACTAATTCACCAAGCGCATTACCCTCTTTATCATCCGAATACTTTCTCATTTTAACTTCGCCCCTCTCGTACGTTTCTCGACGTTCCCTCCTGTATTTGCCAAACTGTTATTTTATGGACTTTTTTCTTGGACTCCACAGAATCTAGTATACAATTGAAGCATGGCAACATTGACATTACCTATTTAATGTCTGAAATGTAGATGGCCGCACACAAATTACAGAGTTTTTGATAACGCGAAAGAATTGGTATTGTTTGGGTCCAAGTTCAGGGTTCATACAACATACAATCCAAAAGCCGATTACATTTTTTTTCGTCTGCTTCTGTAAGTCCAGCTGTTGAGAGGTATGTTTCATAACTTTGCTCAATTTCACTCTACGAACTTGCAACATCTGTTACACCGAATTGAGGTGGATCGAGTTCGATCATTGACTGCGCCATATAATGTTCGTTAATGATTCAATTAAAGAGTTAAAAGCCATTTGTTTTATTTCAGTTATATCCACACTATTCACAATAATTGATTATAACCCGATTGCCTTCACGTTTCTACTAAATGTTTAATCACAGTAGTGATAATAATGTTAGGTGTATTGTTTATTGCATTCTATAGGTAAGCTATTGCTATTACTATTGATCATGCTATTTTGGTATTACTTATATACGTTTATTTAGTTGTATGCTTCACGTCATATCGAGCATCAGCATTTCGACATCTCTATTGTATCTATTTTTTTTATTGAATAGTTGAATTTTATTGTAAAATGTGTTTTCAAATAATTGATTTATACACAGATGGATTTAACTATTAAAAACATTATTAGACATTAATTATGTCAATACCATGGATTTTAGTACATATTTTGTCAAAATAACTTTATAAGCTCTGTTTCTTGGAATACTGATAAAAAACGGATAAACTAAACATAATCTATAATAAACACGGAACTACTAAGCATGCATCGCAGAACATTTAACAAACAGCTTATTCAGATTTGATATTTCCAATTGATGGTTTCCCATACCTCCATCTAGCGGCGCGTGTCGAAAGTAGGTGTAAGGTAAAAGAGTGGGTAACCTAAAACTGTAATTTGTGTGCCGCCATCTACATTTCACACATAAAATAATGTCAATGCTGCCATGCTTGAATTGTATACTAGATATATCATTGTTCCTGTGGTGTCCAAAAAAAGTCCATCAAATTACTTTGCTCTAGCCCGCGGGGAAGGGGTTGGAAAAAGTGTTGAAGTTCCAATCAAAAATTGTAGAGCTTTGAATATACACCAAAAAGGTTTTGGCACTTCAATATTTTATTTTGACAATCACTGACAGACGATATATTTTTTTATCTCTATAGAAACGCAATTTAATTATGGCACAAAAGGAATAGAGCGGTTGATTTATTGCACACGATTGGACTAGGTATACAATATATTTCTTGTTGTAATAATAGTATATTGTATACCTAGGCGGTACCCCGTGGACTGGGCTATCTATCGGGCGCGTCCCCAGGTGGCGGATAGGGGAACGGCCAAGGGACTGTCGCCGGTCCCTTGGTCAGTGGCAGAATAAGTAGGGTGAGGGGAGCTAAACCTCCCCAAAAGCCTTTGCTGAACATGCCACCGCGGACCAGCCTACCCAAGCTAAGGTGGAAGGAATCGTGCCGACAGCTGAATGGCCGCAGGGTATTATGCGGTCACGAACGATCCCCTTGGGGAACCGGGCGGAACCCCATTGTAATTAGCCTTCCTCTGGTAATGCGGGGCTCTGCCAGAGGTGACCAACCCTTCCCTTGCTACTCGTGGGAACACACATGGAAAAACCCAAAACAATACAAACAAAAACAAATCCCGAGGCTGGACAGAAGTGCTCACCTCAATCTAAAGTAGTGGCTGGGGATGGACAGAAATGGCCACCCCAAAATACTGCACAGAACGAGGCTGGACGCGGAAGATCACCTCGGGATAAAACACAAAGGCGGAAGCGCATTTGCGGCGCCGAAGCCAAAAGGAGGAAGAGAGCGAGGGAATCAGGGGTGGCAGCAACTATAAGTGCTCTCCCCTCCTCCGTCACTCCACCTCCAAAAGCAAAGGCACTCCCTGCGGCGGGCGCCAAGAGCTCCGCCTTGAATAAAGGCAAGGAACAGGCTGCCCCTGCAGGAAAGCGCCTTCACCAGAGCACCTCCACGGAGGGGACTCCGCGAAGGCTGAAGAAGCCGCGTACCGACAGAAATGTCGCTGCCCCTTCTAAGACCTTTGCGGATGCCGCCTTGAGACACCTCAAGGTTGCTATAATAGATGAAACTAACCCGTACGGTAAGATTACTTCAGAACGGGAAAGAATCATAAAAAACCAACTGCTAGAGGAACTGGACAAGATCATCTTCTCCGCCTCCAGCAGCAACAGCAAAACGCCCACGTTTAAATCGTGGACATACTCTGGTGAAATCATCAGAGTGGTCTGCGATGATGACGGGACGTTAGAGTGGCTGAAAAAAGCCACAAAAAACCTCAAGCCGTGGGAGGAAGCATCACTGGCGGTCGTCAGCGTGGATGGGCTCCCTAAGCTGACCAAGGCCTCGCTCTGGATCCCGGAGGACGTCCACAAGACGACATCCGGGGAAAAGGAGAGGGTGCTTGGTCGGCTTAGGGCGCAGAACCCTGATCTGACGGTGGCGAGATGGTGCACTTTCCACCATGAGGTTAAGGTGAACCCAGGAGGACACCTCTTCGTCTTCGGGATCGGAGACAAAGATATGGCGGTCCTCAAGAAGAAGTCGATGAGGATGAGCTATGCGTTCACCTCATTGACCATCAGGGTTTCAAGGAAGGAAACAGGGGGTACCTCTGAAGACCCGAGGTCCTTGGTAGACGAGCCACCTAAAGTGGATACTGACTCCAAGGCCACCACGGGTTCCGGAAAGGACGTCGAATCAGTCGATGACCTGACGGAGGAGGTACCCGAAAACAGCGAGGTCACCTCTCCCCTAGCGGAGGAGCGGATGGACCTCTAAAGAAAACCAACCTAACCAACCTACTCATGGGCAAGGACGTTGGAAAAAAGGTAAATATCATACAATGCAACCTCCAACACAAAAAGGCAGCAACGGCAACACTATGTCGGCACCTTGATGTATTGGAGGATGCAATAGCTTTGATCCAGGAGCCCTGGATAATAAAGACCAAAATTACTGGTTTTAGTAGTCTAAAGGGTCAAATTTTCAGCCTACCAAGCAATCAGCAACCTAGGACAGCAGTTTACGTCCCAAGGAAATACAGAGCTTCTCCAATGGCACAATTCTGCACCTCAGACCTCACTGCGGTTAAAGTGGAATGTCCAGATGGAAGAGGCAAATATACGGCGTTGGTACTTGCATCGTTGTACCTACCTTCAGATGCAGCCACCCTACCACCGACTAAAGAGACGGAGGTACTAGTGGATCACTGCCTCAACCAAAGAGTGGAGCTGATATTGGGTTGTGACTCAAACTCCCACCACTTGAGCTGGGGCAGCAAGGATATCAACGCCCGAGGTAAGTCTCTTTATGAATATATAATTAAGAAAGATCTAACAATCTTAAACAGAGGCACGGAGCCGACATTCATTAACGCTCGTAGCCAAACATTAATAGATATTACGCTGGCGACAACCAAAATATCAAACCAAATTAAGGACTGGCAAGTGTCAGATCATATCTCTATGTCAGACCACCGCTGGCTGACCTACACGGTAAGCCAGGATCTCAGGACCACTGTAAAATCTCGCGACCCGAAGAGGACGGATGTAGCTCTCTACAATCGACTCTTAAAAGGTGCTCTGCGGGAAACAGAGGTCCTGACTCCTAGCAATAATGAGGAACTGGAAAGGTACACAGTATCTATCCAAAACAAAATGGACATTGCCTATAAGGAATCCTGTCCGATGAGGATGGTTCAGACAGGTGGCACGACCAATAGCTGGTGGTGCCCTGAACTGGAACACCTCAGAAAGACAGCGAGAACGACCTTTAACAAGGCAAAACGAACAACACTCGAAGAGGACTGGGGAATATACAAAGCCAACCTCAAGGAGTTCAAAAAAGTCTGCAGACAAAAGCAAAGAGAGGCCTGGAGAGCCTATTGTGAGGCAGTCGAAGACTTCCCACAGGTTTCTAGGCTACAGAAGGCGCTCTCAAACGACCAACATAAGAGTATCGGCATCCTTACAAGGGAAAATGGCGACAAGGCAGCCAACCTTCAAGAGAGCGCTGAGATTCTTATGCAAACTCACTTCCCAGGTTCTGTCTTTCCTGGAACGTCAAACTGGATGGAAGTACCAACAACACCCTCACAATACGACTGGCAATTTGCTAGTTCAGTAATTGACGAGGACAAGATAAGGTGGGCCATATCGGGCTTTTCCCCCTTCAAGTCACCAGGACCTGACGGAATAAGACCAGCCCTACTTCAATGGGGGATGGATATTCTTATGCCGCACCTGGTTGGAATTTTCAGAGCCTCTTTGGCTCTGAGATATATTCCCCGTAAGTGGAGAGAAGTACGAGTGGTATTCATACCAAAACCAGGTAGGATGGATTACACCTTACCAAAAGCATTCCGACCAATTAGTCTCACATCGTTCTTTTTAAAAACAATGGAGAGGTTATGCGAGCGGTACATAAGAGATGAAGTGCTAGTTCACCACCCACTTCATCCAAATCAGCATGCATATACTCCGGGAAGGTCCACTGATTCGGCCCTTCACCAAGTGGTTGGCAGAATCGAAAGATCATTGGATAACAAAGAATCCACCCTGGGTATATTCATAGACATAGAGGGAGCGTTTGATAAAACAACCTTTCCAACAATTACCCAGCAACTCAACTCCAGGAATGTACCTCTGGTAGTAGGAGAATGGATACTCAAGATGCTCTCTAGTAGAGCAATAAGTATCAATGTAGAAGACATCACAGTAAGAGGACTGGTCATGAGGGGATGTCCGCAAGGAGGGGTCTTATCACCCCTTCTGTGGAACATAGTCCTGGACACCCTGATTAATCACCTCAACAACAATGGAATCTACACAATTGCATACGCAGATGACATAGTTATTTTGCAGACAGGCAAATTTGTGAACACACTGTGCGATAGAGCGCAGGATGGGCTCAAATTAATTGAAACATGGTGTAAGGAACACTCACTTTCGATCAATCCCAGGAAGACTGAGATGGTCCTTTTTACCAGGAAAAGGAGTTTATCGGGTTTAAAATCCCCCGAAATCTTCAAAAGCAAACTAAACTTTTCGGAAGAGGTGAAATACCTTGGTATTACCCTCGACAGGAAACTAACATGGAACTCTCATCTACACAGCAGAGCAAAAAGAGCATATGTGGCTTATGAACAGTGTCGGAGAACAGTGGGACGCACATGGGGGCTGTCACCCCGAGTGGTCTCCTGGATCTACACTGCAATAATAAGACCTATGTTAACGTATGGAGCAATTGCATGGGGACCGAAGGTTCTACAAGCAACGGCCATTCAAAAACTATATCAAATACAGCGAATGGCCTGTTTAAACATAACAGGAGCCATGAGAACAACACCAACCGCAGCAATGGAGCTTATTACTGGTCTGACCCCTCTGGACCTGTATGTCAAGGAGGTTGCGTTGATGGCCATGGTACGATTGCGCAAGGCTGGTGTAAACCCCGAAGTAGGAGTGGGCAATTTGCGGTTAAGCCTATGGCAGGAAGCGCTTACTGCGCTACCTCTGCTGCAGGCAGCCAATGATGCAATTAAACCCAGATTTTTGTTTAATAAACCCTACAAAATACAAATAAAACACAACACAGAGCCAGATGCTGCAGATGCAATACGCATTTATACAGATGGTTCAAAAATGAATGAAGGCTCAGGATGTGGAGTTTACTCGAGAGCACTAAGCCTAAGGATCAAGTGGGGAATGGGAAACAATACCAGCGTAGTTCAAACAGAACTGGCTGGTATCTCAATTGCCACAAAAGAACTAATCAGAAAAGGAATTTCTGACAAAAACATAATAATCTGCACTGATAGTAGACAAGCCCTATTAGCCTTGAACAGACAACGTGTTATATCAAGACTAGTACTAGAGTGCCACCAAGATTTAGCTAACGCCTCGGCAGATAACAATATTATCCTGAGGTGGGTTAAAGGGCACGACAGGAGTAAAGGAAATCGCATTGCTGATTCTCTAGCCAGGGAAGCCGCTGGACTGAAAATTCTTGGACCCAGTGACACCTACGGCCTGACGAATTCGACAATTGCGGAACTAGCCAAACGTTACACCCATGCTCAATCCCTTGAGAGATGGGAGGCAATCAAAGGATGCAGTTTTGCCAGGATCACCCTGGGCGACCCTGGGAAGATGGCGCCGAAAAAATACTTGGCGATGACCAGAAGAAACCTACGTATAACAGTGGGATTCCTGACTGGCCACTGTCAACTAAGGAAACACCTCCATACTATGGGGCTAGTGGACACATCTCTATGCAGGATGTGTGAACAGGAAGATGAGACTGTCAGGCATGTCCTATGCGAGTGTCCGGAGTTATCGTCGATAAGAGAGTGTGTGTTCGGTGAGTCTTGGCCTACACCTGCCGATATAAAGGAGATGTCTCCTGGTGACCTGTTCACCTTCCTGAGAAGGACAGGATGGACGATGACCTAGGAGGACAACTCCTCGGGAGGATGTACAATGGGTCATATGTGGCCTAAGTGCTGTGAGCCTACACTCACCCTCCCTACTCTACAGATACAGAGACCTAGGCGGTACAGTGACATTTTTCAGGCCGAAAGAAGATATGGATAGACGAGGCACAGCCGAGCCTGGCCACTTCTTGAGGCCTAAAAAAGCACTTTACTGCCGGGCTTTACACATAATTTTTTATCCTACACAATAATTATTGGTAATATTATTTTTATAAAAATTTTATTTCATAATATGAAATTCATTACCGTTTTTATCCTACACAATAATTGTTACATTATTTTATCTGATTCAGGTTCCATAACTGACAAGTTAAACTTCAAACAAATATCGAAATACGACAACTTATGATTGTATTTCCATTAGACATTGACAACGGCTAACCATTTATTTTTATACTGACGTTTAATGGTGTTGTTTATTTTAAGCGATTCGTTTTTGTTTCTTCTGAATATGATGTGATTGAAATCGCTTAAGTATGCTATTTTACGTGGGATATCAATCAAATTAGCGTTTTTTATTTAATTTGCCAACTAGCCCGGAAACGTAAAATTTATTTTTCCTCCTAGGCATAGAAAGTGTTATTTTCTCGCCTCCGTAAAGCTGGTAAAATTCAACTTTCTCATAGTGTAGGATAAAAATACATTTTTATGCAGCAGCGACGGGTCGAGATGAAATTTCAACAGTGGCAGTTAGAGGAAAAGAAAGAGTTCGAATCGAAACTCGAAATTTCCTTTATCTAAAGACAAAAATAGAAGGGTAATTCGATAAAAATTAATGTTTTATTTTGGAGTGACTAATGCGACAAGCAATTTAGTAAAAATTTGGGAGGAAGTGACTAATGAGCTACAAAAATTAACCAAATAAAATAGTTTTTGAAATGAAAAACGTAACAGGCTAAACAGCATGTTACAAACTCCAAAACCTAATGAGAATGGAAATATTGAATATATTTGATTCCTCATTATACTTATGTCCACCATTTAGGATACATCCTATATTCGACGCTTCATTAGTCTAACATAGTTTGTGTTCAATATATTTATGTTAGAACAGAAATCCTAGATACACTACCTCTCCACCCACATCAGCATGATTACCGGGCTGGCAGATCTACGGAGACTGCACTGATGAAGGATAGCCGGAGTGCCTTATACAACCAGGAAACTGTAGTATGTGCGTTTTTGTACATGGAAGGAGCTTAAGAGAATACTTCACAGGAGGCTGTCGAAAGAGTATTGAATAGAAGACTACTAGAGTAGCTGAGACCAGGACGAGTGAAGACATCGTCTACATCTGCACAACCAGGGGATGTCCACAAGGAGAAGAAGCATTCCAGCTAATGTGAAGTCTGACAGTAAACGAACTCCTTTGTGGTTTGATTGACTTCGGAATATCCTGCCAAGAATATGCCGATGACATTGTCATATTACAGCCAGGAGAAAGTTCGGAAATACCCTTTGCGACATCGTACAAAGGGATATGAACTATACAAATAACTGATGTAGGCAAGTGGGACTCAACATAAACACCACCAAAACCTTTAATAAAAAAAAACACAAACTCCAAAACCGTTAAACTTGATGGGAACGAGGACGTCAAATATCTAAGTCTGACTCTAGACAGTGAACTTATGTGGAACTCACACGGAATTAAGCAGCAAGAAAGAATGGTATCCCAACATCAATACAATACTTGAAAAAAACGCCATTAATGTTAGAAAGAAATATTCAAGATCGCCAGATTTGTTTATGTGATCTCTCTGTATAATGTTTTTATTGTTTTAAGAAATAGTTAGTTGTCTGTCAAGTTTTGACAATAAAAGTAATTTTTGCAGTTTACGTTTCCGAAAAGTATTTTATTAGTAAAATTAGGCTGTTCTTCCATCTTAAAACCGTTAGGTTATGGACCCAGTAGTTGTTTAAGACAGTCTGTGTAAAAAGTGAAGCGGAAACATAAGGCTGCAGTAAAACCATACCGTAATGGAATCGTCCTCAGACAATTCAAGATTTGGAATTGCCAAATTGAATAACAGTAATTATCAACCATGGAAATTCAAAATGAAGATGATGTTGATCAGAGAGGGAACATGGAAGGTTGTCGACAAACCAAAACCAGAGACTTCAGATGATAATTGGTCAAGTTTGGATGAGAAAGCACAGAGTTCTATATCCTTATCAGTAGAAAATAACCAAATAATCCACATCTGTAATTGCACATCAGCTAAGGATATGTGGGATATTTTACAAAAGATTCACGAAAGAGCGAATTTATCCAATAAGCTTAATTTACTGAGAAAATTATACCAAGCCAAACTTGAACCTGGACAAATATGTCGGAATACATAAGAACAGCTCTGGAAATGGTCGAAATGTTAAGAGGTATCGGTGAAGAGATAAAATACTTTCACGTAGCAGCACTTTTATTGGGTGGTCTCCCAGAAAAATTCGAAACTTTAGTTACAGCACTAGATGCTAGACCCGACGATGAACTCACTCTAGAATATGTGAAAGGAAAATTAATGGATGAGTTCAATAGAAAGCAAGTAAACGGCAGTGAAAGAGGTAGAGAAACTGCATTGAAGACATATAACAAGCAGAAGAAAGAGACAGCAAGTAGATTCGATAAGGAAAGTTTCATCTGTAAAAAGAAGGGTCATATTCAGAAATACTGTTATTTCCGTAACAAGAATATTCAAAGAAGCAATGAAAAGACTCAGAAAAATGACTCAGAATTCTGTTTTTGTGAAGGTAACCGAAATTCGAACGAATGGTACATCGATTCTGGTGCTTCTATTATATGACAAGCAACAAAAATTTTTTCGTTAACCTCCGATGTGCCGATGGAAATAAAATTTTTGTTGCGAATGGTCAAGAAATGGTATGTTCAGGAATTGGAGATTGATACCTTAAATGTCAAGTCGATGAAACATGTCAAAATGTTCATGTCACAGACGTTTTATATGTTCCTCAATTACGAAGTAACCTATTATCAGTGAAGAGACTAACAGAAAAAGGATTCAACGTTGTTTTTGATCAACAACGTTGTTCAGTGAAAATGGGCGAGAAAATCATTGCTATGGGAATAATTGAGAATGGTATTTACAGATTATGTTTGAAGTCAGATGAGCGAGCAAATATAACAACACAAACTCGGCATGAAAATTGTATTCACGCATGGCATAAACGACTAGGTCATAAAAACCCGTTCGATATCAAAAGACTTGTGTCACATGATCTAGCCTCAGGAATAAAAATTGAAAATTGCAATGAAATTATGAATTGTGTGAATTGCGTAGAAGGTAAACTAACAAAGAAACCATTTTAAGAGAATTGTGACAAACGATCAAATCAATGTCTAGATTTGATACATTCTGATAATTGTGGTCCGATGAAAACAGAAACCCCAGGAAAGAAACGCTATTTTTTGACATTTATTGATGACCACTCCCGCTATACCATATTATACCTCTTACATTCCAAAGACGAATTATTTCAGAAATTTGAAGAATTCGTCTTATTGTCTTATCCCATTACTTTTTAAATATTGACGAAATTCATTTGATGCAAAAGGAGGTCCATTATCCGATACTATTTTAGTGGCTAAACCAAAAGTGGAAAATAATTTGTTTAAAATTTTAATTACGTTCTTTGCATCACTGACATTTGCTTTAAAAATTTCGGGCCATTTAGTGAAAGAATCTATCCATGGGTTATCTTCGTAAGGCCACGGATGTGAACTTACTTTTGGTGTGTTATTTTTCATTATCATTGTCGACTTTCGGCCACCAAAAATATGAACAAGCCATCGCCTTACATTTATTTATGCCTAAATGTGCCATATGAATTTGTTCAAGTAGAAACGATTTTAATTTTTCAGGTACCTACTACTACCCTGTAACCCCATAAAATACACCCATGTTCCAAATGTAACTCATCGCGTTTTGAAAAATAAGCCTTATATTCCTTCTCAATTTTAGACTTTTCTGGCCAACCATGTAAACAAAACCTATAAATAGAATCCAAAATTTTATCTTTTCTGGTAAATATTGCCACTTTCTTATAATCAATTGGAAGGTTTTCTTCTAAATAGAATTTGTCTGAATAATCGTATGTTGTTTCTTTGGTGTTCTTGAGAGGTAAACGAGACAATGCATCAGCGTGGTTTTTTTCTGTTGAAATATATTTTATCTCGTGATTATATGTAATTAAAATTATACTCCAACGTTGCATATTGCGGTATGCCTCTTTTACAATCTAAAATGTGTACCAAAGCCTTATTATCACATAACAGAGTAAAAAATCTACCAAACAGAAAATCATTGAATTTTTTTAAACTGAAAATTATAGCGGCTCCCTCTTTATCCATTTGACTATAAGATGTTTCTGCCGAAGAGAGGGTGCGTGAGGCGAAAGCAATTGGGCGTACGTCTCCATTTGGATATGCATGTGAAATTACACCCCCTACTGCAAATGAGCTGGCATCAACTGCTAATATTACCGGTAATTTACTATCATAATGTGCTAAAATTTTTGGTGATGCTATTTCCTTTTTTATTAACTCAAAAGCTTGATCTTGTTTTTCTCCCCAATACCATTTAGTATTCTTTTTTAGTAATAAATGCAGTGGGTATAATTTATCACTCAAAATTATTTATAAATTTTCCATAAAAATTCACCAATCCAAGAAAACATTTTAAACTGGTTATATCTGTAGGTTGTGGTGCCCTTAAAATAGCTTCAACCTTGTCATCAGAGGTTGATAAACCTTCTTTATTTATTGTATGCCACAAGAAATTTAGTTGTTCTTGGAAAAATAAACATTTGTTCAATTTTACCTTTAACCCACATTCTTTTTAAACGGTGAAAACAGTCATTAAATTATTTGAATGATCTTTAGAATTTATTCCGGTAATTAACATATCGTCCAAAAAAATGGCTACGTTTTCACAATTGCTAAAAGTACTATCAATAATCCTTTGAAAAATACCAGGACCAGGGCAAACGGTTCATTTTAAATAAACCCTTGTGGGTATTTGGAGTAGTTAGACTTTTTGAAGGCTCGTCCAGTTCCATTTGAGCATACGCCTGTGATAAGTATATTTTACTAAAGAAATTCCATTGTTCAAAGCGGCAAATAAATGTTCAATTTTTGGAATGGAATATGTATCCACATGTAAATTAGGGTTTAATGTTACTCGATAATCGCCACAAATTCTAATTTCCCCTGATTTTTTAAGCACTGGGACTATTGGAGTGGCCCAATAACTGTATTCTACCGGCGTTAATATTTCATTTTCTACCAAATTATTTATTTCTTCCTCAACTTTATCTTTTAGGGCTAATGGCAGGTTCCATGCTCTACAAAAAACGGGTTTAACATTTTCTTTTAAATGCAACTGCGCCTTACCTTACCTTACCTTATTGAAAATTTCACAAATATGCAAATCTATGAGTTTTGCTATGCCTGTGAAAAATCATACGGTGCTGCCATTTATATTCGGTCCCAAAATTCTAATGAGACATTGGTTAGACTTTCATGCGCAAAATCTAGAGTGGCTCTTCTGAAGTCTATATCGATAGCAAGATTGGAACTTTGTGGTGCTGTTTTATTAGCAAATTTATATAAAAAGGTCATATCTGCTCTTCCATCCCTATTAATTAAATCTAGTTATTTTTGGACGGATTCCACTATAGTATTGTTGTGGCTATTGTCCGAACCCTCAACTTGGGCTACATTTGTATGCAATAGAGTGCCAGAGGCTCAACAATTGACACCTGTAAACAGCTGGCATCGCATTCAATATCCTTCAAATATCGCTATCTTTTCTCGCGGTGTAACGCCAAAAACATATTAGATACGGCCCAGGGAAAATATTCCTGAAATAAAACCAAAAAAATTGTATAAACACTTGGGATATCTTTGTACACTCACTAAATTTCAAAGAATAATAGCTCTGCACTTAAGATTCATTAATAATTCTAAAGTACCATCGTCTTTACGAAAACATTGTATCATCTCTAGTGAAGAGATGATACAATGTTGGTTGTGAGATGTTGGTTCAAACGCGAGCTTTTTCTGAAGAAATATCTCTTCTCAAAACTTTGGGTCGATCAAAAACTGACAGTAAAATAGTATCATTAAATCCATTTGTTGATCAAAATGGAATATTGAGAGTAGGTGGGCACCTGGTTCATTCTTTTTTATCTTACGACCAAAAACACCCCATTCTATTGCCAAGCAGCCATCCCTTTACTTTACATGGGCATGCAGGACCTCAACTTACTCTGTCAGTGATACGACGTGAATTGAATAATTATGTTCGTCGTTTTAGAGCCAAACCGAAAACCATCAACCAACAAATGGGTAATGTGTCTGTTTTTTGAGTATCACCACCTTAAATCTTTTCATTTTGAGGAATTGACTATGCAGGTCCTTTTCAAATTAAAAATGGCAAAACAAGAAATCGTAAAATTGTGAAAGGTTACATTTGTATTTTCGTATATTTAGCCTTAAAGATATAGAGCTTGTAAGTGATATAACCACGGATTGTTTTTTAAACGCCTTAAGAAGATATTTTTCAAGACGCGGATTATGTCGAAAAATCTATTCCGATAAAGAAAGTTACTTATTAGGCGCAAACAACGAACTCTGAAAAATAAATAAACTATTAAATATCGAATCTTTTCAAAATTATTTGAGTCATTATAATATTGAGTGGAATTTTATACCAGCCAACTTTCACCATATGGGCGGTATTTGGGAAGCGGCCATCCGTCCAGTCATATTCCACTTATAAAGTGTATCAACTAACTTGGTTTTTCTTTGAAGAATTCTACACGTTACTGACACAGGTTGAATCAATATTAAACTCTCGACCCCTAATTCCTTTGTGGTCAGACCATCCTAATGACCTAAAAGTCCTCACCCCCGTACATTTTTTTAATTGGGGAAGCTTTAATAGCTGTTCCTGACTTGAACTTGGAAAACGTTCCGATAAGTCGTCAAGTCGTTTATCAAGGTATCTACATGTATGCCGCATGTCTCAGCAGATTTGGAAAAGATGGTCTAACGACTATTTACACATGTCACAGCAGAGTTAGAGAGTAAGTGACGATCCCGTTATTGGTCGGCGCTATAGTGCTTCTGAAGGAAGACAATACCACCCCACTTAATTGGCCGCTAGGCAGAATCACTGCCTTGCATCCGGGACCTGACGGATTAGTTAGGGTGGTTAGTGTGAAGTTGCGAAATACTATATTGAAGCGGTTGGTAGTGAAGGTATGTTTATTACCAATAGAAACAATAGTCTGAGCTCAAGTGTATTGAACTTTGTTTAAAACTTTCAAAAGTTACAGTCCATTTTTTATTGAAATTATTTTCTGCTAGAAATCAATTTTCCATTGCTTTTTGTATTTAATATGTTGAAACGCCAAGGTTTTAAGGCCGGCGATATGTTTGATGACTTTTATTGAATTTATAATATTTGAATATCTGTTTTAAGATAGAATAACTTGAGAAAAATTTTTATGGTTGTCTGTGTCACTGGTACTTTTGACGCATTGATTTTGATTTAGAATTTAAGACATGTAAACTTATGTATATGTGTGCAATGTGTAGAAACTAGTAAGAGTTAATTAAAATAGTTAATCCCAAAAGAGGCAGTTTCTGTGTATATTCACATCCACAAGCAACCAAACTACAACTTAAAAAATTATAGAAAGAATTGGTCTTTGTGTGGAATGTTGAGAATATTGTTGATGCTGTCACATTATTTATAGAGTTGTTTTTCAACCAGGGGCAATGTTTTTACTTTTTAGACAATATGTTTCAACTTTTTCAAGAAGACGTCAATGGTTAAACTGTCTAAGTTTATAGCAGTATCTGTAGTGAAAAAATGTGTAGAATGGTTGGAATTGTGGTAGTTTTTTGCAAAAAGAACGCTGGTGTCTCCTGGAATTACGTAATTTGAAGTTGTAGGCTGTATAAGATGGTAGAGCGTTCCAATGACTTGACTTCCATTGAGGATTTTTCGAAAGAAGTTAAATGATGTTCCGAATTCGGAAAAAATGAATTTTATTGCTTTATGAATTATACGGAGGTATTAAACTCTGTTATTTGGAGATAATAGTTTATCACTTAAATCAATAGTTAGAATATTAAAAACAAAACTTGTAGTTAACGAATTCCTCTACAGTAAACATAACTCATATCACTCGACTGGTTATACGAATAACAAGATTTGAATAATCAGGAGTATAAATTATGAACGTTGATATGAATAAAAAAATAAGTAAGATGCCTGTTCCAATATTTGACCTAGGCAATGTCATATAAAGATATTTCCTGGTTAAATATGTAGTAGAATGTTGGTGCAGTTCAGAATCAAATAGTGTAGACATAATTTTGGCATCCAAATCCTGATAACGAAGGCTTCAGCTCAAGAGCTTTATTATTTCATTATTAAGGTCAAAATTATGTCAATACAAATAGAAATTATAATATGAGAGTAAGGAGTAGGCACACTTTTAATGAAATCTCGAAGTGAATATATTTTTGAGGTATTTAGCATGTAAAAATATATAGGTAGTAGGTCAACTGAGTATAACAGAAACTGGGATCAAACGAATTTATATATGCTACACCATAAAACTTTCTGCAGAGTGTTTTCTCTGTGATTGGAAATATTATTCTCTATCCTAGTTTCAAATCAGCAAAGTGATTGTATCGTCTTTTTTTCAAACGATATAAAATAAATAATAGTTCTATTAACATTGATTATAATATATTCTATGTTATATTTTAAGGAGCAGGAAGTAAAACCATCTTTTCAGATCTAAGCAACAAATAATAAATTTGCTCAATCTCCTTTTTCCGTGGTATTATATAATTTATTTAAAACCAATTTTTCTGACTCTCTAAATATTGTCTGTTCCAATAAATGATTTTCGGGAGAGACTACATCATGCAGAATCCGAATGATGAACTGATTGGAAATATGTGTAATAAAGTATTGAGAGTAATTGAGAAAGACAATTCTCGATTAAGACGTGGTAAGGTCCATGTGATTATTTCGAAAGTAATGACATACAATTTTCTGTTTTGACACTAGATTACATCATAACAACTTTTGGCACATATCAAGTTAAAATTGTATCATCCTACATTCAAGACAAATCAGATAAGAGGGATTACTAAACATTTATGTCAAGATTTGTTCTTATTCATTGTTACCTTCCAAAAAGTGGAGGAAAAAGCAACAGACGAACCTTTGCAAGAGAGAAGCTCCTGACTGCGATGCGTCACCAAGAAACGCACTTATTAGTGCAGCCCACTTTTCAGTGCAAAACACACACTTCAAGTGAGTACCTGAAGTGATTCACATATATGAGAAATACACTAACATCGTTCGTTTCCTATTTCGGGATGATGGACGCAGGTTTTCTGTGGCAATGATTGGAGCCTCGATACATAGCGGAAATTAATCATAAGGTGCTTCGGTGCTCAGCCACAGCTGTCCTTCCGTGACCGCCGATTCACTTTCTTTTCATTTAATCAAACCATAACGAATACTAAATCTCCCATAACAAAGTAGAATCAAAATTTCTGCAATATCCAATGGAGGATAATTTAAATTTCAATAGTAAAATCTTTCTCGAACAAAAAAAATAGTATAACCGGAAGTATACGTAACTTCGATATATATTGATATATCATCTAATCCCATCCTGTCCTGAAAATTTGAAGATTTGTTCACATTATTATTAAATGTCTAATTCAAGAAATGTTGAATGTTACTATATTGTAAAAATCACTGTTGGGTAATTTATTTATATCCTTGATAGTATCACACCTATTTTCCTTAATACCATTAAGTCTCGTATCCACGTCATTAAATCTCAACCTGTCTTAATTTTTTCGTGACTTATTATAAAAGTATCGAATAGGTATGCAATTTCACTGATAGCTACTCCGCGTCAACATCCAATTCGTTGAGAGTAGTAACGTATTTTAATAGTTTATATATTTTTATAAGGTGTTGCGAAGAAATTATGATAATTATTTGGCAAGTATTAGTTGTGATTTGTTTAACGAGAACAGCTGTTGCAACTTTCTGTTTCAATGAGAACTTAGTAGCAGTAGTTCAGGTAAGTGTATTGAAATATTATGCTGGTACTTAGATATACGGCGTGTTCCAATAAATTAGTTCCTATTTTAATTGGAATTCTCAATATCAGATTATTTCAAAAGTCTTTCGTTAAAAAAATTAAAATCTGCTTCCAAGGAGTTGATTTTACTCACATTAATTTTTATAAGCATCGTCTTTGTAAAGTAAATGTGAATAATGCACAAAATCACTTAAATATAACTAAAAACGGAGGTTGGCGTGCTATTAGACCATTCTCCATCCTCTTTCACTCAAATACAGACAAAAACACATAAGAATACTGAAAACAGTCTAAAACGATCGAAAACATACAGAGCAATGTTATTTCATCCAATAACTCTCAATTAAGTGTAATTCAATGTTCTTCGTGGCTAGCAATGGAAGTAGTTGTTGCTTCTTATTGAACGGACTGCTCTTCGAAAAGCGATTTTTGAATTTGTAAGGCGTTATAATAGTATTAAACTATTATCTTTGACATCTATTGATAACACGCTTCACTAAAATCACAATTATTATTTACAGGAAACTGTAATTAAGTAAATGAAGAGGAATTAACGTTGTCAGATAATATATTTTCTAACATTGTTAAGCTCACCACTCATACAACTGTTTTCCTGACATCTGTGAACTATTAGTTCGTGACGTTTTTATAAAGCTAGTTTGGAAATATCAGAAAAATACATAAACCTAAATTTATTAGTTAACATTAAAATAAAGCATTGCTAGAGAATATAATTAATTTGAACAACTTCATGTATTATGATAGTTACAAAAATTTTGATAGCCTACAACAAGTCAACATATCTGCTAAAACAAAAGAAAAACTAAAGTGACCGAGTAACAGTATTTTGCATTGGCAACAACTAAATGAGCTAGTTATTTATGCGCCGTGACTTGTGTTGTGATTAGATGTGTCGACCAGTATTTTTTTATTTCAAAAACTTTTGCTTTTATAATAAGTATATGTCGAACGACTATTATTCATTGGTTATTAATAAGAATTTCATTATGGAAACCATTTGAAACGACAGTTCGAGATGATAAATGGAAGAAAAGTTTTTTACAACTATCAATATTGAGATGAATACTCATCAGAGATTCATAAATGTATATACAAGGAAGCGGAAGGATTTGGAGCTTCTTGAACAGTTTCTGGCATGGATCGCCATATTGAACATTTGCGATGATACGAACAGCAATTTTTTGCAATGAAAAAACTTTTGAAGCATTTGTTGCTCCGACCCACAGTATAACACCATAGTTAAGATGACTATGAACGAGTGCAAAATAAACTATTCGTAGAATATTTTGACTCAAACAATTTCTAATCTGCTTTAAAGCGAATATTTGCGATGAGATCTTTGAGCATAATCAATCTATATGAGACGCCCAAGTTAACCGTGAATCTAAAGTTATTCCAAGCAGCTTCACTGGTTCAGAAGTTGGAATGAACTTGCTGGATGTAAACCGAATGTTCTAGGGACGCACCCTGCGTGAATAATGGCTATCATAAACTGCTCGTTTAATAATATACTATTATTCTAGTATTTTACAATTTAAATCAAGAGCTTACTGCACCTAAATTCAAATTTAAGCGGTGAAGTGTATCTGGAGATATTACAAAATGCAAATGAGCCGTTAATTCTTGAAATTCTGGAAGATAATCCAGATGAATTTGGCCATCTGGAAATAACATTTCAACAAGATGGTGCTCCTGCACATTATTATGGTGCAGTAAGACGTTACCTGGATGAAGAATATCGAGGTAGATGGATCAGCCGGCGAGGTCCTATAGAATGGCCACCTTGGTCACCAGATCTGACACCATTTGTTTTTTTTCTAAGGGGGTACTTGAAATCCAAGGTTTATACTACGGCACCAGATAGCATTGGCGTTTTGAAAGAAATAATTATTGAAGAATGCAATGCAATTTAAGCTAACACATTCGAACGAGTACGACAAAAGTTTACTAATAGGATGTATTACTGTCAGGAAGTAGACGGAGCATATTTTGAACACTTGCTATGAGAATCTATTGTTGATATTTGATTAATTAAATTTAAAAAAATAATTTCAATAATTTTGGTATTTATTGAATTTATCCGTCAAAATTTGTTTAAACCCAAACAAAATTAATATGGCTATACAGCCAATGTCAAAGCCTTTCAAACGAGATATCACTTGACATAAGGTCCTATTTAAAATTATTGGCCAGAGTGGCACTGTGACATCATCTATTACTATTACGTCACCTGTTACCATTCGTAGAGAAGTTTACAACACTTTATTTCCACACTCCAAATTTTATTGATGTAAGTGTAGCCGTTCAAAAGATACGAGGGGGGAGGAGACTTTTGAATAGCACTGTACATATATTACAAAACCACAATACTCCTGTTGAAATATATACCGACGGTTCCAAAAACGCTCAAGGAGTCGGAAGTGCTATAGTTGTGAAAGAACAAGCTTTTTGTTGGAAACACCCCTCTTGGACCAGTATATATTTCGCCAAACAATATGCAATTTTGGAGGCGTTGAAATTATAGAAAATAATAACATCACAAATGCAGCAATATGTTTTGACTCTCTTAGTGTCTTGAAAGCACTAACTAATAAAAAAACAACAGATACATCAACGAGCTACATGCAAGGCACTTTAAACAATCTTCAACACCAACAAATAAACATAATATTTGTCTGCATTCCCAGTCACATTGGGATAACAGGTAATTAAAGAGCTGACTTGGCTGCAAAAAGGGCAATACATGCAAAAGAACTTGCCTCCTTACAAAACTTGGGAGAAAAAGACATCAAGCAGAAAATGATTAATAAATGGCATATAGACTGGCAACTTGATAACAAATTTCTAAAAATAGCACAACCAAGAGTACAACCTAAACAAACTGGTTATCATTTAAAAAAACGAAAAGAGCAAGTCGTACTATCAAGATTTCGCCTAGGCCACTCACACTTAACATCACCGTACCTACTTCTGGGAAAAAACCCACCAATTTGTGAGTGTGGGAATCAATTATCAGTTAGACATTTATTACTTGACTGTACACTTCGTGTTGGAGCTCGTCAAATGATCGGATTGGGAAATGATCTGAAGTCCTGCTTTTCTTCACGTATCGATCAGAAGAAAGTCATAGACTTCTTAAAAATGAATAATCTTCATTTAAAAATATAAAAAAAGACCCACTTTTACTTGATAACGAACTTTTAGAAGTTTAGACGTTTAGTTATATTTGGATTTGTAACAGAAAGGTTCACAATTATCAAGTACGGACAGAGGAAAGGCTAATGACCATAACAGTCGACGCCTTGAAAAAAAAATAAAAAAAAAGAATAATAATAATAATAACAAGAACTACCTCTTAACTTTTCTTCACGTGAACATCTCTATTATAACTCCCCCTTTAGCTTAACTGAATTTGATAATGCTCTTTCTTGTTCTAAGCAATCATCCCCAGGACCTGACTCAATATGCTATGAAACGATTAATCGTCTACCATCTGATTTCAAAGCAGCGCTACTCAATTTATACAATAAAATATGGCGATCCAATATCCACCTTTTCCAGTGGAAAGAGGCGATAATTGTCCCCATTTTGAAAGAAGGAAGGGATCCTTTAATCCCCTCTAGTTATAGGCCCATAAGTCTCACATGCAGCATGGGAAAATACTGGAAAAAATGGTGAGCAGTAGACTAATCTGGTTGCTTAAATCACATGGATTTTTAGATGACCACCAGGCAGGATTTCGAAAGCATCGAAATCGCGAACATACTGTCGCTGTATTTTTCGACCTCGAAAAGGCTTACGATATGACATGGACGTATGGAATTATGAGAAAACTTTATGGCTGGGGATTCCGGGGCAACTTACCTCTGTTTATAGCTTCCTTTTTATCCGAAAGAACTTTCAGAGTGATAGTGGGCAACACTATGTCCTCGCTCAAACTCCTTGAAAATGGAATCCCGCAAGGCTCCACTTTGAGTGTAACACTCTTCGCTATCGCAGTCAACCAGATAGCTTCCTCGGTCGACCCAACAGTTGGAATTTGTTTAAATATGTGGATGATCTGACGATAGTTGCTTCTGAACCTACCGTCCTTAAATCAACTTCAAACCCATTTTCAGATGATCCACTAGTCAAGACAATATTATTTTTTATACATTACCTCTATAATATTGGTAAAAAGGTTAAGTTCATTTGGACACCAAGCCATGTCGGAATAATAGGCAACTAAAACGCGGATACAGCAGCTCGTGGCGCGGCTGAGAAAAAGACAGTCGACGTTATGGTTTTGAGGGCAGATGACATAAAAGGGGAATATAAATCTCTATTGGAAGGAATGTGGCTATAGGAATGGAATCGAGTGAACAACTGTCTGAAGTCAATAAAACCATCTGGTGGTTCTTGGCGACTACCAGAAGCACTGCCCAGGGCTGACAGAGTGAAGATTCACAGATTGAGATTCGGGCATACAAAATTAACGCATGCGTTTCTCCTAGAAGGACAAGATCCTCCGATATGCATCCGTTGTGGTGAATTGACCACAGTGTCTCATATCATATGCGAGTGTCCAGGATATGGAAATATGCGGCATAACATATTTGAACATCTCGCAGACAATTTCACGAACGCCAACAAAATTCAAAATTTATTAAAATACCTAAAATCAACTAACCTCTTCAATAAAATATGACTTTTGCAATATAAAACGATGAGCCTTTTGTTCTTCAAATTCTGGTGCTAATGATCACAGAAATCTATGCACCTAAATAAATAAAAAATAAATAATAATAATATGTAGCAATTGATTATATAAGACAGATAATGGAGTTAGCCACCTGTATCTCAAGGAACAATAAGCAAAATAGAAAAGCAGTTTTGCAAGCTTGGTCATGTAAGACAGATAGAAAAAGTAGCTGCCAATGCAGTAAGTGATGATGCGAAATTTGATATTGTGCTTGAGTTTCAAAACAACTCACATAATTCTTGTCGAAAAGCAGCCCAACTGTTTAACGTTAACAACACCTCAATATTTCGATATTAAAGGAAAGTAAAATGCATTCCTATGAAATTATGCCAACTCAGGAGCTCATTGAAGACGATTTCGATAGGAGTACGTATTTTTGTGAACAAATGCTGGCAATATTAGATAACAATGTGATCCAATGAGAAGATGTCTTGCTTTCTGATGAGAGCATTTACACTTGACGGTCATGTTAATCGTCATAATTGCCGATATTGGTCTAATTAGAATTATCACTGGATCAGAGAACATACGCAATATCCTGAAAAAGTTAATGTTTGGGAACAAATTGTTGGAAATCATATCGTGGGTCCCTTTTTCATTGATGGCTACTTGAATGGAGATGTATTTTTAGAACTGCTCCAAAATAATGTCGTACCAACTTTGATAAATTTATATCCTGATCCAGCAAACACACAAGCTCCTGCCAATACAATATGGTTTCACCAAGATGGAACACAGCCCCATTACCAAATCAATGTCCGGCAGTACCTGAACCAAATTTTCCCAAATTGGTTGATCGTTAGAATAGCCAGCACGATCTCCTGATCTGGCGCCATTAGACTACTTTTTGTGGGGATATGTCAAAAGTATTGTATACAAAACTAGACCCCTCAACTGAGATGACTTAACCCTTAGCCACCGTAGTGCAAATACTGTAACGCTTTCACCGTGGTGCGGTCTTGGTGACCGCACCTAATTAACAACAACTAATTAACAAAAATATTTTTTTTTACCTAATGGGAACACTTTTATTGGATCGGGTGTAGCTTGAAGTAACAATAAAAATTTTGCCTCACTTGGTTTATTTTTAAAACCTACACTGAAAAAAAAAACAACCGCAAAAGTTCAATTTCGCTCCATTTTTGACAGAAAGGGCAGAATTTTTTTTACAAAATTCTATCCAAAAATAATAACAAATTCTCAAAAATAAATGGACAGGTAATTAAAATAACCAATAATATAAGAAATAACCTAGAAAGAAATAAAAAAACGCAAATGGTATAATAGTCACAGATTGTGTTTACAGTTTTTACAAATTTTTTACGCACATTCTAAACAGGTAGGCTTATGACAAATTTTGCACAAATAAAAAGTTTTTCTTTTGATTCTTGGTGGACAGGTGTAACACGTTTTACGTTTTTCAAGTTTATCTTCTGGAATCTCCGCCTCCTCAGGGTCAGGAAGAGATAGGATTCTACGAATTGTAGCTCGAAGGTCACATTTTAATTTTTTGTTTTTTGCACGTCTATAAAGTTGTGGTCTTACTAATTCATCCGCAAGTACTTTCAGAAAATCTGCTTTTTGTATTTTTAGATTGTCTTTGACACACTGATGAACGACATGTCCATTGACACCAGCAAATAATGCCATGGACCATCTTTGGGTTCGACGACTAGTTGAATGTTTGGCGCATTTTTTATCAAGTGCGACAACTCCTCCCTTAGTTGAATTATAGAACGATAAAATTTCTGGTTTTCCCACATCCTCATCGAAGCTTGGTGTTTGATGCATCGAAGATATCAACAGGACTACCTTGTTTTTCTTGGGTACATAGGGAACTAAGGTGGTATTTTTGGTGAACCCATATAAAGCTGAATCAACTTCTTTTTTGTGTGTGTTAAGAAGAATGGTGGTATTTCTCGCTTGTTTTTCTTGATGGTTCCGACATATGTTAGTCCTTTTTCTCTTAATTTGTCTGATAATTCCAACGACGAAAACCAGTTGTCCGCAGTAATGTTCCTATTCGTGTTCTGTATGGGTTTGGAGAGTCTCATAACAGATTGCGTCGGTTTGGAAAGCCTTTTCTCTCCTTCTGTAAGACCTATGCCATCAGAGTCCTTTCCACAATATAGGTAGCCATTATAAAAATAATGATTCCTAGCGTCGGTTAGACACATCATCTTCAAGCCATATTTGCACGGCTTATTTGGCATATACATTTTATATTTGCATCTACCTCTGAAATAAATAAGCATTTCATCAATAGTCATATTGACACCAGGTGAGTAGACACTTTGAGAGTTGAACACAAATTTGTAAAAAACTTCTGAAATTGGTGCCAGCAAATCATTCTGTCTCCGTTCAGCTCTATCAGTAGGATTATCGAAGCGCAAAGCAATAAGTAAAGTTGCAAATCTATTTCTGCTCATCACACACCGAAAAATTTCACGACCTGTTCCGTCAGTAGTAAAAATTCTTTCAACTTTTTCATGGTTGGAATTGAATGCAGCGGTATAGTACAATAATCCGATAAAAGCTCTTAGCTCAATTATGTCTAAATCTTGCAGTTCGGATCTCTGAATATTTTTGTACTTCATTATGATGCTTTGTAATTTCAAATTTGTCCATTGTAATACAACTTGTAGCAAGTCGTCTGTAAATAAGAGATTCCAGCACGTCACTGGATCAGCTTTATTTCCTAACGCGGTCCACCGTCGCAAGCCTGGAAGTTGCATAATGATATTGTGCTTTTGGGTTATCGTACGAGAGACAAAACTTTGCGCCGACCACTTGTAGCGATTTTTCCCATAATAGGTTTTCACATTAGTGTTGTAATTAGTTTCAGTTTCGTCCGGATGTTCGTTAGTTTATTCCATTTCTTCTGTTTCTTCTCTATCACTAAGGTCAATTTCTGAGTCTGTTTCATGTTCACTTTCTTCATAGAAGTCCACATTTACACTCTCTTGGTCACTGATATCTTCACCTTCTGCCTTTTCATTCCAAGCCAATAAAGTGGTCTCATAATCAGCATCACCCAGCCGAACCCGTTTTGATGTGGTAGGATTTCTACTCATCATTTCGTATAAAAAGCTCAACTCAAATACTTGCTTATGCACCGTAGTCCGGTCACTGTGACCGCTTCGTAAATTTAGCCGTGTTTATATTGCACACCGGTACAAGTACAGACTTCAACAATTCACAACGTACTAACAATGCATGCCTGGAAAGGTAACGAGAATAAAGTTCCTTGAAATTGAAGGGGGGATAAGATAAACAGATACTAAAATTCGCGGCGGTCACTGAGACCGCACTACGGTGGCTTGTAACGAGTTATTTTTGGTGTCACTCATTTAGGGTTTAATTTTATTGTTTTTTTTCCGTAACTATATAACTCGTTACTTATTTTCCGAATAGATCTTTTTTATATTACCGTTATATTTTTAAGTATTAGTCCGGAGGTACACAATTTCAAATTCTATCAAATTTAGTAGTTTGAACAATTTAAAATTTTCTAACCGAAAAGGACGTCTGGTATATATACCTTTGAATTAATTCCGAGAGACATTCAGTATATGGCAAACTTTTTGTTAAACATAAATAAAGTTTAACACCTATAATGAGAATATAAAAATGAAGATTTTGAAATTTTCGGGAGAGTGATCGAGAGTAATCAGAAGAGAGTGATCGTGAGTAATCAGAAGAGAGTGATCGTGAGTAATCAGAGGAAAGTGATCGGGAGTAATTAGTAAAGAGGAGAAAGACGAGATTGAAACCGAAACGAGCTACCGCGTAGTTTTTTTCCGTAAAGATAGTGTCCGGAGTATTGAAAAGTGTGTGATTTCGAAAGGTAAAATATTTTATTAATACACTAAATTCGAAATTGTCGTACCGCCGTTGAGATATTTTACGCAGTGTAAATTTTATCTGGAAAATTTTCCTTTCCGTTTTTTTCGAAGAAGTTTATTTATTGATTGTTCAAATAGTTTTAAGAATAAAAGTTTATAGTTGAAGGAGATTTGCCGTAGAATTTTATTTTATTACCACCGTGAATATTTTCTTGTTCGCCGGTTCTATATTGAGTTTCCAATTTTTTTTCTTCACTGGTCGTTAATATTCACTTAAGATTTATGTGAATTGGGACATTTTCATTTTATTCCGGTTGATTTTGTTTCTACTCTGTGTGTCAAAATTCGGGTACAAATCTTTTATACATTTTTTTTTGTTGTTGTGCAATAATAGTTTGCCGGTTTATTTTAGATTCAAGGGATAATCAGACTTGGAAGTGGCCTAGCCATAATTTGTTTGATTACCTGGCAGATTTAAATCGTTTCTTTCCATTTCCGTGGTACAATTCTTTTACATTTTTTTTGAAATAATAGTTTGCCGATTTATTTTAGATTCAAGGGATAATCAGACTTGGAAGTGGCCTAGCCATAATTTGTTTGATTACCTGGCAGATTTAAATCGTTTCTTTCCATTACCGTGGTACAATTCTTTTACATTTTTTTTTTGAAATAATAGTTTGCCGGTTTATTTTAGATTCAAGGGATAATCAGACTTGGAAGTGGCCTAGCCATAATTTGTTTGATTACCTGGCAGATTTAAATCGTTTCTTTCCATTACCGTGGTACAATTCTTTTACATTTTTTTTTTTGAAATAATAGTTTGCCGGTTTATTTTAGATTCAAGGGATAATCAGACTTGGAAGTGGCCTAGCCATAATTTGTTTGATTACCCGGCAGATTTAACTCGTTTTTATCAGCTCCGTGATACAATCCTTTTATAATTTTTTTTTTAACTCGTTGGAATAATAGTTTGCCGGTTTTCTTTAAATTCAAGGGCTAATCAGACTTGGAAGTGGCCTAGCCATAATTTGTTTGATTACCCGGCAGATTTAAACCATTTTCGACTCGTGTAACAATAGTAGTTTTCCGTTGTGTTGATAACCTTGCCGGCTCTGACCGTTACGTACGCTACGTTCTTTTCCCCGTTTTCTTTTGCTCGTACCTAGAGGAGTATCCATAAAATCGACCACAGAGTAGTAATAGCAATTTGGTAGTTAGTAGTTAAAATAGCTCAACAAGACCCCTGGAATTCGCCGTAACCTCCATCTGAGGCTATCTGGAACTCTTGACGATAAGTGTCAAGGGGCCGTGGAGCAAACCACGATAAAAATCTGGCGCCCGAGCATTCCGATTAATTATTTAACATCAAGGGTGTCCATAGTGACGTGTAGAGGTAGTAAACTACGTTACAGGCTAAGGGTTAAAAAGATGAATCACGCTTGCGATTAGATCAGTTACTCCTGAGATGTTCAGTAACGTTAGAGGACATTTTTATACCAGTTTACCATGTTGTCAAGACGTTCGCGGAGAGCACACATTTCCTACATTGACAATGAACTTTTTTGGTTTTTTTTTCACATTATCAAGAAATAATCAGTGTTACTTACTAGGTTTTTAGTGTAATGTAGCGAGTTTGTGAAATAAAATAATTTTTTTTACACGCTTTTTATTAGCTTCACTTGTATGTTTGTCTGTTTGTATGTCTGTATGTAACTCTCCGCGGCTTCTGGCACTGAACGAATTCGATGTCGACATTCAGTAATTAGCGTATCAATTTATTAACTCAATTTATCGTTATCTGTCAATGACCTTCAGTCGAAACATATTTTAATAGTTTGCTGTGGATTTGTTTCTAGTTTTTTTGCCGTAAATATATTTTTAACTTGATTCTCATTATTACCTATTAGTAAATTTATCGAAGTAGTTCTTATCGGTTATAATTGATTTCTTTTGATTTAAGATTTAAAAACTAAATATCTTGATTATGCAGTGGCGTATCTGCATTTTTTGTCAAAAATGTTTTTGCCTTTTCTATATCTTTAGATTATGTATCATAAGTACCTAAATTTTTTTCAGTACCTATGCACTCGTCAAGACTGGATTGGTTATCGAAGTAATAACTGTTAATTTTCTCTTCAAGTCGGAGCTAATTTTACAACTCTCCGCCCTCTGTTAGAAATTCGATATACTATCTGCATCAACATTAAGTTTTAGAATTTCACACCTCAAATTTTATTGCGTTGTTGAAGAATAATTTTACGTTCATGCACCCTCTGCTGGAAATTAATAATACTATCAACGAGAACTTAAAGAAAAAATCTATAGACAATAAATCGAACTAACAAAGTTAAAAATAAATAAAGTTTAAAAGAACTAAAAAAACACGCTTTTAAAGAATGTTGGACTAAAAAGTTGACAATAATTTTAAAAATTAAATTATGACAATAGTACATAAACAATACTAGTTTAATTGAGGGAAATGCGTGGAGCGCTTTGTGCTTATCGTATATCAAGCGCCCCACGCTTTTCCCTCAATTAAACTAGTATTGTTTATGTACTATCTTCATAATTTAATTTTCTAAATTATTTTTAACTTTTTAGTCCAACATTCTTTAAAAGCGTGTTTTTTTAGTTTTTTTGAACTATATTTATTAATGTTAATTTTTGTAATAAATCTGAAAACACTCAATATTTCCGAAACAGTTGGAGATCGTTATGAGACATTGTACATGAATTATGTCTAGACTTTTCTGAAGAATCCAAAAAATAAGTAATATACAGGAGGTTGCATTTAAAATAAGAAAGTTGGTATCGGCAACTGTCACATGACACTCGCTATGTAATTTTTTTTAATGCGCATTTAAAAATACAAATCGACGTGTCCAATTTATTCCATTTGGCTGTTTCACACTATAGCTATACATATAAATGTAGAATTGTCCTATCGTTCAAATGGTATGGACTATCTTGACTTTCTGCGAATATTCATTAAATTAAATTATACTTATTACTTTTTATATACAGAACTTTCACATTATAGTTGTACAGCTATGTTCAAGAGAATTGTGCGTTAGTTTTTCATTCAAAAGTTATCACATTATATCATTTTTATTTTTCTCCCGTCTTTTTATTCCAATATTCATTATTCAATAGTTAGCGACAGATTGTGGAACCATAGAGAGTATTTTAATAAAATAAAATAAAAGCTTCAGGTATTAGAAAGTCGCCATTTCCTTACCTTGTTTTTCATGCAGTCGGTTTGTTCTTCCATATTGTTATATTTTTCCACATCTACCTTCTTTGTATCGGGCGCCATTATAAAATTTTATAGACTACGCCACTCTCACAATTATTGAGATGAATATTATGATCTCTCATAAGAACTGCACATACACACGGTGAATCACAACTATTGAGACATCTAGGGGCGGCTTATTTTGTCCAAAATATGTCGATAGGACCAAATATGTCTCAATAAAATATTGCTGTGGAAAAAGATACAGTGCATTGAAATCAAATTCTGTTTCATTATTTGCTAATAATTTCACTGTTAATTATTATAAATTGTTTCCATCAAATATATATTAATTATATCCAAATAAAAATAATATAAAGTGAAAAAGTTATTATGAGAATCTCAATAGTGGGTATATCCATGCCAAAATAATCCGCTCTTAGCGTATGTCCCAATAGTAATGACGTAAATACATAGATACATGCTTTTGGAAAGCATAATCCGAGATAATCGGATAAAAATGAATGGATTATTGACTAATAATATTATCAAGTGGGAAATAAATATCCAGTTGTAGTAGTGGAGCTTATTGAATTTTTTTTATTTTCAGTTATTTCGGCATGGACACAGAACACCAACTGAGTTTTATACTAATGATCCATATAAGGATGAAATATATTGGGGAGGTCTTGGCAGAGGCCAGTTAACAAGGGTGAGTACATTTATGAAGAAAGCACTTTGGAGAATTATACTTAAAACTATCTATCGAAAACCTCGCTATGCCTCCAAATATGTCAATATTCCGATTATCAAAAATATTCCGCTTGTATTGGAGGACAAACCTTGGAAAAATCACTAGCAGGTCGACTAGACTTTTCTGGCAATGCAAAATAGTTATGGGCAACATCTGGGAAATACTGTAAGAAAGTCAACGATTACCTATAGAAGTATGTAAGTATGTATGGTAGAGGAGGATAGAACTTTCCTCCACAGTAAATATAACAACTGCAAAAACAAGCACTTCCTAGTACTAGGTACAGGGTTAATAAACAACACGGGGAACGTATAAATGGAAGGCCTTCCTCTTTTGGAACTTTTTGTGAGGGCGGAGGAGATGATGGCAATTATCAGTCTGAAATCGGGAGACTTATGGTCTCCGAACAATGTTCGCGAAGAAACACTGACACAACGGGGACAATACTGGATGGAACCATATTTTACATGAGTTTGAATGAGCGAGTGGATATCATTATCCCACCTGTGAAACAAGTTATGAAGTCAGGTCTTCCTGGAGAAATCATCTGCATTATCGATGGATCCAAAACAAACCATGGCACAGGTACTGGCATAAACGGACATAAGAAGCGTTGGTCGATATATGAATGTGTTTCAGGCAAAGACAATTTCCGCTATAGTATGTATTTTCGTTGAAAACATTACAAAAGGATATACCGGACAATGGTTTGGAAAAATTAATTGCAGCCAGGCTCTGTTAAAAGCTATCAGCAATTCAACAACTGGGTTAAGGCTGATAAAAAACTGTGGATATTCGCTTAATGGACTGACAAGAGACAACGAAGAGTCTATAGTATGGGTGACAGTACATGAGGGGATTGCAGGTAATGAGTTGGCGTCTCCTTAGAGCTGTAAGACCTTCTGGATGGTGAAGTGGCTCAGTAACTTCTTCTCTTCTCGAACCGCAAGGACGTGGAGGGAAGAGTGAAGCTAAGAAACAGCCCAAGAAATGGTCACTGGGGCACAGGCAGGGCTACTGACGGCGAGTACGTAGCACCAGTAAATGCCAGTAGAAGATAAAACATGCCCAAGTTATATCTGAACATACTGACAAATCCCATCGGATCTGGAGTGCGAACTGCCAACCAGGTAAACAAATAGGCGGAAAAGAAATAAGCAAAATCATGCCGAAGTATAGAAGACTTAACCCAACGAACAATTTACAGAGATGTAACTCGCTCAACACTGAACACAGAAAGGCAAAGGGGAAATTGATGGACACCACGATATCGATGATCGATGGACCATACAAAAGAAGAGAAAGCTTGGAAGTCTTCACAATAAATGAAGCAATTAAGTGATCCTTATAGATGTAACGTGCAGTTTCAGGAAGAACAAACATTCCATAACAGGTTGGAAAGTCTTGAAAGAAAAGGTATACACATTCCACAAATATATATACTTTGAGATGCTAGACAATGTAACTAGCATTAGAAGTGATAAGAGAAGTGGAAAGGTTGTATATGATCTATGCAAATATGGAAACAACATTCTAATCGACGCTCAGAAGATTTGGATATCTGTCGACAAAGCAGTGAAAATTATAAAGGGAAATATGGAGGCATGTGAACTCAGCAACAAAAACCAATCCAGAAAACTGCCATACTAGTGGACAAGACGAGTGACATAGCAAGAGCAAAAAATCCGTGCATAAGACTGAGGAGACGGATCACCGGCGGAGGGGGACGAAATGGCAATGCTCCAGCTCTGGAAGAGCTGAAAAGAGAGTTGAGAAAGGAAAAGAATAACTTAAAACGCCTCAAAAATAGCACACAAAGAGAATGCTGGAAAAAATTATTGTGTACAGACCTCGTGAAAAACCCACACTGCCGTATGATTTAACGCCAGAAAGAAAAGACGAGATTGCCAGATATCTCTTACCTGAAGTAGAGGAAAACTGGGAAAAATATCAAGCAGGCCATCGAAACAATGCCTCAAGAAGTAAGACAGCTGATGAATCAGAAATTAAGAAGACAGACCTTCCCCAAGAGGTGGAAAAGGGCAAAGCTAGTACTGATTTGGAAATCCAGGAAACCAGAGGAGAGCCCTAGTTCATATAGACTCATATGCCTGTTAGATATGCTAGGAAAGATCTATTAAGCATTGAGCACTAGATCAGAATGGAGTATTTTCTGAAAGGCAATATGGAATCCGTGAAGCGAGGTCGACTATACAGGCAGTGCAGTGGGTCGTCGAGAATGCCAAAAACTCCAGAAGAATGTGGGTGGCTCTCGTTGCTTTGAATGTGAAAAACGCCTTCAATACAACAAACTGGCGACATAATCACTAGACAAAAGTAGTGTAATATACCAGACTACTTGGTAGCGGCAATTGAAAGCTGCCTATCTTACTAAGAGAGGTCATCCCCGGACTAACAATAGAAGCCACAACAGGAGTCCCACAAGGATCTGCCATGTCAAGTAAAATGAAGTCCTAAGACTGCGTATGGGAGAAGGATGTAGGAGCATAGCCTACGCAGATGACCTTGTCATATTGGTGGTGGTTGAAGACCGACAAGATTTGGTTAATAATGTCATTGCAAGCGGTCAACATGTGGAAGTACCAAAACAAATTAGAGCAGTCCCACCACAAAACAGAGGCTATAATCTTGAAAGGAACGAAACTAGCAAGAATAAGGGACGAGATAACTTTTCATATCGAAGGACAGATAATGAACCCAGCAACGACCCTGAAATATTTGGGCATTTGTAACACTATTTAGTTGAAGGTTATGAAAAAATATGCTAGAAAATACTGCAGGTTCTTGCCTTACTGGGTTCTTGAATTTGTCGGTAAACTAAGCCAGATCGCAGGGCTTTGATACCTTACTAATCTCAAGAAAAGAATAGGTATGTATGCAACAAGTGTGTAAAGTAACCCTTTTTTGACGAATGTGAATATTGTCCATTGATCACATGAGTCAAAGAAGGGTCCTTACAAACGAATTGCATACAATATTTTTTCTACTACCGAAAATTTTATCAAAATACAAAAGTGCGTAAAGTAAGTTTATTTTTCTTGAGAACACACTATAACGCTTTTATTGATTCCTAATAAATTGTATTTTGTTTCGTATATATTCACCGATTTTCATCATCTGATAGATCGTCAAAGGAATTCATCTTTATAATTATATGTAGGTACCTACCTATTCCGCTTTTTAAAAAAATAATAAGTATAAAATAACATCATAGTTTCCTGAAAATGTTCAATACTTGAATATAAATACTTTTGCTTACCCTAGGTACCTATAGTCGGAAGGTCTCAATTTAAATTTCAAATGTCAGATTCAATGCACTAAGAAATGTCAGTCACTCACAGCCAACTTATAGGTACACACCCACCTATCCACCCTATTAATTTTACAATTGAAAAATTTTTGGTAAATATTTATAGTCTATTCCACAAAAAATCAAAATTCTAAGAAAATTAATCGATAAATTTATTAGCTGAAAGGTTGAATGAAATGTTAACGTTCCACATTTATTTGGACGATCAAGGTCCTGCAACAAAGCACGCCAGAAATATGAAGAACTAAGCAGGTTAATGTCAAATACATGAGAAGTGGAGTGTATGGAGTGGTTCAATGCATCCCGCTTTATGGAACTCCAGTGTGGTACGACGGAGAGAAGAGCTCTGATAAGAGTAGCCAGTGCGTACCGCACTGTTTCGGCTGAAGCGGTCCAAGTGATTACCGGCGTGCCACCAATCTACCTTCTAGCAAGGAAACCTAAAGTCCTACATGAAATGGGAACAACCACAGACCAGCAGAAAAAAGAGCAGAGACTTTAAAAGCGTGGCAGAGGGAATGGGAAAGTAACGCAACAAAAGCACAATGGAAAAAAGTGCTGATCCCGTCACTCAAAGAATTGGTGAACTGCAAGCACAGGCATATGAATAACTGGTTTTCCCAATTTTTAACAGGACACGGGTACAGTGAGGACAATGCAAGACACTCTGTTTTTAAATGTAGTGGATTTCACCGGAAGAGAATACACTTGGATATAGAAATTGGGGACATTCGGACAGAAGAGAATGTGACAGATAAAATATTACTGACATTATTGGAACCAAATGGGAAGAGAGCAGGAGAAATTAGGCTACCAATAGTGTACCTGACGAAAACTAGTATTAGTGGTACTAGGGGTACTGTCTGGCGAGGAGGTGGAATGTTTAATGGGTAGGGACGTGAGGTGACTCCCACACTGTGTAGTGGTCGCAAACGGCTTCGGGCTCCACTACACGTGCGTAAATGCGTTTCAACCACCTCACCAAAAAGGACCAGCTAGATAAAGAAGGCTCTAATGGCTAGACAAAGAGTTTACTGAACAAGGTAGACAAGGAACTCGCAACCAGGCAGGTTGAAACTGAGTAAGAGATATTTGAGAACAGTTACCGATCTAGTTACTAGACACTGAGAAAACATCTACACAAGATGGGAAAAGTTAGTGAACCTATGTGAAGAAAATGTGAGCTACATGATGAAACACCTTCTCAAATACTTTGCCACTGTGAGAACTTAAAAGGACTCCGACGGAAACATTTCGAAGAGGAAATAATACAACTATTACTACTCAAAATCCCCACAGTCCAACTAGTTGCCTATGTAAACCAGAAGCTTCTGGTAATTGCTTGGGCTGTTGAGCAGAACCCAAACGAATGAATGGTTGCCGCCTTTTTACCAGTGTCCCGTGTCATCCGTTCTTTGTAAATGAATCTTAGTGTTAATTTATTGTCAAGGTTTTCTCTCATTTTTATATTTCTCTTAGACTCCCTTGACTGATCTACGATACTTCACCTCAACTACTTGCATTTCACTCTTTCGTATTTTAATTCATACCTATGATTCACAATTAAATGTCAATATTAGACGGTAAATTATTTTAAACTCATTGGTCTTTGTTTTTTTTTTGGAAATTTATTTTATGTCAACTTCATCGTGTGGTGAAGTTACATCGTTATTTGTACTCCATTGTGAATTTCGACTTCTAACTTTTCTCTTTCTAGCTATTAATATTGAATGAGTAAGTGTTTCATGGAATTTTATATATATTAATAAATTTGTCTTCATAGCAATAGCTGAGTATTTTAAGTTAACATTATACAGTTCTTGCATTATACATTTAATTTGTATTAGATATTCAGTATACATTATTCTATTTTATTTTTCTGCCCTAATTATTGAATCCTCTGCAACAATTTAACAGTATAATATTTTTAATTTGATTTTTTTGATAATTGTTAATTTTATTACTAATTTTTCACAAATAAATGAATACATTTCCACAACAGTACTCTTAACATATCGCTTGCACTTGTTATCTTAGCTGTTCAACAATCTCTCCCCAATAAAACATATACAACTGAGTCACATCAACGCGTGTCTGGGTTTTAGCTAGTTATGTAATAATTGTTAACTCAAACTGTTTTCACTCATAACCCACTGTCGTTTGTACCCGATATGAAGTTATTTGGGTTATTGGAGGATTCGTTTTATTTATAAATACAACAATTTTTAGGAAGGAAAACGGCAACAGTACCTTTTGGGTCAGTTTACTAGACAACGATACGGAGGCTGGTTATCAAGCAAATATAATAGAACCGATTTTTACGCTAGAACTACTGATGTAGAGAGAACCCATATGTCAGCATTATCTAACATATACGGATTATATCCTGCTACTGTTGATCAAATGTGGCATCCAATTTCCGATTGGCAGCCAATACCTGTTCATACAGCCAATCCTGAGATATTCTCTGTGCTACCACCTCTGTCATGTAAAAGTTATTATGTAGAAAGAGCTAATTTTCTTGCTGGGAATGAATCATTAACATCAGACGAAAGCTATAGTATGATTTATAAGTACATAGCTGTGAATTCTGGTAATAATATAACAAGTTATACTGAAGTACATGATGTATTTGATTGTTTAGAAAGTGAACAGCGAATAGGTTTACCCTTACCTAACTGGGCCAAACAGATTTATCCACAACCGATTTCTTATTTGGATGGATTATATTTTGACTCGTTTTCACATTCAGTTAAGTTACAACGATTAGGTAAGTTCATTCACAATGTTAAACTAAGTATAAATAGGTATAGTTTAAGTGAAAGAATAGTGTGCACTTAGGGTGTTTTGTCACATGTTTTGTTTTGTTGATTAGTATACTAGTCCAGTCAAAGGGATACATTAAAGTATGAGGGCACGTTTTGTAGTATATAAATGTATTCAATAATGCTAGAATAGACTTCAATAATCCTAAAATGTATATTAAACATTGCTATAATTATTAAATAAGTGTATCGATTGCATATCAATAATTATAACATACAAAAAATTTATCCAAAATAATGTGCAATTTGTATAGTTGTATTGGGTTATTCCTAATTACCTGGATGTACTAAAATGGGCCTAGGAAGATTATGACTTCGTCCGATCGACAACCATTTGTCAGAAGAAGAAATTATAATAGGCAGTGGGGTCGGTTCAAGAAATTTTCCAACAGAATGAAATGAGATTCTTTTGCTAACGTGATGAGATCTATCTGAAAAACATATACCTACCTTACACTATTAACAATTTTGGTATTGCCGAGAAACCATTGCTTCCCAATATTTTAGATAACAAACACATGTGATTACATCGTGATTAACTGTGTTTAGCTATAGTTACATCTATAGATTCAATACGTACTCAGTGAAATTGTTTCACATTCATTTGCTGTTTTTTTTAGTAACTAAGAAAACATCCACCAGCTACTAAATATTCCAGTTGCTTTATTATGTTTGAAATATTCATAAGGTAGGTATTGAATAATAGGTATAGTTACAATAATTCCTGTTTTCTTTTGACCCTCATCCATACTAAAAATATTGTATTTCAGTTCATCTATGGGAAATAATGTTTTAACAGATTTTTCTCAAATAGTTTTTTCATAGATCCAATGAAATAAAATATTTTAGGTAAGGGGTGAGACAAAAGTAGAAATAGGTAACTTGCGTCACATCGATATTATGTAATATTTAATACATAAATATTCTCTAGATATTATCTAATTATTACATATATATCACGTAGTGATTTGGACATATTTGAGATGTAATATAATTTACATAATAGATATGTAATATGAATATGTATCTTTTATATCATTATTGTTCTCTAGCTGTGACGGCCTTTGTCAGTATTCAATACATAAATATTATCTAGTTGTGACTTCAGTTTTATATAACTGTGACTTTTATATTTCAAAAATTACATAACATAAATGTATTCAATATGTTTTTGTGTTTGCTTGGCTCCAGCGAGATCTATTATTATCAGCCAATTGCCGTGCAAGCAGAATTATATACAGTGCCATTCAAAAGTCCCCTCCCCCCCTCGTATCTTTTGAACGGTTACACTTACATTAATAGAATTTGGAGTGTGAAAATAAAGTGTTGTAAACTTCTCTACGAATGGTAACAGATGACATAATTGAACAATCTTTTTTATCTAGTTCCTGTTTTAAATATAGTCACCAGCCTAAGGTGCTATCACCATGGTTTTTATTTTTTTATGACATAGCTGTCGATATACAGTCCACTAATTTTGTATTGTCACGAAAATAAAATCAATAGAAAAAGCTATCAAAATAAGCTGTTTTCTTTAAATAACCTAAGGATAAATATTCTGATCGAAGAGAAGAATCATATCCACACATTTTTTGGTCCTTCGAGCCGGATTTCCATTCCATAATCAATTTGAGGACCGTGACGGATGTCAAGCCTTCCAGTTTACCCAGTTTAATCCATATTACAAGAAGCATTGTGCAGCAATCTTTTTATGAAATCTGGAGGACAAATTGACAAAGACAAGGTACCTAACCTAATCTAACCTAACCTAACTTTTAATTAGCATCGCATCCATCTGAACCATTTCGAGCTGTTTTCTGGTCATTTCCGCGGAACGGCTAATCAAGCCATTTTTTAACGTGTTTAAGTGATTTTAACCGCTATATCGATCCTTCCGATACGCTATAAGTGTAGCAATTTGACCTACCGTGGGTGTAACACTTTTATTTCTCAACTAATCCGTATCGTTATCCCTCAAGATGCCTAAATCAAAAAGGGGTAACTATCAAGATGACAGTCGTCAAAAAATTGACATTTATAATGATCTCGTAGCTCGTCACGACGCTGTCACTAACGAAATAAATAGATTTCAAACCTTTTTGGAATTGAAATGCGATGATTTAAATAATCCTATTTTGTTGATAGACCTGACCACTCGATTAAATAGGATTGAACCTTTGATTGATGAATTTAAGCATGTCCAAAGTCAAATTGAGAAACTCTGTTTAGATAATGAATATGAAGAAATAAAGGATCAGGATCGAGAATACGAATCATTTGAAAATTTATATTTCACGAATATTTCAAATGCAAAATTGACTATAAACAGAATTAATGCCGCTCAGGCTGCCCCAAGTGCACTCTCTACTGGCTCTTCAGTGCAAGTAGCACTGCCATCGGCACATGGTCAGTACGGTTCACGTCTCCCCCCTATACCACTACCTAATTTCAGCGGATCCTATGATACTTGGACCAATTTTAAAGATACTTTTATCACGCTCATTGAGAAAAACTCTCAACTCAATAGAATTGAGAAATTCCATTATCTACGATCCAGTTTACAGGGAGAAGCTGCTCAAATAATCAACTCTTTAGCCACAACCGAGAATAACTATGCTACTGCTTGGTCCCTTCTGCAGGAAAGATACGAAAACAAAAAGGCAATCGTGCACTCGCATATCAAATGTATTTTTGAACTCAACCAAGTGAAAGATGATTCTCATCTCAGTTTAAGAAAACTTCTGGACAGTTTTCAAAATCATTTTAAATCTTTACAGAACTTAAATGAACCTGTAGACCAATGGAGCAGCATTTTAATTTATTTACTTACCTCAAAATTGGACTATAATAGTCGTAAAGAATGGGAACATTTCTCAAGAAATATTGATAATCCTTCAACTCAAGATTTTATAACTTTTTTATCTCAACGTTGTCGCTTTTTGGAATCTCTTGACTTTAAATTGAATACTAAAAAACCTTTTGTATCTGATAAACCTCAAAAATACGAACGTAAAACATTACTTTCCCATAACAACAACACTATTTCATGCCCACTATGCAAAGACAGTCATTTTATATATTCATGCCGAAGATTTATTGACTTACCTATAAGTAATAGGTTTTCGGAGGCAAAACGTGCGAACTCATGCACCCATTGTCTGCGTCCAGGACACCGCCAAAGTGATTGCAAGTCTACTTATACTTGCAAGACCTGTAAAAACAAGCATCATTCATTGCTACACATGCAACCAAATCATATGAAACCTCTCAATCGACCATGCCATGATAACACCCAAACTAACGCTCATACTAATAGCACCACTCATTCACGATTCTCCATTTCAAACAATCCAACTACCTCTCAATCACACGAGAATCTTCGAATTCTACACAATGTAAACAATGTAAATATTGAAGATAACCACTCTCAAAATTTATATTGTTCTAATGCAAACCAAAACTTATTTGTCTTACTCTCCACCGCATTTATTGAGGTATTTGACAAAAACCATCAGCCTATAGTATGTAAGGCCATACTCGACAATGGAAGTCAATCCAATTTTATCACTCAGAGTTTATTTGAAAGATTAAACTTACCTTTTGAGCCTATTGAAATGTCCGTTTCAGGAATTAGCGAAAAGTGCACCAATATTTCTAAACGAACTCAACTCAAAATAAAATCAACTCATGATAATTTTTCTATCAAAATACCAGCCTTGGTGATAAGTAAAATAACCGAAAAAATACCTCCCTTCTCTATAAACATCACAAATTTAAATATACCAACAAATATTCACCTAGCCGACCCTGAGTTTCTCAAACCTGCCGATATAGATATACTTCTAGGCGCAGGCGTTTTTCCCAACCTCCTTAATGCTAACCAAATTAAATTGGGCAAAAATAATCCTATCTTACAAGACACCAAACTAGGGTGGGTAGTAAGTGGCCCAGTTGATTTACTGACAACAAATAATCAACACACAAACTCCTTTAAATGTACAAACAACGATCTTCAAAATAGTTTGCAGCTTTTTTGGAACTGCGAAGAAACCACCGAACAAATATCTAAAAATAAATATTCCCAAGAAGAAATCGACTGTGAAAACCATTTTAAAGCCTCTACACATCGAGATTCCTCTGGAAGATTTATTGTAAGCCTTCCTCTCAGGCCCAATGTTTCTCAGCTTGGAGACTCTTTTCAAACCGCCTTGAAACGTTTTCTTGCAATTGAGCAAAAACTTAATAAGAATCCTAATATAAAAAAATCCGACTGCGACTTTATCTCGCAATATAAAAGCCTTGGACATATGTCTGAAATAAACCCAGATATCTCCAGCCATAACTCTGTGTATCCCTCTTATTATCTTCCACACCACTGTGTGGAAAAGAGTGATAGCCTAACTACTCGCCTCAGAGTCGTCTTCGACGGATCTGCTACGTCGTCTTCAGGAGTATTTATCAATGACTGCCTAAAAGTCGGACCTACTGTCCAAAACGATTTATTTACCGTAATATTGCGTTTTCGACAGCATAATTTTGTATTAACAGGGGACATTGCAGAAATGTATCGCCAATTTTTGATCGAACCTCAGCAACGTTGCCTCCAACGAATTTTGTGGCGTGACAACTTTCAAGACAACATTGGACATTTTGAATTGAACACAGTCACTTATGGAATGGTGTACAAAAATGTATGTAAATTCCTATGAAATCGTGCCTATTGGGAAATTTGGCAACATGTAAGCCGTTCCGGCATCGACAATAGAAAAATAAAGTTCAGTTCGAAACACGATATCAACTCAATCGATACTAGTACCCAAATTCTATTTCCAGTCAACATAAAAAACTTCTAAGCAAATAAATCAATCAACGTGCAATAATCACAAATTAAACATTTTGGTCCTTCGAATACGGATTTTGGGTACATCTCAATTATCATAATTATACAAGTTCAATTAATTACAAATCTAATAACTCAGCCACGAGGTCGAACTGGTTCACAATTCCATAGTTCTAGACACCTGCTTCCAATGGTGAAATTTATGGTGTTCCAGGTCAACAATCAAGAAAACTTTCAATTACAAAGTGTCAAGAACGATCAGGTCAACTAGAAATTGTTTACAGGTTAGTCCGTTGCCGTTTTTTCCTTCCTTAACCTTAATTTACTTGTGAATATAGTTACAATTATTTGAATTATAATTTCGTCTGGTGTTTGAGATTTACTCGATCTGAACAGTAAAAGAAATAAATAATCTATTTTACCATGGCAGATATTAAACAATTGATTCGGAATAGGGGATCTATTAAAACACGGCTAACAAATTTGGAAAAATATGTAATTTCAATTAAAAATTCAAGTACAACCGACACTTTATTAGAAGTAGACAGGGTAGATATACTCATGAGATACGAAAATAATGTAAATTTAATAAATGAATTTGAAATTATTCAACAACAACTTGAAGAAATATGTGGGGAAAAAGATTTAGAGTTACAATATGAGGAGAGGGAGTTAATATATAACAAAATAAATATTACAAATCAATTACCGTTTTAAAGTCGTTTTTAGACAAACATTCACACCCTCAAGCCACTAGAACTACAGCATTAACAGCTCAAGAATCCTTACAAAATTTATTACTTCCAAAAATAAAGCTACCAACATTTAATCGGGAATATGAGCAATGGCTAGACTTCAAAAAGAATTTCATATCAACCATTGATTCAAATCCCACTTTAAATGATGGACAAAAATATAATTTCCTAAAGGCCTCACTAGAAGGTTATGCAAAACGCTCTATAATGGGCAGTGATGATAATCAAGATTATCAGACAGCATGGGAGATGCTTTGTAAGAAGTTTGACAAAAAGAACTTCCTAGTAGATACTCACATTAAAGCAATACTAAACATTAACTCTATTAACAAAAGTGTTTATTTTCAATTTAGAAATTTTATAGATGAAATCTCAAAACATCTTTCTGCTCTAGATAGTATGAAATTAACTAAAGAATCCTTATGGGATATGACAATAATACACATAATTTATCATAAATTAGATAAGCTGAGCCAAAATAAGTGGAAAGAATTTTATACACAATCTGAGTTACCGAAACTTGACATATTTTTAGATTTTTTGAAAGAAAGACAAGACATACTGAAGGCATTAGAAGAACCTCATTCAAACAACTTCAAACATCCACAAAATAATCAAAATAGAATATTCAAACCTCAATTTTCAAATGTAAATTTATCAATCAACAAGCTAAAATGTAATTTTTGCAAAGGTAATCATTCTATTTATTTTTGTCAAGAATTTCTACAACTAAATACAAGTGAAAGATGGGATAAAGTGAAAAACTTGAAATTATGCCATAACTGTTTGCGAATAGGTCATTCAAAAGATAATTGCACAATGGGTACTTGCAGGAAGTGCAAACGAAAACACAACACACTATTGCATAGAGACTTGACCAATTCAGACAATTCTAATAATGTAATTTCCGAGACACCAGAACTTACACAAAACAATAACAATGGGACAAACCCCAATTCAAGTATTTTCTTTCAATCCAACGTACTATTCAATCAACCAGAAACATGTTATTCATCAACACTATTATCTACAGTAACCTTTAAGGTGAAAGACAATAAAGGCATAATGCAAAATTGTAGAGCAATACTTGATTCAGGAGCTCAATCAAACCTGATTACTAAAACATGTTGTGAACGCTTAGGTCTAACCTTAACCCAAACCAACCTGTCTATAACTGGCATTAATCATGTGACATCTACATTGCCTCAAAAAACCAACTTTACTATCTTCTCAAATTATAAGAATTATCAATGCAATTTATCATGTTATGTTGTTCCTATAATAACGTCTGTTATTCCATCTGAAAAAATTGATATTTCTACCTTTAAAATTCCTGAAAACATTCATTTAGCAGATCCAGAATTTTTTTGGCCTCATGAAGTTGACATTCTAATTGGTGTTTCTCTATTTTGGGAACTTCTTCAAGATGGCAAAATTGAGCTAGGCAAAAACAAGCCTATTTTACAAAATACTAAACTTGGGTGGGTAGTATCTGGCACTATCACAAATTTTATTAAAAATTCTATATGTAACTTGTCCAAAATAATTCCTGAAGACAAACAACTAACAAAATTTTGGGAAATAAATGAAATAAGTGAACCAATTACTATGTCAAATGATGATTCAATGTGTGAAATTCTATTTTTGAATAATACAACTAGACATGAAAATGGACAATTTATTGTAAAATTACCACTCAAGCATTCACCACAATTTCTAGGTGACTCAAGATTGATTTCAATTCAAAGATTTTTATCATTAGAAAAAAGGTTTAAAACAAACACAGAATTTTACTCTATGTACAAAAAATTTATTGACGAATATATTCTATTAGGACATATGACAAAAATTACAAATAATACAAATTCTGAATCTCATCCTAATTATTACTTACCTCATCATGGTGTTTCCAAAGAAAACTCAATTACCACAAACTTGAGAGTTGTATTTGACGGCTCATGCTCTAGTACTTCTGGGTGGTCATTAAACGATCTTCAATATGTGGGACCTAAAATACAAAACAATATTTTTGATATATTGACTAGGTTTAGACTATATAAATATGTAGTCTCATCAGATGTCTCAAAAATGTACAGACAAATATTAATGCATAAAGATCATAAAATGTTACAACAAATTGTATGGAGAGACACTCCAGACAAAGAAATTGATACTTACCAACTTAACACAGTTACTTACAGCACTACTTCCGCTCCTTATCTTGCCATCAGATGTATGAATCAATTGGCTATCGATCATATGGAACAATTTCCATCTGCTTCTAAAACAATTCTGTCCGATTTCTATGTAGATGATCTTCTAACAGGCTCAAATGATCTCGATGAATTACAGACAAGATGTGAAGAAATATCAGCGATATTAAGGTCAGCACATTTTATACTCAGAAAGTGGATAGCTAACGATCCACGTATTTTATCTGAACTCGAAACATCTAATATTTCCAATGAAATCCTCAATTTAGGAGAGTCAAAAAGCTTCAAAACACTGGGTGTCCAATGGGTTAGCAATTCAGATAAATTAAATTTCAATATAGGAACACTCAAAACAAGCACAATAATTTCGAAAAGAAAAATTCTCTCTATAATTTCACAAATTTACGACCCCCTTGGACTTCTAAGTTGTGTAATTATATTTGCAAAAATATTTCTACAGCAATTATGGACACTCAAATTACCTTGGGACGACCCAGTTCCAGAATCTTTGTTAATAAAATGGACACAATTCTATAACAATTTTTCCCAATTAAATAATCTCCAAATTCCTAGACATACTATTGGACAAAACCATATTTTATCAGATATTCATTGTTTTTGTGATGCCTCATTACAGGCTTATGCTAGCTGTATCTATTTGAGAAGCATCGATTCAAAGGGAAATTATGAAGCTCATTTACTATGTTCCAAAACTAAGGTATCACCTTTGAAACCTACCACAGTTCCCAGATTGGAGCTCTGTGCAGCTCTATTAGGACCCCAATTGATGCAACAAGTTCTAGGTGCACTTGCCATTTCAATTCCAGTATATTATTGGTCTGACTCCCAAATAGCCTTATGTTGGATAAAAAAGGAACCAAATCAATTACAACCATTTGTTGCAAATCGCGTTTTCAAAATTCAAACACTCTCAAACATTAATAATTGGCATTATATTAAAACAAACCAAAATCCATCAGATCTTGCTACTAGAGGTGTTCTGCCAGAGAATTTAGCCGATTTGAGTTTATGGTGGCATGGACCTAGTTTTCTCTCAAATCCAATTCATCAGTCACTAATGAAAGGCGATGAAACACATGATTTTATCATCCCAGAATTAAAAAAATCGAAAATATTTACAATTAGACAAGTTGACAATTTAAATCTGTTTAATCGGTTTTCTTCATAAATAAGTTACGACGTGTAGTTGGCTACTGCATAAGATTCATATCAAACTTACGTAAAAGGCCCCAAGATAGAATGTATGGACAATTAAACGTTACTGAAATAAACAATGCCAATTTAACTTTACTTAAACTAGCTCAGCTAGATTCATTTTCTAAGGAGATAAATATTTTGAAAACTAATGGAAAGATACTTGAAAAACACAATAAGCTATCTTGCTTATCACCATTTATTGATAACACAGGTATAATACGAGTAGGCGGCAGACTAAAATTTTCTGAATTACAATTAAATCAAAAACATCCTATTATATTGTCATCAAAACATCCAATTGCAAAATTAATATTCGAAAGTAAACATATTAAATTATTACATCCAGGCCCCCAACTACTTTTATATAATGTAAGACAATTTTATTGGGTAGTTGGAGGACGCAATTTAGCAAAAAAAATAAGTGAAAATTGTATTACGTGTTATAAATTTAAACCCACATTCGCAGCTTATCCAATGTCAAGCTTACCTAACAGTAGAACAAGTCCATCGCTTCCATTTCAATACACAGGTATTGACTTTGCAGGCCCTGTCCCTTTAAAAAATAAAGAAGGTAGAGGATGTAAGATATTAAAGTGTTACGTGTGTGTTTTTGTTTGCTTCTGCACGAAAGCCATTCACCTAGAATTATTATCAGACTTAACCACTAATTGTTTTTTATCCTGCCTACGCCGATTTACCTCACGAAGAGGTCTTCCAGAGCATATTTATTCTGATAATGGAAGTACCTTTTTGGGAGCAAAAAATGAATTGAAGCAATTAGGTCATTTTCTTCGTGACAATCAAAATGCAATTTTAAATGATGCTAGTAATAATAATATCAAGTGGCACTTTATCCCACCTTACACTCCTCATTTTGGCGGGCTATGGGAAAGTGCAGTCAAGAGTATGAAACATCACTTGAAAAGAGTCTCACTTCATAAAAACTTTGTGTATGAAGATTTTTATTCCTTACTTGTTCAGATTGAGGGAATTTTAAATTCTAGGCCACTCTATTCACAATCAAATGATCCCAATGACCTAGAACCCCTTACACCATCCCATTTTTTAATCGGACGCCCTGTAACTATGCTTCCGGAACAAAATCTAGAAGATATAGCTATTGGAAAATTACCAAAATTGAAGGTTCTTCAGCAGATGTACCAACTGTTTTGGACCAGGTTCCAAAAAGAATATATTTCTCAGCTTCATCAACAATATAAATGGAAGGAGCCACCAACTCCAATCAAGATTGGATCACTGGTATTAATAAAAAAGGATCAACAACCACCATGCAAGTGGCCTATTGGTCGAATTCTACAACTCTTTCCTAGCAAGGACGGTGTGTTCCGTGTAGCCGAGATAAAAACTGCAACAAAGTGTGTAACCCGTTCGGTCCGACATTTGTGCCCTCTGCCAGTGGAAAGTGACACTTTATAAAAAAAAAACATTTCATATAGATTCTTACATCTCCAGTATATTAATTTAGTTTATTTCATTTTTCTTTATTTTTATGTATATTTATGCAATATATTACATTTGAAGGTACCCTTCAAAAGGGGGGAGTGTACAAAAATGTATGTAAATTCCTATGAAATCGTGCCTATTGGGAAATTTGGCAACATGTAAGCCGTTCCGGCATCGACAATATAAAAATAAAGTTCAGTTCGAAACACGATATCAACTCAATCGATACTAGTACCCAAATTCTATTTCCAGTCAACATAAAAAACTTCTAAGCAAATAAATCAATCAACGTGCAATAATCACAAATTAAACAAATGGCAAGCAAGGACTTGAATTAAGAAAATTTTCTTCCAATAGTCAATCTGTAATATCTGACATAACCGAGCCCTTTACTCAATCTAAATCCTTAACCCTTGATGAATCTCATCACCATAAAACCCTAGGCATATCTTGGAATTCCGAACAAGATATTTTCATCTATAACTCTAACATCGATCTTAACTCACACCTGTAACTAAACGTGTCATATTATCACTTATTTCACAGATTTTCGACCCTCTTGGCCTTTTAGGACCTATGGTTTTACAAGTCAAAATCCTTTTACAGAAATTATGGTTACTTAAAATCGCTTGGGATGATCCTGTACCCACAGACATTTTCCGAGTATGGAAAAACTTTACCCATCACTTATCCTTAGTTGATTATTTCAAAATTCCCCGCCAAGTCACAATCAAAACATTTGTTGCTTTTGAACTTCACGGCTTCAGTGACTCTTCCATTAATGCTTTTGGAGCCTGCATATATTCACGTTCTATAGATTCTTATGGCAATATTTCTGTTTATCTACTAACTGCTTAGAGCCGCGTAGCTCCTTTAAAAGCCGTAAGTTTACCACGTCTTGAACTATGTGGTGCCTTAGTCCTATCTCGATTAATGAATAAAGTCATAAAAGCTTGAAATTGCCAACCAAACAAGGTGTACTATTACACTGATTCTACTATTGTTCTCTGTTGGCTTTCTTTAGAGCCTAGACAATTGAAATCATACGTCTGTAATAGAATTTCAGAAATCCAGCAAATTACTGATCCGAATACATGGTATCACATTTCGTCTGCTGAAAATCCAGCGGATATTATATCTCGGGGCATAAGTCCTCAGGACCTCAAAACCTGCTCTATGTGGTGGCATGGTCCAGCCTTTTTATCCAAGCCAAAGGAATTTTGGCCCAATAATACTCATATCTCTAATTACAAACGTAAACAACTCGATTCTGAAACCCTAGAATTGAACCCTAAATCTATTTTGCTCATTTCTTCAAGATGAATTTTTCATTATTTGAAAAATTTTCTGACTACAATAAACTGATTAATGTGACTGCTTACTGCCTACGATTCATTCAAAATTTGAAATTATCAAAACATACCCGTCAAATAGGACAATTAACACTTTTTGAACGTGAACACGCATTAACTACCCTAGTTACCATGATTCAAGGTGAAACATTTTCTAAAGATTTAGTACAATTGAAAAACAAAAATTACTTAAAGCCTCAAAGTAAATTGAAATCCTTGAACCCATTCATTGACAAAACTGGAGTTTTGCGAGTCGGTGGTAAAATCCAACATTCCAATCTTGACTATCAAGCCAAACATCCTATACTTTTACCAAAGAGGCACATTTTCACTCATTTAATCATAACTCACATACACAAAATAAACTTCCACCCCGGTACACAATCTACTCTCTCTTTTGTGAGACAAAAATTTTGGCCCATACAGGGAAAATCAGCCGTGAAATATGTTATTCATAGATGCATAACTTGCTATAAACAAAACCCTAAACCTTTACATACTCTTATGGGCAATTTACCTGAACCAAGAATTAACCCATCAAGACCATTTCTTCACACCGGCATGGACTATGCTGGATTTTTTATTATAAAAGATTCGAAATTGCGTAACCGGAAATTCATCAAAGCCTATCTATGCATATTTGTGTGTTTGGCTACTAGAGCAGTGCATTTGGAACTGGTTACCGATTTGACTTCTCAAGGTTCCCTTTCCATGCTTAAAAGATTTGTCTCTCGCCGCGGTTTATGTCAGCACTTATATTCCGATAATGGCACCAACTTTATTGGGGCAAATAGCGAGCTACGTGAAATTAATAAACTTTGTCAATCAACTGAATTTGAAACCTATGCCAAAAATAATATGATTCAGTTTCATTTTAATCCCCCTGGTTCTCCGCATTTTGGAGGTTTGTGGGAAAGTGCGGTAAAATCCTTCAAACATCAAACCTGACATTGACATTCAAACAACACCGATGAACCACTTCACGAGATACCAGATGTTACAATCCATGGTTCAACACTTTTGGCGCAGATGGTCTACCCAGTATCTACATACACTCCACGAGCGTTCAAAATGGCGTTTCAAAACCGATATGGAAAAGCTTCAAGGATCCTTGGTTCTTTTGAAGGATGACAACAATCCACCATCCAAATGGACAACCGGAAGGATAGTGAGTCTACACCCAGGCAAGGACGGTATCACACGTGTTGTTAGTGTACGTACCTCAAACGGCAATATTTTAAAACGAAGTGTTGTCAAGGTGTGCCCTCTCCCCATATCTGATGAAGATCAAGGACTTCCATAGACCCACCTATATCACGGACATTTGCAGTCAAAAATGGACTTACTTCTGTCAGTGATGAAAATTTAGATTATGCACCCAGCATTTAAATTATTGAAAGATACCGCAGTACTTTCAAGGGCGGCGGTATGAACAATCTTTTTTATCTAGTTCCTGTTTTAAATATAGTCACCAGCCTAAGGTGCTATCACCATGGTTTTTATTTTTTTATGACATAGCTGTCAATATACAGTCCACTAATTTTGTATTGTCACGAAAATAAAATCAATAGAAAAAGCTATTAAAATAAGCTGTTTTCTTTTAATAACCTAAGGATAAATATTTTGATCGAAGAGAAGAATCATATCCACACAATAATAGTAATAGATGACGCCACAGTGCCACTCTGGCCAATAAATAGGACCTTATGGCAAGTGATATCTCGTTTGAAAGGCATTGACATTGGCTACATAGCCATATTAATTTTGTTTGGGTTTGAACTAATTTTGACGGATAAATTAAATAAATATCAAAATTATTATTTCACATTTAAATATTGAAGATTTTTCAGTCCGCCTCTGGTTAGTTGTCAAAAAAATTGACGTTTTTAATTCAATAGTATTTGTTTCTTTGCAAAGTTTTTCTAAATAGCTTGAACATTTAATTTTATTATTGTTTAACGAGACGTTTAAGAGTTTACATAGGCAAAACGGTACGTACTCACGCCGACAAAGTAGCAGCTATCTTAATAATTGGTGAATCTGGAAAGAATCTCCATGAAGCGAAACGTTTATTTAATGAGAGATACCCAGATCGCCCCATCTCGAGAACTTATTTGAGGGAGCTTCTTCACAAGTTTGAAGCAACAGGTAGTGTTCAAGATGCCAAACGATCTGGTCGACCAACGTTAAGTGATGATAAAAAAATTGATATAGCTGCTGAAATGGTAGTAAACCCAACTTCCTCTTAAACTAAACTTGCGTCTATCTGTGAAGTAAGTAAAAGTACAGTACAGAGAGTGTTGGCTAAAAATAAATTTCATCCATACAAGTTAAAAATGGTGCACCATCTTTCGGATGACGACCCCGACAGAATACTCGAATTCTGTGAATGTATTACAAATAAAATTAGTCAAAACCCACATTACACAAAAACAATTTGTTTTAGTGACGAAAGTACTTTTTGCCTCAATGGAAATGTGAATACACAAAATGTAAGGTATTGGAGTGACACAAATCTTCACACCTTTCGTGAACAACATACCCAATTTCCAGAAAAAGTCAATGTTTGGGCAGGTATTTTGGGAAACCACATAGTTCCTGTTTTCCTAAATTCAAATTCAAGCGGTTACGTGTATCTGGAGATGTTACAAAATGCAATTGAGCCGTTAATTCTTGGAATTCTGGAAAATAATCCAGAGGAATTCAGCCATCTGGAAATAACATTTCAACAAGATGGTGCTCCTGCACATTATTATGGTGCAGTAAAACGTTACCTGGATGAAGAATATCGAGGTTGATGGATCGACCGGCGAGGTCCTATAGAATGGCCACCTCGGTCACCAGATCTGACACCATTAGATTTTTTTCTATGGGGATATTTGAAATCCAAGGTTTATACTACGGCACCAGATAGCATTGGCGTTTTGAAAGAAAGAATTATTGAAGAATGCAATGCAATTTCAGCTGACACATTCGAACGAGTACGACAAGAGTTTACTAATAGGGTGTATTGCTGTCAGGAAGTAGACGGAGCACATTTCGAACACTTGCTATAAGAATCCATTGTTGATATTTGAATAATTAAATTTAAAAAAATAATTTCAATAATTTTGGTATTCATTTAATTTATCCGTCAAAATTAGTTTAAACCCAAACAAAATTAATATGGCTGTGTAGCCAATGTCAATGCCTTTCAAACGAGATATCACTTGCCATAAGTTCCCATTTAAAATTATTGGCCAGAGTGGAACTATGACGTCATCTATTACTATTAAGTCACCTGTTACCATTCGTAGAGAAGTTTACAACACTTTATTCTCACACTCCAAATTTTCTTTATGTAAGTGTTGCCGTTCAAAAGATACGAGGGGGGAGGGAACTTTTGAACAGCACTGTATGAAAACCAACCAGAGCCCACGATCGCGGTCAGATTCCCAACGTTAAACGGACGATACTAGATTACGCACGTACGTGGCTCCTTGACGGAAATTTTTCTGTCACAAGGCCAACACTTGCGGAAGGGTGGTTACACGATGCAGTAGCACAGGGGCGGTCCTTCCACGACCACGCATTCACGCACTATTTTTAACATCCTCCCGGCCACGCAACTATCGATTTCCAACGGATATAAGCAGTGCACTGCACATTCTGTCACCGTTACTTGTTTTTATTTCACATGCTTTTACTTTTCCGTCACATCCCTGAAATGTTTGAGTAATTCTCACTAGCTTCCACGTTAAGCGCGGTCTATCCTGGTCTTGTAAAAGTACCACGTCTCCTTTAATTTCGTTATGCTTCGGATGATCTATACAGGGTGTAACAAAAAGGCAGGTCATAAATCATACCACATATTCTGGGGCTAAAAAAAACTCGATCCAACCCAAGTTACCCTAGTACAAATCTGCATGCGAAAAAAGTTACAACCCTTCGAAGTTACCAAATGAAAATTGATTTTTTCAAAGATTTCGACAGTTGTTCGACATATTATAATGAAAGTTGACAAGTGGCTTACGAAAATAGGCAACATCTTTGCGAGCAGTGTCCTGGACGCTGGATTGGAAGGGGTCCACCTATCGCTTGGTCACCCAGAGATCCAGATCTGAACCCTATCGACTTTAGCGTCTGGGGTTGCATGAAGGACGATGTGTATGCTGTAGAAATTACGAGCGAACAACAACTGAGGAATATAATCCTTGAGGCTGCAATTAGATATCGTCAGAAGCCATTGCTTTTCCAGAATATTCGGTTTTCGTTAGTAAAACGGTACCGACTGTGTATTCAAAGAAATGGGGGCCATTTCGAACATCTAATAAAAACTACACATTTGTGAATAAATAAGATTCAATCAAAAATTTGGGACCCTCCAAAAATTTAAAAATTCATTGACATTAATTTTTGTTACTCGAAATTCTTGAAGCATAATGAAAAATAGGCCGTATCTCGATAAAAACTGATAATTGTAAAAAGTACTAGGGGGCAAAAAAGTTTTAAAAATAATGTGCCTAAATAATGGTGCCACAATAAGCATTACATTGTAACGTACACAAAAATTTTGGGGGGGTTAAGGGGATCTCAACTCTCATAAATTTTTAACGGGGTGCAATAATTCCTTAATTTTTTTTTTAAATGATCTAATCATAAGAAAGCCACTTGTCAACTTTCATCATACTATGTCTAACAACTGTCGAAATATTTGAAAAAATCAATTTTCATTTGGTAACTTTGAAGGGTTGTAACTTTTTTCGCATGCACATTTGTACTAGGGTAACTTGGGTTGGATTGAGTTATTTTTAGCCCCAGAATATGTGGTATGAATTTTGACCTGCCTTTTTGTTACACCCTGTATAATGGGCCGAACGCAACTGTTTTAAATAATTAACTTGCAACTTCTTCCGGAACTGATCCATTGTTTTTTCTTTGGTTTTCCATGGTTTGTAATATATTATTTCTCTTTATTTCTTTTGATTTTGAGTTTTCGCTAAATCCTAAGTCGACTTCTCCCAGTGAGAACTTCCCAGGTGTTAATATAAATAGGTTTTGTGGGTCCTCATCTACATAGGTTAACGGTCTGGAGTTTACGGCTGCTTCTACGTCGATTAATACCAGAGAATATTCGGAAATGCATTGGTTTGGCCAAGTAACTACAAAAAATTATAGATGTAGTCATAATTGTGATAGAATAAGTTAGTTTCAAGTTAGGTCGTATGAGCGATATTCAAAGTCAGGGCATCAATAAAATTAATAGTAATGGTCTCTGCCGCCAGAAACATAATAAAAACCAATCAATTAAAATCAAGTTTTAAGTCTTAAGTTTTTTTGATCTCAATATTTTCTCTGTTCGTACTATTGTGGAGAAATTGATGGGTGGGGCTAGTGGTGAAATATTATATATTAACAAAAAACTATTACAATGTTCGGTTACTTCAAAGTTCTCCTCACTGGCTGATCTGTTTTATTTCTCTGGAAGTTTTCACTTTTATATTATGTGCAGTGTACTTCAAACCTAGTTATGAGCTTGAGTATATCCTAGATAGTTTGCAAATTACTTTGACCGATTTCTTGTATTTAATTGGAGGAGATTTCAACTGGTGCAAATTGTGAAACTCCTGAGAAGATTTTTTGAAAACAAACCTTTTTTTCAACAGAACTAGTCTTGATTTAATTATCAATAATTGAGGTGTTTTACTCTCGGAGTTTATGAATGACAACTCACTCACTATACTTAATGGCAGATCAACTAAAGATCAACCTGGCCAATTCACATTTTGTAATACCAACGGTGAATTTACAGTTAACCAAGTTTGGTGTACTAATACTTCTCTTTCATTAATTGAAAACTTTGCAGTACTAAATAACGAACGTGTAAGTTCATATCATTTCCCAATAATGGTTGAACTAACACGGGTCTTTTTCACACCTGACACATACATAAGCAATAAACAGTACCCATCAATAAAGTTAATTTGGGATGATTCACAGCTATATAGGTAATCCAAAGGTAATACAGAGAGTTACCACGCTATGCGTGAATCAATCTACCTTGCCGCTGATAGCTCCAGTATGAAGAAAAAATGTGCAACTTTAAACTAACCGTATACTTATAATAACAAACCTTGGGTTGACTTGAAGTGCATTAGGTAACTTGAAAAAGTCAGTGAAGTCAAAACTTGAAGTTTGTAAAACTCAGAATTTTAATACCTATTAGCAAAAAAATCTTTTAAAAGCGCTTGTGCAGCAAAAAAAATTGCCTTTGAAAATAACATGGTTCAATTGCCCAGCAACTCTAATGACAGTCTCACATTTTGGAGAACTTCGCGCAAATTTAGCCCCAATATGAATATCTCAAATGTTTCGCTTGAAACCTGGGAAACTTATTTTAATACCCTCGCCACAAGGAAATGTCATTTTCAATATTTGCAGATGGACGCTAGGCATCTTTTTCTAAATACGGAAATCTCCCAATCTGAAGTTTTTGCGGTGCTTAACAGTTGCAAAAGATATAAGGCCCCGGGATTAGATGGAATTCCCATTGAGTTTTTTAAATATTTTCCCCAAAACTTGTGTCTTTTTTTATGTAGTTTATTTAACAAAATTTTCGAAGATGAAACTTTTCCAGCCGAGTGGTCTACAGTGTCGCTCTCAATGGTACACAAGAAAGGTCCCATCGATGATCCCAGTAATTATATGGGCATCGCTTGAACTCTTGGGCTGAAAGTAATAATATTCTGCTAGAAGCTCAAGCGGGTTTAATAAAAAACCGAATCTGTATGGACAACATTTTTGTCTTGAATAGTACCATTCATCATCGCAAAGGCAGAAGAGTCTTTGCCGCTTTTATTGACTTGAAACGCGCATTTGATTCCATTCATCATAAACTTTTATGGTAAAAATTATTTAAGCTGGGCATCCGTTTATTCGTCTAGTCAAAGCACTGTATGACAAATCCTCTTTCTGTGTTGAAGCTAACAATGAATTCTCCAAATCCTTTATGATAAATGAGGGCGTTCCGCAGGGTGAACCATTGAGTCCCTTACTTTCCTCACTATTCATTGCAGATGTTGATGACTTCTTCAGTAAATCCGATACGGCTGGAATTAATATTGATAATGGGAATGATTTGTTTTTTCTATTATGTGCGGACGATTTGGTCATTCTTGCTGACTCTGAAATAGATCTGGTTAGAAAATTACGCAATCTTAAATCATGTGTTTCTCAAGAGGTGGTCATCAGATAAGAAAAACTTACAAATTTCTGCTCAATAATGTAGAAATTGGAATGACTAACCACTATACATACTTAGGGGCTACTAACATTTGTTCTTCATTATTTCGCGAACAGGTGATGAATAATTGTTCTTCCAAATGCAAACAAGCCATAGGTGCTGTCATGAATACGCTCTCACGTTAAAAAATAACTTCCTAGCAATTGCGTATAGCCTTGTATGTTTCCATTGTAATTAATACACTTGCCAATTCGGTCCCTGTCTGGGGCCTCCGGTATCTCAACATTGTTGAAAAAACACAAGTTGGTTTTTTCAAAATATTGCTCCTCTAAGCACTCTTGAAGCGGGCGTTGTTAAGCTTGATTACACAGTTTTTAAATTGTGTCCCAATTGATTATTAAAAATTTTATCCTTCGCAAACACTAGGTTGCCAAAAACTGTCTTTCCCAAACATATAGAGTAACAGGAGTTTGACAACCCTTGCTATAACTGGACTCTACAAATGGAACTGATTTTTGTACAGCTCGGTTTAACTAACATGTGGAATAACCTCTCTTTTGTTACTAAAAAGCAACTATGTTGCAATTCTTTTAAAATGTAGAAAAAAATTGTTTACCTCTGACTTACAGCGCCTAACCGGTAGTAATTACTGTGTAATCTACAAACATAACAGTCACTTTAAGTCCTGCAACTTATTTAACTAGCAAACTGCCAATCAAATTAGTTCGTATATTTTGTCAGATTCACTTATGTACAAGGGAAGTATTTATACCATTAATCAAGCAGAAATCTGTACTATGTGCAGCTCTTGTCAACATAACATATGCTGCTTCAACATGATTATATTGGAGTACAAATTATCAAAAACATTCATTCCATTTTCTGAACCAGTGAAGCTACTTGGAATAACTTTAGATTCACGGTTAACTTGGGCGTCTCATATAGATTGCTTATGCTCAAAGATCTCATCGCAAATATTCGCTTTAAAGCAGATTAGAAATTGTTTGAGTCAAAATATTCTACGAATAGTTTATTTTGCACTCGTTCATCTCAACTATGGTGTTATACTGTGGGGCGGAGCAACAAATGCTTCAAAAGTTTTTTCGTTGCAAAAAATGGCTGTTCGTATCATCGCAAATGTTCAATATGGCGATCCATGCCAGAAACTGTTCAAGAAGCTCCAAATCCTTCCGCTGTCTTGTATATATATACATTTATGAATCTCTGATGAGTATTCATCTCAATATTGATTTGTTGGTATCCCACGCGGATATTCATAATTATAATACTAGAAAAGCGACCTCTCTTGTACCATCGAGATCCAAAATCTGCTTATCGCAAAGCAATCGAGTAAATTGTAATTTATATAATGTTTTAAAAAGTATTTTAAAGAAAACTAAGGGTGCTTTCAGCAAACTAGTAAAACGTTTTCTGTTGCAACATTGTTTTTATAGTGTGAATGATTTTATTACATTTTGCAATAACTCTTAATAAGCATAGTTCACCTTTTCCTACTTTCATGGTTTCTGTTTAATGAGTTGTTTACTGTAAAGTATTTTGTCCTAGTTGTGTTTTGATATTTATTATTATTATTAAAATTATTTTTTTTTTTAACTTTTTTCTTTACTTTTGGCTTTTGGCCTTATAATAATTTCGGATCTTATCTCTTTTTTTTTTCTACAGCTTATGGTATAATCCTATTGTCTTCAGAAAGTTTAATATATTTTCCTGGTGTGTATGTTCTGTTAAGCATCTCTTGAAATCGGTTGGTAGATGTTTGTTTTTTCTTTGGTTTCCATATTTCGGGCAGTAAGTAATAATATGTTTCACAGTGACGGAAGTATGGCGTAACTCGCATTGTGAAGGGCGTGTCCCTAATAGGGGGTGGGAAGAAGTTAGATGTGTGTGACCTATCCGTAGTCTTGTCAGTATGACCTGTTCCTTCCTTGTTTTCATTTGGTTTATTGTTGGCGTTATTTGCACCCTGTGTTTTATTTGTTTTAATCCGGTACAAGTACCGTTCCAGTCATTTTGCCACTGTTCTATGATTTCGTTTCTTATGTAGTGCTCAATGTCTTCAAGGCTGTATTTTATTACGCCTATATTTCCAGATGTAGCAGCTTCTTTGGCCGCTTTTTCAGCTATTTCGTTACCTTTTATACCACAATGACGTGGTACCCAAATAAAAATAATTTTTGTTCCTTTGTCTGTTAATCGCTGCAGCATGCTTGAGATGGTTTCGGTAACTGGTTCTTGGTCATACTGTTTTTTTATTGACTGCAATTAGCTTAATGAGTCTGTACAAATTGCCACATTTTCCAAAGCGTTGCTTTCTGTATACTTCAGGTCCTGAAGAATTGCGTGATATATGGTGGTGAATTTCTTGAATCCCCATTGATATGTCTCTTGATCAGTGATAATCCCACATCCTACACCTTGTTCGGTCTTAAAGCCATCTGTGTATATTTCTAGTGGATTGTCATGGTTGAATAATATGTTTTGTACTTCGTTTTGTATTATTTCCTTGGGGGTGTCAATTTTGTTATATCTAGGACAATCCATGTATATTTTTGGAGTTTGTATTTTCCAGGGCTCGTATTCATCGTCTATAAAGGTGTGAAGTTCTATTGTTGGTATGAATTCCAATATTAATGCTTTTGCGCGAACTATTGCTGGTTTGTGTAGACGATTTTCATATGAGTTCTGTTCGTCCTCCTGTATGAGATTTAATACAGGGTGTTTTTGCAGAGATGTAATTTTGTTATAATAGTTGATAATTATATATTTTCTTCTATATTCTAATGGTTTTACTCCAGCTTCACAACCCAGTGATGAATAGGGACTTGTTCGAAAAGCCCCTAGTGCCAATCTTAATCCGGTTGCTTGTATAGTATTCAATTTTTCCAAGTATGAATTGTTTGCTGACCCATAGACCACACTACCGTAGTATATTTTGGATAATATAAGAGACTTGTAAAGCTGGATTAGAATTATTGAATCTGCTCCCCAATTGAGGTTACAAACTGATCTTATTATATTAAGGCGTTTATTACACTGTACAATCAATTCAGAGATGTGTTCCTTCCAAAGTAATTTTTTGTCTAGTAATAAGCACAGAAATTTGTGAGATGGTTCAATTTCAACATTGTTTCCATAAAGGGTAAGGTTTGGGTGATTGTGTGGTTTCCGAAGTATGCCAAAATGTACGCAGCACGTCTTTTTAATTGATATTTTAAAACCATGTTGATCGGTATATTCAGTTATCTTATCTATAGTGCTTCGCAGCATTGTTTCTCTGTGCCATTTCTGAGGCTTGGTAATAAATCGATAAGTCATCTACAAATAAGCTCCTGCCTACGTCGTTCGGAAAACATTCTGCTAATCCACTTATTGCTATTAAAAACAGGGTAACACTCAAAATTGATCCTTGAGGAATACCATTCTTTAATATTCGTTTATCTGATATCGTAGTACCAACCCTCACTCTGAAGAACCTATCGGTTGAAAAACTCTTTGGCAAAGCTTTTTTGTATGTAGCTCTCAATTGGCACTAAATGATTAATAGTTGACCTATTCAATACTATTCATGCGAAATCCCATCTGGTATTGATTTATTAAGCCCTTATTTTTCAATTCCCACATTAAACGATAACTAATCATTTTTTCGAAAGTTTTTCCAAGTCAGCAAGTGAGAGATATTGGTCGGTAACTAGACGGATCAAGGTGATATTTTCCTGGTTTAGGTATAGCTATGATGCTGGCTTCTTTCCATTGTTCTGTCCTTGCTCCCATAATTTATTAAATAAACTGACTAAGTACATTTTTTTCTGTCAGGTAAATTGCTGAGGAATTCGTATGGTATTTCATCTGGTCCTGGAGCTGATTTTTCAACAGATTGTAATGCATTTTCCAGTTCATGGATAGTAAATGGGGAGTTATACGTCTCACTTTGATCACTTTTAAAATCTATATCAATTTGTTCGTTTACAGTTTTTGTTTTTTGAAACATATCGCTATAATTGGCATCTGAACTTATATTTCTCAGGAAGGCTGCCAGTTCTTCTGCAATATTTTGGTCACCTGTGATTTCTCTCCCGTTTACAATCAGCATAGTGGGTATTTTATTAAAACTTCGTCCCTTTAATGCTTTGATTTTTTCCCATACTTTCTTAATAGGGATCTGTTTCCATGATTCTTTTTCACCTTTTACAATTAAAAATCTAGCTCTAGCTCGTGCTTTTTTGAAAATCAGCATGTTTTCTGTATTAGGGTGTTTCTTAAATTTATTGAAAGTTTTTTTTATCTCTTATTGCAGCTTCTATTGCATCATTGCACCAAGGTACCTTTTTCTTAATAGTGCCTCCTTTTGACTTAGGAATACTTACCTATCTCAGCTGCATATTGGATGGTTTTGGTCAGATTGTCTACTTGACTTGATATGTTGTCGTTTGTAAGCTCAATTGTTTCTAACGTATCTTATATAGATACTAATCTGCTTTCTCCATTATCCAGCGTTTCCTAACTTCGCTACTATTTTGGCTTATTCCAAGTTCAATTAAAATTGGTATATGATCAGTATTTTCTTCATCGAGTACATTCCATTTGAAATTTGCTGCAATATTTGCACTACACAACGTTGAGTTGTTACGGGCTGAAAACCAGAATTGATATAAGCACTGAAATATTCTATGAAGTAAAAAAATACTAACCTTGGTACATTAGGAAACAAAGCAGTCTTAATTGAAAAATAGTGCATATTCGTATGGCATCTCAAAGTTTGAATGACCAACCTATAAATAAGTCCTGTCGGTGATTGTCATGTTTACCTTTTTTTTTTTTAAATCAATTAGATGGTACTGTCAAATTTCAAATAAGATTCTTCTTCTATAATTTACTTAATTTATTGTTAACTATCAGATAAAGTCATAGTGGCTAAGTAGTATATTGAATGAAGATTTCTTCTTCCTCAGTCTTGAGAGGAGACAAGATTCGTACTCATTTCATTTCCTGTTTTTTTTTCGGCTTCTTTGATTGGCATGTGCTAGATTCCTGATTAGGGATATATTAGCTGAAAATAAATATTTAAAGATTAATACTTACAGTAATCAAGGGATTACATACATTTAATTGGATTTGAAGTATTCAAATCACCACTTACATGTGAGGTCACCCAAGAACAATAGGTGAGTCTTCATATCAGTTTTATCACTTGGCTGAAGCTCTTTTACAATCACTAGATAGAATTACATTGATCTTTCTTGTTTCAGACCTCTTTTCTTATCTTTCGTTTACTTTTTCTATCACTCTTCTCCCACGATTGTCTAATTCACTACTTATTACTGGCTTTATTGGGTCGTAACCCACCATTGGACTGCCATCCATACATTGCATGGAGTGCGATATGTAAAATATGTATATCTGAGAATCTGGTAGTATCCTGGAAATTGTGGAACCATCCGTATTGGTTTACCTGGAAGATAGTACGTACCAGTATCACCCTGTTTCTGATCCTTATATCACAAAAGAAAGTATACAGCTCCAGGGGAATAGCAGATACCTACAAGTGAGCCCGTTCCACGTATTTAACTAGGGTTCTTTGTGTTGGTTTTTCATGTTATTTTATAAAGAATACACAGTTTTATTTTGAACTGACTTTTTATATTTTATACTTTGACATTGACAAAATACAATTATCAATTTTTTTATAAACTATTACCTACTTTCTCAACACCTTGTCCTAATATTTATAAAAAAAATTGTTATTTTAGTTAATACAAAGAAACAACATAAACTTATAAGTCTGATTTAACTAACAAATTTCTATGTTTCTCAAACTTGACAGACTTTAATGCTTTTGTAAAAATGTCGGCAATATTATCCTGTGTACACAAATATTCTACAAAAATTAAACCATCTCTTATTTTCTCATGAATAAAGTGGAACCTAACGTCAATATGTTTAGATCTTCTGTTAAACTGAGCATTTTTTATTATACTGATTGCACTTTGATTGTCAATATTTAAAATAATGTTTGAGTCTTGAAAAATCAAACTTTCTAATAGTATCTTCAAAAACAATAATTCTTTAACACATTCTGCAGTTGCAATGAATTCAGCTTCAGTCGAGCTCAATGCTACTATAGGTTGTTTCCTGGAACACCAGCTTATTGGTCCACCAGCATAAAAAACAACATACCCTGTAGTACTCTTTCTCGTAGTTTTGTCACCAGCAAAATCACTATCGCTGTATGCCTCTAGTTTTGCTTTTTTGTCATCTTTCTTGTAAACTATACCATTGTTCTTCGTAGCTCCAAGATATCTTAAAATTCTTTTCACATTATTTATGTCTGACATTGTTGGATTTTCCAAATTTCTGCTACAAAACCCAACTGCATATGCTATGTCGGGTCTAGTTTTATTGGATAAGTATAAAAGACTCCCAACTGCCTCACGATAAGGGAATTTTATTTCTTGTTTTGACTCTGCGGATTTTTCATCATATTCTGTAATTGGTGTAGATACAGCTTTTGCATTTGTCATTTCAAATCTATCTAGAACACTTTCAATGAAGTTTTCTTGATCCATTTTAATCCAATTGTCACCTTTTGTTATCCTTATGCCCAAGAAAGTATCAACTTTTTTAAACATTTTGACTTCAAACTGTTCCGTTAATATTTCCAGTAATTCATCTATTTCTTCATAGCTTTCTCCCGCTATCAATCCATCGTCTACATAAATTGCTAAAAGTAGAGTTCCTTTTCTGTTTCTAAATATGCAATGATCAACACTTAAAGTTTCCATATTATTTTGTTTCAAGAACTTCGTGAAATGTTCGTTCCATCTCATAGGTGCTTGTTTCAGTCCATATAAAGATTTCTGCAATTTACAAACTTTGTCATGTTGCCTCTCATAACCTTCAGGTATCTGCATGTATATGTCTTCATTTATTGTACCATATAGGAAAGCTGTCTTTATGTCAAATTTCTTTATTTCATATTCTTTTTGCACTGCAATGGCTAGCATCAATCGCAGTGAGCTAACTTGTACCACTGGACTAAATACCTCTTCGTAATCAATACCTTTCTGTTGTTGACAACCTCTTACAACCAGTCTGGCTTTGTACGTTCCATCGTCCTTTATTTTGAATACCCATTTGTTTGTCAAAATTTTTTTTCCATATGTTTGATCTTTGTCTACATACTCCCAAGTTTTGTTTTTCTTTAATGATTCTATTTCTTCTTCTATAGCATATTTCCATAAATCTTTCTCTTGTCCTTCTATTGCTTCATTGTACGTTAATAAAACATAATCTTCGAAATGCTTTGGTTTGTTTATTTTTCTTCCCCTTTTTGTAACTGTTTTACCTTGTCCCAAATTTAAATCTTCTTCGCCGCTATTTTCAAAAATGTATTCTATTTCGTTTTCTTGTGATATTGTGTCATTTTCAAGTGTCTCATCATTGTTTTCTGTTTCTTTTACTTGCTGTATATTATTCTGTATCTGAATTTCTTGCTGTTGCTTTTTCTGTGTTTGATTTTCTCGTTCTTCACTGTTATCTGTCCCATTTTCTGATTCCATTTCATTTTCATAATTCAATTTTATTTTAATCAAAGTTTTATCATGAATTTTAGGTTTTGTAAAGACTACATCTCTTCTTATTATTATATCTTGTTTGCTTTCATTCCATAAGCGGTATCCAGTTGGTGCATATCCCATAAATAAATGTTTTTCAGATCGGCTGTCCAATTTTTTTAAATACCCAAGATTTTTTGAGTATACTTCTGATCCAAAAACTTGTAGTCTTTTTAAGTTTGGCTTTTTTCCTGACCACATTTCATAGGGCGTCATGTTTATATTTAAAGATTCTGTAATACTTCTGTTTGAAATGTATGTACCGACTCTTGCTGCTTCTCCCCAAAACTTTTGGTTTGTATTTGCTTCAAATAGTAAAACTCTCACTTTTTCTATCAGTGTCCTGTTTAGTCGTTCTGCTTTACCATTTAGCTGGGGTGTGTGTGGTATTGTATAATCAAGAATGATTCCATTTTCTTCACAGTAGTTTCTTAAGTTACCACTTACATATTCGCCACCATTGCCACATCTTATCTTCTTAGCTTTTAGATTTTGTTCTCTCTCCATCTCTGCTATATATTGTTTTAGGAAATCTGTTGTTTCACTTTTATGTTCCAGGAGATATATTACGCAGTAGTGTGTGTAATCATCTAATACTGTAAGGATGTATTTTTTATTGTCCCATGTTGGTGGGTCGATTGGACCACATAAATCGCTGTGTATAATTTCTAATCGTACTTTGGCCCTGAAACTCTCGGTGTTGAATGGAAGTCTTGTCTGTTTTCCTCTCATACACACGTCACATGGCAGTTCGAATAGGTCACAATCTTTTGAGCTAATATCCATTCCTGTCACTATTTCTTGTTCAATTATTTTCTTCATACTCTTGATGTTCATATGTCCAAGCTTACGATGCCAGTTTATTACTTTTTCTACTTTTGTTTCGGTCAACAGACTTTCGTCCATGCATTCTTCCATGTATTCACTCATTATCTTCTTTTATAAGTTCTATGGTGTAAAGTCCTCTCTCATTTGTCATTCCTTCTAAAACTTTTTTATTTTCTTTCATCACATATACTTTATTTTCCTCAAATATCACTTTCCCATCATTTCGAGTAATAGCATTTACTGATAATAAATTTCTGCTAAGTTCTGGTACATATAGTACCTCATTCAAAATACATTCTTTTGTATCAATTGTTCCAATTCCTTCTGCAGTAATCTGAGTACCTTTCTTTGCTACGCATATGTCTGTTTGTTGATCTGATAAGGTTTCAGGTATGAGCTGTGCTTCCTGAATCAAATATAAACATCTTCTTCTCGGTTTCATCAAAATTTTTATTTTCTGTCAAAAAGGACACTTTTTTATATGTGTTGTGTTCAGTTTTATTTTTACTACTTGTACTAGGCTTGTCTCTGTAAAAACAACTGTTTTCGGTGTGGTGAGTTTTCTTACAAATACTACATCTTTTAAAAGTTGTTGTGTTTTGACGGCTTTGATTGTTATTAAGATTTTTATCTTCATTTTGTTGTCTTCCATTTTCAATGTAATTTTTATTTCTATATTTGCAAAATCGAGCTATGTGATTGGGTTTCTTACAAATATGGCATAATTTTCCCCACTAGAACACTGGAATGCAACAGATCTTTCAGATCTTTCTTTTTCTTTGTTTTTGTTTGCAGTTTCTTCTGATAATAATCTTGAAATGAGATTTTCTAAGGTTTTTTCGGCACGAGGAGTTGACTCCCAAGCAGTCTTGAAAAATCTAAATTTTTCAGGTAAAGTGCTTAATATTTTTGAGATCAACATTTCGTCTGTAACTTCTTGCTTTAATGCTTTAAGTCTGTATGCTAAATTCTGTAGCTTACTCACATGTGTCGATATGTCGTTACCCCTTTCATAGCTAAAACAAAAAAAATCTTCTAATAATCTGCATTTTTGATCTTCACTGTCCTTTTGAAACAGGTTCTTGAGTTTTTTATACATATCTGCAGCAGTAGTACAGTTCATTATATGCACTAAAACCTTTTTGTCAACAGTAGAGATTATTATTTTTTGAGCTTTTGCGTCTCTTTGTATCCAATTCTTCCTTTCTTTTTTTTCAGTCAACCTTTCAAAGTTTTCTTCATTATTCACTATTGCGTATAATCCACTAGCTTTAAAATACACAGTTGTTTGAAAATTCCACATTTCAAAAGATTCAGAGGTTATTAGTTTTTCAATATTTCCAATATCGTCTGTTTCATTTCCCATTTTTATTGCTATTATTCAGTTTATTCGTGTTTTTTTTTTCAGTGAAATTTTTCACTCTGTTTTATTTTATTTTATTCCCAGTTTTATTTTATTATTTATTAGCGATGTCCTGGGCCCATAACCTATTGGTTTTTCATGTTATTTTATAAAGAATACACAGTTTTATTTTGAACTGACTTTTTATATTTTATACTTTGACATTGACAAAATACAATTATCAATTTTTTTATAAACTATTACCTACTTTCTCAACACTTTGGAGATAAACACTACATATAATACACTGTCACTGGGTGACAATAGAGTTCCAAGAAAATCTTCATTAAAAACTTAGAGTTACTGGGTCATTAGACAAGTTTAATTTCTTTGTTATCTGTATATATAATCTTCTTGTTCAAACAGTTTAACTTGACACTAAAATAAGTAATTAATAGACTATTAGTAGAAAATTAACATTAATAATTCTAAGGATGCTGACCCTTTCCAATTATTAAAATTAGATATAGCTAATTAGTATAAGAGATACTTATCATAGGTTATATACTTACCAAGATCTGTAAACAAACAGTACTGATTGTCAGATTAACATTTATTCTCGTCTTTATTATAATTTTTGTAGTCTCCATTTTGTATATTCATCGTATTATTAATGAATTATTGAAGGGTCTAGACGAACTTCAGGTTGTTAGCGACGAATAGATTCACAGAATATGGTTTTACCCGAACGGGAATCATTCTGTGGCTGTCCTTATTTTTTTATAATATTGGTGTGTCAACCATAGATAGTAACAGTATGAGACCTCTATGCTTTAATAAACATTGTTATCTTTTTTTTTCTTATATGATAAGTAGTTTCTGTTATTAAAAACCCCATCCCTGAGAGAATCTATGACTAATTATCATCCCTATATTAAGAAAAGTTACAAGGGCCACATATTGGCGCCCAACTTATGTAAATGTTATATAGAGGTTTCAATACTTTCTTACGTGGTAAACCTGTCTTCTGATAAAAGTTTAGCATTGAACTTGGAATTTAGCCCTTGTGTATCCATACCTAGAGAGGTACATAAATAGCGAATTACTTATTTGATATTTGCTAGTACGGTTGTACTTTCCTTTTTTTTGGGAGTTGGTTAAAGTAAAACTACATTATTCTTACATATTTTAGGGAAGATATATACAATACAAAAATAAACATTTAACTCTAGAAAAATAAAACTATTTACATACATAAAACTTAAACTAATACCTACCTATAACAAATAAAAAAAAATTATTAATAAACTAGTATTGGTTTGTTTCCATTTCTTGTGTTAACTAGGGTTAGGTGATTCTGTGTTTTCAGTTACAGAGGTATTAGAGTAGCTTTTTGGTGAGATTATTATACACTTTAATAGTCCAGGACGACGAAGTCCAAAACGGTCAGGATAATAGGTTAGGAAATAGTTAGGGAATATGGTATATAAGTAGGGAGGTAGGTATAGAATAATCTTAAAAAAAAAATATTTGATATTTTGGCTAATTGTGTCGGATTCGTGTTTTTTTCAGTACAAATACATTCGGTATTTACAAGGGTACTGGAGGTTATTGGATTTTTAGGTATATAAATTTAGTTTTTATTAAGCGGCGCAGTCGCACTAGGTATGTTTCTAAGTTAATTGGTTTTCTCTCTTAAGTGAGGGGGGGGACATCAATTCTAGTTTATGGTTAATAACTAGTTAACATAGTCTATTGTTTTAATTGAGACTTATTCATAAGTAATAGTAAGATGGACGTACACAGATTATTAGGGGATGAAATCGCTCATGAATTAATGGTTCGTTCATTGCCAATACAAAGAACGGTTCATGAAAATAGGATAACCCTAAGAGGAGCTTTACGATTGGAGAAGCAAGGTGTAAATACCACAATTAACTGTGATTTCTTAAAATCACATATCGAATATGAGATGTGTGACATGAAGTTGGTGAATTTGGAGAATGACATTAAGAACTTTGATTTTTCCAATGCGGATAATGATTACAAGCGGATTTTGACTAGATTTGACGTTTAAGACGAATTCCACCAGGAAACTCAGAACAGGAGCATAACAGAATACATCTTTTAGGTGTATGTATGCAAGCTCTTGATCAGGTATCCATTCTAAAGGAGCAAGCGGATGAGAGCAAATCGAGGAACAAAGTGACAGTCAATAACCTACTTTAGGGCAATCACATCTACCCAGAGGAGAGTATAATAGACGCACCTAACCTTTTATTACCTGAAGTTGTGGGCGAAGAGGAAGTACCTCAAATGGAACCTTCACTATCTGGTCAAGATCAACATAATCAGCCATCAAAGAAACATATTGAGCATTGTTATACCTTTAACAAAGGACCAGAAAAGTTTGAAGTAGAGGATACAGGAAGATTGAGATATTCGTTACTTGATCATTACGACGAGAATTACTTCCGGAATACATATAGGCGGAATACGGCAAGATTTAACGAGGAGGAAGACTTACGGAGTTATATGGCAACATATGGAACATCAGTACGTGAGAACGATACTACCAGTACCCCGAGTCACTTTTACAACAATTTTACTCCACTTAATGCAGGTCACTCTACTCAGCTTAACCAAGAGTTGGGAGAATTCTCACGACGAACCGATAATCCATTGCCATATTTTGATATTTCTAGATGGAAAATCCAGTTCGATGGCCAATCCAGTGTAGCAAATTTCCTTGAGCGCGTGGAATAGCTAAGCAAGTCTCGTAATGTCCCGTCCGCTCAACTAGTCAGGTCAGCCGCCGAACTTTTCACTAAAGATGCCCTCATTTGGTATCGGACCCAAAAATTCGAGTCTTGGGAACAGCTCGTTAGCAAGCTGAAAGAAGATTTTCAACCATATGATTACGAATTCGATTTATGGGAAGAAATCCGCAGAAGAACTCAGGGATCTAAGGAGAAAGTTGTCACGTATATTTCGGTGATGGAAAATTTATTTGGAAGACTGGGAAAAAACAAACCAGATGAACTCACTAGGGTGCAAATGATACGCAGAAACTTACTCCCTCATATTCAAACGCAATTAGCGTTGATGCAAGTTTCTACCATTACAGACTTATTGCGTCTCAGTAGAGCAGTAGAGGAGACACAAATTCGCACGGAACGGTTCTGTCCACCCCCTACTAATTTAAGGAACCTGTAAGATCCAGAGTTAGCTTATAAAAGATCACCGACATGTCCTTCTAATTCAAGATTTCACCATCAGTATAGTCAGCCATCTTCTGCCGTGGTGGCCGAAGCATCTGCCGAAGTCAACACACTTTCGGTTGGGACAAGTAACGGAAGTACTGCTACCTCTGGAACAGTTTGTTTTAATTGTAAAGAGGAAGGACATCGATTCAATAAGTGCCCTAAACCACGAACCTTATTTTGCTTTCGTTGTGGCCATCAACAGGTCACCGTAAACAATTGTCCCTCATGTTCAAAAAAAGGGTGAGGAGGACGACAATAGGTTGGGAAGAATCCTCTATTAACCCTTACCCAACCACCCTAGCTATCATCGATTATGTCCTAGCCCATGTTAAGAACGATTCGCGACCATACCTTAAAGTTGAGGTGTATTTTAAAATTGTATTAGCTTTATTGGATTCTGGATGTTCTACATTCGTAGTTGGCAGATATGGGTGGGATCTTTTTAAAAGTTCATGGCATCTGTACCCACCGGTAATTAAAGAATGTACCGTTGCTAATGGAGAGTCTTGTGAAGTTATAGGAAGCGTGTATATACCTGTAACCTTGAATGAGAAGACAAAAATTTTCGAAATGTTGGTTGTTCCGTCTTTACCTCATTCATTCATTCTAGGAGTTGATTTTTGGCGTAAGATGCGTATTGTTCCTGATTTGTTTTCTGATCACTGGTCCTTTGGAAAAGACGAGGAGGTAAACCAACCGATAGTTAATTCCATTAACTCCACGGATCATTTGACTGAGGCTCAGCGTCAAAGATTAAGGGAACTTGTAGAAAAAACGTTTTCAACCATGGGTGACAAACTTGGATGTACCTCGGTAGTGCAACATGAGGTTAAGACTAATCATCCTCCCATCAAGCAACGTCACTATCCCTTAAGTCCTGCTATGCAAAAACATGTAAACCAGGAGCTTGAACAAATGTTAGCCGATGACGTAATCGAACCTTCAACTTCTCCATGGGCGTCACCTATTGTTTTGGTCCAGAAGCCAGACGGACGCTACAGGTTTTGCGTGAACTATAAAAAGTTGAACGAAGTAAGTCTACCAGACGCCTATCCTATACCTTTTATGGAGGCAACTCTGACAAAATTGCGAGACGCTAGATACCTAACTACTTTAGACATTAAAAGTGCTTACTGGCAGATACCATTAGCTGAAGCGTCCAGACCACTGACTGCTTTTGTAGTTCCAACAAGAGGATTATTTCAATGGAAACGAATGCCTTTTGGGTTGCACTCTGCAGCAGCTACGTGGCAGCGATTTATTGATAAAGTTATCGGTTTTGATCTCGAACAGTATGTTTTCGTGTACCTTGATGATGTCATCGTGTGTACCTCAACGTACGATAAACACTTGGAAGTACTCGAAGAAGTTATATCCAGGATTGGCAAAGCAGGTATAACTCTTAATTCTACTAAATGTAACTTTTGTGTTCCGGAGCTTAAATATCTGGGATACGTGGTCAACGCAAATGGGTTGATGGTTGACCCTGGAAAGGTCGAGGCAGTAGTTAAGATACAACCTCCTTCGAATACAACCGAAGTTAGACGCTTCGTAGGACTAGCGTCATGGTACAGGCGTTTCGTTCCTAACTTCTCTACACTAGTTTCCCCTTTAACAGCACTTCTAAGGAAAAATCAAGCGTTCATTTGGGACGAAAATTGCCGGGAAGCATTCGATTCTTTAAAAGAACAGTTGATATCAGCCCCGATATTAGTATGTCCTAACTATGATTTACCTTTTTCGGTCCAAACCGATGCCAGTGACTATGGACTCGGTGCCGTTTTGACTCAGGTCCAGGATGGGAGCGAAAAGGTTATTTGTTACCTTAGCAGGTCTCTAACTAAGCAAGAGCGTGAATACACCGTTACCGAGAAGGAGTGTCTTGCCGTATTGTTCGCCATTGAAAGATTGAGAGCCTATATCGAGGGCACTAGATTCACCGTTATTACAGACCACTACAGTCTGAAGTGGCTTTTTTTTATTAAAGACCCGGTGGGACGTATTGCAAGATGAGCACTTCGCCTTCAACAGTATAATTTTGAAATTATTCACAGAAAAGGGAAAGAACATATAGTTGCAGATACCCTCTCACGAGCGGTTCATAAAATTGAGGTGGTGAACCTAGAACCACATCATAAAATTGATGATAAATGGTACTTGGCTATGCTAGACAAAATTAAGACAAAACCTACCGAATATCCACTTTGGCGTTCAGAAGGTACGAAATTATTTCGTCACGCCAAACTTAAATATCCAGATTTAGCTGACTCTCGCGCAGAATGGCTACAGGTTATTCCTAAGCAGTCCAGGGTAGATCTAATTAGGCAGTGTCACGACCTACCGACTAGCGGACATTTAGGAGTGTTCAAGACGTTAGGAAGATTAACTACGAACTACTACTAAGATAGCTAGTGATGTCGCGAAATATATCCGTAGATGTCCTACGTGCCTCCAAACAAAACCTGAACAGAAACCTCCTAAGGGGCACATGTTAAGTCTATCGTCGACTATTTCTCGTCCCATGGAACTGCTGAGTATAGATCTAGTTGGTCCACTTCCTCGAAGCACATCTGGATATACAGGGCTTTTCACGATGAGCGTTAATTAGACGTTTCTGGCAAACCAGACAACGGATCAACCTAAAAATTTTACAGTATGCATAAATTGATATGATCTACACGCCTAAAATATTTTAGACGATGCGGCGTTGCCGCTTCTACTATAAAGTAGCGACTACTTTGATTTTTCAAATGGAACACCCTGTATATATTATCATATTATGATTTCTTATCACTTTGTCAACAACTTTATGTACTATTTCCCTATACCTATCTGTTACCGTTTAGAAGATATACATTAATTTCGATTTTTTTTTTACCAAACATGTACTTTTATAAACGCTGATAATCTTGAACTCTCTGGTACTAAGACGATTAAATTTGAAATGGAGTGGAGTGATACCATGAAGATCTTCACTTAGAGTCATATTTTTATTTGCCTCATACAGGGTCTTTAAAAAATGCAGATATTTTGATCACATGAAAAAATGAGTGAAAGTCAATTTTTTCAAATGGAACACCCTGTATATTTCCACATTTTTGAGCTGTACATCCAATTTTAGGTTGACTTTGTTCTGATAATCATATTTCAATTTCGAACCGTTTTCGAGATAAACTGTTTCAAACAGAAACTGACATGGTTTCCTTGTATTCATCACTTATTTTTGTAATTGTAACATCTATTTTATACTACGTAATATTTCTTTTCGATTTAGTTTTTCAACAGTCTCATGAAGATTTACTGAGAAATGGAGTTCAAATGATTTTAAATAATAGGCCAGGAAGAGAACGTGTATGGTACCAAATGGATGGTGCTCCACCCCATAATTCTCGTTCAGTAAACGAATCTTTAACTGAAATCTTCGAAGACAGATGGATTGGTAATAATGGCCTTCTAGAACACCAGATGGCAATCCATTAGATTATTTTGTGTGGGGTTTCATTAAAAATATGGTTTCCTCCAACCCAGTAGCAATAATGGAAGATATGAAATCGAGAGTTAGAACTGCTTTCAATAGTTTAACTCCAGACTTAATCAGGAGCGCTACACATGAAAATGAAAATCTTTTGAAGAGATTACATGTTTGTTTAAGTAGAGGTGGAGATGTGTTCGAACATATTTTGAAATACACTGACAATTGAATTAACTTATTCATGAAATTATTTTCAGTTCGTGTGTCAGCGTTAATAAAACTATTGTTTGAAGAGAAGTTTCATTTGATGGTTGAAGAGTATTTTAATAATTATTTATCGAACGGAATCTGTTAAATTTCAAAACTAAGTGATGAATACAAGGAAATCACGTCAGTTTCTGTTTGAAACAGTTTATCTCGAAAACGGTTCGAAATTGAAATATGATTATCAGAACAAAGTCAACCTAAAATTGGATGTACAGCTCAAAAATGTGGAAATATACAGGGTGTTCCATTTGAAAAAATTGACTTTCACTCATTTTTTCATGTGATCAAAATATCTGCATTTTTTAAAGACCCTGTATGAGGCAAATAAAAATATGACTCTAAGTGAAGATCTTCATGGTATCACTCCACTCCATTTCAAATTTAATCGTCTTAGTACCAGAGAGTTCAAGATTATCAGCGTTTATAAAAGTACATGTTTGGTAAAAAAAAAATCGAAATTAATGTATATCTTCTAAACGGTAACAGATAGGTATAGGGAAATAGTACATAAAGTTGTTGACAAAGTGATAAGAAATCATAATATGATAATATATACAGGGTGTTCCATTTGAAAAATCAAAGTAGTCGCTACTTTATAGTAGAAGCGGCAACGCCGCATCGTCTAAAATATTTTAGGCGTGTAGATCATATCAATTTATGCATACTGTAAAATTTTCAGGTTGATTCGTTGTCTCGTTTGCCAGAAACGTCTAATTAACGCTCATCGTGAAAAGCCCTGTATATACAAAATGTCAGTGTGTGATTGTTTCAGTAAATTTACGTTACTTTTCCCGTTACGATCTGCAACCGCGAAAGTGGTTACGAAAACTTTGGAGGAACAAGTTATTCTGGTGTTTGGAGGTCCCGATAAAATTATATTGGATAATGGAGTTCAATTCCGAAGTTCTGAATTTCAGAAGAAAGCTGAGGATTATGGGATTAAATTAGCCTTTACGGCCAATTATCATCTTCAGGCGAATCCTGTAGAACGCGTTCACCGGGTAGTGAAAACTATGCTAAGTGCCTATGTGTCTGACAAACATTCGGACTGGGATAGATACCTACCCCAGGTAGCCTGTGCATTGCGTTCTGCAAAACACGAAGTTACCGGACTCACTCCCAACTTTATTCTATTCGGAAGAGAACTACCGATACAAGGTAATTTAGCGGCATCAGAAAATTCAGAAAGTGATCAATCTCCTATTAAGGCTACAATACGAGCAGAGGCATTAAAGCAAGTTTTTGCCGATGCTAAGACACGCCTAGGGAAATCATATAGTAAAGCTAGTAAGACTTATAACCTTAGGCGAAGGGATGACAAATTCCGATTAGGACAGCAAGTGTGGAGAAAGAACTATGCTATCTCAGATGCGGCAAAAAAGTACACCTCTAAGCTAGCACCAAAATATATTGGACCATGTAAAGTCACTAAGATTCTTTTGCCCTGGACATATCAATTGGTAGATAGTAATAATAAAGTTGTAGGACATTGGCATGCAAAGGATCTGAAAGCCCATCCTCCTGATGAGAAGGATTATGCTTCTAGTGAATAATTTTTTTTTTGTTTAGATTTTTTATTATCATTATTTCAAGTAATTTGGTTGTTCGATTGCTATTTTTATTATTTTTTTTGTAACTAATTTCTAAGATAGGTGAATTTTCTACTATAGGTTGAAACGGTATAATGGTATGAAGTTTTTTTTTTTTGGAAAAAAAAAACTTTTCTCTGGGAAGAGGGGGTGTTGTTACGGGCTAAAAACCAGAATTGATATAAACACTGAAATATTCTATAAAGTAAAAAAATACTAACCTTGGTACATTAGGAAACAAAGCAATCTTAATTGAAAAATAGTGCATATTCGTATGGTATCTCAAAGTTTAAATGACCAACCTATAAATAAGTCCTGTCGGTGATTGTCATGTTAACTTTTTTTTTTTAAATCAATTAGATGGTACTGTCAAATTTCAAATAAGATTCTTCTTCTATAATTTACTTAATTTATTGTTAACTATCAGATAAAGTCATAGTGGCTAAGTAGTATATTGAATGAAGATTTCTTCTTCCTCAGTCTTGAGAGGAGACAAGATTCGTAATCATTTCATTTCCTGTTTTTTTTTCGGCTTCTTTGATTGGCATGTGCTAGATTCCTGATTAGGGATATATTAGCTGAAAATAAATATTTAGAGATTAATACTTACAGTAATCAAGGGATTACATACATTTAATTGGATTTGAAGTATTAAAATCACCACTTACATGTGAGGTCACCCAAGAACAATAGGTGAGTCTTCATATCAGTTTTATCACTTGGCTGAAGCTCTTTTACAATCACTAGATAGAATTACATTGATCTTTCTTGTTTCAGACCTCTTTTCTTATCTTTCGTTTACTTTTTCTATCACTCTTCTCCCACGATTGTCTAATTCACTACTTATTACTGGCTTTATTGGGTCGTAACCCACCATTGGACTGCCATCCATACATTGCATGGAGTGCGATATGTAAAATATGTATATCTGAGAATCTGGTAGTATCCTGGAAATTGTGGAACCATCCGTATTGGTTTACCTGGAAGATAGTACGTACCAGTATCACCCTGTTTCTGATCCTTATATCACAAAAGAAAGTATACAGCTCCAGGGGAATAGCAGATACCTACAAGTAAGCCCGTTCCACGTATTTAACTAGGGTTCTTTGGAGATAAACACTACATATAATACACTGTCACTGGGTGACAATAGAGTTCCAAGAACATCTTCATTAAAAACTTACAGAGTTACTGGGTCATTAGACAAGTTTAATTTCTTTGTTATCTGTATATATAATCTTCTTGTTCAAACAGTTTAACTTGACACTAAAATAAGTAATTAATGGACTATTAGTAGAAAATTAACATTAATAATTCTAAGGATGCTGATTGCTGACCCTTTCCAATTATTAAAATTAGATATAGCTAATTAGTATAAGAGATACGTATCATAAGTTATATACTTACCAAGATCTGTAAACAAACAGTACTGATTGTCAGATTAACATTTATTCTCGTCTTTATTATAATTTTTGTAGTCTCCATTTTGTATATTCATCGTACTATTAATAAATTATTGAAGGGTCTAGACGAACTTCAGGTTGTTAGCGACGAATAGATTCACAGAATATGGTTTTACCCGAACGGGAATCATTCTGTGGCTGTCCTTATTTTTTTATAATATTGTTGTGTCAACCATATATAGTAACAGTATGAGACCTCTATGCTTTAATAAACATTGTTATCTTTTTTTTTCTTATATGATAAGTAGTTTCTGTTATTAAAAACCCCATCTCTGAGAGAATCTATGACTAATTATCATCCCTATATTAAGAAAAGTTAAAAGGGCAACGAGGTGAGAAAGGTTTCCTGCTCTTGAATTAATGTAAGTCCCTTCTCCTGTATTTAGCAAGGCTATATCTAGGTCGTCTATAGTATTTTCCAGTATTCTACCTCCTGGGCATACTTTATTAGACCCCCATAATTGGTTATGAGCGTTGAAGTCTTCACATATTATAAATGGCTGGGGAGGTTGTTGAAAGAGTCCACGAATTTCTTGAACTGTCCAATTGTTGTTGGGAAAATAAATACTACAGATCGTCACCTTCAATGGACATTTTATAGTAATTGCTACAGCTTGTAGAGAAGTATGTATGTATTTGTTCATTTATTATTATTTATAGAGATACAATATAATGTATATGTCTGCTATTTGTTGAGGGGAGGTTTTGCTCCACCCCCTTTTTAAAACTAAAATATATTACAGGTACGTTTATTTTGTGAGTTTATCCGATGGTAAATCCGATTCACGTTTCTGCGGGGTTTTTCTTGGTCTACCCTTCTTCCATCCACGTTTTCTCTTTTTCTTTGTTTGTCCACCTGACGATTGATGATCGAATCCATATCTAAGCTGTATGTTCTTTTAGTGTTTTCGTTGTCTTCGTTACTAGGGATTGTTTGTGGCGCTTGGAATGGTATTGCAAAATGTTCCTTAAGAGCTTTTGTTAGATGTGGGATTAAGGAGTTGGCCAATTCTTAAGGATTATATGGGGTTGTTGGAGTTGGTTGGGTTGGTGGACAAGGGACGGCAATACTAGCATATGATACATTTTCTTTTGGTGTAGTAATTATAACTTTTCTTCTGGCTTCTTTGGGTTGATATTTTGTCTTTTACTTTAATTTCCTGTATAGCGACCTCTTGTTTGTATATCGGGCATTCTTTTGCACGTGCAGAATGCGGTCCTTTGCAATGTATACATGTTATTGGTGTTTCACTTACGTTACCGGGGTGCAATGGTTTGCCACATACACATACCTGATCTTTGGTGCATTTTGTGGCAGTGTGGCCGAAAAGTTGGCATTTAAAACAGCGCATATGAGTAGTGTTGGACTTCATTTGCATGACCTACCAACCAAAAACTCCCTTTGTAAATTTGTTGATGTTCATAGTTAGACCGTTCTATTGAAAACATAAATCGATAAGCTAGGTGTGGGATTGAATTTTTAAATATATATCCATTAATTTTAAATATTCGATAACTTTCTGAAAGTTCGTCGTAGAGGACAGGTGTTTTGGATCGTTGGTTTGTATACCTATCTGATAGCGAGAATCTCTGAATTTTGAAGAATAAAAAAAATATGTTCGATTGTAAGTTGAGAACTACGTTCTTCACATTCCGGGGGTATTCTTCCAAGAAGTAAGTATGAAAATGTTAAGTGTGTATCTCCCATTCTTATTCTGGATATGATGACCTGGTGTTTTCTGTTTGTCAAGTTGTATATACTCGGGCATAATGATACAATTGGTTTAACTCATTTGAGGAAGGTGTTATTTAGATGCCACTCATTTTGCCAAGTATTCACAATTCTGTTGCTGAGGTTTTTCTTTAAATCTTGATGGGAATATCTTCTCACATTGATCCTGTCTAATAAAGTTGCTTCTTTCGCTGCCTTATCTGCCTTTTCATTTCCTGGTATGCCTGTGAGACTCGGTACCCAGATAAAAATTACATCTGTTCCATGCACTGTCAAGTCATGAAGAATAGTAAGAATACTTTTGCTGAGGATATCTTCATTAATTGGATTCTCCAGGGCTGTTAAGCAACTGAGAGAGTCGGAACAGATTGCAGCATTTTTTATACGATTGTTTTTTATGTACATTAGTTATTCCAGAACTGCATGCTATTCTGCATAGTAGACACTAGACCAGGGGAAATGTCAGTATTGCGTCTTGAGTGAAAAACGCACACACTACACCTTGGTGTGTTTTAGAGCCATCGGTGTATATCTGAATTGGGGTTTTGTGATAACCTAAAATCATCTTCAATTTACCTATTAACATATCGATTGGAGTGTTGTTTTTTTTTCGAATTCTTCGCAATTTGTATAAACGTTAGATGTTTTAATTATCCATGGGGGAATATCCATTTCTATAGTAGGAAATACGGGTGGTGTATCTTTCCCTAAGTTTGTCATCACGGAACGCTCGGACCACATACGGAAGACCACTAGGTGAATTGAATTCATCGATGCAAAAAACCCCCAGTTAAGACTTTTGGTTAGACTTTTTCAATTGTATATGGAAAACCCTCGAGGATGACGTTCAGAGCCAGGTTAGGGTGCACCAGGTGTCCGAGGGGTGTTGGCCAGTGTCATATTTGATTTCAGCGAGCCAAAAACCCCCGGGTGCCCAGTTTCTTTCCTCTCTCGCATGAAGTTCCGGATAGTCCCCGGAGATGACGTTCGCCGGCGTTTCTGAGCTCCAAGTATTCAGGGGGTCAATTTTAACATCATAATCGTGATCAGCGACCTCGAAAGCCCCCGAGTACCCGACTTGAGCAAATTCTGACTCTTATTTACAAAGTTATTAAATTTGCCAGAAGGCCTCTCAAAAGATGCATTTTTGGCTGCAGCATTGCAACTTTTGGTTTGTCATAGGTACAAAGTAGGTACTAATGATATAAATGATAGTTGCAAGCGAATGCAAAAAAACGCATTCCGATACGTCATATCCTAAAAGATTTCCTATCTTTGGCCTTTTTAGTGCTTCATTGCCTCGACTATTGTATGCAATTTTTGGGTGGATGTACAGTGCCTCTGACGAAATGAAACAACATAGGCATTTAGTTTTACAGGATTATATAAAAACAATAGTCATAATTTTCATTTCATTGATTTAGAAAAAACTTTTTATTCACACATCAACATTGTTTTCAATTGCTATGTTTGATGGGAATCATAAATATACCGGCTTAGTTAAAGGTAAGTATGATAGTAAATTTTCATGCGGTAATGCCTCCAACAAAATGAAACAACAAAGGTATTTAATTTAACGGGATCAATTTTTAATAATTTTTTTTTCGTAAACTTAGAAAAAGAAAAAACTTCTTTATTCATACATCAATATTGTTTTCAATTGCTTCAATAGAAAATCTCCAGTTTATATAATATACAACTTCTTCGACTTTCCATTGTAGCTATAATAAGAATTTTTATAGGAAAACTTAATATGATCAGATGTCGAATACTACTAATGATGATCACCAAATTTTCATAATAGTTCTGAGTAGATATATGTAACAAGTCTTGAGGGAGATAATCAGCTGTCAGTTTATACTCCGGGCGTTTTGTATATTCATACACCACCTTCAAGCCATTATTATTTAAAGACTTTTGAGGTAAGACACCGGTGCGTAGCCTTTTTTGTTTGTGGAAAGGCAACCCCAATGGGCCAATGGAAGATCACTTTCACCAAATAGGATTACAATATAAATTCTTTATTAGCTGCGACAATGGAATAAGCACATTAAAGAACGTTCAATCACTATATTGTTGATAATCAAAAATACATTACCTAATTATTATCACTACATACTTAGCAGTTTAGATTTTTCATAGTTACACGTTGCAATATCGAATATTTTCAGCCGCATTCCTTTCACAGCTTCAGATGAGTTTGCCGAACTATATTCAACATCCAGAAAAGTTAAATGTTTGGATTGGAATATATGTTGATAGTATTGTACGTTCTTCTCTGTTACCAGTTTATTCATCGGGGGTAGACACTGTTGGACCAAAGTTAACGGACATAACAGAAAATAATAACCGATACCCTGAAGATCGATTAATAATTTAATAGGACGGGGTTCCTCCACATTCTGCTCTGTCGGTTTGTTAGTACTTGAATGATATTGGTTAAACGAGGAGGTTTTATTGAATGATCCCCACGATCTCTTGGTCTATTTGCCTAAGATTACATGATATGGGAATATTTGAAGGGTAAAATAAACGCCGCCACTCAGCCAGATTCATTTGGAAAGTTACATAAACGCATTATTACCGAATGTCGTAAAATAGCTCCAGAAATGCTCCAAAACGTCAAACCACGTTTCGAAGATAATTTATATCAAAGCAAGAGCTCAGGACCACCGCCAGACATTACTTATTTTCTGAGTAACAAAATGTATCGTACAGAGTAGTGTTAGTGTATATTCTGAAGGTATACATATCTACTAGCTTGGGCCGGCGGCCAATTTACAGGTACCAGGTGCTAAAGGTACATAAAAACATCGCTTACTTTTCTTAAAGTCTGAGTGATCATTTTTCGGATATATTTTACACTATTTTATTAAAAATTTAAAATCAATATTCCCAGACAGTTTTCGTCGACAGTAATTTCCCCCAGACGCTTCAAAGTTTGCGAAAAAATAACATAAGTTTACTTACGGTCATGATTTTCATACTTGATATTTTGGAAACTAGGCGAAAGGCAGATGTTTCTGTCGGACCAGAACGTACAATTGGCATCGTAATAAGTTTTGCCAAACAAACACTAAATACCTGGACGACAAGAAGAGCTTTAGAGTTCTGGCATAATTTACCAGGATTGGTTCATTCAGAGGCTTTTATACCTCCTTCGAAGAATGTCTCCAAACAAATGTTAGACTATAGCAGGCATAACCTACGTTGTCTATACCAGGCCTTTTAACAGGCCACTGTCATCTGAATCATCATCTCTCTTGCCCTCGGACCTGAAATAGCATTCACCAAATAAACTAATCGGCTTTGTTAAGAAGCTGAATTTGTTTGGTGAAATCTGAATAGGTGTGAGCCACAATAGACTCTTGCGAGTCGCAGTGGAAGGCCTTATAGACCCACTCACCATAAACCTAGCCTAACCATACTCAAGGCGAAATTTTAAATATGTCTGTAGAATATTTAGCCCTTACAATTTGTGTGTGTGTTTGCAAATAGTGTTGCAATAGTTTCCAGAATATTATGTATAAAAATCAAGACTCGGACTGCAAGTAAACTTATGTTATTTTTTCGCAAAATTTGAAACGTCTGGGGGAAATTACTGCCGACGAAAACTGTCTGGCAATATTGATTTTAATTTTTTAATAAAATTGTGTAAAATCTATACAAAAATTATCTCTCAGACTTTAAGAAAAGTAAGCAATGTTTTTATGTACCTTTAGCACCTGGTACCTGTAAATTGGCCGCCGGCCCAAGCAAGCAGGTATGTATACTTTCAGAGTATACACTAACACTACTCTTTACGATACATTTTGTTGAATACGGCCGTTTTGCGCTCTTACCTGAAATCGACCTGTTTGCGCTCTGCGATTTTCATAATAGAAATGTATTATCCTTTTTTCTAGGATTTACCGATTTGCAATATAATTTTAAACTTATTATAACATAATAGCCCGGTAAAGGTTAGCTTAGAAAATTTGCTTAAAACCCATGGTACCTACTACAGAAAAATAGGAGCGTCTAAATGTAGCTCTCTTCACCGACGTTGCCAAGCGTAGTTCCAAGACACCCCGTGTCGTTCTCTATGAAAAGAACATCTCCTCGCTTTCCATACACTTTTTTAACTAAACCACCCTACCTTACCCCCTATCCTAATCCGAATCGAAAAATTGAATTGTGTAATTGACAGATTATTATAATAATTTTCAATAATAACCCAACCAAAACCACCCTACCTTACCCCCTACCCTAATCCGAATCGAAAAATTGAATTGTGTAATTGACAGATTATTATAATAATTTTCAATAATAACCCAACCAAAACCACCCTACCTTACCCCCTACCCTAATCCGAATCGAAAAATTCTTCGTATTTTTAGTCAATTTTTGAAAAAAACAATAAGAAAATAAAAATAAAAATATCTTGACTCGGACACGACTCGAACCTGGTACCTCTGTGTTAAGAGCCCAGCACGCTCGAATAAACAAACATGGATTTTTGTATTTTACTTTATAAAAAAACTTTGAAAAAATAAATATAATTTTTGTACTTTCTTGTTTTCTTGTAAAACTAATATTTTTAACTTACCCTTTACCGGACTATTATTGTAGGTAGGAGGAATTTAAAATTATATTGCAAATGGGCAGATCGAAGAAAATAAAGTAGATTATGAAAGTAGCAGAGCGCAAAGTGGCCGATTTCAGGTAGGAGCGCAAAACGGTCGGGCGCAAAGTGGCCGACACCCATTTTGTTACTCAGAAAATAAGTAACGTTTGGCGGCCCTGGGCTCTAGGACTATATTACAATTAAATTCCGTGTAAAATTACCCTCCAACGATGTGTGTACTTTCGCTATTTGAATTTCATTGGTAATAGTGACAGTGGGGTGGGGATGGATGTACCGCAGTTGAGGATATTATTGATCATTGCAAATAGTACAGGCAGTGTTCGTTATTTTTTGGATATTATTTAACAATGAATTGATTTTCAATGATTTGTCCCTATTCAGATTTTATTGGAAATGATGACAGAGAGGAGAAGAGGGATGTACGACAGTTGAGGATATGACCTAAAATTGTCTTCCTTGAAATAAAAATCGACATAATTTCAGATTTTGTCCAAAAAAGTATCTTCAAGGTATTCAATAAGCTTCGGTTTTGGTGCCGCACCCTAGATATATCCGGAAAAAATCTAATAACCATATACATTGTGTTTGTATTGCCTACTAAACGTATAACTCGAGTAATAGCAACTTTTTAAAATATTTTATAAATAAGTATATATAACTTTTGCATTATTTTTCAGGAATTGGTGGTTTCCTATTCAGAGTATTGGAGTATTTTGATGAGATGATAGCAGATCCAAATTCATCTCAGAAATTTCAAATGTTTAGTGGTCATGACTACAATCTGGTTGGCGTTTTAAATGCTTTTGGCGCGTATAGTCCACCCTATGCCATACCATTTGCTAGTAGTATTTATTTTGAACTGAAGAAAAATATTGATAATCATTACGTAACTGTTTGGGTGAAAGAAAATGATAACTTTGAACAAATTAGTATTAATGGTTGCAATATCAGTTGTCCTTTGAATGAAGTTAAGAAGAAACTAGAAGATATCTCAATCGACATTGAATCTCGAAATTCTGAGTGCCAAGAAGATACAATGTTTATTAATAAATTTGCTGAAGATATTTACAACGCATATTATGATAAATACATATATGCTGATTTAAACAAAAAGGGCAAGTTATAAAGTAGGTAGAGTTAATATTTGACAAGATTTTATAGTATACAGCAGTTAGTTCCTTTGTGAATAATAAATGAATAAAGATACTTTGAGAAAATCAAATCAAAGGTGAATTTCATTTGTGTTCGAAATATTCAAGAAAAACTTGTTACACGGTGCGTTTAATTTAAATTGATCACATCGAGTGGGTGCTTATTCATATCATTGTTTAAACATCGATATCTTGAAAGTCTTACCACACTGAACACAGTTTACACTACGATAACCAAGCGAGAGAGACTGAAGCTGAGGGTAGTTCACCTTCAGTCTCTGAACTTTGCTATATAAACGTGCGTAAGATAGTGTTGGTGTAGTGGTAGTATGAACCACGTTCACTGTCAAGTATCGCCAACTCAGTGTCAAGTATCGCCAATGGCTCCAAAAATTTTTTACTTAGTCTTTGAACTGCCCAAAACATTCCATATACACTGCCATGCAAGTGGCGATTTGAAGAAAAAATAAGTAATAATAATTTTTTCTACAAGTATACTTCTCCACACTCATTTCAGTTCAGAAAGATCTACTTTTCCGCACGGCGTGCAATAAATTATAACTTTTAATAATGACAGCAATAACCAGAAGATAACTAATAAACTTGTTAATTAGTATCTAATTATTCTGTGTGCAATTAAATCATATTTTTACCATTTTCCAGACGCTTCGCGTCGTTCGGACAACTTCGATCACCTCCAAAAAAGTACGCATTAAACAGTCTCCGAAGGAGATAACTTGGTGATCGAAATGCGCGAGTCATATGGACATATAACTATTAAACTGCTTACTACACATTTCTCACGGAAACTTACTAGATAATACCTATTATTACATTTATCAAAATCAGCAAAAACATTTCAACAAATGTATAACATCCTGTTATCACGAATCTCATATTTTATTATATTCAGCATTTTTCTATTTCTATTGTTTTATAATTGTATAATTTTCATTCAGTCTATATTCTACAATATCTTTGTACTAAATACTTGTTTGTCATCTAAGTTTTTAATGAAATTTTTTAAAAGTATATTTTTACTTCAAAAAATCTAGCTCGCGTAAGATAGTGTGAAGTATTAGTGTTGGTGTTGTGCTAGTGCGTAAACAGTGTTCAGTGCAATGGACTATAAAGACGGATGAAACAGGCTCTTTGCGTATTAATTGATGTTAGGATGAGACAGACGAGAAGGATAACGCTAGTCAGGGCAGAAAACCTGTTATTTACGTTAAATAACATTAGAGTCACAGATAACATACTTATAGATAGGCATCTGACCGTGGCGCTAGCTAGGGCGAATTAATTTTGACGGGTGGCGCCATCTTACAGGTCGGAAAAGAAAGCTCTAACAGCTTTTACATGGTTGTGGTCTTCGCTAACTGCCGAAAAAGTAGATTCCTGTAATTTAACAGTTTTTGGCGGCATATTCAAAATTAGTGTAATATTACTTTTACTGAAATATGGCATTTATGGTCCATTTTTTGATATTCCATTTGAAGTAACTCAACATTTGATTGATATTATATTAATAACATTCAAATAGTCAAGTTAGATTAAATGAAATGTCAAAATATGGACCATACAATGCCTGAAGTGGGAAAAATTAAACAATAATCAACCAGTTTATATACTTTTATTCATTACCAAAAATAACAATAAACAGACCGTTTTTTTTTCATTTATTTCAAGACAAACAGAAAGACATAATATAAGAGCGCTTAACAATACAATAGTTAATAATAAATAAAATTTGAGTAAATAATTTTGAAAAGAATCAGCATGCGCTGTAAGGTGATGAAAACTTTTTAATTAGATAATAATGATTATAGTTTTCATCATTAGTAATAAAAATGCATGTTTAAAAAGCAAATATAGAAATAGTGAGCTCACACTATGGATTGCAGAAATAATCAAATACAACACAAAGAAATGATAGAATGAGACTGAAATTTTTATATCTTTTGGCTCAACTTTTTATTTCACAGTCAACTGTTTTATAAAAGTTCTACAAATAAGAAAAGTGATATTAGTAAGCACACAAATGTATTTAATATAAATATACAGGAGCCTACAATAGGTGAAAATTTCCTTTAAGTTTCAAGGAAAACAGTGGTATCGAGATTTTTTTAAAAACTTGAACAAATTGATCAACCGGTACTGTAGGCAGCTATATATACATTAAAAAATGCAAAAAACATTGACTTTTACAGGTTGCTGCAAATAAAACTAACTAAATACCAAAACTTGCATACTATTAGCAAAGTGTAGTTTACAATGCCAATCTAGTAAATTGAATAGATGAGGCTTTTACTTGATGAAGATCCATACTAAACGATGATATTAAACAAACTAAATTGTTTCATTTCATCGTTTAATCTAGTCAATCTTGAGGACAATATGACTATCATCAATATATTTATGAACATTTTTAATTAGCTCAAACACATAGTACTGTGAAGGTTTGAATATTTATTTTGTATCTCAAAACTATTTACCTTTGAAAATTGTTCGACCTTTTTCCAGTAGACTTTTATTGGCACTTCTTAAGGAGGGAGTCTCCATAGATGGTTCCATAATGATCCTGGTATCTGCAAAGAATTTTATTATTTGCAAATATAATTATACTATATGAGATTTATATTACTTTTCATACGATTATCAACCACTCAGAATGGCTTTATACTGCTCTTCAATACTTCTTAGACACACTATTTGCTTGTAGATGGAATTGTTTCTTGTGGGATACAATTGATACAAACAAATGTCCTTTAACTTCTTTGGTTTATAATCTAGAACATATAATCATGTTTAATAACATTCAATAAATATATGTGTAAAAAATTACCTCTTCAAATCCGAGCATTTGTTCCCACTTCGTTCCATCAAATTAAAAGCTGTTCTTCCTGGATTGGAAGTATAAAGCTGTATAAACAAAAAACTACTTTAGTAATTTGTCACTTTTCATGTTATGAAAGATGTTTTGTTTTATTTTACTAAAATTAAACTCACCGAGTTCACTATATACATTATATTCCTTCACAATAAATTTGGACATTGTCTTTTTCGATAATGATTATTGAAAGATAATATTAACTAATTCACACTTTAACAACAAACTTGAAGCACGACATACATGAACCGTAAAATGGCGTAAGACTACAATGTGAGCCGTAGCCGTGAGGCATGCGCAAATATCTAGAATAACTACCAGCAGCGTTACAGTTTTCATTAAATCAGCAATTTTAGTAACTTTTCCGATCCAGTAGGTGGCCGTACCATCGCTCGTTCAGAGTTACCATACCCTGATTAGAGTGAGGGTGTTCATCGTGTTTGTTTTTAAATAATTTTGCTTATGGTGAATTTTTAAATTAATATAGTAGTTTTTGATGATTATTATAAATATTTATAGACTTAAAGCATTTGAGAGATTTTGATTTTGTGTTACATTAGTCTGAAAATGGTTAAATCTTGCAGTGCAGTGAATTGTACTAATAGACGAATGAAAGGTATAAAAATGAAGTTTCACAGGTTAGTTTAATCGTTTAGTTTATTTTGGTATGGCGAAAAAAATCTGAATTTTTATGATTCCTAAAGATCCGTACTCGAGGAAGTTGTGGTTTTAAGAAGAGAGCCTGAAGAATTAACTCTAAAGGGCCACATAAAATGCCCTGAACTGTTGGAATTAATTAAATTCAATTCAAACATTCGTAGAACGCATTATTCTCATTTATTTTCTATAAGTTTTCATCAAACCAATTATGGTAAAAATGAAGTTGTAACTAAGTAGAATTCTTAGCTATCACAACTTAGAATTTTTTTTTTCTTCTTGTTCATCATTTGAAAATAGAGTAAAAATGTTGCAACAATAATTTTTAAGCAATAGTTTTGTAATGTATTTTATGACTGTTTTGTTATTATGTATCTTAAAATAATTGTATCTGTTTGTAAAAGGGTCTTAACCCGTTAATAAATAAACAAATTGCTAAACATATTTTGTATTTTGAGAAATAGTTTTTTGTAATATATATTCATATGGTTTATTATATGCCCACGTTGTGAGTCAATTGTTATTTTATTTTATTTTATATTTAATTTATACAACCATAATCATTAACAAATTTATGCTTACCTTAAATTCTTTTAATTGGGCGCCATCAGTGATTACTGAAATTTTATATCTTTGAGTATGAGACTCTTATTTTATTTGATATTAAAACTTTTTATTTTATTTTTATAATTCTCAGGGTATATTTTTTTATTGTGAGTTCAAAATTGCAAAATTTGAAAACCGGCTCTGCCTTTTGTTCTTCTGGTTGAAAGTTGGCATTCTACTACTTACTGCAATGGTGTCATAGAAGTAAAACGAACAGCCACATCTAAACCCTGACAAACTTGTATTTTATTCGACAACTGCTTGTAATTTCTTTTATAATAAATATTCAAAAACAAAATTTAATACACAACTTATTTTAAATATCAAATTTCTTACCTAAAATTCATTCATTCTTACATGCAGTCACACTGATTTTAAAATTTGTACTCACAGAACTAATTCAATTACGTGGCTATGGAAATTTTTATATATGATATTCTATTCTATAAAAAAGAAGAAGTTTTATTCTTTGTTTCTTTGAAATGGAAAATACATGGAATGAATTTAGTTCTCAAAATGTTCTGTAAATACTTTTTATGTATATCTAAAGTTTTAATTTAATAAACAACAATTTTTAAACTATATCATTTACAAACTTAAATTAATATGGAAGAATGGACAGTACCTGAATGTCTATTAGTTATAATTTCTTTCTTCAACTTTGAAGATTTCAATGGTATGGAAACATTGAAAATAAGGCCTGCAGAATTTACAGACAGTCCTACAAGGATTGACTCAGCTCCTCTTCGTCAATTGGATAATTTCATGGCTCGTTCACTGTGGGTTGTTTTTATTTTTGTGGCTCGTTCACTGTGGATTGTTTTTACTCCGTTTCAATCTCTTCTATAGTGGCATTTTGAATTGTATGTATCAGCAAAACTTTGTTTGTTATGTTAGTTCGGTGAATTCTATGTGATATTGGCTTACCGGCACTTTGTAAGTATTCTTATAATTTTATATTTCACTTTTCATTTATTTATATCACTGAATTTTGATATTAGAATGGTTTTAATACGTTATTATAACCTTTTTGAATATTTATTTTGGTTTTATCCGGATTTTTCCTTTATTTGAGTTTCAATTAAAATTTTTTCAATCTCTCTCCTTTTGAGAATTTTTTACCAGTTGTTGATTTTTTCAACAAATTTTCTTTTATTTCATTTTCAATCAATCAGATTCATTTTAGAAGTTTGTTACTAAACTAATTTTTCAATTTTTAGAAAATATTGAGACTATTCGAATGAAATTATGTCATAGTCTCTATATGGTATTTGTTTCACTTCTATGTAGTTAATTTTAAAATTGCAGTGGTAAAAATTTTGTATTTGTAGTTTTTATAACCTTTAGTTTTAAGTTGGTACTTAACATAATTTTTGTGAAGTTGGTGATCCTGTTTTAATCTGTCAGTTTATAGCTTAAATTCTATGATTATACAGGTTTTATCGAAAATGATTATTAAAATTAAATATAGTGTTTGTCAAAATTTTTATGAATTGTTATTTTTATTTTATGATATTTTCACACCATAACAATATTTATATATTATACCTTCCAAAATCAGTATTTTTATTAAATTTAATATTATTTTATTATTTTATACCCTTTACTTATCCCCATTACTCTCTTTTATCAAATTACAATTGCTGAAATCAATTTAAAAATCATATTACTATAAATCCGCTATACTTCACGCTTAAATTCGCGGGCCTTTTGCCCTGAATAGTTCCTTCTCTGTCCCGGACCTCTCTGTCTTATGTTGGCCGCAAACACGTTTCATTGTTTAAGTGGGAAGGGGCCATTCCATCCGTATTTATAGTTTATTGGTTCAGTGCCGTGGTGATAATTTGAAGTTTTGTATACTTGTGGTTGGTTCGTATTGAGTATTTTCGTATGTTTTTGCAAGATAAGTGAAGCTACGTTCGGTATTTGCATCGCAGAGGCGACGGATTTTTGGTCACGTGATCACATATTAATCTGAGGAAATTGCTATTAACGAACGGCCCGACCAACCAGATTTAAACAAACTACTAACCTGTGTCTTTCATTAACGGACTACGATTTTTTTTGCTTGATGTTTTCGTTCTTTTAGTGTTTTAGATTTTATTATTCATTAGATTACATTTATGTCTATCCCTGAGGCAATTTTGGTCGCTATTCATGGTCAACAAACACTACGAGATTTACTAGTAGTGACTACAACATAACCTCATAACGTGACAGATAGACAGATAAATCTTTCTCGTCGGTCAAAATATTCCGAGCAAACAGATTTACCTCGGACTGATCTGAGCTGAATTACCGAACAGTTCAGATTTACCTCCCCTACCTCTAGATGTAATAAACGAACGATTCAGACTAAAAAGATTGATCGGACTCAAATAACGAACGCAGCTTGAACTGCAATGAGAAACGGAACATAGCTGTTTAATGTAATCTCCGATCGAAATATTCCACCAACAAATAAATAAATTTCTATAAATTCACTTTAATGAATATCAAGTATTTAGCTGGATAGCTGGATTCAGAACCACTGTAAGAAACCTCGCATCTTCTCCTTCCAATATTTGTTAGTTATGTGGTCCTATGATGTAATCACCTAAAATTCCCGTCCATATAATCACAGTTGTAATGTAAAAACAATAGATTGTTGTAGAAACTTATTAATCCATATAATTATTTCAAATGCTTATTTCAGTAATTCTTAGTGACTGTCATCATGCCTATTGAATGACCAATTTCCTTACAGATGGATAGAAAGAGAAGGACCAATTAATTGGCCAGCTAGATCACCAGAATTAAGTGAAGTAGATTTCTTCTTATGGGGATATATTGAAGATTTAGTGTACCGTGAACCTCCAACAACAATAAAATTTATGACATGAAAGTCAGAATTACAAACTCATTTCATAATATTATGCCACAAATGCTCACAAACGTATGCAGATCATTCGAAAACCGTCTTCAAGGCTGTGTTTTGGGAGCTCACTTGCAACACCTTCTACAATAAAAATAACAATTTTTTTATCTTAGCTTTTGTTTAATTGTTTTTTGTTTGTTGATAATTGGAAAAAGTAAAGTACATTAAAATAATAAATTTAATTCATGAAATATCCCTTTTTCCAATACAATTTAAAATTTCTCAAAACTATTGAGTTTGGGTATAGGGATCACTTGGTATAAATTAAACTTCATTGACTGTAGTTTATGATGGTGATATAAAATACAGGGTGATGCATTTAAGAAAACTGAGCAAATAATGAATTTGTGTTTTGACGTACCCTGTATTGAATTTAAACAGTAATAGCAAAATTAATCATTTTTATGAAGTTTGACAATCACTTATAAACCATGGCTACAACACATCATTGGTCTTGTACCCCTTTTCTTTTATACAAAACGTTGAACTTGCTACGATTTTCATAGAAATTTGGTAATAACTTTTTAAATACCCTGTATAACACATAACAACGTTGTATTCTTGTAACGAGGAAGTGAAGTGGTTTTTAAATTTAGAATAAAAGCCAGGTTGTTTCATTTAAAAAAATATATGTTTGATGCGGTACAGTGTTATGGAAGACCCTGTATATACTTTTAACTAATTTCAAAATGTGAAGCTTATAGCTGCATTCTATTTTTGTAAATAACTTTTTTTGGTATCTCCTATAATAACAGATATAACGGACGGTCACAAAAGTTGATAACCCTGTATATATATTGTGTAGATATTGTATAGTTCCATGAAATGTAATAATTGTATAGAACTATGAAATTTAATTTGTAAAAAAATACGTCATTTATGATAGAAAGAATTGTCCGTTTGAAAGATGGATTAATCAATTTGAAAGAAATTTTGAAAATAGCTATCAGGGGTAAAAATAAAAATTGAATGTGGGTAGTTATAGTGATGATTATTATAATGAGAGGGATTAGGAAGTTGTTGACAGGACGAAAATATAGTAAAATATAATAACCCATAAATATTTGTAAAGTATTGGCTTGGAAATTCGAACGGAAATTATTTAACATTTTGCGATGTATATTTAAAACCTTCCGGAAGTGGCGCCAAGTCTGTGAGACCCGACGCGTCATAGATTGTTCGGTATCTCTAGGTGGTTAGTCGTAAATTCTCGTATGGTCAAGTACCTTCGTAGTGTGACCCACAGATAACATACTTATAGATAGGCATCTGACCGTGGCGCTAACTAGGGCGAATTAATTTTGATGGGTGGCGCCATCTTACAGGTCGGAAAAGTAAGCTCTAACACCTTTTACATGGTTGTGGTCCTCGCTAACTGCCGAAAAAGTAGATTCCTGTAATTTAACAGTTTTTGGCGGCATATTCAAAATTACTGTAATATTACTTTTATTGAAATATGGCATTTATGGTCCATTTTTTGATATCTCATTTAAAGTAACTCAACATTTGATTGATATTATATTAATAACATTCAAATAGTCAAGTTAGATTAAATGAAATGTCAAAATATGGACCATACAATGCCTGAAGTGGGAAAAATTAAACAATAATCAACCAGTTTATATACTTTTATTCATTACCAAAAATAACAATAAACAGATCGTTTTTTTTTTATTTATTTCAAGACAAACAGAAAGACAATATAAGAGCTTAACAATACAGTTAATAATAAATAAAATTTGAGTAAATAATTTTGAAAAGAATCAGCATGCGCTGTAAGGTGATGAAAACTTTTTAATTAGATAATAATGATTATAGTTTTCATCAACAGTAATAAAAATGCATGTTTAAAAAGCAAATATAGAAATAGTGAGCTCACACTATGGATTGCAGAAATAATCAAATACAACACAAAGAAATGATAGAATGAGACTGAAATTTTTATATCTTTTGGCTCAACTTTTTATTTCACAGTCAACTGTTTTATAAAAGTTCTACAAATAAGAAAAGTGATATTAGTAAGCACACAAATGTATTTAATATAAATATACAGGAGCCTACAATAGGTGAAAATTTCCTTTAAGTTTCAAGGAAAACAGTGGTATCGAGATTTTTTAAAAAACTTGAACAAATTGAACAACCGGTACTGTAGGCAGCTATATATACATTAAAAAATGCGAAAAACATTGACTTTTACAGGTTGCTACAAATAAAACTAACTAAATACCAAAACTTGCATACTATTAGCAAAGTGTACTTTACAATGCCAATCTAGTAAATTGAATAGATGAGGCTTTTACTTGATGAAGATCCATACTAAACGATGATATTAAACAAACTAAATTGTTTTATTTCGTCGTTTAATCTAGTCAATCTTGAGGACAATATGACTATCATCAATATATTTATAAACATTTTTAATTAGCTCAAACACATAGTACTGTGAAGGTTTGAATATTTATTTTGTTTCTCGAAACTATTTACCTTTGAAAATTGTTCGACCTTTTTCCAGTAGACTTTTATTGGCACTTCTTAAGGAGGGAGTCTCCATAGATGGTTCCATAATGATCCTGGTATCTGCAAAGAATTTTATTATTTGCAAATATAATTATACTATATGAGATTTATATTACTTTTCATACGATTATCAACCACTCAGAATGGCTTTAATGCTCTTCAACACTTCTTAGACACACTATTTGCTTGTAGATGGAATTGTTTCTTGTGGGATACAATTGATACAAACAAATGTTCTTTAACTTCTTTGGTTTATAATCTAGAACATATAATCATGTTTAATAACATTCAATAAATATATGTGTAAAAAATTACCTCTTCAAATCCGAGCATTTGTTCCCACTTCGTTCCATCAAATTAAAAGCTGTTCTTCCTGGATTGGAAGTATAAAGCTGTATAAACAAAAAACTACTTTAGTAATTTGTCACTTTTTATGTTATGAAAGATGTTTTGTTTTATTTTAAACTTACCGAGTTCACTATATACATTATATTCCTTCACAATAAATTTGGACATTGTCTTTTTCGATAATGATTATTGAAAGATAATATTAACTAATTCACACTTTAACAACAAACTTGAAGCACGACATACATGAACCGTAAAATGGCGTAAGACTACAATGTGAGCCGTAGCCGTGAGGCATGCGCAAATATCTAGAATAACTACCAGCAGCGTTACAGTTTTCATTAAATCAGCAATTTTAGTAACTTTTCCGATCCAGTAGGTGGCCGTACCATCGCTCGTTCAGAGTTACCATACCCTGGTGTGACCAGTACTATTACTGTAGCCAGCGAGAGCGGTGTGGCTGTTAGTTCTAAAAAGTTATAGCAATAAAGGTCTGTGAGACTTGGCGCCACCTCTTGTGATATTTATTTGTCAATAATAATAGTTTGTGTTTTTACCTATTTGGTGAGTAATTATATGATTTTTGAATATTATAATTTGATTTTAAATTAAGTGATTATTTTTTGTTTTATTTTTAGAATCAAGTGATTATTTTTGGTTTTATTTTTGGAGATGTGTAGCTGGGAAAAAGAACTAGAACAATTACGTCGACTATGGGAAGAAAAGGATCCAGTAGATCGACCGGATGATAAGGAAGAAGAATTGACTACAGAGGATAATGTTCTTGAAGGAAGAGAATCTGATAGTGAGTCTGAGCGGGATGCTGATGATGATTGGTAGGCAAGGATGGTACAAAGTGGAGAAAACATTGTGTGAAGAAAACAACAAGAACCAGGCAAGAAAATATTATTGTTCGCCTTTCTGGAATAAGAAATTACTCAAAAAACGCTAGCACAGCTATCGAATGCTGGTCACTGTTTTTTTACCGACCATATGTTACAAAACATCGTTGAAAACACAAACCTATATATTGCCAAAATAGCTCAGAACTATACAAGATATAGAGCAGCTAAACAGACTGATTTAATTGAAATTAAAGCGCTATTTGGTTTGCTTTACCTGGCTGGTACTCTCAAAAGCAGTAGGCTGAATACAAAGGAGATTTGGGATAGAAAAGGAACAGGTGTTGAGCGATTCTGGGTAACCAACAACAACGTTTCAGATTTCTTCTGAACTGTTTAAGATTTGATGATCTATCTACTGGAAATGAAAGAAAATAACTTGATAAGCTGGCACCTATAAGAGAAACATTTGAGTGCTTTGTACAGAATTGTAAAAATGCCTACTGCATAGGTGCCAATGAACCATAGATGAGAAACTTGAAGTATTTCGAGGGCGTTGTGGGTTTAAGCAATATATACCAAGTAAGCCCAATAAATATGGAGTAAAGATATTTGATTTGGTCGATGCCTCCACAACATACTGCGCAAATTTAGAGGTTTATGTAGGACAACAACCTGAGGGTCCTTATAAAGTAAAGAACGACCCATTTAGTATTGTTTTATGCCTTGTGGAACCAATTTCTGGGTTAAACAGGAATCTCACTTGCGATAACTGGTTCACCAGTATCCCTCTAATTAATACTCTACTTCAAGAACATAGGATAACGTTTGTTGGAACAGTAAAAAAAAACAAAAGAGAGCTGCCACCAGAGTTCGTCAATACAAGAAATCGACCAGAATGTTCTTCTGTATTTGGGTTCCAGGAAAACATAACACTAGTATCGTATGTTCCAAACAAATATATGAATGTAATTTTAGCTTCATCTTTACATCATAATGATGCAATGGACATCTCGACAGCTGAAAAATTTAAGCCCGAGATAATTACATACTACAATGCAACTAAAGGCGGCGTGGATAATTTAGATAAGTTATCTGCTACTTTTGACGTAGCAAGGAACACCAGACGATGGCCGATGGTGATTTTTTATGCTTTACTAAATATGGCTGAAGTAAATTCGCAGATGATTTACGCTGTTAATAGTAAGCAATATTCAGTTACAAGAATATTATATCTAAAGAATCTTGCATTAGAACTGACTAAGCAGCATTTGGAACGTTGTTCTTTAGAGCAAAATATACCACGAGCAGTACGAGAACGAAGGCTAGATTATGCTGGTACCTCTACTGATGTACAACCACAGCAAGAAATTGTTCCAGGATCTCGAAAGAGGTGTTTTTTTTTGTGTAAAAGATTCAAAAAGTAGATTTTATTGTCAAAAGTGCAAAAAATGTGTATGTCTTTCCCACCTTGAAGCTTGGTGCCCCCTTTGTTATGATTTTTGGAAAACCCTTAAAATAGAAAATTTAGTTATTATTTTAATAAAGTTTATTCAAAATTTTGTGTTTTGTTCTTATTTTAAGTTATTTTCTATTGAATTTTTATTTTATGTTTATTTTTTTCACTATCTACACAATATAGGGAATACCCCCACATTTGTAACAAGGGTGAGGCAAGAAGTTTTAGATGTCACACTGGCAACTCGTGATCTAAAACATATATTAAAAGATTGGAGAGTATCGGCTGAACTATCTCTCTCCGATCATAGTATCATAACATTCAAGTTAGAGCTAGGCATACCTGAGGTAAGCCTCAGGAGAAAACCAAGAAAAACAGATTGGGACAACTATAACACCTGTCTGAAAGGAAATCTAGCACATATCCAGAGGAAAGGAATGGCTTAGCACCATCTCGACCTGGAAAATGAGCTTGAGGATCTGAACAGGGCAATAATCGATGCAGTTGAATCGAGCTGCCCTCTCCAAGAACAACGAAGCAGCAAAGATGCACCCTGGTGGAACAAACATCTGTCAGAATTAAGATCTCAAACGCGGGATCTTCTTAATAGAGCAAAATTCACCGGAGACTGGCAGAGATACACAGAGGTGACAAACACCTCCTACAAGAAAATTAGAAAAGCTAAGAGAAATAGCTTCAGAAAATTCTGTGAAGATATAAACACAACACCTGCTGCGGCAAGACAAAGTCATGGCGAAAAGTAGGGTTAACACAGATATGGCTCTGAGGAAGCAAGACGGTAAATATACCGAAAATGAGGAAGAAAGAGTGCGACTCTTACTAGAAACTTATTTTCCTGGAAGTACCCCAAACAGAGGAGATAATCCTCTCGAAGGTCATAACAGGCGCTCGAGAGAAAGTACTACAATGGCCAAGCACATGTGTAGTAACGATAGGTTAAAATGGGCTATGAACACCTTTCCACCTTTCAAAACACCTGGAGCAGATCGGATTTTCCCAGCATTGCTTCAGCAAGGACAAGACGAAATTATACCACATTTCGTTAGAATTAGTCGAATTAGCTTGGAACTGGGTTATATACCAGAAGCATGGAGAAGGGCAATAGTAACCTTCATTACAAAAGCTGGAAAAAGGTACACAACAAACCCCAAATCCTTCAGACCAATTAGCCTATCATCGTTTGTGCTTAAAACTATGGAAAAGCTATTGACAACTATCTTAGAACGGAAATCCTAGAGAGACTACCTCTCCACCCGTATCAGCACGCTTACCGGGCAGGCAGATCTACGGAGACTGCACTGGTACAACTGACGGAGGGTATCCGAGGTGCCTTAGACAACCAAGAAACTGTAGTATATATATATATATATATATATATCGCGATAGCGGTTAAAGTGGCATCCGTATAGATTTGTAGCGCTGTGGCATCCCCCGATATACACAGTATGTATATAGAGCAACCCCAATGCATCGAGATTAAGCACACTGTGGCTTCCTATTATTTGGCAACACTGGGACCTTGATAGATTAATAGTAGGTATATTTGAATTTCTTTCAGAATCTGTGCGACGTGTATATTGTGTATAGATCGCGTTCAAAATGACTTCCAGTAATTTTAAATACGTATTAATTTTTCTTTTGGGAGACGGGAATGAAACACATATTCTAGTAATAGGGATATTGACAGTTGTTAGAAATTCATGTGAAATTTGGGTGAACTGTATGAGTAGTTGGGATAGAGATTTCAGGTATTCAAACATCTGACTATGATTTACGGTTCAAAGGTAAATTCAATGAAGTTCGTTTTTTTTTCAAATGAAATACCCTAATTATTCCTCAATATTTAGATACTTGAAAACTTGATACATGGATTTATGGAGTGCCTTTTGTACTAACGAACTTCGTTAAGCTTCTGCTTGAACCAGAAACAGAGGGCTGTTTAAATACATGTAATGTTTATCCCATGTACCCAAACAGATCACCCAAATTTCAAATCGACCGCTCATTTAATAAGAAAATAGCGGGCTGGCTATTAATTCCGTGAACAAACTATATATAAAGAGAAAATATGTTCATTTATTTTTTGTATGAAGATTTTTATGTTTCATTAATAGTATATTTCATTACCAGTACAGAAATGAGGATTTTTCCGTGCGCGCGTGACAAATTCTCGTGTGAGGCGCCGCCGAACACGGGAAGTCATGCAAGAACGGAAAATCCATTTCTGGACGAGTAATGAACGATATTTTTTATTATACTTAGGTACCTGAAATCAACATAAACAAAAAATATCGCAAAAAATTATTAAGAAAATCGGGAATATTTATTTTTATTTTTAAAACAGTAAAAATGTAAGTACATACAACTCAAATTAACAAAAAAAATACAAGTAGGTAATTCTAACAAAATTAATTTTGGACAGAACCGTTATTATTAATAGTAATATTTATTGTACAATTCGTATTATTGTTGAAGCTCAATCCCTTTTGCATTTCTTTTTGTTGAACTAAAGACTCTGCTAAAGATGTTGAAGCGGAGTGTTCGTGTGTGCTTTGGTTCTCTTGATTGACTGTTACAGATGTTGTAGTTTCCAAGTTACAAGGGCTAAACAACTTCCGTGATACTTCAATTTTTTTTTGTATGGACTCTTCTATATATCCTTCTGCTACATTGAAAGAAAGCCATCCTCCGTGTCTTTTCAAAGTGAGCAAATCACCGCCGCTTTCCACCAACATGGTTGCCGAAGAGCGCCTTAGCCCATGTCCGGTATATTCTTCGGGATTTTTTAGTTTTAGGTATTTTGCAACAAGTTTTGGAATACCACTGATAGTATGGCACCCAACATGTTGAGCGTAACATCTTTGGTTTCGGTATGCAACAAATAATCTTCTACTCTCCATATGTTTAGGGCGGAGATCTGCGTATTTACGGTAAATTGTACAGGGATCGAATTTGCAATTTTCATTGGTAATGGTAAAACATCTTGACCTGTGAGTTTTTCCATCTCGTAAGAACACGACAAGGAAACGCCCATTATCTTCCACATCATCTAAACTCAAAAGTATTAAATCATCTCTGCGGCATGCACCGAAGATGCCAAACACTAAAATTACTTTTGCTAGTAGATATTCTCCATCTGAAGCTTCACATAAAAATTTGGTTACTTGTTCTGCTGTAAGAATCTTGGATTTCTTTGGTATATATCCTACAGCTTGTCGTTTCAAAAAAGCAATCGTTTTTGGATATTGATGGTGAGTAATTTCTTTTATTGCCAAACAACTCTTTAACATAGAATGAGAATCGACTCCATAAAGTGGAGGATTTCATAGTGTTGGCTTTTTCAGAAAAATATACTAAAAGAATATCGTCACTCACAATTTTGATTCGTTTCTGAGTCCGCCATTCGGAAAAACTGTTATATTCTTGTTCATATCTCAACCTGGATTTCACTAGTAATAAATCTGCACTCACTTCTGCCGCTCGTTGTAAGATATTTTCGGGAATATCCCGATTTTCTTCACAATCTGAATTCATTTTTGCAAAATGTAATAAATACATAAATACTTAATTTTCACTGACAGAAAATAAAATTTGTCATTAATAAATAAATCGTTGCTATAGACACATTACTCGTTTCTTTTTTTTCTTCGGGTTGCCATAGGATATCTAGTATTATGGATATCTATGTTTATTATTAAGCGCACGGAAATAGGGATCGGGAAAAAATTTCCGTGCGCTGTTCCGAAAATGTCATATTTACTGTATTTTATAAACAGTTGAAAATGTAGTATTTTCTGTTAAGTATAATAAAAATATTTTTTTTTGTCTATTCTGTCTAATGTTCTATCTAAAACGCATAATAGAGAAGAGCTATAATGATGATACTGATCTGAAAAATTGTACAGAGTCATGATGGATTCCTGACTACTCAGCGAACTATTTTCAAGATGGTGATCCATCAGGTTATACTGAAAGTGGACATCAACTTCGTTAATTACCTCTTCAGATCATGAAATAAATCATTAATTACCTCTTCAGATCCCTCATTCTTTTAATATGATCTTTATTAGCGTTACACCTAAGTCTAGCAATTCTTGTGAATTCAAGACTTTGTTGAAAATTTTCATGTTCACACTTTTCTTTTTGAAACTCATTTTCAAAGTTTTTCTTGAAAATTCAGAGCCTAATCTTTCATGGGTTTTGAATTATTCAAGAGAATGAAAAAGTCATTAAACAGCCTCACACGGCTCCATGGTGCATCTTAGTATAAAGGTAAGTTGATATCAATCGTCCTATTTTGAGCTCTAGTTCACACTGTATGACTAATTATATGTTGTTCTGGGACACCCTGTATACAGACATCACAACAGTAGAAACATTTGCACATGTTCAAGTTTGCATTTATCGGACACCCTGTATATTAGAACATAGTTTTCATTTTTGCACTGCACTGTTTGGAACCGGCGGTGTAGTAATGAACAGACTAGAGTTTTTCCCTACATCAAACCGCTATGGCGTTGGGAAAATAAACTATATTGTGTACATAGCTTTCATTACTCTCTACAACTTATATTGAAGACATTTTTTCTAGTAATAATTGATATATGTGCCTGAGAGACAGTCTCCGAAATTTGTATAAATTCAATATTTTAGGTCAGCCACAACAACCCACTTAGTAATCTGATTGCTTTATGTTTTACAGAAAAAAGTTGAACTCAGGTATAGTGAAGTAGAAAAATATACCCATTCGAAAATTAACATTCACATTGAGTAGTAGTTCTACTTCATATCGCTAGTGTTTTATTTTGAGTGAATTGTAGAATGGAAATATAATTTTTCATTTAATAACTAACATCCTGGGCACTGTCATCAATGGTATCAGAAAATTGAAACTACAAAAATGAGAAAAAAACATTACTTTCAATATTAAAAGCTTTCGATAAACAGAAGTGAAGTCGGCAACACTGCCAGGATGCCACTGTGCAAGAAAAATACATATACGGATGCCAAACGATACCGTTCTTCGATATGTATACTGTAGGATGTCACAGTGTACGTCATATGTATAATAAATATATAAGTGCGCTACTATAACGCCGCGTACGGAGAACCTGTGAACCTTGGTGTATAGGTTTATACAAAAAATGACCAAAGTGACGTCCTGCTGATTTCATCAGCAATAGATTCCCAAGCATTAACTGAACCATTTGCGATACGTTTGAGCTCGATGCACTGTGACGTCCGTATATCGGATGCCATAGTGCCGCGGACGCCACAGCTGCCGCGATTTTAACATGGGCGGATGCCACTTCACGCCGTGAATGTATATATATATATATATATTATCAAAAACCCAATTACCATAGTATATGGAGTAGGGTTTACTTTTACAATTATACTTATTCCAACTAGGTACATCGCATTATGCTTAAAACATATATATCCATTTTTTCATCGATGCTCTGGTCCAGATAGAATTTTATTCATGAACAAATTTAGCCCATTGTTTTTTATCACCTGCCATTGTTTTTGCTTCTGTCCATGTTTTACCTTTTTCTTGCAGTATGCCTACCATAACACCATCCCATGTTTGTTTTGGTCTTCCCTTTATCGTTCTTTTTTGTATTTTTGATTGCCATATTTTTTTAACTGGTCTTGTATCGTTCATTCTTTGTAAATGTCCCACCAGCTTAATTGTCTCTTTTCAATAAATTTAAGTGTTGATTCTATTTCAAGGTCTTCTCTTATTTTCGTATTTCTTATTTTATCTTTCTTTGTGACTCCTTTAACTCGCCTAAGATACTTCATCTCAACTGCTTGTATTCGACTCTTTTGTATCTTTGTTAATACCCAGGATTCACATCCGAATGTTAATATTGGCCGGTAAATTGTTTTGAATACATTTAACTTTGTTTTCTTGGAAATTTCTTTTTTATTTATAAATGTCGAATTCATCGTGTGATAAAGTTTCATCGTTTTTTGTACTCTATTGGTAATTTCGACTTCCTGCGTTCCATTTTCTTCTATTTCTACTCCCAAGTATTTATATCTTCTAACTTGCTCAATTTTTATTCCATCTAACTGTATATTTAAATGTTTTTGTTCCGGTCCTATAACCATAACTTTGGTTTTACTTTGGTTAACAGTCATTCCAAATTCTTCAGATACCGTGCTCCATATTTCCATATTCTTTTGTAAATCCTTCTCTTTCCCTGCCATAATTATTAAATCATCTGCAAAAGCTGCTTCTGATATATCCACTCTTCCTAAATGTCTGTATCCAACGTGTAGTTTTGCCATTTTGGTTGACGATTTTTTAATTATATCATCAATAAAAATTGTAAATAATAATGGACTTAGTCCCCCTCCTTGCCTTAATCCTTCTTGTGTTGAAAATGGTTCTGATGTTTTATTTTTGTATATTACACAATTTCTTTTATTTTTGTAAATGTTTTTGATTATGTCTATTATTTTGTAGTTCACTCCTCTTCCTTCTAATACTTTCCATAACTTCTCCCTTGGTACTTTGTCAACAGCTTTTTCCATGTCTATGAATCCTATATATACCTCTTTTTCTTGTTGTGAGAACTTATCAATTATCTGTTTCACCGAAAATATGTGGTCTTGAATGCTTCGACCTCTTCTAAATCCACTTTCCGATTCTTCGAGAGTATTTTCAATTGTTGGTCTTAGCTTACTGTCTATAATCTTCTCGTATACTTTCATAGCTGTACTAAGTAAATTTATTTCTCTATAATTGTTGCAGTCTTGTCTATCCCCCTTTTTATATATTGGAACTATTAAGGCTGTCTTCCAATCTTCTGGAATCTGTTCTTCCCTCCACGCAATGTTGTATATGTTCAGTAATATTTTTGTTCCTGTTTCCCCTAAATTCTTGAACATTTCTGCTGTTAACTTATCAATTTCTGGAGATTTTCCATTTTTCAATTCATTTATTATTTCCTGTAATTCTTTTAGAGTTACAATGTCTTCATTTTCTGTTATTGCATCCTTTTTTTTGTTAATGTCCTGAACTTTGCTGTCTGCTCCTAATAATTCCTCAAAATACTCTTTCCATCTATCAATCACTTCGTTTTCATTTCTTAGTATATCTCCTTTTTTATTTTTTATCCATGTTATTTCTTGTGTTTTTTCCTTTCTTAATGACTTCAAAGTTTTGTAAAACAGTTTTTGATTTGATTTACTATTGCTTTCCATTTTTTCGCCAAATTCTTTCCACTGATATCTTTTAGCTACTGCTACCATCTCTTTTACATTTTTCCTCTTATCTTTGTACATTTCATAGTTTTCCGTTGTTTTGTTACTTACATATATTTTCCACGCTTCTTTTTTTAATTTTACTTCTTTTTTAATTTCGTCCGACCACCAAGCAGTTTGTTTTTTCTTATTAGTTTTCTTGCTACAACCACATATTTCTTTAGCGGTTTCCGATACGGTTTTTTTGAAATAATCCCACATTTCTTCTAAATTGCCATTTTTCAATACATCATAATTATTTGAGAACTTCCCTGATAATGCTATTTTGTATTTCTCTGCCATATCTTTGTTTTGGAGTTTGTATGATCTGACCGATTCATATTCTATTGTTCTTTCTAATTTTTGTTTATTATGGTTTGTAATTTCTACTTGTTCTCTTATTTTTGTTACGAGCAAATAGTGGTCACTTCCTATTTCTGGTCCTCTTCTATTTCTGGTATCCAATACTTCCTTTTTATTTTTTTTTCCACCAATATATAATCTATTGTTGACCTTTCATTTCTGCTTTCCATCACACGTGTATATTTATGTATGTCTTTATGTTGGAAAAATGTATTAGTTACAATAAAATTGTGTAATATGCAAAAATTCAGCAGCCGCTCTCCGTTATTATTCCTAAATGTTTCACCATGTTTTCCTATTACTGTTCTATAAATGTCATCTTTTGTTCCTACTCTGCTATTAAAATCTCCAGGTATAATTACTTTTCCTTTCGCATTTTCTGTAACCGTAGTTAGATCTTCCCAAAACTTAACTTTATTTCCTACTTTATCGTCTTCATTTGGTCCATATACAATTATTATAGTTTTTGTGATCATATTTTTATTTTTCATTTCCATCACCAATAATCTTTCCGACCATCCCGTCCATCCAGTAATTTGTTCTTCTAAGCTTCTATGTATTATGCATGCAACTCCTGCTGCTGCTCTTTTCTCATTTTCAATACCACTATATATGAGTATATGACCATTATCCATTTTCACTATCCCCTTTCCTTTTTTTTGTCTCTGTTATAGCTAGTATTTTCAAGTTTGTATTTTCAAACTCTTCTTCTAATTATTTTTATTTTCCTAAAATACTTCTAACATTCCATGTTCCAATTCTCCACATTTCCGTTGTTGATTTTACTTTATTCGTATCAAATTCCGTTGCCGTGTCTTTTTCTCTGTTACCATGAATATCTGTTTCTTTATTTAGTTTTTTGTATGTATTCTTTCCAGTATTTTCATTCTATTTGTTTCTTTATCCCATCTCCATTCTTGTCCATTTACTGTTACCTTATTGAATCCCATTTTCACGTCTTTTCCCTTTTGACTTTCTAGTTTTGCAAACATCCTCATCTCTTTTTGCTTTTCTCTTTCCTTCTTGGTCATATCATTATTTATAAAAACTCTTTCTTCTTTTCTCTCCTTCAATTTTGCTTTATTCGCCATAATTTTTTCTTTATCAACTTCATTTTGACATTCCACTATATACATTTTCTCCCCTATCTTGTTAACTGCCTTAGGCTCGATATTTATTTTTAATTGTTAACTCACAAAGTTTTTGACATTTTCTACCAATTTCGACGGCTCATTGGTATCAAGTTTTAATCTATTTATCATCACATTATTCTTTCTTTATCTATGATTTCCATTGTTTTTTTAATCTCTTCCATTTCTGTTTTCATTTCTGCATTTTCTTTTCTGATTGCTTGGTTTTCTTTTCTCAATACTTCTTTTTCAACTTTCAGCTTTAATATTTCCTCATTAAACAGAGCCTGTTGATCTTTGGTTTCTTTGATCTCGTTTTTAATAAGTTGTTGTTCCCATTTCATATCCTTTTGATCTGCAGAGATTTCCTTCATTAACGCTATGATTTGGTCTAACTTTTCATCTTTTTTACTTTTAGGTGAGGTTCTACTAGTCCTCTTACTACTTTCAAATAAACCATCCATTTTTCTTTTCTTTGAATCTTCTGTTGAATAATCATCACTATCCATTTTGTTTATATTTTGTATTCAATTACTACTTAATTATATTATTTTCGTGGTAGCGTAAGACCAAGATACCCAGATCTACTCTTCGGAGATACTTGATCTATCCAGCCACTTATTATATATATCTAATTTCTTTCTCTATTTCTTAAATTTGACAACGTCGCAAATTAAATCGTTTTGTACTCGCCTTAAATCAATTGCTTTTTATTTTAATAACCTAACACTAACCTTGTTTGTTTTTTATGTAGCACTACGTATTTTACTTTTTGTTGACACAATTCAAATTCTAGTTGATTAATTTTCGCTGCACTTTCCGATATATCGAATTAAATGCAGGCGAATTTTATAAACACTTTATTATTTCAACGCACCGTTGCCAAGTTCCAGAAACTGTAGTATGTGCGTTTTTGGACATAGAAGGAGCTTTTGATAGCACTCCACATGAGGCTGTCAAGAGAGCATTAAATAGAAGAGGTGTAGACAGCACAGCATCCAAATGGATGTCGGAACTGCTCACCACAAGAGTAGCAAAGACGAGAACGAGCAAAGACATTGTCTCCATCTCCACAACCATCAGAGGATGCCCACATCCCCATTAATGTGGAGTCTGACGGTTGACGAACTCCTGTGTGGTTTGACGGACCTCGGAATATCCTGCCAAGGATATGTCGATGATATTGTTATAACAGCCAGGGGAAAATTTGAAAACACCCTTTGTGACATCGTACAAAAGGGTCTGAACTATACAAATAGCTGGTGTAGGCAAGTGGGACTCAGCATCAACCCCACCAAAACCATCTTGATAGCCTTCACCAAGAAAAGAAAACTCAACCTCAAAACCATTAAACTTGATGGGAACGACGTTGAATGGAGACAAGAAGTTAAGTATCTAGGTTTGACTCTAGACAGCAAACTACTGTGGAACAAATACGAGAAAGAGATTACATACAAAGCAAAAATGGCTCTAATGGTGTGCAGGAATCTGGCAGGGAGGAACTGGGGCTGTCACCCAAAAATCCTGAGCTGGATGTACACTGCCATAGTGAGACCAATCATCACTTATGGAGCCATTGCGTGGAGTAGTAGAACTAGCCTCTTGACGACGAGAGAAAACCTCTCCAAAATTCAAAGGCTAGCCTGTATATGCATAACAGGAGCAATGAGTACATGCCCAACGGCAGCAATGGAAATTATTCTCAACCTCACACCATTACAAATGGTGGAGGAAAGTGTGGCAGAAAGAACAAGATAGACTAAGTAGAGAGGGAATCATTAAAAAAAAACCACCTCTTCACTTCTTAGAAATCGGACAACCTGGGACATGCCACAAGATAGTATGATGAAAAAGTATAACTTTTCAAAGAAATTCGTTACGGAATTAAGCAACAGGAAGGAATGGGATCCAAATACCTTTACCAGACTTGGAAAGAATGCCATTCAATGGTACAAAGACGGCTCAAAAGCAATAGAAGGAACTGGGATAGGAGTGTACGGGCCAGGCACCAAACACTCTGAAAGCTTGTGAAAAACCCCAAGTATCTTTCAAGCGGAAATTCACGAAATAAGAAAGTGTGCCCAGTTCAATATTGACAAAGGATATAGAAGGCAAAGGATTATCATAATGTCTGATAGTCAAGCAGCCATTAAAGCGCTGAGTTCTTGTGTAATAAGTTCCAAAATGGTGAGGGAATGCCTAGGCAAACTTAATGAACTAGGCGAGAACAATATAGTCACCTTACTGTTATTCCGGGACACACTGGAATAGAAGGAAACGAAATAGCAGATGAACTAGCGAAGAGGGGGACTGAAATACCCTTTTGGGAGCCGGAACCCTTTTGCGGAATCAGCTCCAATGTAATATTGGAAGAAATAGGTAAAGCCGAAGACAAGAGAAGATCTGACAATTGGAAAGATCTAGCAGGGCTTAGGCAATCAAAGATTCTTCTGGGTGACTACAACCTGTTGAGATCAAATGAATGCATAAGTTAAAGCAAAACTGCACTAAGAGTTTTAACAGGAATCCTAACGGGACATTGTCGCCTGAATGGGCACCTTAAAAAGCTCAAAATTGTGGAGGAAGAAGATTGTAGATTTTGTGGAATGGAAGAAAAAAACTCTATCCACATACTTGCGAACTGCACAGTAATTAAAAATCCTAGGGCACAGTACCTGGGAGACTACTGGATAGAAGAGGGACAGTTACCTCAGTTGAGGCCTGCAGATATCCTAAAATTCCTCCGGGAAAGAGGACTAAAGGAGCTACTAGTCTCTGAGACTCTCCTCAGAAACTAAGTAGAAGTAAGGGGGCACAATAGATCTCTTAGGTCTCAGTGAATGTTACCCCACAATACATACATACATTCATACAATGATATACAGGGGTTCTTATTTAAAAAATCATATACAGGCGACAGCAGTGTAGCATCAAAAATTATACGAATAACTATAATTGTTCTTTGTTTTTGGTGTTTTAATCCCTTCAGGACCTTGATAAATTATACTAGTTTAATTTGTTGAGTATATTAATTAATATATTATCACGTTATAATAATATTATTGGTATACCTTTTTCAGGCAATGTTCTAGCAATGATATATACCTACATATAAAAAATATCTTTATATTCATGTAGGTATATTTAAATAACTGGTTTTAATGGTAAATCAGGAATGAATAAAATAATTACTTATTTGTACGTACAGTGGACGAACATAGTTTGTGAAAAATATACATGCACATTACAACAGCTGGTTGTACAGTATTTTTGGTTGGTACAAACAAGGCAAGATACAATTGTTTTATGTACATAGGTACATAATATTAATTAGCTGTATATGTGTACGTCTATTGTATGTAATTTCTGTACGTAATTTCGACGTACTGCATTGTGGAAAATGTACATTCTAAAAATGTACTGTGTATGTATTACGTACAGCGTTGAGTGAAAAATCGTACAGTGAAGTATTCTGGACATAACTTTTGTCAGTTGGTAACGTACTTCTAAGGTTTTCTGTATGTATCGATGCTGGTTGGGAAGGTCTTTTGACCGGAAGGTCTTTATGTTCCTGATTTTTCTGCTATATTTGTGTCATTGAACAGCAAACTTTTATATTTTCATTCCAACGTTGTTCCCAGAATGAAAACATACATTCTTACGTTTTTACAGAAGATTTTCCTAGACACGTGGCTCCAGTGTGTCTGATGTATGAATCCCCTGTCGAAGGTGTATATCTTCGTGCAAAGACATCTATATTTTCGACCACTGACAAAGGCAATAATTGTTTTTTTTTACTCATGGCAATTATTCCATATTTTCTACCAAAGATAATTGTTCCTAATGACTCTATATTCAAAATACGCAATTAAAATATTTTTAGACCTTATTATATAAAGACGTATTCATCCCATATGTCAATAGGAAAATGTGCACTCTTCCAACGTTCCAGTCGTGACCAGCACACTAACACTGGACATTTTGAATTTATTTTTGGTTTGTTATAATTATTCACCTGCAACCAAGACACTTACTTGGAAATTCAAGCATTTTAGGATTATTAAAGTGAATTGACATGATTAAAAAATAGATTTATTGACTACGTAACGGGTCAACAAACTTTATTATATTTCTTTTACTGGACTAGTATATATACATCATCAAAACAAAAAACCGAACATTATGAATAAATATATCTTTCACCCAAACCATACAATTGAGTCCAGAAGTTAACGCAACCAAGCGTTTTCAATTCCATGAAATGAAGTGACACTATATAAATTTCATACAATTAGTAAGTATTTTAATTACTATGTGGCATTTGTCTTGCTGCACAGTTTTCATTAATAATTAGAATTTTTAATAATATAATTCAATAATATTTATCGACACCACTGTATTACATTAAGTAATTACGTTTCGATATAAAGTTGAAAAAATATATTACTTGAATTGAAAATACGAGGCATCGCATTACAATAAACGCGCAATAAAATAAAAAGCGTGCTGCCATTAATAATAAAATTAATGGGACCGGTATTCGGAATCGTAATCGAAGAAATTACGCTAACTAGAAATGAAAAATTTGACAATTATGAGACTCCCCACGTAGGATGGTTTCTTTTTCACTTCTTCCTCGTTATTCGAATGGTTGGATCCATTTCAGACATGAACTTATAAATTAAAAAATAACTGTTTTTATGCTTGGCACTTTGTTTAATATTAATGTAATATAGTAGAGATAAAACTACATTTTTAATTACTAATTATATCTTGTAGAATATGACTGGTGGGCAAGTTTGCCAAAGATATGACATTGAAGTTCATCGGTTACTCAGTATTGTAGTTAATTACCCAAATTAGTTGAAAAAAAACTGAAAACCTGACTGCATTAGCATTATTTATTGGAAAGCCGAAAATACAGTAGTGTTCTGGTTTGTTTTTATTTATTTCATTTCACAGCAATTATTTTATATAGGTATTCGGAATTTGGTACTTATTACATTCAATTTAATACCTATATTGTTATACTGTCTCCCTATACTTTCTTCATCTTGAGTATTATATTCAAATTTTAGTCTCTCTCTCACTCTGACAGTTAAGACAAATCTAATAATCTCAATAGTTTGAAATCTGTCAAGCCACTCAAGCCACAATCCTTGCTAAATAAAATAACATGTATACACTCGAAAAATATTACTGCCAGTTGAGAAAAAAGTACTTAGAGTGAAAATATTTTTTACCAATAAATAGGAAATATATATATACACAGTTATCATGGTATACAAGGTTTGTCACGTTCCAGTGGACCATCAATACAAATGGCTTCACACCTTATACTTGGTATGACTAGTTTCGCTTACACATTATTTATCTGGAATAAATTTACTAAATTACTGATATACTTAACCTAACTAATATATCATCATACAGGTCTATACTTGATTAACGAGCAGTCATTGAACTCTCTCAAATATGAATTACAATAGATCAACTACATTGATACTAAAAAGGAATTTATTTCGAATTAGAATACTGGAAGTTCATATACAATTTTCAGTTCCTTATTTCTTTATAAAGATTCATGTGAGTATTGACACGAACATTTTTTTAATTACAGTTTTTTCCCTGTGTTTGGTCAAATTCAGCACGTTGCATTTGCGGAAACAATATATCTTGAGTAATTTATTTTTCTTGAATACCTATTGAAAATTTCATGATTTTACACAATACTGGCTTTTATGATATTCGACTTCTAATAGTATAGGCAAATAAATAAAAAATATGGCTGTGGTACCAGCTTTTTTCATTTATGCTCTGAGCAATATTTCCGTAAAGTCATTAACCTTATCGTTGAGTATAAATGGATCACATTTTATCCAACACAATTTAATTTTCCACTATAGAGTCCATTGAAAGTTATTTTAGATCTATGTGAAAACGATATGAAACAAATATTACACAAATTGAAGTTGAATTGTACCCATTATAACAAAACTCCAAGATTACCCTCCTCTGAAAACATTAGATATCAAAAATGTATTGCTTAAAACTCAGCACTATTGCTAAATGTTGTGAGATCTATTGTGAAACCAAGTTGGTTAATTTATTCAGTGCCTATCCATGGAAACTTCTATAAAACAGCTCTATCAGAAATTGTTTCCCAATCAGTTAACTACCAACATTTCACACTAATAATATTTTGTCATCATTTCGCCGGCTGATGGACAGGCGGACGATGTGCTCTGCTTAATTAATGATGAACATTTCAAAGATAAAGCATTCAATTGCTGTCAAAATAAAACAGCGAGTTCATTAAGATGTATGAAGTGTGCAAATGCATTTCATTTATCCTGTTTTGTATGTAAAAATGTGAAGTGTGGAAAAATGTGTGACACAAGGATTATATGTGCAGTGTGTTGTGAACTTGGAGCAAAACAACTTAATGAATACCTATAAGTACCCATGAAGAGCATAAATATAAGGTAACTAATTAGAAACATTTGGAAAGTGAGAGTAAACTTTTGAAAATTTTGATAAAATAAAAGGATGACAAATATAATATTCCAATTGAAAATAATAAACAACTGAAAACAACTAATTGCTTGTTGGAGGAGAAACCGATGGCACAAAAACTAGTCACATACAATCAGTTAAGTGTACCCAAGAAAGCTCAAGAATATAATGTATCTACCAAAAGACTACACAATCAAGTGGTTAACCGAAACCACTTTCAATCAAATAACAACTCGTAAACCTTCTTTCGTCCCAAATAATTCAAGTCAAGTCATTAGTTATACTGACTACCATCAATGTCCAATGTTTGACTAATAAACTGCTGAATTTTGATGCTCACATCAAGAAGAGAAAGCCAGGCATAATCTGCAAGCAGCAACACTACTGTACTGATGACAACATGATATTCATGCATATTCTTGGTTATTCTCAAATCACAAATTGACTTCCAAAGATTAGGACTGAATCAGATAATCTCCAAAATAAAAATGATTGGTACGATAATGGAGAGCTTGTCCAAAATATTAAACTCAATCCCTCCTTCAGCCTTGCAAAAAACTCGAATCACCTCAATATGGGGAATCAGTTTAAAATTGCAGAAAAAGATGATAATAATTTTATCAAGAGCTATTAGCTTCATTGTCATTGCTACATTAGGAAAGAAGCAAAAGCTAATTAATATACAATTATTATCAGTTAACAATAACCAAAAAGTGAGTGATATATAAGAGATTGCTAAGTTATTTGCTGACTTTTTCAACAAAACAATCATTGGAAGTGTAAGTTGTACCTAGATTATGGGATAATTGCTTGGTAAGTAGTTTTGTATATATATTCATGTCTCGGCTATGGGCGTATCAAGTATTATCTTAAGCCTTGAAAATAATAAGTCACTTGTTATTAATAAAGTTTACATAAGAGTTCTCAAATAAGTTGAAGATGTTATGGCCCAACCACTGTTATTTCTGATCAATCTGGAATTTTATATTGGCGTTTTTTCCCAAACTCACTATGCAAATTAGTTCCTATCTATGGGAAATAGACTCAGCCTGTGTAGAATGGAATGTCCATATTATGATCACCTCATTAATTTTCTATATATGAATATTATTTTGGCAGACCACTAGTATGGTTTTCGACAAGTAAGGATGCGTCTTTAGTTTTGATGGAAACTGTATTCTGTAACTCAAATGAAGAGCTGCAAGTAGCACTTTATAGTATCAATTTTAACTTTATTTCGAATGAAATTCATAGTATTTGATTAAGAGGACACATGCTGAATTGGCTGGAGTCAAATCTGATTGAAGGAACGGTCTTTGTTCAACGTGAAAATGAACAAACACTTCATCAATGACACCAGAATACATACAAAAGGGATCTGCATTTTCATATGCAGATGATTTCTCAATGGTGGTTCCGGCAGTAGTTAATAAATCTCTGAAATGAGTAGTTCATGGTAATTATATAATTCCTATGATCTGAACTTATGTGATATATTGTACCAACCCATAAAAGTATGGTCAATATATTACACCTTATTACAGGTTTCTCCATTTCGAAGATTTCTATACAGACACGTGCCAGTGAGTTACCTGAGATCTTATATCTTATATTACTAGAAGCTAAGGTGATGTCAATTATCTCCTTACGAGTTTTTGTCACAAAAGTTGGTTTTGCCCCCCGATTCACTATTACTTAATCATGGGAGTTTCAAATGGCAGATATACTGAGGCTATAATAATTTCCGTCCAGTCTCCTGCCATCTGTGTTTTCAGTCTCAAGACTACTGGGTCCCTAAAACAGAAGTCATGAATTTTTAGTGCCTGTATTTCATTCCTCACAAAGATGCAGGTTCTAGGATTTCCTGCAGAGGAATAGTGCAGCTTACCCTTAGCTCCCCAAGTCCTCTTACATGCCCTCTAAAAATGTAGAGTTCTCGTATGAGGGCTATGTCTATCTTGCCTTGGGTAATGTTATGATCAGGTGCAGCAGTTGCCGCTTTATTGTGTTGCAGGTTTACTTGAAGTACCTGCAGTATTTGCGATTACGAAAGTTGTTGATTTCTTTAATAAGCGTATTGTAAATTATTACAATTCCAATTAAAAACTTCTTCTGAAAATTAATTTGGCAAAAAATAAAATTAAGGTACCTTCCACCTGTATTTTACCAAAATATGGTAATTCAGGAGTTTCTTTTCAGTCTTCCTGTTCGTACTAACCGTATACAAAAAATTATTTGCTTCAATATTTAACGAGTCTTGCAATACCTATTTGTTCACTAGGTGCGTATATACAGCATTTTTATTTCGAGTACTGTGTGTATGTATTTTTTGCATAAAACTTGTTTTTGTACGTGTTTGAACATATAGTTGTCTACTATCCATAATTTTCACCTCTTCGTATAAAAAGTTCGTTGTGTATCTAATTTATTCAATGTGAATTATCCTCGGATTCTTTTCAAATATATCCAATTCATTTAGATGTCCTTTCGTTGTAGCTCTCCAACAGAGACTATCATATTGAATCCTACTTTGTACCAAAGTGAGATAAAATATTCTTATGTTTGCTGTATGGTGTATATTTATAGGTATCTTGATTCAAATTATAAAACTTTCAATGTATCAGTCCGGCTCTGGTACTGTAAGTGAGTAAATCGAATAGCACTTTGATATATTTTCTTCCGTGTTTCGACTTACAGTGCGGATTTTCTTCAGCCAATAATGCGTATTATGCATTTTAACACTACCCGCATTATTAAACGTAGCCTCGTCTGTCCATAAAATCTTTGATATAATATGAGGTTGTTCCTCCAGCAGACCTAACATCCAATTGCAGTAATCCAGCCTTGCATCATAATCTCTCTCATGTAAAGATTGGTGAAGAACTACATGATAAGGATGCAGTCTAAAAAACACAACAATAAGTATTTGTGGAAAAGAAACCACTATATTTATTTAAATTCAAAAAATCTACAATTGTTCCACAAGATAAATCTTTCATAAGTATTTCTAAAAAACGGATAAAATGATAAAAGTGTTGTTTTTATCGAAATATTAAAATAACAGTTGAATCTGAACTTTAAAGGGAATTAAAATTTTATAACCTAAACACCTAATAATATAGAAAACCAACCTGTGATGTTTTAAAATTTTTAAAACAGTAGTTTTGGGTATGTTTAAGTCTATAGAGATTTGCCGACTACTTATATGTGGATTATGTTAAATTAAAGCAAGAACATTGATTGAGGTTTCTTCGGTCATACCTCTACTACGTCGTTTAAAACAAGGACGACGAAAACTACCAGTTTCTCTTAATCTTCTTGCCTTTCTTTCAAATACTTCTTTGCCATATTGTCTCCTGTCAGGATATCTTACAGAATATATACGTGAGGCAATAGTGGCATTATGGTTGCATTCGAAATAAACTCCAATCATATCATACAATTCTGCATTCGATATACTCATCCCACTTTCCCCCACCCTTTATTTGTAAAAATTGAGAAAAAAGCACTTGAACAGATTTGTGCGGAATTCAGTCCTTTTTCTATTTTTCCTATTTAACACTTAGTTTAATTGGGCACATTCCACAGAAAACTGGTTTTTAAATTTTTCTTTACAGGTTACGCCCCCTAGCGGTTAACATAGAAACTTGAAAGTAATTTCCAGCAATTTCTCTTGGCCACTTTTACCGAGGAATTTTTTCTCCCGAAGTTATAACATGAAAAGTTTCTGATATATAGCCGAGAGATCGGCTTATTGGACCCGGTACAAGTCTTAATCCATTTATGGATATTCTTCCAAATATTGTATTTCGAAGTTATATTCTTCTAAATCTAGTCTAATTCTTGTAAGTTTCGAAAAATCTTGTTACGGCTAATACGTGAGCATTGTCAATGTACAAGTCTTTCAATCCTTTTATGGATATCCTTTCAAATATTGTATTTCGAAGTTATGTTTTTCTAAATCTAGTCCAATTCTTGTAAGTTTCGAAGTTGGTTCTGTCATCGAAAAAATATGTGTCAACGGCTTATGATCCGTTTTCACAATATAATGTGGAAAACCATATAAATAACACTTAAAATGATTAATTTCCCAATGGAATAGCTAACAATTCTTCCATGATTATAGGTTTATTTAATTGACTCTTCTTAAAACTGCGCAAGGCATAAGCTATAGGTAGATCTATACCTTCGTGTTCCTGACTAAGTATTGCGGAACACGCATTGTTTGAAGCATCTGTTGTCAATATAAATTTTTTATTGAAAACCCCTTCACTAGACAAATTGTATCCTAAATAAGTGACTTCTCGTCTGAAGAATTCACTTTTTTGTGGGTTGAATTTCCGACATGTCTTAAATACCTTCTCGAGATTACTTAAATGATGATTTTTTGACATCCCTATTACAACTACGTCATCCATGTAAAGAAATGCTTTTTCCGAAGTTAATCCTGAAAATGCTATGCTGTGCTGAAAGATGTATATTTCTTTGAAGACTGTTCTAAAGGAATTTGATGAAAACCTGACATAAGGTCTATGACTGAAAACCATTTCGACCTCCCTAACTGATCTAAGATCGAATCTATTCTAGGTAATGGAAATTTATCTGTAACCATTTTCTTGTTCAACTGCCTGAAATCTATACAAAGTCTCCAAGACTTTCCTCCATTGATTGCCTTCTTGGGTACAAGTAAAACTGGACTGTTATAGTCTGAGATTGAAAACTCGATTATACCTTGATCTAATAACTTTTGAACCTGATCATTAAGCTCTGAAGATTGAGAATGTGGTGTACGATAATTTTTAATGTATACTGGTGTATCATCTTTCACCAATAGCTTTTGCTCGTGAAAATTGTTGTGCGTTAACATCTCATTTTTTAAAGTAAAAATATCTGAAAATTTTTCACAAAGATTTATTAGCTTATCCCTTACGTATTCTGGTAAGTCTAAATTCAAAGTTTTCCTTAATTCTTTTATCCTATTCTCATTCTCATTCTTCACTACGTATACATGAAATAAATTTAAATCTAATATTTTAATATTATTTGTACTTATCGACTTACTTTCATAATTTGTGTTCAAAATTCTGACATAAGGATTTGGTTATGATATGATAGATCTCGCTATAAATATTTCTGGTACTAATTCTTGTTGCTCAACAACTTTCTCTTTTCTTAAATTTTTAAAACTTTCTACTAACCGATAGACTTCACATCTAGGCGGTATTGCTATAGTATCATATTCTGGATTATCAAAAATTTCTAATGTTACTGGGTTTCCAGGTTTGCAATCTATATACAATTTCAATTCTGAATAATCTAAAATGCAATTATAATTACTTATAAAATCCCTTCCTAGAATTCCATTCGTAGGTATAGGAAATTCTTCATCTACTATATGAAAACAATTTTTAAATGCTATATCCTTAATGGAAAGAAAAATTTTTTTTTTTTATTTCAACATTTATTTAACCCCGCATCAACTTCTAGGAGTTATTAGCGGGGGGGACAATACATTTTCACAGTAACATAATATAGGAGGTATAAATAATTATAACAGTGATTTATTTCAAATTTTAGATTTTAGACTTTAATGTCTTTTAGATAGCCAAGGACTTCATTTTCATTTGTTGACAGTATACTTTTTAGGTTTGATCCTAGTTTGTGGCTTTTTCTTGCTGTGTCATACATTGGACATTCTAGTAGGATGTGTTTCACTGTGATCACTGTGTGACAAATTTGACAGTTGGGTGCGGGTTCTTTTTTCATGAGGTGTTGGTGTGTTAAGTGTGTATGCCCGATACGCAATCTATTCAGTATGACTTGGTCTCTTCTTTTGTAGGGGGTTGAGAGGACTGTTGTAACTTGTGGTCTAATTTCTTTTAATTTGTTATCTGTTTTATGCCAAATAGACTGCCATTGTTGATGTATCAACGTTTTGATCTTGGATTTGTGGTCTATATGTGGATATTTTCCTAGCATAGGTGCATTGATAATCGGATATTGATAAGCTAGGTGGTCAACTTCTTCATTTCCTAGTATTCCCATATGTGACGGTACCCATAGAAAGAATATGTTTTTTCCATTTTGTTGTAGATCATACAGTTTTGTCCTAATTTGTTGTTGAATGGGGTGTGTTGGATATAATTTCTTTAAATTTGACAGTGCACTTAACGAATCAGAGATTATTAAAAATGAATTACTATCGTTTTCTATACATATTTTAAGAGCTTCTAAAATAGCGACTGTCTCTCCTGTGTAAATACTGCAATTTTGTGGTAATCGAATAACAAATCTGTTGTTTTCACAAATATATGCTGCTGTGTTTCTTGTTTCTGTTTTCGAGGCATCAGTAAAAATGAAGGAAGTGTTTGGAAATTCGGATATTATTTGTTTGAAGGCTTGCTGAATTATGGATGGAAGGGTGGATGTTTTTTGATATTTTGTTAGGGACATGTTTATATGTGGTAATTCAATTAACCATGGAGGGGTTTCTAGTTTGGTGGTTAGTGAAAGGTTGAGTTCTTTGATATTAAACCCCGATCGTTTAATTCTTTCATGAAAAGGTGATTTCTTGATCGATTTATGCTCATAGAAAGGAGTCTCATGATCTTTAAAGACGGATGAGTAAGATAGGTTTTGAGGATTTGCAGATATTCGAGCGGCATAATTTAAGGAGAGGAGTTGGCGACGTAGGTATAAGGGTGCTTCAGATGCCAGGGCTTGAAGGCTGGATATGGGACTACTTCTAAAGGCACCTAGTGATGAACGTAATGCTGTAGATTGAATTACATTTAGTTTTTTCAAAGAGGTTTTATTTGCAGTTTCATAACAGATAGCACCATAGTCTAGCTTACTCCGTATCAATGATTTGTATAAATTAAGTAGGGTTGCAGTATCTGCACCCCACGTGGTATGAGATAAAACTTTGATTATATTTATTCTTGGTTGACATGATTGCTGTAAATATGTTATGTGGGGTTCCCAGTTTAATTTTTGATCAAAAATGAGTCCTAAGAAATTTGTTTTGTCTTCATTGGATATAGGAACATTATGTAAATACAAATTTAAATCTATTTCACACTTACTTTTACTGAAAATCATGTAGTGTGTTTTTTCAGTGGAGAAAGAAAATCCAGTTTAAAGAGTCCAATTTTCTAATGCATTCAAAGCATTTTGAAGAAGTTGTTGGGCTACAGCAATATTTTTGCTTTTAGTATAAACAACAAGATCATCTGCATAAAGACTTACTTTAACAGGGCTCCTTAATTTATTTACAACGCTGTTTATTGCGATTAAAAACAGAGTGGGGCTTAAAGTGGATCCTTGAGGTGTTCCGTTTTCGAGCAGTCGTGTGGAAGAGAGTTGACCATTTACTCGGACTTGGATGGTTCTGTTATTTAAAAAATTGATTATAAAGGATAACATATGCCCTTGAATGTTCCATTCCTGTAGTGTTTTTAAAATTAAATATTTCCAAGCTGTATCAAATGCCTTATTAAGATTAAAAAAGATAGCTATCAGTTTTTGATTGTGTAGAAATGCTTCGTGAATTTCAGATTCAAGTGTTACTAAATTATCCGTTGTACTTCTACCTCTTCTAAACCCGCTTTGATATGGTGTTAATAAATTTTTATTTTCTAGATGCCATATTAATCGGTTATTTATTATTTTTTCTAGTGTTTTACAAATGTTGCATGTGAGAGAAATTGGGCGATACGAAGATGGGTTATCTTTCGGTTTGTTGGGCTTAAGAATAGGTATTACAATAGACTGGGACCAAAGTTCTGGACATGTATTTTGTAGAAAAATGTTATTGAAGAGGTCCAAAAGAATAAGTTTAGCATTAAGGGGTAGATTTTGTAAGAATATGGATGGGATGTCATCTGGACCTGGTGCGGTATTTTTCATGTCTTTAAGAGTACTTTCAAACTCTGATAAAGTGATTGGAATACTTAAACAAGAGGTATCGTTTGCAATAACTATATTGGTGTCAGTGGAGTTTTTATGTCCTAGAAATACTGGATGTAAATTTGAATTACTAGAATTAAATTCAAATGTGTTGGCTAAAATTTCAGGAATTTCAAGTTTGGAGGATATATAGTTGTTATTATAAAAAAGGGTGGATATGGATCTGTATCCATTTTTACCTTGTATTTTTCGGATTTTTCTCCAAATAGTTTCTGTTGGGGTCGAGGAGTTTATAGATGTCACGTAATTTTCCCAAGATTCTCGTTTACTTTTTTTCATTAGATGTCGCGATTTGGCTCTTAGATTTTTAAAATTTAGTAAGTTTTCTTTTGTTTTGTGCTTTTTCCACTTGTTGAAAGCGTGTTTGCTTGATTTCAGGGCATTTTCTATATTTTGGTTCCACCAAGGTACCGGGTTTCTTTTACAAAGTTTGGTTTTTCCAATCCAAATTTTAGCTGCATTTAAAATGATGTTGAAATTATCAATATCTTTGTTTACATTACCTGTCAGTTTAAAATTATTGACATTGTTTCCAATATCGGACCTAAATTGATCCCATTTTGCTGTTTTAATTTTCCAAGTTTGATAAATAGGAGTAGATGGTGCTTCTTCGTTGTCCAGTAAGCTCATTATAATGGGGTAGTGGTCACTATCATGCAGATATTCTGTTGTATTCCATTCTACTATTGATGTAAGGGAAGGTGAGCAAAGTGAGATGTCGATAGAAGAAAATGTGCCGTTAAAAGAGTTAAATCTCGTCGCTTTACCTGTATTGAGTAGTGTTAGATTTGAGTTGTTTATTATATTTAGCAGTATATTACCATTTTTATTTGTTTTATGACTACCCCACGCCACATTATGACAGTTCATGTCTCCAAGAATAATTTTGGGGGAGGGAATCCGATTTATTATGCTATTTAATTCTACGAGTTCAATATCGTTGGGATGAGGTAGGTATACGTTGCAGATATTTATTGGTTGTTTAAAGACTACAGATACTGCAACAGCCTCCAAGTTAGTATTCAGTATTTTTTTGATTCAATATCGTTTCTGACAAATATCGCTACACCGCCGCTTGCAAAATTTGTTAATCTATTTTTGGAATACAGTTTATAGTTTTTTAAGCTAATATTAGTATGGTTTTTAAAATGTGTTTCCTGTACACAAATTATTAGTGGTGACAGTTCGTTTATGAGTAGTTTTAGTTGTTCAAAATGGCAAAAATATCCATTTAGATTCCATTGAAGGACTAATGTATGTTTCATTTTTTCTAAATAAAAAAAAAATTACTACTTTATTTGTTTCGTTTATTTATTTATTGCTGTGAGAGTGAATCACTATCAGTATATTCTGATGCTGATATATTAGCGACTAATAGTTTTTTCTTGAGTCTAGTTATGTTGCTTTTTAAAGATTCACTTTGAATGTTTTCATAAATAAAATTTAAAATGTCAAGTAGTTCGGAAGGTTCATTAGAGTAATTTTTGGCAATCAGTTCGGGATTAGAAGAGCTCATTGTATTTTTCAAGAAATCACAAATTTCGGTTAAGTTAAGAATAAAAGGAGGGGAACGGTTTTCAATTATTTCTTTGATGCTATTAATGTGTGTAGGTATATCATCTTTGTTGGTTTTTGGTTTTTTCCTTTGTTTATGTGGTTTATTTGGTTGAGAGAAAATGGGTGTCTGTGGAGAATCCAACATTTCTGGTGATGTTGATATTTGCCGTTTAGTGTGTGTGGATGCGTTGGTGCTCTGTTCAATTGTAGATAGTGATTCTAATTTCAAGGTATTTGCGGAAGTTGAGGATGATATTTTGGAGCTTGTAGAGTCGTTTCGATTAGCTTGTTCTGTCGGAGGTGTGTTTGTTGAGGCTTCAACAATTGTATTTGATGTATTTTTATTTTTGGTTATGTTTTCAACATCCATTTGTTCAGTGGTGCTGTTGTTATTATTGGTATGCGATTTACAGCTCGATTCTAGGTGACCTACAGTTTTGCATTTAGAACAGTTCATTCCGTCAATGGAAAGGTAAATTCGGTAGGATGTGTTTTCTTGTGATATTGTGAAGGAATCTGGAATATACTTATCAATTAAAGGTGAAATAAATACCTGCCTTCGAAAACTTAAGACGTGACTGTACTCTGTTTCAGACATTCCCACTTTAAGAAAAGTTATGTTTGAGACAGTTGTTATTCCCATTTTTTTAATTTCTTCTTCAATTATTGAATTTCGAATGGTAGGGCATATGTTGGATATCACTAGACGTTGAGCAGGAGTAATTAATCTTCTAAATTCTGTGTCAACACCATTTATTTTAATTGTATTGTGATGAGCGATTAAGTTGTCGACTAAAGTTGATGATGAGAGGTAGATGCAAATACGGTTATTTGAAATACGAGATGCATATAGAACGTTTTTTGCTTGGACGATAGTTCCTACACCTATTACATAGTCGTGTATTTTAGTTCCCTCTGTTGCTGAAAGAACAATTGCTTGCTCCCTGGTAGGGTATTTGTGAGAGTTTGATATATTGGAGTAAGTTGGTTGTGAGGGATTAGCTCCCGGTGTTGGTAATATGTCAGTCATTTTTCATGTCTTGCGATCTTTCGCAGAGCCGACCCTGTCGTCGCCTAATTATGGACAACAAGGCCTTAATCCAAAAAAACTGGTCAGATTTCACAGCAATATGATATTTGAAAATGGTGTATAATTTTTGTAATAACTGGATCTGGTACTCACAGTAATTTTCCGAGTTGTGTTATGATGGTACACTACTTTAACTTTTGAGATGAACAAAATACAAAATATTCCATTTGGTAGAAATAGGTTTTTAAATACATATAATCAGGACCAATATAAACGTGGTTTAATCAACCAGGTTCAGGACCGGACTCCCAGAAAAATTTCTATTTTACCCAAAGTTCTAATTTCTCCCTGAGCTATGCCCTTAATATTTAAAATTTGAGTTGTTTGCATTAAATGATACGGAAAATTATCTGAAATTTTTAATAACGAAATATCTGCACCTGTATCTAGTATAAAAGTATCAGTCGTATTCGATATGTCAGTTTTGATTTGCACAATGTTTGAAAGAGTTGAATCAAAGTTATAAATGTAACGATTATTGTTATGCAAGTTATTTAAAATTTTGTATTTTTCACCTTTCTTTCTCAAAACCCCAATTCTTTCTGTACATCTTCCACTCTCGTCTCTTCACTCTCACACATTCTCACGTTTTTATATTTATTATCATTGTTGAACCTATTGTTAGGCCTGTTTCTATATTCTTCTGGTTTCTCCCTGTAACCAGTAAATCTCCTATTGCCTTGATTTGTGTGAAATTTCCTACTGTTATCGTAGTTATTCTTGTTAAAAATATTAGTTGATTGATTTAACATTCAGTATATATTTTATAAAATAATTGTATTTTTAAAGTTGTCAAATAAATATTGAAAATCGAATGTCAAGTGATTAATTTTAATTCACCGAAAATAAATATTAGATACATAAATTACACGAGATAGAAAGTTAAATTCAACAGATTATGGGCCCAGGTATGGCTTGCGTTAATAATAGTTTAGATTGCGGTAGCAAAATCAAACTGGATGGAAATGGCTCTAACTATCAGTCGTAGATGTTTCAAATAACGATTCTATTGAAATCTGAAGGAGTATTCGATGTAGTTGACAAAACAAGACTCAGACCCTTGGTAGAAAACGATAAAATATTATGGGACAAAGATGACCTACGTGCTCAGAAGTTTATCGTGACATCAATTAATGAGAAAATAATTTCCCATCTAATAGCCTGTCGATCGTCGAGTGAAATGTGGATTAGAATTCAAGCTCTTTTTGGTAAAGCCACTGAAGCTAGCATACATACTCTGCAACAAAAATTTTATGCATTTACTTACGAAGATAATGGGGTAGCACAACATATAGCTAAGCTGGAAAACTTAACGCATCAGTTGAAAAGCTGTGGTGAAGAAATTAGCGAAAATATGTTGATGAATAAGATATTGATGACTTTGCCAGACAATTTCAAGAACTTCTATCATTGAGGAAGAAAGAATTCCAACCAGAGAACAAGAAACAACTGACGTCGCTGGAGCGCTAACAGCAAAACAAACCACATATAAAAAAAATACGAAAAAAACAGAAAGTAGATTTGACAAGAAAGATGAAAGAAAACCTGGAAAATGTAATTATTGTAAAAAGCCAGGTCACTGGCAGAAAGATTGTTGGTTTCGTTTGAATGAAAATAAATCAAAAACTTCATCAGATGAAACTTCGAATGCTTTCATAATAAAAGAACAAGAAGATGAATTATCTACAGATTGGTTTCTGGACAGTGGTGCCTCCCGTCATATGACGCCCTACTCACAATGGTTGATGGATTATACAATGTTTAAATCTGCAAAAGATATAACTATTGGTGATGGAACTATTATGCAAGCTATGGGAGAGGGAACAATTCCAGTAAAGATTCAAACTAGTGAAAGTAAATGGATAGATTGTGAAATTCAAGGTGTATTTTTAGTTCCACAACTGAAGTATAACCTCTTTTCAGCTAGTGCTGTTGTTGATAAAGGTTTCACAGTTGAAACTGATAAAAATGTGAAATAAGAAAACAATGACAACATATAATCAGTGGTGAGAGAGAAGGGAATTTGTTCAAATTGTATTTCCTAATCAGGAAAAAGAACACAGCATGTTTAGCTGATGAAACAAACACTGAAACATTACGAAATTGGCACGAAAAATTAGCGCATCAGAATATTCAAGACTATGTAAAAGTATTGAAAAGCTATGGTTTCTCAATGGAAAACCCAAACAACTTCCAATGCGAAGCCTGCATCATGGGTCAACAACACAGAGAACCGTTCCCTAGATCGGATCCAAAAACATCAGCTTCTGGTGAAATAATACATGTAGATGTTTGCGGTCCAATGGAAAATACATCTATTGAAGGATCCCTATATTTTTTGCTAATGAAAGATGATTTTTCTCACATGAGAACAGTATTTTTTTTGAAAACGAAGGATGAAGTTTTTGAAAAAATTAAGGAGTACATTCCACGTTTTGATAATGAAACTGGGAAGAAAATAAAAATATTGAGATCAGATAATGGTACTGGAATCAACAATAAACAGGAACAGGAACAAGTACCATAAGTGGCACATCTCCTTTCGAATTATACTATGGACAAAAACCCTCTATCAACGATTTTCAAGTTTTTGGAAGTGAAGTTTTTTTTCATGTACCCAAGGAAATGAGACGCAAATTTTACGCCAAAAGTCTAAAAGGAATTTTTGTTGGGTATTCAGATAATACAGAAGGATATCAAGTTCGTGATATCTTCAAGAAACAAGAGTATCCAGTTGTAGTTAATTCACCAGTTATGGAGAAAGATGATAGGGAAATTGAACAGGAAAGAAACATACATGAAGAGGAATGCGTCAGCAGTCGAGAACAACAAGGAAGAATGATCACCGAAAGCGAAAGTAATGATAATGGAAATTAATCGAGACAACTGAGAGATCGAACAAAAATTCAACAACCCGATAGATTTAATGACTTTGTTTGCTACATAGCTGAAGAAAATATGGACTACAGCCAAGCTGTTGGGGACGAACATTGGAGAAGAGCTATGGAAGAAGAGATCAATGCCTTGAGAAAAAATGGAACATGGGAGTTGGTTGAACTACCGCCCCACAGGACTGCAATAACCAATAGGTGGGTTTACAGAAAGAAAGTAGGAGATATTTACAAGGCAAGATTAGTAGCAAAAGGGTTTAGCCAGAAATATGGACGTGACTATAATGGAACATTCAGTCCGGTAGTTCAATACAAGTCAATTAGAATAATTCTGGGGATTGCAGCAAAAGAGAATATGAATATTGCACAGTTCGATGTGAAGACCGCATTTCTCAATGGAGATTTGGAAGAAGAAATTTTTATGCATCAACCAATTAGATTTGATGACGATTCGGGAAGAATTTGTTTGCTCAAGCGGAGTATCTATGTCCTGAAACAATCGCCACGATGCTGGAATAAAACATTTTTTTGAAATTTTGGGGTCTTTTAAATTAAAGCAAACTAAAGCAGATACTTGTGTTTTTATCAACTCTAGTGATTAAAAATTAATTCTGGTGATTTTTGTTGATGATGGGCTCATTGTATCTAAAAATTCCAACAAAATTGAAAATTTATTGAGACATCTAGAATCCAAAGTTGAAATAAAAAGAGAAAAATTGGAGAGATTTTTAGGAATGGAAATAAAGAAACAAGAAGATGGTTCGATTTTCATGTCAAAATGATTACATTAAAAAGATTTCAAGAAAATTCAATATGGAAACGTGTATCGACTCCAGGACCAATTCTTGATTTGGAAAAAGGAGAAGGTGAAACAGTTACAGTTCCATATAGAGAAGCTATTGGAAATCTATTCTTTTTGGCTTCGATGACAAGACCTGATATTGCACAGTTTGTTTAATAGTAACTTTTAGTAATTGATAGGGGGTTGGTTAGTTTAGTAACTTATAAAATTTTGTCTCAACCGAGGTTTGATTAATTTTGTGAGACACAGGGCAGTCGTTGTCAAGTCCTCATTAATATTCTTGAGTAATAGGGTATATTGTTTTAACGGGTTCACGGGTTCACCTGTACAGTCATCTCTAGTCACATAGTCACATCAAGGATAGGGATCAGTCTGGAATGTCAACTGGTCCGAAGCAAGATAGCAAATGGAGGTCCTGGGAGGAAGACTGTGGATGAGGGATGAGTTATAATCCCATTCTTGTTTCTATTTTTTTTATTACTAGAATAGTTTTCTTTTCCATAGAGTAATAGTTTTATATATACAAGGGGGTTGAGTGGATTTAATTAGGTTTAGTATTTTTTTGTATATACAGGGGGGATAAGTGGATTTAACTAGGTTTAATATTTTTTATAGACAGGGGGGTTAAGTGGATTTAACTTGGTTTAGATTTTTTTTAAGAACAAATGGTTCTACGTTCACTTATTTAGTGCAACTGTATGGGGGTTTTCAATTGGTTTTCACTAGGTTTAGTATTTTTTTATAAAGAACAAATGGTTCTACGTTCACTTATTTAGTGCAACTGTATATATATATATATATAGGCGGGCACTCCTGTTGTCGGAGTATAGGCCGCTCATTTTGAGCTCTTTTGATCCTTTTTGTACGGTGGACCAGTCCGTGTATTATCTTCTGCTTACTACAGCATGCGGTGTGAGTTCGCCATCTTTGTAATCGTCTTCCATTCCTTCCTATACTCTGTTTTTCTACCCCAGTCACGGATTCCCATTTTCTTTAGGTCATCAAACACTTGATCTTCCCATCTGAGTTTGGGACGTCCCCTGGGTCTCTGGATTGCAGGCTTCCAGTCAGCGATTTTCCTTATTGGATCGTCCTTATTCCTTCTTCGAAGGTGCCCATACCATCTTAGTCGTTGTGCCTTTATATGTCTGACTATATCTTCACCATTCATGTATTGATCTATTTCGTAGTTATATAGCCTTCTGTACCCTTCATTCGGAATATGTTTTGGGCCTATTATCCTCCTCATGATTTTCCTCTCTAGAACTCTGAGATTTCCTTCGTCTTTATCAGTTAGTCTCATATTTTCTCCGGCATATGTTATTACTGGTTGAATTGCAGCTTTATAAATTTTGATCTTGGTTTTTCTACTGATGCATTTGTCCCTTAGTAGTTTCTGATACTTCCAATACACTTTGTTTCCGGCGATTATTCTTGCGTTGATCTCTGCACTTCTGTTGTTCTTCTCATCAATTATTATTCCCAGGTATCTAAATTGACTTACTCTTTCAAAAGTATAATCTCCCATATTTATAGTGGCTGGTCTTCCTCGAGATTTGCAAATATTTTGTCTTCTCTTGGTTGACTACCATCCCTCTCTTTGCTGCCTCTTTTATTAAGTTATTGAATGTATTCACTAGGTTTTCTTTGTCTCTGGTAACCAAAGCTACGTCATCGGCATATCCTATTATTTGTGTGGAGCTGTGGCTGATCATTCCTTTTATGCCTATTGCTTTAATCACCCCATCTAGTGTTATGTTAAAAAGGGTTGTAGACAAACTATCTACTTGTCTTACACCTACTTCGATGTTAATATCTCCTGTATTCCCATCTCTGGTTATCACCTTTGCAATCGCATCCTTTATTGTCATTTTCACTAGTCTTATTAGTTTTTCTGAAATTCCTATGTTCCTAATATCAGATATTAGCCACTCTCTGTTGACTGAGTCAAACGCTTGCTGAAAGTCAATAAATAGTATATGTAGTTCTATGTCATGTTCATAGCACTTTTCGATTGTTTGTGTTAGTAAATGTATGGCATCTACCGTTGATCTTCCTTTTCTAAATCCCTGTTGATATTGACCTAATTTGGGTTCAGCCTGTTTATTCAGTTCTATTTTTATTAGATTGGTCAATATCTTATAAGTAGTGTTAAGCAGCATTATACTCCTGTAATTCTTGCATTTGGTTGGGTCTCCTTTTTTGAAGATCGGCACTATATGTTCAATGCTCCACTCTTTTGGCATGTGTTCTTCGGTCCATATATTCATTATCAGGTCATATATTCTGTGCAGTAAGGCGTCTCCTCCATGTTGGATTAGTTCGTTATTTATATCATCTGGGCCTGCCGCCTTGTTAGGTTTAAGTTGTTTCACAACATCTATATATTCCTCGAAAGAGGGTCGGTACTGCTGTTCAGTTTCTCCCTCCGTTACTAAATCCTTATAACTTTCATCCATAGTATGATTGTTTTGGTATAAAGTTTGGAAATATGTTTCCCACTCTTTTCTATTTATTTTTACTGTTGCAGTTGCGTTTCTGCTACTGTGTTGCTTTCTCACATACTCGAAGAGTTTTCTATTATCCTTATTATTATTTTCTATTTTTTCCATTTGTTCCGCAACCCAGTTTGATTTTTTCCTTCTGTAGAGTTTTTCTGCTTTTTGCTTTATCTTTCTGTATTCGTCCAGCTCTTCATCTTTCCCTGTTTCCAACCATTTACTTCTCGCTTGTTTTTTTCTTACGCTTGCTAGTTTACATTCTTCGTCAAACCATTCTTTGGATACTATGTTTTGTTGTAATCCGATTTCTTCCGTTGCGGAGTCTATAATGCTGTTTTTTATAATCTTCCATTCACTGTCTATTTCTTCTTTTTTATTATGAGTTCGTATTTTGTTTGTTAAGTTTTCCGCATATTTGTTTTTACCTTCCTCTTTTCTCAGCTTTTTTAAGTTCCACTTTCTTCTGTTGTGTTTGCGAGGTTTGTTTCTTGATATTTTTATGTTCATTTTCGCTATTATTAAAATGTGGTCTGTATCCGCGTTTGCACCTCGGTATTACCTCGTGTCTTTAACCATTTCCATCCATTTCTTTGATATTAAAACATGATCAATTTGGTTGCTTTTTCTCTTTCCTGGATATAGCCATGTTCTCTTGTGTTCTTTTTTATGTTTAAATTTTGTACTTATTATGAATGTATTTGTCTCCGCAGCTAGATTGCACAGTCTCTTGCCGTTATCGTTTGTGTTCTCGTGTATGGTTTCTTTCCCCGCTATTTCTCGGTTATTTTCTTCTTTTCCTATCTGGGCATTAAAGTCTCCTATTATTAACAGAATGTCATTTCTAGAGATATCTTCATAGGCTTCGCCTATCTTCTCATAAAACTTTATTTTCTCTTCTTCGTTTGCTTCGTCCGTTGGGGCATACGCGTTAATTATACTTATATTCGCTTGTTTATTCTCAAGTTTTAAATATGAAATCCTACCGTCGATTGGTTTGAATTCAATTACTTTGTGTACTAATCTTTTACTAACCATTATTGCTGTCCCATTCTTTCCTTGTTTTTCCTCCCCTGAGTAATACATCGTAAAGTTTTTGTTTTCTATTTTTCCTTGTTTTCCACATCTGATTTCTTGTAGCGCCAGAATGTCTAAATCATAATTCTTCATTTCTTGAGCTATATCGTGTATTTTCCAAACTTTTAACATCGTTTTGATATTCCATGTTCCAATTTTAAATGCGTTAACTTTTTGTTTATCCCGTTTTACCCTATTTGATATTTTCCTAATGTTACCTTTTGTTCCTGTTATAGCTTTAATTACTTTATTTTCCTTGTTCTTTGCCATGGTCGTTTTTTCAATGCTTCGGTCCTCTTGAGCTACTATCGTAGCTAGTTTTTTCCTTTTTTTATTTCCATAAGATTTTTAAACATTTTTGTAGTTTTCTCTTTATCAGTTTCCTCCGCTTCTTCAGTCATTGATCTATTGCTGAATGTTCTTCCTTTGGTCTTGTAACCTGATGTTCTATCTGTATCCTTCACTAGCGAGTTTTGTTTTAATTCATTTAAAGAGTAAGCCATTCCGTTTATCCACAGTTTGTTATAGTTAAGGTTCGCTTGATGTCCTGCGTTCCTTGCTTCTTTCATATATGCTCTGAGTTCTTTCCTTTGTATTAGCACTTCTCTAGTAAAGTCTTCGTTTATGTATATTGTTGTATTTTCCAATTTGTTTCTTTGTTTTAATACTTCTACTTTCTTCTTGTATTCTTTCAGTTCTAGCAGAATCGGTCTTGGTTTACTTTGGTTAAGATTTTGTTTCCCTATTCTTCTAGCTTCTATTAAATCATCGCTTGTAAGTTCCAGCTCTAGCTTCTCCATTACCTTTTGTAGGACATTCTCTAGTTGCAGCTTATCTTCGTTTTCCACTTCTTTTGCTCCCTGTATTATGAGGTTTTTGCTCCTCGCTTCACGCTCTAATCTTTCTATCTTCTCTTCCTGGTAAGGTAAGGTAAGGTTTAGTCTCTTTTCTTCCTCATATACCCTTTGCCAGTTTAGGGTGGGGGAAACAGTATTTGAGGTCATTTAAACTTCGCTGGCGCCCATAAATAGTATATCTCCTTGTAAATTTTAAACTCACACCCTGTCACCGTTCTGAGTGAGCCGAAGGCCCTAAAGGTTGACACCGGGACAACAGGACTTACATGTAATCCCCTTAAGCCAAAAATTGTCGTTGGAAATAAAGGGAAGGTTACATTTTTGGCGCCCAGCGTGGGGCCTGTATTAGTGAACAAAGTATTATTAAAATATTGCGTAAACTTGTTATTCCTGAATGATTTTGAGATTTATTTTGACTCATATAAGCTTTGATACTTTAACTTATTTGACTTTACTAGACATACCATATATTTGCTTGCATATTGTATTTCTGCGGACATTTTATTATTACATTTATGAGCTACGAGCTCGGAGGTACTAAATTTTGTATTTAAAGTAATCAATTTTAATTGAAGATAGTTTTCGGGTGATAATTGTATTTTATAGGTAAACTTTGCATAATTTCACTCACCATATGACATATTTAGTTTCCAAAACTGAACAATTTGTGATATTTTTATATTGAACCTATTCTAAATCTGTTTGGGTATTTTGGGATTTAACATTTCTACATCTAAGATGTCGCGTAAAATTGTCGTGAATCGTTTGGAAAAAGATAAGCTGGAATGAGAGCTGAAATATAGGGGTGTAAAGACTGATACGGTTGAAGAGATGCGCACTAGTCTCACCATGGCTCTTCGCTTGGAAAAGACTGGTGATAATTTTCGTTACCCTAGATATCCCTTTGGTTTTGATGATGAAGTTGTTGTTCTTACTCGGAAATGTACAGATATTGAAAATTTGTTGAGTAGCTATGTTGGTGGCTCTAATGGGAATGAAACCCAAAAGCTGCAAACTAAGTTGTCGCATGTGATGAACCGGTTGGACCAGATGATAACTGAAGATCCGGAAATGGAGAACAAGAAATCCGATTTGCTGGCTAAGGTTTTGACTTTGTATGATAAATTCCATAGTAAGATGACTCCGACATCTTCCGTCGGTGTTCATATTCCCGCGGCTTTAAGTATTGTTACGGCAGGACAATTTCAGGCTGGTGTACAAGCTGGTTATACATCTTCTCCAGTTGTTGCTACAGCATCGACCAATGTTTCACGCGGTTCGTTCAGTAAGATGGTACCACCTCACAAATGGGGTTTGGACAAATTTTCAGGCACTCCAAAATCGTTATCGGTCACTGCATTTTTCGAAAGAGTTGAGGAGTTGAGGGTTGCTAGAAATGTTCCTACCGAAGTGTTGTTAGATTCCGGAGTTGATCTTTTCCAAGATGAGGCGTATCAATTTTACAAAGATGTCAGGCTTAGAATTAATACTTGGTAAGAATTGCGCGATGAGTTTAGGCGAGAGTATCTATCATCATATCATACCGATGTTCTTTTTGATGAACTGCGAAAAAGAACTCAACATAGTTCAGAATCTATTGGTGTTTATTTGACCGTTATGTCTAGCTATTTTAATAGGTTAGGTTGTTTCATTCCGGAAGAGGCAAAATTATCAATCATAATAAAAAACTTGCATCCATTTCACCTTGATCGTCTTAGGGACCCAATGCCAGATTCTATTGAAGAATTACGAAGAGTTTGTCGTCGAATGGAAGATAGGCGGGACGCCATTAACAACTATGTGGAACCCAATGTGAAGAGGGGAAATGTTCTTGAGAGAGACTTAGCTTTTGTCGAGATAGAAAAAACTGAGCAGTTGGATCGTCTTGACACTGCTTCAACGTCTTCTTGGGTAGCTGATAAGGGTAATCAAATTATTTGTTTTAGATGTAATAAGCCTGGTCATCGAGCTGTAGGCTGTATACTCCCAAAGTCGTTACATTGTTTTAAGTATAAGAAGGAAGGTTATATGGTCAAGACGTGTCGTACATGTAGTAAGGGAAACGGGACGCAGCGCTCCTAACTGTTCGAGGAGGAGACGCTGATGGATGTTCGACCAACATTAAACCAATTCTAGACTATATACTCGATCATGCTAAGGGTGACGAGAGACCTTATTTAAATGTCCAAGTTTTAGGGTATGATTTTTTGGGATTATTGGGTTCAGGCGCTTCAAGGACTATTGTTGGTAGTACTGGTTGGAAGTATCTACGGGATCTGGGTTTTGAAGCAGATCGTTCTAAACAGACAAGTTGTAGAGTTGCAAATGGGCAGTCCTTCGAAAGCATTGGAGAGTGTTTGATTCCTTCTAGTCTTAGGGGACAGTTGCGACTTATGTCGGTCATGATTGTTTTGGAAGTTAATTTTAGGGGCAGATTTTTAGCGGGTCATGGGTATTGTACCAGATCTTCGGCATAATGAATGGCATTTTTCTGATTTACCCACCACATTTTTGATAGAAGTTGATAATTTACGGGGTAAAACAACTTTAAACGAACTTCAGAGGGCTCGTCTAGACGCCGTGGTTGATCGAAATAGGGCATTAATGGTAACAAAGTTAGGTTGTACTACAGTAACAGAGCATACGATCGTGTGTCACGCGGCGCCTATAAAACAACGGTATTATCCAGTATCCCCAGTGATGCAAGAACACATTAATAAAGAGTTAGACGAAATGCTACGGTTGGGAGTTGTTCAAAAGTCTAAGAGTCCGTGGAGCTCTCCGATTCTTCTGGTAAAAAAGAAGGATGGGTCGTATCGATGTTGTGTCGACTACCGTCGATTGAATGCGGTAACCGAAAGGAACAGCTATCCTCTTCCGTATATCACCCATACCTTAGACAAGCTGAATAATGCGCATTATTTGTCCACACTTGACATCAAGTCTGCATACTGGCAAGTTAGTGTTGCTGAGTCATCTATGCCTTTTACGGCATTTACTGTTCCAGGACGTGGATTATTTGAATTCTCGCGTATGCCTTTTGGTTTGCATAATGCTCCGGCGACCAGGTATAGACCAGGTACTTGGTCCTGAACTAGAGTGTACGATTACAGCATTATAATTTCAAAATAATTCATCGCAAGGGCAAAGATCATGTAGTACCGGACACGTTGTCGCGGATAATCCCTGAGGTAGAAGTTGCCGAAGTAGCTGACATTAATGATCGCTGGTATAGGAATATGTTGGATAGAGTTCATAAAGACCCTATTCGTTATCCACAATGGAGAATTTTGCATGGAAAATTGTACAAATATATTAAAACAAACTTCGGATCATTAGGAGAGGAAGTAGATAATTGGAAGGAGGTTGTCGCGAAGGAGGATAGGATAAGGATTTTGAAACAATTTCATGAGTTACCTCTGGCTGGCCATACGGGAGTTTTAAAGACGTTCAAACGGGTTAGTGAGCGTTATTATTGGTCAAAGCTTAAATGCGCGGCGCATAAAGTTGATCAAGTTTCAACTAATCTTATGGGATCTTTCCCACGTTCGTCGGAAGGATACCGATTTATCTTGGTTGTAGTGGACATATTCAGTAAGTTTACTCTCATCTTTCCTCTTAGATCCTCTACTGCTCCACATGTCTGTCGTAGAATAGAAGATGGCGTGTTTCTTATGTTTGGTGTGCCTAAACTTGTATTGTGTGATAACGGTCCTCAATACACCTCGAGAGTGTTCTCGGATTTAATGAAGGAGTATGGGGTATCGATACGTTATAATGCTTTCTATATTCCGCAAGCTAATCCTACTGAGCGATACAATCGTACCTTGAAGGCTATGTTGTCGATGTACATTTCTGATAACCACCGGAAATGGAGTGTTGCCCTGGCTAAGGTAACTTGCGCGATTTGAACTTCTTTTAATGAATCCACCAAACAGACGCCGTATTTCATTAACTTTGGTAGAAACATGGTGTTAAATGGTAAGTATTTTTCTGACAAAGAGGGTTTACAGGCTGAAAACATGGAGGAAAATACTCAAATTTTAACTAGGAACAGGGAAAAGGGGCTCAATGTTTTATTTAATGGTGTAAGGTTGCGTTTAGACAAGGCATCGAAGAAAAATGAGAAATTTTACAACCTACGCCGTCGTCCAGAAGAGTTACATCCCAACCAATTAGTATGTCGGAAGAATTTCGTCGCATCAGACGCGGCGCAGTATTACACTAGTAAGTTGGCTCCTCGTTGGGTTGGACCTTTCCTAGTAAACAAAAAAGTTTCACCTTGGACCCACGTCTTTATGGACGAGAAGGGTATTGATAAAGGAACTTGGAATATCAAAGATATCAAATTAGCTAGCGGTATGGAAAATTAATGAGTTAATTTTCTCGAAGTAACGTTCCGTTTTTGTGTATAGGAATATAAATGTTTTTGTAGGATAGCTTAAGATTTTCATTAGTAATGTGGTTTTCTCTTCCCCATCACTTTTTTTTCAGTATTGTATAAGTTTCTTTTTACTTTTTCTTGTATGCAATTGGATGATACATTAATTGTTATATCAAGTGAATACAGAATACTTGTTTTGATAGCCCGTTTAAAGATAGCAAAACCGTTTCTGAAAAGAATAACATATGCTCGTATTTCTTTAGATATTGTAAGGACAACATTGATACATATTCAAGGTGACACCACTTTGAAATTATAAGTAAAGCATTATATCCTAGTTGTAGTTGTGCGATTTAAATACCTGTGCGCTTACTAAATATCTTGGAGTGAGCATATTTTGTTATATTATTCGGGAATAGTCCACTTGATTAGTATCGATCACATAATTCACGGAATACGTGGTACTTGACTGTATAAAACTTTGTTTACATTGCCATATGTCAACTAATAATTGGCAAGTCTTCTTCATATTTATCTAAAAGAGATTGGTAGTGGTGGTTTCACGCATGAAATTAATTAGTCTGTGAACTTTACTCTGTGTGACCTAGCATGCCGTTCTGTAGTCGTGGGTGGAGCGGTAAGATCGATGACCTGGCGATTTATTGGAATGTCATCCGGATGGGCGATGGGTGAATTATTGTTTCGACACCTTGTGTTTTGTGGAAGGAACGACGAGTTGGTTTTTAGCGCTATTTTACGTAAATAAAGTAGGCTTTGTGGGATGGGAATGTTGCCTTTTTTAACCGTTACATTGGACTCAGATATGGGTTATGTAGTGGCTTAAAATTAGACTACATTCTATGGATTTTGATTTTAAGTTCCACATATGGGGTAGTCGATTTTGTTTAGTTTATCGATGTTAGTTAGTACATGTTAGATAGGCTAGTGTGATTTATTTGAATGCCATCTCCGGATGGGCAATGGGGGAATTATTGTTTTGACACCTTTTGTTTTGTGGAAGGAAGGACGTGATGGTTTCTTAACGCTATTTATGTTATTAAAGTAGGCTTTGTGGGATGGGAATGTTAGTCCTTTTTTTTAACCGTTACATTGGACTCAGATATGAGTTATGTAGTTGCTTAAAATTAGACTACATTCTATGGTTTTTGATTTTAAGTTCCACATAAGGGATAGTCAATTTTTAGTTCATCGTTGTTAGTTAGTACACGTTAGATAGGTTAGTGCCTAATTCGGCCGGTTATATTTACTGGGTATTTTAAATATTGGCTGTTCGCGAACATTTCCTTACGGGAAGTCGCTAACGACGTTTGGTGTTCTGAGAGCGGATGGGGTAGTCTTCCGGCGACTCGATGTGAGGAAGGTAATTGATGTGAGATTGGGGAGAAGAAATTGATTCTGTAAGAATTCTATATTGGCAATAAGCCATCCGAACATGTTCGGGATTATTTTCTCTGCCATTTTAAGTGGAAATTGGATCTTGGAGGTATTATTAATTTACTGGTGTGAGATCCTTTTTTCCACGCCGTTGTTGGATTTCTTTTTGTCTAATATCAATTGGTAAGTGAAGGTAGTCTTATCTAAAGACTCTTTATTACCAACAGTTTCACTAGTGAATGAAATCCAGCTAGTAATAATACATCTCACTTCATATTTTTGCAATAAAATGTTGGCATTCAGCTAGGAACACTTTGATTCTCATTCGTAGTAAAGTCAGTGAACGTTTCACTAGAAGGTTATATGAAATATAGATGGAGTAATACTGTATGCCCATCATTCGGTAAGGAAATTGATTAGTTAATATCTGAATTAAGAGTAGTTTGTCAGTGTATACTTCAGCTAAGAAACTTATTCCTATATTCTTTCTAAATTGTAAGTTTGGTTACAGCATGTAACAACCACCTGTGTATTCAACAAAAAGATCAGTATAGGTTACGCTCAGTAGTTATAAGTAATTCTCATTTCAAGGATTATACGTTTTCTTTTTATTCATTTAAATTGAAGCAATCGAGTGGGTTAGCTAGTACTTTATGTACAGTTTGTTTAATAGTTACTTTTAGTAATTGATAGGGGGTTGGTTAGTTTAGTAACTTATAAAATTTTGTCTCAACCGAGGTTTGATTAATTTTGTGAGACACAGGGCAAAAGTTGTCAAGTCCTCATTAATATACTTGAATAATAGGGTATATTGTTTTAAAGGGTTCACGGGTTCACCTGTACAGTCATCTCTAGCTCACTTGTACAGTCATCTCTAGTCATATAGTCACATCAAGGATAGGGATGAGTCTGGAATGTCAACTGGTCCGAAGCAAGATAGCAAATGGAGGTCCTGGGAGGAAGACTGTGGATGAGGGATGAGTTATAATCCCATTCTTGTTTTTATTTTTTTTTATTACTGGAATAGTTTTCTTTTCCATAAAGTAATAGTTTTATATATACAGGGGGGTTAAGTGGATTTAATTAGGTTCATATTTTTTTATAAAGAACAAATGGTTCTACGTTCACTTATTTAGTGCAACTGTATGGGGGGTTTAATTGGTTTTCACTAGGTTTAGTACTTTTTTATAAAGAACACATGGTTCTACGTTCACTTATTTAGTGTAACTATATGGGAGGGTTTTGGATTTTAATAATTTAGTTTGTTTGTTTGTTTGCATAACTATGGTTAGTGAGACTAGTTCTTGACCTGTTTGGTAATTTGTTACTTATAGGTATAACAGAAATCATCATTTTGAATTGGATGAATTGTCCTCCTTCAGGCGATTTTGTCTAGAGAAAAATACCGTTCTTCATCTTTTAGAGATGATAGAGGGAGAATTGGAGTATCCAAATGATATGTAAGTAAATGGAATTTGAGCAACAATAAAGTGACATTCATTTCACATATTCACGAATACCTATTGTGACCTACTTTTGATGCTTTTTAGGAATAATAGTGTACCTACCATTGACCAGTTATTGGCGACATTATGTATGTATGTATGTATGTATTTTGGGGTAACATTCACCGAGACCTAAAAGATCTATTGTGCCCCCTTACTTCTACTTAGTTCCTGAGGAAAGTCTCAGAGACTAGCAGCTCCTTTAGTCCTATTTCCCCGAGGAATTTTAGGATATCTGCAGGCTTCAACTTAGGTAACTGTCCCTCTTCTATCCAGTAGTCTCCCAGGTGCTGTGCCCTAGGATTCTGAATTGCTGTACAGTCCGCAAGTATGTGGATGGAGGATTCTTCTTCCATTCCACAATACCTACAATCTTCTTCCTCCACTATTTTGAGCTTTTTAAGGTGCCCATTCAGGCGACAATGTCCCGTTAGGATTCCTGTGAAAACTCTTAGTGCAGTTTTGCTTTGACTCATGCATTCATTTGATATCAACAGGTTGTAGTTATCTAGAAGAATCTTTGATTGCCTAAGCCCTACTAGATCTTTCCAATTGTCAGATCTTCTCTTTTCTTCGGCTTTAACTATTTCTTCCAATATTACATTGGAGCTGATTCCGCAAAAAGGTTCCGGCCCCCAAAAGGGTATTTCAGTCCCCCTCTTCGCTAGTTCATCTGCTATTTCGTTTCCTTCTATTCCAGTGTGTCCTGGAATCCACAGTAAGGTGACTATATTGTTCTCGCCTAGTTCATTAAGTTTGCCGAGGCATTCCGACACCATTTTGGAACTGATTACACAAGAACTCAGCGCTTTAATGGCTGCTTGACTATCAGACATTATGATAATCCTTTCCTTCTGTATCCTTTGTCAATATTGAACTGGGCACACTTTCTCATTGCGTGAATTTCCGCTTGAAAAATACTTGTGGTTTATCCCAAGCTTTCAGAGTGTTTGGTTCCGGGCCCGTATACTCCTATCCCAGTTCCTTCTATTGTTTTTGAGCTGTCTGTGTATCATTGAATGGAATTCTTTCCAAGTCTGGTAATGGTATTTGGATCCCATTCCTTCTTGTTGCTCAATTCCGTAACGAATTTCTTTGAAAAGTTATACTTTTTCATCATACCATCTTGTGGCATGTCCCAGGTTGTCCGATTTCTGAGAAGTGAAGAGGTGGTTTTCTTTTAAATGATTCCCTCTCTACTTAGTCTGTATCTTGTTCTTTCTGCAACACTCTCGACTGTTGAAGTACACCCAATAATACAGAAATACTCTATGAAAAGACTTTCATGTTTGTAGAAAATGTATAATTATGACAACTATTAAAAATTATATGTTACAAGTATATTAATTCTCTTTTATCAACAAGTACCTAACAACTAGTGAACTTTAAGTAAAAACCCAAAAATAATAATATTTCAACACTTTCCCTCATTAAGTGGTTTTTCTTTTCACTAAGTTAGTTTAATCCTATATTTGTATTAATCTAGGTTTTGGAAGAGCTTTGGTCATCATATCAGCCAACTGATGCTCGGTAGATACTTTTTTAACGACAATTTCGCCTTCTGATACCAATTCCCGTACAAAAAAGTGCCTTGTTCGAATATGTTTGGTACGTCTATGTAATTCGGAGTTTTGAGCTAACCTCAATGCTGGTTCATTGTCAATATGAAGCTCTGGTACAGCTGTTGAATCGGTTATTTCTGTCAAGAGACGTTTAATCCAAACAATTTCGCGAGCAGCCTCACTTGCAGCAACTATTTCTGATTCGGTTGTGGAAATTGCTACTGAAGTTTGTTTTTGGCTTAACCATGATACCGCACCTGCAGCATAAATACAAACAATGCCTGATGTTGATCTACCAGTAAGTGTGTTTTGAGGTTGAGTTTTCTTTTCTTAGTGAAGGCTATCAAGATGGTTTTGGTGGGGTTGATACTGAGTCCCACTTGCCTACACCAGCTATTTGCATAGTTCAGAACCTTTTGTACGATGTCACAAAGGGTGTTTTCAAATTTTCCCCTGGCTCTTATGACAATATCATCGGCATATCCTTGGCAGGATATTCCGAGGTCCGTCCAACCACACAGGAGTTCGTCAACCGTCAGACTCCACAGAAATGGGGATGCCACTCTTCCCTGTGGGCATCCTCTGGTTGTGCAGATGGAGACAATGTCTTTGCTCGTTCTCGTCTCTGCTACTCTGGTGGCGAGCAGTTCCGACATCCATTTGGATGTTGTGCTGTCTACACCTCTTCTATTTAATGCTCTCTTGACAGCCTCATATGCAGTGTTGTCAAAAGCTCCTTCTATGTCCAAAAATGCACATACTACAGTTTCTTGGTTGTCTAAGGCACCTCGGATATCCTCCGTCAGTTGTACCAGTGCAGTCTCCGTAGATCTGTCTGCCCGGTAAGCGTGCTGATACGGGTGGAGAGGTAGTCTCTCTAGGATTTCCGTTCTAATATAGTTGTCAATAGCTTTTTCCATTGTTTTAAGCACAAACGATGTTAGGCTAATTGGTCTGAAGGATTTGGGGTTTGTTGTGTCCCTTTTTCCAGCTTTTGGAATGAAGGTTACTATTGCCCTTCTCCATGCTCCTGGTATATAACCCAGTTCCAAACTACTTTGACTAATTCAAACCAAATGTGGAAGAATTTCGTCTTGTCCTTGCCGGAGTAATGCTGGGAAAATCCCATCTGCTCCAGGTGCTTTGAAAGGTGAAAAGGTGTTCATGGCCTATTTCAACCTATCGTCACTACAAATGTGCTTGGCCATTGTAGTACTTTCTCTCGAAGGCCTGTTATGACCTTCGAGAGGATTATCTCCTCTGTTTGGGGTACTTCCAGGAAAATGAGTTTCTAGTAAGAGTCGCATTCTTTCCTCCTCATTTTCGGTATATTTGCCGTCTGGCTTTCTCAAAGCCATATCTGTGTTGACCCTACTTCTCGCCATGACTTTGTAAAGTCTTGCCGCAGCAGGTGTTGTGTTCATATCTTCACAGAATTTCCTGAAGCTATTTCTTTTAGCTTTTCTAATTTCCTTGTAGTAGGTGTTTCTCACCTTGGTGTATCTCTGCCAGTTCCCGGTGAATTTTGCTCTATTAAAGAGGTCCCGGGTTTGAGAGGTGTGCTCGAACTGGAACAAGGTCCCGAGTCATGTATTCTGAAAGACAAAAATAGTTAATATTGTTCCCTATCATAATACATGTTCTTGGTATATCACTACCAGTGTGATATACTATTTAAGCATCTTTACATGCTAATCCTCTTACCTGGTTATTATTGACCCAAGGTTCTTGGATCAAACACATCCCCCATTGGTCCTTGGTGAACAATCTTGTGATCACCGCCGAAGCTCCTTTGGCATGGTGAGCATTAACTTGAGCTGAGTTAATTCCCGCCATCCTGTTGGTTATCTTCTTGGGTATTTCCCTCCTTCATCAGGGTGATGTCCCCTTCTGTAAGAGTACTGTCCCCTTCCTCCGACACAATCTTCATTCTCTCCTCGGACAGCGGCGACTCCTCCCCAAGGAGTCTGGTAATGTGTAGGCTTTCTACACTACATGAGTCGCAACTGGCCTTGGAGGAAATGGAAGCCTTCTCCAGATCTCTTTCTTCTTCCTTTCTGAGGCAATGTACGGGGATTTTCCCAAACCGGTAATGGATGGTGAACCCGTTGTTCTTGATTTTTTGGCAGGATAGATTGTCTATTCCTGCTCTCAAGACTAGGGCTTTGCCCTCTTCCTTAAGGTTGAGGACCTTCCACTGGTTTGTTTCTAAACCCTCGTTCTGCGCTTTGATCAAGCGAAGAAGCTTTCCTTCCTCTACGCCCTTGCTTCTTGGGAGGAAGATTGTTGCGGTATGCATTTTTGGGATGTCGTCTCCCTGGCACACAAGTCAGATCTACTCCCTTCCAGCTTTTCAGCTGTGGTACTATCACCCGGAGCCATTCCGCAGTCTGTGGTCTTCCACAGTCGATTAGAACGACTTCTGGTCTGAAATGTATGCCACTAAACTGGAGCTTATGCTCCCATCCAGCATACATTTCTTCCATTATTGCGTTCTCCAGCAAGGTTTGGTCGTCCGCACTTGGGCACTGTGGATACATTGCTCCGACTTGTGCCCGAATGCGGTGCTTGCTCGCTTGACTTCTTTTTTTTCTTATCCATGGCTGGTCCCACGAGTAGCTAGGGAAGTATAAGGTCCACTCATGCAGAGCCCCGCATGCAGGAGTAAGGGTATTTAAACTGGATGTCCTCAGGTATCCAGAATCCGCATATTGGCGATCAAGCTTCTCCTTGACCACGCAGTCCTCGGCATATGCTGTTCCACCTTGACTTGTGGGGTTTTTATCCTTCCACTAGATACGGTTCATATCAGGCAGGTTTCCACAAGCAGTCTACTGCTCCGACGACCCCGGTGACTCCGGCATCTGACTGGCTATCAACAAACTCATCGGTCAACTCTCCACGCTGAAGTTCCTGATCTCGGATTTCTGCATTCCACAGAGATCCGTTGAGCTGTCCTTGGTTTCACGTATTCCTCTTGAAGAGGAACAGCTACTTGGCTCCCCCACAAACGACCAGGTCTCACAGCTCCTTTGGTACACTTACCAAAAAGTCCGCTAGGCTTAGGTTATATGCCTCACTATTAGTGTTCGTCAGAATAACTGTTTGTCAAATTAGTGCATTGACTGCCACTTGCACCGTTATGTTTAACGACAGTTTAACGTTAAACTGCGATTATACCCTTGCACCGTGTGTTAACCGGACTTTAGCTTTAGTCTAATTAGACTGTCAATTTTCGCGAGTTAAGAGCCGGTTTGTATAAAATAACGTCCAAATCCAAACTATATTCAAAGTTTTCGATTCCAATAAAGTATAAAATATTTAAATATGAGCTCTTCAGAATCTGACTCTTGATGATATATTTGACGATGATTTAGACATAATGGAAATAATAGATTTTGAGTTCCCTAGAATAGTACTTATAGGTATAACAGAAATCATCATTTTGAATTGGATAAATTGTCCTTCTTCGGGCGATCTCGTCTAGAGAAAAATACCGTTCTTCATCTTTTAGAGATGATAGAGGGAGAATTGGAATATCCATATGATATGTAAGTAAATGGAATTTAAGCAACAGTAAAGGGACATTCATTTCACATATTCACGAATACCTATTGCGACCTACTTTTGATGCTTTTTAGGAATAATAGTGTACCTACCATTGACCAGTTATTGGCGACGTTAAGGTTTCATGCAAGTACCGGTCATCTGTTGACTGTAGCTGATTTTATTTCTCTGCCCGGGTCTCATTACAAATTGCTCGCTTGTATCAGAGATTCATTAAATTTCCTGAGGCTTCTCATATACCAAAAATACAAACGGGTTTTTACAAGATTTCTGCTTTCTTAAGAGTTCTAGGATGCATCGATGGAACGTATGTACGGATACAATCTCCAGGTAGATACAATACCACTTTTGTAAATATACAGATAAAAAACAAAAAACAATGATAATATGGAACATAGAGAAGATAATTATTTTCACTAATACTTATACCCTCTTAGAAATATAAGAGAAAAGGTTTTTTCTCTATAAATATACAAGCTGTCTGTGATGTTAACTTGAAGCTGCCTAATGTAGTGGCAGGGTGGCCAGGTTCCTTACATAATGCCATAATATTTAACAATAGCAGAGTGAAATCTAGATTTGAAGTAGGAGAATTTCCAGAATCTCTGCTGTTAGGTTGGTATTGTATTATAGGGAGCAGGTTGTAAATACTGTTGATAAAATAATAAAGATGGAATAAATGTTTCCACACATTTATATTTCCTTCAACAAATAAGCTCCACAGCTTGTTAGTGTTTCTTCAACACTAATTGGAACACAATTTTTGCAGGAGACAGTGGGTATCTTTTGAAAAATTACTTGTTGACCCCATTAACTAATCCAATCACCAGAAGAGAGCCATTGTACAATGAAGATCAAATTCGAACCAGAAGCTGTGTGGAAAGATGCATTGGAGATTGGAAACGTCGTTTTCCTTTAGTGGCATACGGTATGAGATTGAAGGAACAAACTATTTTGGAAGTAATAATTGCTACAGCAGTATAACACAATCTGGCAAGAGACATGCATGAAGAGGAGCCTGGATTACTAGAGGATTTGGAGGAAGAGCAACTGAACTATTTAATAGAGGTTGGAAATATTTCAGAGCTTCCTCCTGAAAATGAGGGTGCTCCTGTTAACCAATATAAAAATACGCTAATTCATAATTTATTTTCAAATATGTAGGTATTTATGGATATTGTTAAATTAAACAATTATTAATTACTTCAATAATCAGGGTCAATTATGTACATATTATTTCCTCTTTAAATTATTCGGATGGAGCCTCTCGGCAAAAAGTTACGAAAGTTATGAAAATGCTTGAAGTACGAACAATGCCACCTTGCTCAATGCGATGAGGGCCTTCTATTTCATTCGTAACAAGTAACTCAATCTTGTGTACAAGCCCATGCCATTTTCATTAATGAAGCATAAAGCTTCAACCTTTGCATGTGAAAGGCTTAGCTCATACACACTAAGTACCTGATGATTATAGCAATCGACTGCAATCATCGAAGTAAATTTTTTTTGTATCTATTAATTATATTTACTAAACTTTTTGGTTATGCAACACTAAGTAAATATTATTAAATAATAATTTACTTTCACAGTTTCTATAAGTGCCTTATCATATTTCTAGCTAACTATTTATCTTTACTATTTCCGTTTCGAAAACAGAATTAGTACGCAACATTCAAAATTAATCAGTTTGTGATCCGATAATGATGTGTGAAAAATGTCACTAAATATTTTTTCTTTCGGCTTCAAATTTGTTAGTACCTAAATACACAAGAACCATACAGTGATATGGTTAAACGTTTAGTTTGGTTTGAGGTAACATTAGAAAGTTTTGAAATGTGTAATTAGACAATAATATACAGATTGCTTTATAAGTAAGTAATAATTATTATCATAAAATCTATTAATAAATCAATAATATATCAAAAACATATCATGCTCAGCAGTGTTTGAAAAACTATGAATTCATGGTAGTATACTCTATTTTTCATGTAGTACCACATAAATAAAATCAAAGCAGCTAAGTATATACATTTTAACGAAAGGATCAATTAACATTCTAGACTTAACAATCACTGAAATCGAGAACTTGAATATTCAGATTATACACATAACGACTATGGTAATTTAACAACTATGTAAAGCAATGGTATTATTTGATATGGAGTGATGATTTGATTAAATTCAAACTAACTTATCTGGATGTTCACTTCTACAGTAACTAACATTTTCACTATATATTATTTGAAGATTTCTTTGTGATCAACTGATATAAACAGCATTACAATAATTGATCTTATATACATCTGATTTTTATGAAAAGTTCATTTTTCTTCAGAATTTGTTGAAAGACCCAATATTTTTGTGAGTATACAGAATGAAATGTTATCCTTCGAATTATTGTTACTATCTTTGGAATTTTGCCAAAATATGTTACGAATTGCAAAAATAGGGTTGTTGGTCACTTTAGAGAAGCTATGTGTATTATGGAGTGATATGCTTCAATAACGTTCATTTTTCGTCATTTTCCAGTATAATTAAAAATTAATATAATGAAAACTTGCAACCATAAAAGCAGATAACATAAATGTCTCAAGAAACAATACAACATTGCAGTGGTCAAAACTACTATTGTGCAAAAGTTATAAGGCATAGGTACTAGCACTAAATTGCTAAGAGTAATTAGTTGTATTTATAATAGCACACATTTTGAAGTTCAAGTTGATAGAGATTAGTATAAAAAAGTTGTAGTTGTAGAAATGGTCCTGCAAGGAGATGATCCTGTTTCTATTTGTTCACACTAGGTTTATACATAATATAATCGATATAGAACGTTACTTCCGTCAGAATGGAATGGTTGGTATTGACGTAAATAGGAATACCGACATCTGTTGAAGCTGACGATCTAGCATTATTTATTACCTTGAATAAAATTGTAATTTGAAATTTACATAATTCAAACGACTCACCATCTGTAAATTTGGTTATTAAGGGCAAATCTTCTGAAGACGCCATTTTTACCACATCACATGTTTTTGGGTTATTTTATTCAACAAGAATTATTAGTTTTTACAGTTTCTCAAATCACTTAGGTTCCAGTTTTCATGCACAAAACGGACTGTGCCAATAACTTGAAGCTATTATATTAAAACACAGTATTTCACCAAATTTTGATGATGGACAATAGAGGTTTTACAAACAATAAACTACCAGAGCTACATTTGTGCTTATAATCTCTATATATCCACATAACCACGCTTTTAAAAGGAATCTGCTACCAGCCTTTTTACAGCTACTTTCAGAAAACATAGTTTCAGACTATGTGGCGCCGTCTATAATCATGGAGTACATCCAAAATGAGTGCTAAATAGTTTTACTGCAGCACAAGACCTCGAATCTGTGAATTAATGAAATCTGTTCACGTTATTCAACACTTCCCTTCAATAAAATCATTTCAGCATACAAACCTTCACAACAAAAACATTCCTCTTATCTATTTTTTCTCTTATGAAGTTTAACTTAATATCTTAGTTCTTGATTCTTCCATCATTTCCAGGACTATTGGCTTAGCAAATTGCTGCCCTGTTATCTTCCTATTTCTTAGTCGGTTCATTTAGCTATAATTTAAAATCAAGCAAAAGATTGCTTAGCCTACAAGCTTATGTAACATCTAGACTCAACGCTTCATATTCGAGCTCAGTAGACGAAATTGATACATTTTGTTGTTATTTTGCTGGTCCAGGAAATAGTACAATCAAACATTTCAAAAGAAAACCAGTGGTGGATTTTTTGACAATGGTATCACCATCCAGTCAGAGTCAACATAACCTGTAAAATGTTACCATTTGGTTTAAAAAGCAATTTTAAGTTACCCTGAATATATCTAGGTAACCAATTAATGATTTATGTGAATTTTCATTTGCTTTCAATTGAAATTTACATAGGATACTTATACTCTTACATAAATCAGGTCTGGTAGCCAAGGCAGTTCACATTTGGGCGCCAGTAGCGAATATATTTAATTTTCAAAAACATATTTTTAATAATACAATGCATTATAAAACTGTTTATAATATTTTCAAATTCAATAGTATATTATTAAACGAGCAGTTTATGATAGCCATTTATTACGCAGGGTGACGATTGCGTACCGAGCCGTACGAGTGAGTAGTGGTCATAAATTGCGAGTTGAATACTATACTTTGTCCACGACCATTAATTTCTTCATTAAATGAAAGTTAAGTAAATAATGCGAGTGTAGAACAGAAAGTAATAATTTGGTATTATTGATCATTTTAACGTCAAAATTGATAAATTTCTGAAGTACGTCAAATAATGTGACATATAGAGATGGACGATACTGTGTAAAGTATCGATACACCGTACCGTTATAAATATATTGTTTTAAAACTACCGATATTAGAAAATATCGTTATGAAAAGTGTAAATACTAAAAATTTCGATATTTTATCGATACGATATATTTCAGAAACACATTTCCTAAATAAAAATACCCAGATTTTGTAGTTTATTTCATGTTGTACCCCATCTCTAGTCACCTAAGCCGAAATGTTGAGTTGTCATAGCAATATATGCTATTTAAATGCAAGCGCGTGAATTATCAACTATAATTCACTCTAGTGAATTATGAACCATAATTAACTCTAGTAGATATATGGGTACCATATACCTTTTGTTAGGAGGTGAAATATTGACTTATTATTAAGTGGTCGTAGACAAAAATATTAATTTGTGAATAAATTCTAAGAATTCTAAAATTCTACGTTAATCTAAAGGCTGAATTTGGATCATTAGAAACAATAAATAATCTTTTTAAGAAATTATGTCTTTAATTTTTTTTTTGATGATATTTTAATATTATCACTGGAACTTGAATGCAGTCACAGGATTAAGAGAAGGTAAAGTAAATGATGGGTTATTACAAACAACAAATAATCTTTTGGAAAATTGAGAGAAGGAATTAACAAGTGAATGAGGTATTATTTTAAGTGGATAATTAATAATCAGTTTTTAATTTCTGCGAAATTTTAGTAAGTAACAACTGCGTTAAAGGGTTTTTATTGTTCTTAAAAGGTTACAAGCAATTTAGTATAAGAAAACTCGATTTTTTGCAGTTTCCAATAGGGAATTTGAACAATATTCATTCATTCAGCAATATAAACCATTTAAGTCTGGAGCCCAAAGGTCTCGTGCCCAACTGTCCAGGCATCCAAAAGTCCCGCGTACAAACGGCTGCGCCCAAATGTCCTGGACCGAAATTGTATGTACCTATGTATGTGTATTGGGGAGACATTCACTAAGACATGAAAGATCTATTGTACCTCCTTACTTCTACTAGTTTCTGAGAAAAGTCTATTTCTCGTAGGAATCTTAGGATATCTGCAGGCTTTAACTTAGGTGAGTGTCCCTAGAATTCTGAAAAGCTGTGCAATTAGCAATTATGTGGATGGACGATTCTTCTTCCATGCCACTGAATCTAGATTGTCCTTCCTTCACTATTTTGAGGATTTTCAGGTGCTCATTCAGGCGACAATTCGGTTTTACTTTGACTTCGGCATTCATTAAATCTCACCTAGAAGTATTTTCGATTGTCTAAGCCCTACTAGAACTGTTAAATGGTCAAATTTTCTCTTTTTTTGGCTTTGCCTATTTCTTCCAATATTAAATTGAAGCTGATACCGCTAAAGGGTTCTGGCACCCAAAAGGGTCTATCAGTCCCCTTCTTAGCTAGTTCATCTGCCATTTCCACTGGTATGAAGGAGATGTCATGCCAGTGTGCCCTGGAATCCGCAATAAGGTGACAATATTGTTATCGCCTAGTTCATTGAGTTTCTTCAGGCATTTGTTATACGGGATACTGCCAATCCTTTTTCCACCCAGCTTTTGCAGCTTTGCATTTTTTTCTTCAGGTTACTGACAGAAGGAGTGTTAATACCTCTACAGTTATGCATTTGAAAACCTCTTAGAACATTTTTCAAAAATTGCTCTTGACTAAGTACTGTGTAACCTTGATTCTGTTCGATCTGTATACCCGGATATTGAGATATATCCCCCAAATTTTTCATATAAAAATTTTTATTTGGTAGATTTTTCAAAATTAGGTAATTTTTATCATTGTCTAAAATTAACACATCGTCTACCTACATATATTAATAAATAGAGGATACCTACTTTGTTTATACTTTGAATATAAGCAATAATATATTATCGGGTAACAAAAAAGGATTTTTGACATAAGCATAATATCATCAACGGTTTGATTTAAAGTTTTTAATCGACAACGTGGTTTTTCCGTTTCACTTATATGTAAGCTTATGTCAGTATCTTTACATTTTTAAAATTGAAAAACTCTTGTACATTTTTGCTCCTCATTGTCCCTTTGAAAAATAACACATACAGTAAACATTTCATATAAATTTTCACAATTTAAGACATGCATCATTAATTTTTTATCGATTGACGTAACAATTGCTTTTTGTGTCAGGACATCCTTCTTTTTCCAGTCATTTTTATCGGAGTCTTTGGTCATACCTTCAAACTTTTTGTAACTCAACAATTTCAATTGAAATTGAAAATGTCCATAAGTCGAATGACTCACATGTTTTAAGATTATTTTATTTCACAGAGATTTTAAATTTTTACAGTTTCCCAAATCACGTAAGTTTCAATTTTTATGCACAAAATGGGACTTGGTACACAGTATTTTACGAAATTTCAATGATGAGAAATAGGAAAGTTTCACAAACACAAATTTACCAAATCTCCACTTGTTCTTTGTGTTTTCCTAGACAGGGTGATTGATTAGTGTGATAAAGTTCAGTGCCTCCTTTGTCCTTTGAGATATCAATTTGAAAATATGAGGGTTTATAGCCATCGTTAGTCTTCACATTTTAAAATTATTTACAATCTTACAGAATCTTCTAGAACGCTGTGCCATATCAAAGTTACATTTTTTTAAATGGAACACCCTATACTTTATTGCATATTTGAAATCAGCCTGACCTCCCCATTACAAAAATATAGGGTTGTGATGTGTTCTACGGGGTATTTAAAAAGTTATAACCAATTTTCCAAAAAAATCGTAACAAGTTCAATACATCTGTTGCGGCCAAAGCATTCGAATAGTAGTGAAGATTCTGGAAAATTATTTATTTCGTTAATATTCATTGAATCTGATACAGGGTGAATCAAAATACGAATACATTATTTTCTCGGTTTTTTCAAATGGATCACCCTGTATTTTATGTGAGTATCGAAAAGTACTACCAACATACTTCTTTTTTTATGAAGCATTCTCTATACCTAAAATTATTAGTACTTGAGATATTTTGATTTTTCTATGCAAAATATTGATTATATCTAATTATTTAACAATTAATAATTGTGGGTTGGCTATAATTTATTTGTCAAAAACTGATATTTGACAATGACATGACATGACAATAAGTACATTATTGTTTTTTGATTTAGCGGTTTGGTACATTTTTTGGTGTTTTCAAGAATTTGAAAAAAGACTAGCATTTTATAGGTGGGCTTTACGAAAAGTTAATCAACAGAGAGACTTTTTCTACTATGTTCTATTTGGAGATGAGGCCACGTTTCATAAAAATGGTTGTGTTAACAGGCATAACTTTCACTATTATTCATCAAGTAATCCTTATCACATAGTGACGCACAGTCAAACTAGATGGTCTTTGAATGTGTGGGGAGGTATTGTTGGTGAATATTTAGTAGGACCATATTTTTTTGAGGAACATTTAAATACTGAGATGTATTCAGATTTTCTAATAAACCAATTACCTCTTTTATTGGAAGAAGTCCCACTTCGTACACGTCAAAGGATGTGGTTTTTGCATGATGGTGCGCCTGCTCACTCTAATCAATGGTGAACTGAATGAATGATTTCCTGGAAAGTGGATCGGAAGGAATGGGCCAGTACAGTGGCCACCAAGGTCACCAAAGTTCAATAAAATGGACTCATTTTTGTGGAGTCACATAGGGAATGAGGTGTACAATAAAATACCTCCAACAACAAGGGATGACATGATGGAGAGAACACGGAATGAGTTTCGGAATGTTTCTATAGAAATGCTTCGTAATGTGAGTAGCTCTTTCAATTATCGCTTTCAAGCAAGCATAGATGTCTTTGGAGGACATTTCGAACACCTATTGTAATAATCAAGACGTGTAGGTATACTGTAGTAAATAGGATAGTTTTTTATTGCTTCGTTCCTGTAATTCACTTGTAATATACTCGTTTTTTCTTTTTATTTGCAATTCAACCTCTACAGTACCAAACAGCAATGATAAAATGTCAGTTTTTGACAAATAAATCATAGCCAACTCACCATTAGGTGATTGGTTAAATCAATGTTTTGCATAGAAAAATCAAAATATCTCAAGTACTAATAATTTTAGGCATAGGAAATGCTTTGTAAAAAAAGAAGTATGTTGGTAGTACTTTTCGATACTCACATAAAATACAGGGTGATCCATTTGAAAAAACCGAGAAAATACTGTATTCGTATTTTGATTCACCCTGTATCAGATTCAATGAATATTAACGAAATAAATAATTTTACAGAATTTTTACTGCTATTTGAATGGTTTGGCTGCAACAGATTTTCATGCTTGAATTTCTCTTACATTGTACAGGATATTGAACTTGTTACGATTTTTATAGAAAATTAGTTATAACTTTTTAAATATCCCGTAGAACACATCACAACCTCATATTATTATAATGGGGAGGTCAAGCTGATTCCAAATATGCAATAAAATATAGGGTGTTCAATTTAAAAAAATGTAACTTTGACACGGCACAGCATTCTGGAATACCCTGTAAGATTGTAAATAATTTTAAAATGTGAAGGCTGATGATGGCTATAAGCCCACAAATTTTCAAATTGATATCTCAAAGGACAAAGGAGGCACTGAACTTCATCACACTAATCTTTCACATTGTATTTACACAACCACGCTTTTTATAAGGAACCTGCACGTGAACTCTGTAACATAATAGGAAGGAAATTTCTTGTAAAGTTACTCCGTATGTCTATTCGGAGACTTTCGTGTAGTTCCGTGTGAATATTCGGCAGATTGAAATAGAAACTGCTACAAGTGTCTTTCTATCTGTTTTTATCTACATACATACTTATCCTGTTTTGCCATTGTTTATGTTAATCATTGAGTATGATTAGGTTCTACTACCTTCTGGCTTGACTTACATATCGTTTTTATTTTATTATTTTGCAAAACTATGATAAATAGTGTTAAGACATAAAAAAAAAATTAAAAGCAGATTGATTTTGCTAGGAATTGAACCGACAACCCTCGGTATGAAATGTGCTTACCCATCGTAACCAGGGAGTAGAAAATACATATTTCATCACAGGATACTAAAATCTGGAAATGTTAACCAGTTAGGTAGTACTCGTTTCTTTCTACCCAAGCTCGACCGAAGTTTACAGAAAAAAGTCATAGAGAGTAGCATTTGTCGATAGAAGGAAATTTATTTTCTTTGCCATTGCCTTTCTATTTCTATCAAGTTACAGAATACGCGTGGTGCTACAAGCCTTTTACAGTCACGTTCAAAAAATATATTTTTAGTTTTAGACGGTATAGCGCCATCTATGATCATGAAGTACAGTTAGAATAACTGCTTTTATTGCAGCAGAAGTCTGTAAATCTGTCAATTTATGGAATATGTTTATATACTTTAACATCAGTGGAAAAATATTTTTTTTGTTTTGGTGCTAGTAGGTAATATTCTTCATTAACATAATATCTTATGGATAATTAAAACTATTGAAAAAATGTTTTTCTCATAATCTTTCACTTAATAGGGCACTTAGTTAATAAAATGAATAAATGTTTTTATGTTGTTCCAGTAGCAGTTCCATAATATAAAGTTTATTGCAAATTCTCACATAAAAACACAACTGAAGATAGACAGTAAACCTGATTTTTAAACTTGTTTACTTTTCACACATTCTCAACGTTTGTTGACTGTGGGAAATATTTGTTCAAATTACCAGTAATAAACGTTAAGTGGATGGATAAACACAATTTTGAAACTCATTTCCAATAAGGTGTTATACAAACACTTGTAAAGGTGCAGTCTATTTATTGCCTGCTTCAATATCATTGAGGATTACCTATATATGAAGAATATCGAATTGTTCTCAGGAAAATTCTAATATTTAGTTATTCAAATTTCAAAGAAATATTGAAAATATTTAGACTATGGTAGAAACTGAGAGTGATCTCATTATTCCATAATTTTTTTCAAACATTGATATGGATCATGCGTCATTTGGAAGATGTTTTATTAAGTTATTTCACGAACTCGAAAATGTATCTAGATGATATTACTTGAAAAATTGTTTCAAAAATCACAAATCTCTTATAGTGGCACATTTGAATTATATTTTATCGACTCTTTCAATTGAGATAATGGTGGACATATTCGAATACTATCAATACAAATCCCACCAGGATAGAAGAATAAAAAAAATTACCCGGTGGTCGGTGCGAGAAAAACTACAATGCACGAAAAGCAAAGTTCAATAGAATTTTAAAGGAATTGGTCAGGACAAAAAGCTAATTGAAGAATCAGCGTCTCAAAACAATTCCAACTATTTTTCTTTCTGTGTTTTTGGCTGAATAAGAAAATAGTGTATATGCAACCAATTTATCATAATATTACAGTTAAATATCATTTAAAAAATTTAAAGTTTGTCTTTAAAAGACCCCAGTAAAAATAGATTGTGTTTTCTTCCATTTCGGAATGCTCAATCTGATTTGTTTTTTATAATAAATTGTGGAACTTATATTTAAAATTTTGGCACCGACAATATTTTTTTGGAAGTTGATATATTCAATAATGATTATAGTTTTACTTTGTATTGATGATATGTACAAATATGATCGTACTCCTTGTCTCAGAAAAGTGAATTTACTGAAGCTGGGAAGCTGGTAGCTCTATGTTGAGAGCAGGGACATTTTTAGTATTTCCAGGTAGAATAGATTTGTATAGAATTGGAGAAACATCCAATAACTGACATTCAGCAATGTTATCGAGGCACTGCTGATAGGAAAATAAAAACAAAGCCTGTCTGGACAAATTTGATTAATTTGTTCTGAAAACATCAATTAAATGAATGAATTCAACCCACTAATGTACCCGACGAAAGCGATGGAATACAAAAAGCACTACGGAAGAGACAAACCGAAAGTAAAGGTGGAAAATACCAGCTGGTTAAAATTGAGTAATTGACATACTTTCATAATTAATTTCAATTGAGTGAGTTTTTGAAGAATCAACCTAAATGTCGAGTGGTTGGTCGGAAACAAGCCTTGACAATGAGAATAATGGAAACTTTTTTCTTGAAAAACTACGTAATGGTGGGAATTGAACGATATGTTTTTAATCTGTTGGAGCTTCATTTTGGTCAACTAGATCAAAAGCAGCTCTGATACTACGCTTAAAATCCCTATGTTCCGTTTCTCATTGCATGCGTATCTGTATAATTAAGCCTTAGAATTTTTATAAAAACTATTGTAGTGAGTGTTAAATATTGGGGTGGGTCAAAAAAAAATCGACTATTTTTTTTTCACAACTAATACGGAAAAATGGGTTACTAGACACCTTAAAAAAATTATCACCAAATATGAGCTCTTAATTTTAATAGGAAGATCCTCCGCATCGCAGTTTTTTATTTTTTTCTCAGTCCTATAGAAAAAAATTCATACCTCATCATTAATTGATTGTACAGGACATTTTTTTTTAAATCTTGTAGGAAATTAATTAATGCTCTATAAAAAAAGTATCCCATATTTTTTCCGTATACCATACCATTTGAATGATATTAAAGATTTAAGTTTGATTATTTTGAATGAAATGTCATTTTTGTTTATGAATTTTATAACTCGACAAGAAATGGCTATTATAAAGTGCGCAATAAAAATTTTTGTAGGAAATTAACTGCTCTATAAAAATGGTATTCTATGTTTTGGCGATTAAATTAAGCGTTCAAACTTTCATGTATACCGGTTTTAAGAGTTTTTAATTAAATTTCATACAAAGGACCCTGCACCATTTTATAGGTAATCCTGGTTCTCGTACGATTTTCGATTTTTTTTGATATGTTGTTTTTGATATGTTGAGTCCTGAGCATAACATTTTGCCTCTAGCACCATAAATCTCGCAATAAAAGCAAATGTCTTATATGTCGGGGGCTCATGAGGAGGTCTGTCACACTTCTGTGCCATCAGAGTCGCAATTTCTCCAGATAGTGCCCCCGCAATGGTCAATTTGTTAGGCCGATGTTTTAACAGCAAGCTGAAGCAATGAAACCATACAAAATCATCAACAATCACGTTAGGTAGGTTAGTTGGATCCATCTAACTCCCAAATTCCTCACGAGTGGGACCCGAAGGACTTTTTAACATTTTCTTGATCCCACGCACCCATCTCTAGTAGTAGATAATTCATTAAAAATCCGGTAGTTCGGATAGATACTGGGATAGATATTTGTCAAAAGAGCCATCACCCGTGACAGACGTCAGTCGGAACAAGCTCGATATTCGCATTCACGGAAAAAATCTAGTTTAGTGGTACAATGCGGATTTTGATGAAATATTTTTTTTAAGTTAATTCGAGGTCGCTGAACACGAAAATGAATAAAAAATGTGCGCTCTCTTACCAAAAAAGAGTTATGAATTTTTGAAAATTTGTTCAGATGAGCACTGCACTGGTTTTATTGACACATTTTAACTTTTATAATGATCTGTTATAACTGCTACACAATGTTAGTGATAAACTATATTTACTTTTCACGATATTAATCTCACACGCACATTAAAAAAACACTATAATATTGATATATCTTTTGTAAATTCTTTTTTTAATTCCACAATTATATATTTTGACGTTTCCGTCTAATATGACTGACACATAAGTTTCGTCTGTTCCTTTTTAGTCGTGAAACTTATACCTACTAGCATATTCAGCCATCATTAGTTACTTGAAAAAAATTTGCTGAATATTTTCGATATGCACAGATCATAGCATAGCTTTTATCAATAAGAAAAGATACATTTTATTAAGGAATAATGAATGAAGAAGCAGGTATAGCATGCCTCTGTCTGAATGTGGAAAGGGAGTGGAAGAAGTGATTCTTATATCGCTCCTCGACCCCTGACACAGATCAAATAATAATATCTGTTTCTATCAGCTAACACATGCCATTAAAGAAAAATTGGTTTTATTTTAGTTAAATGGAAGTCACTTTTATTAATCTCAACAAAACCTTTGCAAACCTAGCCTAACCCAATCCAGCGTGAACGCATTCCCCTTCCCCTTCTTGAATAATATCCAATCCTTTGTAACGCTCATATTAAGATTCAAGAAGGGGAAGGGTGAATCCAATGATTATATTCCCTTCTCCTTTCCCTTCTTGAATAACTTAACGCGGGTCACAAAGTATTGGATATTTTTCAAGATGGGAAGGGGAATGCGTTCAAGAAGGGGAAGGGTGAATCCAATGATTATATTCCCCACCATATGATTTAGGTTTTTGTGTACCCGTTACCATGGCAACAGTTTGTCCATAACTGATTTCACCTAAACGAAAGTTGAGCCAAATATACCTCTTTGTACATCTCACTCGCTCCCTCTTTCCTTTCTTGACATATCCATTACACCATCAATGACGTTGCAATCCGGGGGTTCAACGAAATAACCATATTACAATTTGGAAGTGGGCACTTTATTTCCTCATATTTCGCAAACCCCCACCCCCACCCCCACCCCAAAGGGTGAATTTGAGATAAAATCTCGTTATTATTTCGCCATGTGAATATTTCGTCTAGTTTAATATGATTCATCATTCGCACACATAATAAAAGCACAAAATGTTAACCGAATCAAATGTTTCAATCGAATATCGAACTTGTTCCGACTGACGTCTGTCACGGGTGATGGCTCTTTTGACAAATATCTATCCCAGTATCTATCCGAACTACCGGATTTTTAATGAAGTATCTACTACTAGAGATGGGTGCGTGGGATCAAGAAAATGTTAAAAAGTCTTTCGGGTCCCACTCGTGAGGAATTTGGGAGGTAGATGGATCCAACTAACCTACCTAACGTGATTGTTGATGATTTTGTATGGTTTCATTGCTTCAGCTTGCTGTTAAAACATCGGCCTAACAAATTGGCCATTGCGGGGGCACTCTCTGGAGAAATTGCGATTCTGATGGCACAGAAGTGTGACAGACCTCCTCATGAGCCCCCGATATATAAGACATTTGCTTTTATTGCAAGATTTATGGTGCTAGAGGCAAAATGTTATGCTCAGGACTCAACATATCAACATATTTTTTCATTTTCGTGTTCAGCGACCTCGAATTAATATTTCATTAAAATCCGCGTTATACCACTAAACTAGACTTTTACCGAGCTGGCGAAACAACACAGACATAGATTCGAGCTGAACGAACTGCCCCTAACGCCAGATAATTTTTCAAAGGTTTCCGCATATAGATACATGTGTTCGATAATTCCAAAGGCATAAATAACTATTCTAGTGACTTAACTTCTTTTAGATGTTTCTGAAGTTCGCTAGGAATTCGAATAAAATGAAATAATAAAGGTATATGCGACAACCCCATTTTCCTGGTAACGACGAGTTCTTATTTGGTTTGATGTAGTACCTAACCTGAACTGATAGTTTAATAAATAAAAATGATTTAGTGTCTGTCTGCTTGTGATTGTCGAAACGAATACTATAGACTCCACAATATCCATACGTATAAGGTAATTGAAGATCAGACAATCGAAAAGTAGATCTACGTGGGATATACACAACTGAGGATGCAAGTAGATCGTTCAACTTATGCCAAAGGAAAAAAAATAAAAATACGCAGCGTCAGGACATAGAAGACAACAAGAAAATATCTGACAATTTCCGACTGATGTCTGTCACGGGTGATGGCTCTTTTGACAAATATCTATCCCAGTATCTATCCGAACTACTGGATTTTTCATGAAGTATCTACTACCAGAGATGGGTGCGTGTGATCAAGAAAATGTTAAAAAGTCTTTTGGGGCCCACTCGTGAGGAATTTGGGAGTTAGATGGATCCAACTAACCTACCTAACGTGATTGTTGATGATTTTGTTCGGTTTCATTGATTCCGCTTGCTGTTAAAACAACGGCATAACAAATTGACCATTGCGGAGGCACCCTCTGGAGAAATTGCGATTCTGATAGCACAGAAGTGTGGCAGACCTCCTCATGAGTCCCCGACGTACAAGACATTTGCTATTATTGCGAGATTTATAGTGCTAGGAGGCAAAATGTTATGCTCAGGACGCAACTTCAAGACGCCACCACCACCAAACCGGAGGGCCTGCACAGTTTTAACCCATCACGATCTCTTAGTTACCATTAAGACTACAACATATCAAAAAAAATCGATAATCGTACGAGAACCAGGATTACCTATAAAATGGTGCAGGGTCCTTTCATTTGAAAATTGAAATAAAAAACTTTTCATAACTAATTGGATATTTTTTTTCTCAAAGTGAATCATGATATATTTATAATGAAAACTTTCCTTTTTTATTAATAAATAATTAACTAAGCGATAAATAATGTACAATTTATTTTTTTAAATGTAGATAAAGCTACTTACACATAAAAAAAATTATAAAGTTTCTCAGTTAATGAAAAATAAAATTCGTGTACATTTTCTCAAAACTTATAAATTGAATTGAAATTTTTCGATTATTTAATCAAAAACTCTTAAAAAGGTATACATGAAAGTTTGATGATGAATATCTTTTGAACGCTTAATTTAACCGCCAAAACATGATACCATTTTTATAGAGCTGTTAATTTCCTACAAAAATTTCCATTGCGCACTTTATAATAGCCATTTCTTGTCGAGTTATAAAATCCATAAACAAAAATGACATTTGATTCAAAATAATCAAACTCAAATATTCAATATCATTCAAATGGTTTCCTACAAAATTAAAAAAAAAAAAATTCTGTAAAATTGATTAATGATGAGGTATGAATTTTTTTCTATTGGACTGAGAAAAAAATTAAAAACTGCGTTGCAGAGGATCTTCCTATTAAAATTAAGAGCTCAGGTTTGGTGAGAATTTTTTTAAGGTGTCTAGCAACCCATTTTACCCTATTGGTTGTAAAAAAAAATAGTTGATTTTTTTTGACCCACCCTATTGAATATATTATGTTGGAATTCAGTTACACCTGTCTTCCTTATGTTAATATTAACAAAAATAAACTCTAATTATGGTTGCCCTCATAAAAGGAAGATAATCCTCCAAAATTTAAATCATATTAATAAAAAATTGGTTTTCCCAAAGGAAGATATAAAAGTAGGGAAACATAAAAGAGCAATTCAATCGACATTGTAGTAGTTAGTCAAAGTATAACGAAATTAGAATCGAATAGAAATTCTACATCCAATATACTATAACTGTACAGAGATTTTGATTAAGAGATTATTAAGTAAATAATCTATGTATTGTGAAGTGTTACCCTAACGATGTTTGTCCTGGACTAGTAATATAATAGGAATTATCTAGTAAATTTCCGTGAGAAATGTCTAGTAAGCAGTTGAATAGTTATATGTCCATATGACTTCTTCCCTCTTGGTTGAAGGTACGTCCTCGTGACTTCGATTTCAACAGGGATTGGGGTAGTTCCATCACCCTGGGCTTCTTCTTCTGAATTTTTGGTTCTGATTTTTTTAAACTATTTTTTATAAACATAAATGATTAGTAAAATCATTAAAATTAAAATTATTATCGCTGATATTCCTAAATGGCTTTGGTGAAGTTCTTTCGGCAATAAATTTCGTTCTTGGTAGCAGTTTGGTTGAATTGTCCATAATGTAAATTGTTTATATTAATTTTGTGATAAAGTTCGGTAGGTACTTGGATACAGGGCCCTTATTGGGAGAATGTTTTATTAGATCCTATCCATGTATGTTTTTGAAATGAGTAAGTGCAATAGTTGTTTCCTAATATGACGTTGCATTTTGAAATTTGTAATGATTTGAATGATTGTTTGCTTCGTTAACATCTGTTATTTTTTTTGAACAAATTATTGTATTTCCATTAGTCAGTTGAGTGAAAAGCTCGGTGAAAAGTCAAAAATCGTTTTTCACATGAGCTTAGTTACAGAGCGAAAGGTTGTCTAAATTACAGTTGTCTTCATGGGGTTTTTTCCACAATACAAAAATGAAAAAGTTTTATAGCATTCTTCATTAGTCCATTTTATCGATCCTTTTGAATTTAATAAAAATATGTATAAGGGTGGAAGAATATTATTTTCTTTGCGATGAATTGGAATAATTTTGGAAAGATGGAGTAATTCATTGACCAATATAGGTACTTTGAGAGTAATATACACTTGGGCCGAAATAAGAGAGTACATTTTTTAATTGAAAATAATGTACAGGGTCAGACTTATAAAAAATGTTATATAACAGTGCATTCGAGCTCGTTGCAAATGAAAACTGTCTGAATTTGAACTAATATGCTTTTTCGGTAGATAAACTATCCAAAACACTTCAGTAAAAAGGAAATTTTCCGAAATTAATTTCAACAAATAACACATTTATGAAAACAATTCAGTAACTTTGAAACTTAGAGTAGAATATTATGAATGTGGCCAACATTATTGTTTACCACTTCTTTTATGTCAATTTCACTTAATAGGCCATGACTGCTCAGGTTGCCATGGAATTTGTTTGACATTTACAGCTAAATAAGTAAATTAGTCAGATCATAATGCCACTTTTAAGCAAAGCGGACAGAATATTAATTAAATATTTCCGTGAAAAATATAATTATGGTGCAAGAAAAATTGTAAATGAGTTTTCTGAGAAAAATTGGCATATTGGAACGATAGGAAAGTTATTAAGACATCTGATGGAAACCGATGGGTCTATTGAACATAAACGTGGAAGAGGAAGGAAGCGAAGCTCAAGAACTGAAGAAAATATTGGTAGAGTAAGGGTTGTTTCAGGAAATTGGCAAATCTGTTGGAACAAGGAAAATCGCAAAAATAACTAGGATTTCCCGTACATCAGTTCGAAAAATCATTAAAGAAGACTGCCATCTTAAAATTTTTGAAAAAGTTCACTGTCAAAGACTTACGGCCAATGTAAGAGAAAAACGATTAGAAAGATGTAATTTGCTACTACGAAGATTCCACTCTCGCGGAGACATAAGAAAAATATGGTTTTCAGGTGAAAAAATGTTTTATTTACGGCCACCTAAAAATACTCTAAATAATAGGATATATTCTGACGTACAATTTTTAAAATTAATTCCTTCAGAGCATCTTTTGATTGAAAAAAGTCATTTCTCAAAATGTGTAATGGTCTCTGTTGCAGTATCCATGCTGGGAAAATCTCGTCTGATTTTTGTTGATGCTGGGGTGAAACTCAATTCAGGAACGTATCAAGAACAAATCTTGCAGCACCTATTACAAGAAAATGGAGATGTTTGTTACGATTACACTTTTCCACAGGATGGTGCTCCCTCGCACACTTCCCACAGTACAAGGATGTTCTTGAGTGAAAATTGCCCGGGTTATATTGAGCCAGAAATGTGGCCACCTAACAACCCAGAATTAAATCCGGTTGATTATTCAATTTGGGGAATTTTCGAACAAAACTTGTATGATGGACAACTATTTGGAACAATCGAGCAGCTCAAAGAAATAATGCAGTTTGTTTGGAACATTTTTGAACAGGGTGCAATAAATGGGGCTATCAGTTTATGGCGCAGACGAAGAAGTGGTAAGCAATAATGGTGGCCACATTCATAATATTTTACTCTAAGTTTTAAAGTTACTAAACTGTGTTCATAAATTTGTTATTTGTTAAAATGTTATTTAATAAAAAAATGGTATTTCGCCAATCCGGTAATTTCGGAAAATTTCCTTTTTACTGAAGTGTTCTGGATAGTTTATTTACCGAAACAGCATATTAGTACAATTTTAGCTCAGACAGTTTTCATTTGCAACGAGCTCAAATGCACTGTTATATAATTTTTTTTATAAGTCCGACCCTGTACATTATTTTTGCTTTCAAATTTTCAGTCATGTTGAGGACATGCTAGGTTATCAGGCCTGCAAAAATAAAATGAATCGCCCAAAAAACAAACAAAATATTTTCAATTAAAAAATGTACTTCTTTATTTCGGGCCACAGTGTATGAAATTTTTGTAGTGGACATTAAATTTGCTTCCATCATTTCTAATGGGGTTGGAATATCTGAATATCATTATGAAAATGAATAGTACGTGAATAATTAAAAATTTCTTCTTATTCTTTTTGATCAAGATTTCAAGAAATATATTTGATAACTGGCCGAGGATTAAAAGGGGTTGTCTGCTAAACCTCTTTTAATTATTTTGTTTGATCGAGCATACCTTCTTAATCTATTTATTTCTTCTACTACGACTAAGTCGATATCTATTTGATAAATTTATTATAGTCTCATCAAGTCTACCAGCTAAATGAACTTTGTTTGAAACTAATTTGTTTTAAGAGTTTCCTATTATTTTCTTCCATACTTATACTGAAATAAATCTTATGATAATTGACTTTATATTTTGCCAATCCTAGATAATCTAAGATGTAACCTGGGGGTTCAATTGTTTTGACGAGAAGTGCCTGGTTGGCTATCGTCATGGTTAACCTGGAAAGATTCAGTATTTTCAATCATATGTTCACTGACTATTTTAGATTTTCGAGAAATCAATTTCTGATCTGATTTATTTGTATTAAATAATATTTTCTTATATCTCCATGAGCTCATCCATGTCTCAAATGTGGTTTTAAATCCAAACAAGAGGGTTAATAAAACTCAAAGTCCAAACCACAATACTTTAATTTGTCGACCCAAAGGACAATCAATCTACTACTAGTTTCGGTAAATAGCCTGATGATGGTAATTAATTTACCGAAACTAGTAGCAGATTGAATGTCCTTTGGGTAGCCAAATTAAATTATTGTGGTTTGGACTTTGAGTTTTATTGAACCCTCTTGATTTTCTTATATTTTGGTTTTATTTTATTTCGTGGTTCCTTATCTAAATAAACAACATTTTTTTGTTTGGAATATTATCTTTTCTTTCAAGTTCAATTTTATTTAATTGTTCTGTACTTTTTATTATTTGTTTTTGATAGAGATAGTTGAAAACTGGAAGAGTTTCTGTTTTTCTATAGTTATTGAAATCTTGGTGAATTTGTTTATTAGGATCTATTTCTTGAAGGTTTGAGTTTTCGTAGGATCCATAAAGGAGTGAATAGGGAGTAAACTTTGTTATTGAATGTATTGTTTGGTTATAGATAAGAACAACGGTTGTAACTTAATCAGTAATATTTTCTTTTTATTTTTGTCTTTAAGTTTTTTTATGAGCTCTTTGTATTGTAGAGTTTCCAGTATGTGATTGAGAGGATGTATAATGAATTTTTATCTGAAAAAGTGACATGTATTCTTTGAAGGTTTTGCTTGTAAATTCTCTTGCTTATCGCAAGTTATTTGCGAAGGGTGGGAGAAATGATGACGTAATTTATTGAGAATAGTGACAGAATTTGAATCGCTGATTTCATAGGCTTGGAGGTATCTAGAAAATAAATCGAGTATTGTTAAATATTGTTTATTTTCCACAGAAAATACGTCGATATAAAGGTTTTCGAAAGGTTCTTTGGAAAACAGTGGTCCAGAAAATGGAACTTTACGAGGGTTTCTATCATATTTTGAAGTCAGACATAGTTCGCAATGATTAATGTGATTTGTTACTAATTCTTGAATTTTTGGAAAGTAATAGAGAGATTATAAATGTTTAACAGTTTCTGTAATACCATTATGTAATCCCAGCGCATGTGCAGCAGGGGCAAACCCATCTATCTCTAGTACTTTGTAAACTCTTCAGAGCATCACTGGCAACTGGATACATTCCAACTGTTTGGAAAAAAACCCGAATTGTCTTTATTCCTAAACCAGGTAAGGATTATCCCCAGGCAAAGTCATCCAGGCCAATAACTCTGTCGTCTTTTATGTTGAAGACAATGGAGAAACTTATTGATAAACATGTTCGTGAAAACTTTCTCATTTACTATAACCAATATGCCTATCAATCAGGAAAATCCTGTGAAACACTAACTGTTGTAAAAAATTAAGGCTGCACTTACTAGGAAATCAAGAAATAGTTCTCGGAGCATTTATTTGATATAGAAGTAGCGTTTGACCGCAACTACTTTGATTCCATGATAGCTGCTCTTGCAAGGCGTGGATCAGACGATACCACATGTCGGTGGATGAAAAACATGCTTTTCAACAGAACAGCAGCCACAACTTTATTTGAGGATTCCATGCAGGTATCGATAATGAAGGGATGCCCACATGGAGTCCTATCACCTTTGCTGTGGGACCTCGTCATGGACGATCTCCTGGTGGAACTGAACAGGAAGGGGATATACACCCAGGGGTATGCAAATGATTTGACAATACTTGTACTGGGGAAATACCCTGATGTTATATCGAAGCTGATGCAACAGGCTCTGGAAACGGTGGAGATATGATGTAGGAGGAAATGCCAAAGGGTCAACCCTGCAAAAGCTGCGCTCATGCCCTCCACTAGAAAAAATGAGCGATCAATGGAAACTCCTCAAGATCTCAATAAAATATCGCAAATGAACCGAAGTTCATGTTCAAATACAAGCGTATATCGCCCAGGGTCATCAAATACAAATTCTTCAAATTCAAACCTTAAATGTTACCGATGTGGCAATGTTCATGAAGCATCAGAGTGTTCCTTGAGGAATTTACATTGTGAATTTTGTTAAAGGCGTCGTCACTTAGAAGCAGTTTGTTTTAAAAAGCAAGGTAGAAAATTTAAAAGTTCAAACGCAATGGAAGTTTTAGAAAGAAAATCGAGAGAACTTCAACAATGCTTATGAAGAAATCTTTACGATAAATTCTGTACGTCACAATAACTCTATATCAGATAAAATTTTATTACAACTTTCTATCGAAAATATACCATGCAAATTTGAATTAGATACAGGTGCTGCGTTATCTATATGTTCAATCAAACTTTTTAATAATTTGAGCACAAAAATACAACTGCAAACAACCGAGATCAAACTCAGAACTTATACAGGAGAGATTATTGTACCTCTTGGTGAATGCAAAGTGAAAATACGGTACGAAAACCAGCAAGCGACAGGAATATTGTTTGAATTACCTGATGATGTCACACCAATATTCGGAAGAGAATGGTTACGTTTATTCAAATTAAATTGGTCCCAAATTAACAGCTTAGACAAAGAAAACTATTATTTCCAAGAAAATGTAGAAGATCAACTCTCCAAAGTGTTACAAGACTAGGATGACTTATTCTCTACAGAAGTAGGCTTAATTATAAATTATACATGTGCTTTCCAACTCCAAGAAAATACACAACCTGTTTACATAAAAGCCCGTCAAATTCCTTTTGTCATTAAAGAACGCGTTGAAGATGAAATTGATCGGCTAGAAAAAGCAGGCATAATAGAAAGAGTAACGTATTCTGAATGGGGAACACCCGTAGTCCCAATTGTCAAGAAGAATGGAAATATTCGTTTATGTGCTGATTACAAGGTGACTTTAAACCGATTCATTCTAAACGATAATTTTCCAATACCACGGATGTAATACAGGTTGTGAAGAACTCATTGAAGGAAATGGTGATGGGGTATATCAAGACCCAAGAGAAGATATAACAAATAATAGTGTTCCAATTAGTCAAGGTTCAGACCTATTAAGTCCTGATGCTGACAATTTAAACGCAGAAATATCTTTGGATAATTCGGGCACTGTCGCAATTTCAACTCCAAATCAGAATTTCGTTAGCCGTAACATGATTGAAAATTCTCAACAAATTCCTCCAAACATTCGGCTTTAAATTCCATAAAGCTTCTGGCCTAGAAAAATGCAATAAAGACATGGCCGAACCGTTTGCACACGATGTTAAGCAATGTTGCCATAGCCTCTGTAATTAACTAGAGTCCAGAAATTATTAGAGAGCTCGAAAAAATTGAAATGTTTAAAATCGTTTTATGTAATGTCCTGTTGATATTACATTGAGAAATAAAAAACAATAGGTATATGATACTATTTTTCATATATTATATACAAATAATCTGGTTCTGAAAATAATTTGTTTTCACACTGGGATACAAATTTAAGGAAAGTTGGGAACAATAAATTAATTTAATCTATCATATAGGTGATACAATCCAACTAAAAATACTATAAAAAACTTACTTTAGAAAATTAGATGTATATGTTACAGTTGAAGTATTTACTTGGCTAGTATATAAACTAGTTGGATAGTATACAAACTATTCAACTGCCTGCTTATTTTGATGAAAAATCATTTTTCCACTGAACATCTCTTCTTTCATAGCTTTCTCCCAATGAAGTCTATCCTTTCTTAATTTTATTTCGTCATATGTTCTGGGTTCTTCCTGTTCTTCAATCTCAAAATCATGGTTACAAGCTGAATAACTGCATTCTCCATATCTTTCTGGTGGTTTACCTTTATTCTTTCTAGTTGATCGTCGAATTTCTTTATTTTCATTGTCCTTTCCTTCGTCTTCAGTTTCAGTCAATTCTAGTTGCGATTTTGTCTCTGGTTGTAGAACTCTGGTTGTAGAATGTTACTTGGTTTCTTTTCTTCTACTTCAAATTCGACTTCGTCTTCCTCTTTATATTTCTGATTAACAAATACCTTTTCCTCGTGTTCAGATTCAATAAACTTTACGTCTCTACTAATGATAATTTTATTGGTCTGTTTATTTAACAGTCTGTATGCTTTGTCTTCCAATTTAGTTCTCTTTTGCTTAGGAACTAAAGCATATGCATGACATCCAAATGTTCTAATATGGTTTAATGAAGGCTCTGTTCCAAACCATAGCTCATAAGGAATTCTTTCACGATTACCTTTAGTAGGAAGTCTATTTTGTAGATAGGTAGCTGTAACTATTGCTTCTCCCCAATAACATTTTTCAAGATTTGCATCCAGCAACATGCAACGTGCCATTTCTTTAAGAGATCGGTTCTTCCTTTCGGCTACTCCGTTCTGTTGTGGACAAAGCTGTGAGTTGTAATTTCATGCCTCCACTCTTTAAATAGTCTTTCATTTCATTACTTAAAAATTCTCCTCCTCTGTCACACTGTAGGACCTTTGGTTTCTTACCAAACTGATTTTCACAGCTTTCCACAAATTCTTTTATACTTCTAAAAACTTCACTTTTCTGTTTCATTAAATCATCAATCATGGTTAAAAAATATCTTTTTCCTCTAGGAGTCACATTTGCCATTGGCCCACAAACATCTAAATGTACAATTTCCAAAGTTTCTTTTGTTCTTTTCTCAGAATGCTTTGGAAATGGTAACTTCGACATTTTTCCTCGAATACAGCAGTCACAGTTCAACTTTTCAATGCATGGTTTCAATGATATTCTTTGAACCTGATTCTTATCAAACAAACTTTTTACTGTTTCTTGATTTCTGTGACCAAATCACCGATGCCAAACATGAATACAAGCCATATCCTGCTTATCCCATACTGAGTAGACCTTTTCTGCACACTGTAGTCTGTATAATTTATTCTCCATTTTAGCAACGGCATATACTTTGTTCGATTTCATTATTTTACATGTTTTATTTGCAAAACTAATTTCAAATCCTTGTCTTTCAAGGACACTTAAAGATAAAAGACAGTTTTCTAATTGTGGAACATACAAAACGTTTTTTACAGTTAATTTTAACATTTCTTTATCTACAAGGCTATTAATTATTGTACCTTTACCGATGCCTTTAATAATAATAATAATAATAATAATAATGTTTATTCAAGGAATATAATACAATATAATAAATAATTTAAAAAGAAATAGTTAAGAATACATGAATAAACATAAAAACACTGAAGCGCCAAAGACGCTTGTACGTGATACATGATACATGATATTTTCACATAATTAAAAATACATTTATAAAATATCATAGCATATAAAACTCCAAATATAACTATTTTAATGAATCGAAAAACAAACACATACCTACTTGACTACTTATAATTAAAACTATATATATGATTATTGGGAAATGCAATAATAATAAGGAACTCAGTGAAGTGGTCACATTAGGGCAAATTGACATTATCGGGAAATATTGGCAGTATTAATTGAACTCATAACATCAAATACAAAATTTTAGGTTGACTAGATCATTGAATCTTTTTCTGTCAGTTTTGTACATCCATTCCTTCACAGATCGTTTAAATGTTCCAGGATTAATTATGTTTCTTAAGTTCAGAGGTAAAATGTTATAAATTTTCGCTGACAGAAATTCCACTGAGCGTTGACCGATTGTTTTTTCACATATAGGTATATTGATTGAGTTTTCTTTTGCTCTTGTGTTGTGACAATGTTCGATTGGCTGCACTTTTATTTTATTTTTATGAATATTTGTGAATATCTTTTCGCAGAAAATTTGTCTAATATCAAATATTTTATTTTGTGTGAAAAGTTTGTCGCTAGAGAACCCTATATTTTTTTTATATATGATTCTCAGTATCCACTTCTGTAAGACATTAAGACCCTCCAAATTACTTTCTGTTACACCTCCCCAACTTAGGATACCATACTGCAACTGACATTGCACCAATGAGAAATACAAAATTTTAAGGTTTTTCAATGTTAAAAAATCAACTAGGTATCTGAATTTAGTCAGCAGACCTCTTAATTTATTCTTGACGTTGTTAACTTGTAAGTTCCACCTTAAATGTCTATCTATTACGATTCCCAAGTATTTGATTCGATCTTTTTCAAAAATTTGTGTTTGGTCATCAATTGTTAATGGTCCCAGATCAGGAAGGTGATTGGAGTAGGATGTGAACGGTAAGTAATTTGTTTTTTGGCTGTTTAGAGTCAATTTATTATATTTAAACCAGTTACATATTTGTCTTAGATCTTGTTCTGCTAATACTTTGAGGTCTTTCCAACTTTCACCCTCATATATTATGGCCATATCATCTGCAAAACTGACTATTTTTCCTGATGCTTGGGAATGCAATAAACTATTTGTATGAATCGTGAATAATAGAGGTCCCAGTACTGTTCCCTGTGGAACACCACAGGTTACTGTCCTGGAACGACTTGAAACTCCATCTATACTTACTATTTGTTTTCGCTGTGATAAATAGTCTTTTAATAAAAAGTAAGCTGGACCTCTTATACCGTAACATTGCAGTTTCTCTAATAAGCGTTTATGATTCACAGTATCGAAGGCTTTTCATAAATCCACAAATAATATGCACTTAATTGGAACTTTTTTATCTAACGCCTTATATAATTGCGATGTTAGCTGCCTTTAATTTCTTACCATCAGCAAGAAATATCTCCTTATTAGTCTCTTCCTCAAATTCATCAAAAAACTCTCTATTATTTACCATGTGACATGTACATCCAGAATCTATATACCAAAAATCGGTTTTTCTTTTTTCTTCTTCCCTGTTATTGAAGCAACATTCTTCATCAGAATCTTCTGTAACGTTTTTCATTTCATCTTGAACATTGTTCACCTTGTTTTTACCTTTAAAATTCCTCGTTGAATTCTTATAAAAGTAACAATCTTTCTTCAGGTGACCTTCCTTATTACAGAAATAACATTCAAGTTTGCTTTTATTAAAAATTTTTGCTTTCATTACTGTTTCTTCAGTATTGCTGGTTCCTTCCGCATTAAATTCTTTTCTGCGTCTATACTCTTGTAAAAGTTTATCTTTAACAATTTCCAGTGTTAAATCATCTTCCTTTCGACCTTCCAAAGACATAACCAGTGAGGTATAACTATCAGGTAAACTGCTAAGTAATAGTGCAATTGCTAAGCGATCTCCAATTTCTTCGCCTAGAGTTTTTAACTGATAAATTAAATCTAGCAACGTTGAAACATGTTCTTCAAGATTACCATCTTCGTGTAATGTCAGTTTGCAGATTCTCTTTAATAAACATACCTGATTTGTTAAGGTCGATTTTTCATAATACTGTTTTAGAGATACCCAAGCCTCTTAAGCTGTTTTCGCATTTCTTATATGTGATACTTGATTATCGTCAATCAAGAGCCCAATAGTTGCTCTTGCTTCCATGCATCAGTTTCTGGATTTGGTTTATCTTTCTCTATGACTTCCCATAGTTCTTCCTTCTGCAGCAACAGCTCCATTTTAAACTTCCAAATCCCATAATTATTTCCATTCAATTTTACAATATTAAATTTTGTGATATCCGACATCTTGTGTTACGTTTTACTTTACTTTACTTTCTCAGTAACTGGGCCCATAACCTGTAGAGTTTAGTGGAATTTACAATCAGATATCACCGAAAAATAACTTTGAAAGAATGAATTTTATAACTGACTTTTTATTTTTTTAATTAATCAAAATCTGACAACTCATATCATATATTATAAATCAACATATCTATAAACAGGGTGATTACTTAATATTGAATATCCAACAAATAATAATAATAAGAATAATTTTATTGCTTCTGAAACAATATTACAGCAAGGTACAAATATAATTTTATACATTTTTTTTTAATACTACACACAAAACATTATTAATTTATGGCAAATTGGCGTAATTTCAATATATTCCAAATATTTTCCACACTTTTCCTAGCTTCAAAAATTGTGATTTAAGGCAAGTAGAAGTGAGTTTACATTTTCAAGACAGGGATATTTCGTTTCATTGTTATGTGGAAAATAGTTTCCTTTTCATGAATATTACAATTAGTATAATCCAGCTCAGGGTCAACTATGTATCCAATAACATTTAATGTAAATTTAATTTTAAAATTGTAAGACATACGCAATTGAGCAAGAGTGCGGGTAGCCTGGATGGGTAATTTTAAAGCCAGCTACTAAGGCTGGCCCCAGGGTAGTAGATGCAATCACTGGTCTAAACTTTTTTACGTATTATATCAGTCGTTAAAATGCTAGACGAGAGCTCTCTAGCTTTTCGAGGAACAAGCGATAAACTGTATGAACACAATAATGGAAACTTTGAAGTTTATTCAGTTATTGGCTGAGTTTGATCCAAAAATGGAGGAACACGTTCGCAGAGTTCTCAATAAAGAAGAAATTAAAGCTACATATCTAGGGAGAACTATACAAAATGAAATAATTGAATTATTGCATGACAACATAAAACACCACATCAATGACAAAGTTCCAAAGGCCAAGTATTATTCCGTGACTCTTGACTGTACTCCCGATGCAAGTAAAGTAGAACAGATGACATTTGTAGTGAGATTTGTCTCCATACAGGAATCAGAGTCTGAAGTTCACAGGTGGTAGGAAAGGAAGTATACAAATATATGGAAGAATATCGAGACGCAACACTGACATCTGATTCATGTGAATAAGTATACTATTTAGACAAAAAATTTTTCCTCTGCGATATAAAAGAAGGATAATTCAAACTGTTTCATGTATGTATGATCACAATCAATATCTACAAAGAACTTTTTCAACTGAAGTACCCAGTTATACTTCATATCTGAAAAGTTGACCAAACACAATTGTTGTTTAAAACAGAACTCAGGATAGCGATGATTATCCATTGTGAGTATTTTGTGTATCCAGTTAAGAGATATTTCAAAAATATTAAATGCAAATTTGATTCTTCCAGTCTCTATACGGAATATAGCATCTGGAGTATTGATAGGAACTAAAAGAACTCCAAGAACTGTATCTTAACTCTTTCTAAAATATCTAAATATCTCACTCCCCAAACAGAAATACAATTAAACATGACACTTAGGGCAAGAGACTCCAATAATTTGATTCTAGGTGGCCAAGTATCACTTTTAGTTTTAGCCATTATCGGCAAGAGAGAACCTATTGCCTGTTTACCTTTGTTGGCACTTAATTGGGCCATTTCATCAAAAAGACCTGATGAAGTGAAGACTACACCTAAATATGTATATTTATTGGTTGTAGGAATCAGTTAGTTATAAAAATAAAAATTTAATTTGGGTTTCCGGAAACCTCCTCTAGAAAATTGCATAATTTTTGTTCTCTGTAAATTGACGGTTAATTTATTAAAACTGGTTATTTTTCCAAAATTTTCACCTTTTTAACATCAATCTCAGAGTGTGCCACAATAACAAGTCGTCAGCGTACATTAGTGACAATACACCATTTTTGTCATCAATATTTATACCTTGAGCACCTTTGTCGTAAAAGAAGGTTTCAAAATCTGCTATAAACAGTGCAAACAATGAGGGTAAAGGTAAAGTATTTTCATTACACGGAGAATTTTTGTTGATAATCCTAGTTGGAATAATTTCTTCCACAAATCCACATGAGCCACTAAGTTAGAGGCTCTTTTAAAATCAACGAAAACTGCAAACAGTTTCCGTTTTCTATGTCTTATATGTAAATTGGAGACACTGCTCACGGTTTTTTTTTTTTTAATTTTAATTGCAAATTTACAATCTACTTAGTAAATAACAAGTAATAAGTAAATGCTATGGTTTCTTGCTAAACGACCTGAGGCGGGCACCATCCACTGATGGGTCTCCGTTGATCACTCTATGAGGTCTTCTGGCCAGCGTCTTTTCAATCTTCTCTGTTCCATTGGATCAGTGTAAAGGTTGGATATTAGTGGATTTTGGTGGTTTTCACTGCGATTTTTGTGTCTTATGGCTGATGCCTGAATAACTTCATTGATGGTTGGAATATCAAGATCAGTATGTAATGAGTGGTTGCTTATAAACCATGGAGCATTAGCTATTATGCGAAGTGTTTTAGATTGGAACGTTTGTAATATCTTAGTGTTCGATGGCTTACTGCAGCCCCATAGCTCTATGCCATATGTCCATATTGGTTTTAGGATGATTTTGTACATTAGTATCTTATTTTCCATTGTTAACTGTGAACGTCTGCCGATTAACCAGTTTATATTTTGAAGTTTTAACTTTAGTTGTGTTTTTTTAGCTTGTATGTGTTTCTTCCAAGTTAACTTTTGGTCCAAGTGTAGTCCTAGATATTTGACTTCTCTTTTCTCTGGAATCGGCATATTGTTAATGGTCACTTGCGGACAGACACTCCGTTTTGTGGTGAACGTGATTTGTGCGGATTTGTCATTGTTGACTTTCATTCTCCACTGATGTAGCCATTCTTGTAGAAGATTTAGGTGGCATTGTAGCTTTTCTGATGCTCTTGTAGGGTCTATATTTGAAGACATTATTGCAGTATCGTCTGCGAAGGTAGCTATTAGAGTATCGTCGGTAGTTGGAATATCAGCATTATACATAAGGTATAGATAAGGGCCAAGGACACTTCCTTGGGGAACGCCTGATTTTATGGGCTGATAATTGGATAAGGAGGTTTGGACTTTGACTTGAATATATCTATTACTTAGGTAAGATTTGAGTAAAAGGAAAATATGGTGAGTTAATTTTTGTTTTATTTTAAACAGTAGTCCTTGATGCCAAACTTTGTCGAAAGCTTGTTGGATATCTAAAAATGCTGAAGCACATGATTCTTTTTGTTCTAGTGCTTGCTTGATATTGTTCACTAATCTATGGCACTGTTGGATTGTCGAATGTTGTTCTCTGAATCCAAATTGGTGAATTGGAATCAGTTCTTCTTTAGGTATGATTTCGTGGAAGTATGCACAGATAATCATGTTAGCGAAGCCAGGAAAACCTCACCATGAACCCAGCTCATACAGGCCAATTAGCCCACTACCACAACTATCTAAACTCTTTGAAAGAATCCTCCTACATAGAACTGCTCACGGTAAAAACATCTTGACACTCTGGCAGGGTATTACATCCATCTGTCCATTGTGACAGTCTGTTTAGAATAAAGGAAGTGAATAATTTAGCGCAACAGTTAACCAGAGCTAATCCTCTATAGTTTATAGGATCATCTGTCGAACCCCCCTTATGCAACATAGCTAATAAAATGTTAAACCAAGATTTTGGAATAATATTGGAATCGAATATTGAATTGAATAAAGATGTGAAATAAATAACCCAGTTTTATTTGGAAGATTTTTAAAATACCCGTAAGATATTCCATCGCATCCAGGAAAATTGTTATTTTTTCATTTAATGATTACTTTATAAATATGATTTGTGTCGAAAGAAGTATTCAAAATGGGGTGACTGACATCCTGGAAACTATGAATCATCGTTGGTCTAGAAGGATAAATGTTTTGGTAAAAATTTTCCCAAATATGCACTGGAAGAGCTTTGCGATTGTATGTGTTACGAAGCTGTTTGTCTGCCTTATTCCTTGGGATTATTCAAGTTATACAGTTTCATAATAATTTCGGCTTTATATTCTTTCGGTTGCAATTGAATAGTACTTTTGTATTCTGTTTTCAAATTCATGTACGCTTGTTACGTATCTTCAAAAAAATGTTCGCTTCTACAAGTTTTCAAAGCCTTCTTCATCTTATTTTTCAAATCAATATACCTATGAGACATCAAACCACGGCTTATTAATATGCTTTTTCCTACTCAGCGATGTAGCAGAATTGAGTGAAAAAAAACAAGACTTTATACAATGAGTAGATATTGTACGTCAGGAATTTATAAGTACAAGTACCCACGTAAATATATCAAATAATTACATAATCTTTCAGCTCGTATTGAATTCACTTTTGGCAGTTGTGATTTTTTTGAAGTACATATTATATCGTAGTAGATTTGAGGTCTCTGTGTTTTGATTTCCACTAATTTCCACCAATGCTCTGGTGCCAATGTCTGTAAGTTCCTTTCTGTTTGCATTTTTTGATCCAAACAAAGTAGCGCAAATTCAAAATTGTTTACATTTCCAAAAATATCGATATGCTGTCGATTTACTTTTTCTAAATAAGGAGCTTGTGTTATCGCATTCGGTTAATGCATGGGAAAAGAAAATGATTTTGCACCCCTTTTCAGCAAGTATATGTTGCATCGATTTAATATCACGATTTGTATCACTGAACATAGATGATTGCAAGCAAATATTCCGTCTGTTATGGTAAATTAAAAGCACCAGAATGTCGGTGTCATCAGTAACAACTGTTACGTGCTTTTCTTCTGCTAAGGTCAGTGCTGTTCTTACAATCAGTGTGTCAGCATTAGCTTCTTAATGTTTTCCTAGCATGGTAATAAAGCACTATTTATTTTCATTATTAGCAAGAAAAGGTGCTCAACCGACAATAAATGGAGAGCTCTCGGTAAATTTTACTGTTATCGATGATTTGATGATCTGATGCTCAACAGTCTTAATACTGGAGGTGGTATAGCCATCAAATACAACTGTTACAACTTTATATTGGTCAGCTATGTGACTACTATATAGTTCTAACACATCTGAAAACTTCCCAGTTCTTGGCAATGGCAATTTGTGTACTAGTGCACCACCGCCAAGAACATACCGTAGAGACTTACAGCCTTATTAATAATAAAGACGATAACACCATACTAATTAATGGTTACTAAGAGCGTACTTATAGCATGTTAAAATAATGATAAATGTATTTATTAATATGTTTTTCACTAGTTTGATTTTAAAGTCATGTTAGAATAATTTAAATTTATTATTCATAAGGCTGTTAGTGTTTTCAATACTATTTTGTTATTTATTTTTATTATTTTTAATTCATAATTTGTTCTTTTTAAGCATAAAATTTCCCGCTATTTGATACCACACACGATTTTTCATGAATTTTGGAAAAGATTTAAGATGGATATGAGTAGTGAGCTCAAAAAATCAAACCTCGTCTTTGTGGAAACGTGACAACGTGAATATATAAACCCTTCATGAATGTAGGTTGAAAATTGTTCGGTTCGGCTAGTATATATTGTAATTCAATATTCAATCATTAAGTAAAGTTTATTTTTATGTTGATGCGAATTGTTATTTCATCAAAGATGTGACGATGTACTCGCGTTATAATAATGTATCTCTGTATCAGCTGTGAATTTCCTTGATTTCAGTAGATTTTAAAAAAGAATTCTCAAAATTCACGTTAATCAAGTGCAGTCCCTTAAATAAGTTGCTTCAGCGGACAGAAATATAATAATAAAAAGGAAGGGAATTATACCAACAAAAAAACTATGGATGAAACAGGAGCACCAACAAAAAATGTAGATCATTATTGACTCAATTATATGAACATGTTATTGAAAAGCGATAAACGGGATATTGTAGACCAATATTTCCCGATGACTGAAGAAGGCCTTGATACTTTTCCCATGCAATACCTTGTTTTTTCTCTCCAATTGAAAATGTTAATGCCCTCATTTCTCCAAATAACCAAGCTTATTATGATAAATTTCAAAGTCCATGTCAGTGCTATCGTCTGTGACTTGGCAACTCCTACTAAATATTTCATTAGGTACTAGGTATAAGCACACATAGCTGTTGTGTTTTTGTGGATGGCTCGAAATATAGTTGAAAATATCATTTTTATATTATTATTCGAAAAAGTGAATTATACAAAAATACATTTTCTAGGTACCTTTCACGAATGCCTCCTCGATGGCGTCTCTAAAGAGGACGGGATATACAGGTAAGATGAGAAATAACATAAATACTAATTATTTTATGTGATAAAATGCTATACTATTTATTCTAACCGCTTGCACTTGCGAGACGATTGAAGGACAGTTTTTATACCAATTTTCAGTGCGCTGATATTTTTTCGTCATTAGGTAGTTTATCCTACTTAAAAATACTAAGGAATCAGTGATGTCGTAGTTCCAATTTTATTTTAATGAGGGTTTCCCCTGGTTAGTTTATAATTTTTCAATTTTATCCGTTTGTTCTGTAAATCGGCATAATTTTGGTTTTAACCCTTTAACGCGCAAAATTATCTAGCACAGGTTTGGTTCAAAACTTCTCACAAATCTATTATAAGTGACTTAAGTAATGCATAAAAATGATTTTTATGAAAATTCGCCCGTTTGATTTTTTGCAAAATGATTGTAAACCGTTTTACCAGCGAGCGTTCAGTATAAAATATGTTATGAATGTTATCTGGTATACCTGTCAGACCAGCAATGTTAAGAGTACGTTTTTATTGTTATAAAAAACAGCCATGCAGTGTGGTATTGAAAATGAATATAAAAAATTATATTATTCACTCTATATTATCATTATTTTACAAAAAAAAAAAAAAAATTTGGAAAAAACGGTGAACGATCTTGTTGTGCTCGGAGTTCCACGTCCTTCCTCAATTTTGTCCTCTGCATCGGAATCTCCACCAATATCGGAATTTTCTGCTTGTTTTTCTGTAATTTCTAGCATATCGGCTAACTCCTATTCCGTGAGAGGTCTTTTCCAGTACCGCGTATCTTGGAAATCAGCCATACTACGGTCCCGTAAACACCAAAGTAGAGAACACTATGTGACATGACTGAAAGTATAAATAATAATTCCCACCACGAAAGTATCACAAAAAAATTGGTTATAAAAAAATGTACCCGAAAGAAAATATTTAGTGAATCGAAGAAATTTAGTCCGGCCCTTATATCATCACTGTCTACGTGATTGAACTTATTATTCATTTATGTTTACAAAAGTATTGAAGTCGGTGCATTCCATGTTTGAATAAATTATAATTTGGGTCATGTGGTGTCCCTATCATAAAAGTAGGTAGAAAACTGAGCCTGCGTTCAAAGAAAAGCATACATTTTTATCATAATGGCCAGATTTCAAACGTAATATTTTCGAAGCGCAACGTCTTACGGTTCCAAATTTTTCAAAATTAGTAAGCTTATTACATATTACATTTAGTTGGTGAACAACTAAAAAAGCTTTTTGGGAAGAAATCGATATATAAAGCTTACGTTTTTTTTCATAAAATTTTAAAATTTTTGAATTTGATCCATTATTGGTATTTTATGTGCAAGGATTGTCGAAATTTTTGTTTGAATAGTAATTGTTATACATAATTATAATAGACTTACCTTTTGAAAATTTTAAATTCACTCAAAAACACAAATTATATTCAATAAAGTTGGGCACTGCACGCAAATTCTTCCAATACGGGGGCGTAAATGATCACTGGTAATACGTGATCACCATGTGTTGCCATCTGTTATTTATTCTTCGAATGAATAATAGACTAAAGTGGACATCTATGAGAACTTAATATTGCAGTTCCCGACTCCTCTGATGTAGTTTTCTGACTACAAAGAAATGATATACCTCGCGCCATTTAGTGGTATAACAGTATTACCAGAGAGCGTTAAAGGGTTAAGTAAAATGTCGCTTCGTGATCAAAGTGATCAATAATGCATATTACAACTAAGCCACAGGAACGCTTATGGAACATTATAATTCGAAGACACAAACAGTATTTTTATTCCATTATATAAGAATATACCTATTTAAAACATTGAACGGCAAACAGCACATGTCATTCGGTTTTAATCGCACATAGATGAGTTATAACTATAACTTTTGAATTGAATTGGGACCAATTTTAAATTTTTCCATATCTGAAATTAATCCTGCTAACTTCTGGCTTGGCGGAAAACTATTCCCCGGACTTAATTACATCTAATTCATCCCTCTAGTATTGGCCTCTTTTTAAACATTTTATGGGAAAATTGTATGCAGTGAAGGTCCAAGAATCAGAATATGTGGAGATATACATTAAAATTTTCAATTTTCATATTATTTCCAATTAAACCAGGAATCAAGTTGAAAATATTAAAATTGTACTCTGTACAACCAACAAAATTTGTCCAGTCCCTTCAATTTCGGAGATATTAATGTAATACATAATTTTTTGATAATTTTCATTTATTAATCATTTCGTTCAAAATTTGAAAATTATACATTTTTGAGTTCCGTTTTTTAAACCCTTCCCAACGAAGTATTGCACGACCTTTCTTGCTATTTAAAAAATCTGAGGGGGTAGATGTCAAGTGTAGGTGGTAAAAGGAGTGACAATTTTTCGAATGATATAAAACACCTCAATTAAAGAAAAAATTGACGGGTCCAAGGATTTTTCATTTTCATCCTAAATAACAGAGTTTGATGGGGGGTGAGACTTAGTATCGGCACCGTAGATTATTTCACCAGCCAAATATTTCAGTTGTAAAATAATCATACTATGAGGCTTTATCTTTTCGCTTTTCGAGGAAACGATTACGATACATTGCTATTGCTATCGGATTAGTCCAAACGAAATATCTTGGAACTAAGTAGATATAACAAAAGAACAATACTAACTGTTTAACTAAAAATATTGGTGCATCTTTTTCACACAGTTTCATTGAATGCTCTTCACAATATTCGAAAACCATTTCAGATTAAACCCTTTTTGATGCAATTTACGATTCTCAAATCCAATCAAAATAAACTCCTAAAAGAGGATGGGAGTAGTGTATACTTATTGCATGATATACAAAACTTCATTTAGGGATGAGTATACGTGAATGTTCATAAACAGCATAATATAAATCTGTGAGGATTCCGGCATTTTCCAAAAATTGTTCCAGCACCGCTAATATCGAATGTTTACGTTAATCGATAGATGTTTTTTTTGGTTTTGAACTCGTATCGAACAATGATTAGTTTTATGAAGCAATTTCAATGCAAATCAACTGAGGAAACTTTGTTAATTCGTTTAAATTGTGCTCAGGGAATGCTGATTCACTGAGAAGGGTGCATAAGAAACTGCAAAAGTGGTATTTATAATATATCGTTTCAAAGCTGAACAAGCTCTGAACTCCAAGACATGGTCAACAAAGATGTCATTATAGTGTTTGTTTAATGATCGAAGGCTCAACCAGTTCTATATGTATAGTACTTTCAATAATAATAATATAAACAAAGAATCAGATCATGGAAAAGGTGTTGGGGAATTGCAAATGTGTGTGTGCGAGATGTTATGAAAATGACAAACATTTTGGAATACCAATTATTATTTTCAAGGTTTTTCTTGCCTTTCAAGCACTTCTGATGAATGAATGATACATTTATTTTTTACTAGGCTTTTAACCGCTTTGTACGAAAAATCTATTAAGTAGTAAGTTTTATTTGGTTCTAAATACTTAAAACTTTGACGGGAACCATGTATCAAGAAATAGACAATAATAAATATTCACTACAGTCAATAAAAAGTTGCAATTGATAACATTCTTGCAGTACAGTTGATTTTTATAACCTTAAGCTCCTTAACGAGCAACAACTTTGAAATCTTTATTGGAATGCTATTACTGTCACTGATGAATCTACTAGAAACTAGTTTTTATGGTGGTAGTATCACCCACGACGTGGTAGGAGATCATGTGTAATAAAAGGTGGAATAACAAACGATATTATAACGAGTCATCGTAATAAAGATGTTTGGTAAAAAGTTAACCGTCGGTCATAAAATTAAGGCTTTAGAGTCCCTTAATTACCTTTCAATTCGGATGATATCTTCTTTAGGTTACTGAATTATTCATTCTAATACTGCTAGCTAAAATATTTTATGGTCAATATATTCGTATCAATAAGTCAAAAGCAAGTCTTTTCCACTATTTTGAGGACCGGAACCCTCTGGCGATGTCAGCTCCAACGTTATATTGGGAGAAATGAGTAACATTGAAAAAAGTTCGGACCACTGGAAAAATTCATTTGGTCTAGGACAATAAAAACCACACCCAAATGAAATGAAAAAAATACCTACACCAGTGAAAGAGTGCCCTAAGAATTTTGTACAGGTGTCCTAACAAAAAACTACCATCCCAAGAAGCTTAAGAGGAATGTAAATCATAAGAAACTGAAGAAGAAACCTTCATTTAAGTACTTGCTGAATGCCCAGGACTACATAGTCCTAGGAAACAATACCTGGGGTACAATTCTTGGAACAAGCGTCCATGACATCAAATCCGAACATGGATCATTTTCACATAAATCGATTTAACTATATTCTTGAGCTAGGGAATGAATTACGCATATGCATATTTGTGAATAAAATGCAAAGAGTTTTATCAACTTTTACATGTAGGTACAAATTTGACGTAAGATTTGTATTGAAACTATCAAATCGTGATTATGGTAAATGAACTTGACAATTTGGCCTTGCTGGTAGATATGGAAGAGGCTGGAATATTGAATGCACAACCACCTTGCAATTTATTATAATATCTGACTTTTTAAAAGCACACCAACTGAATTAATTGAATTCTTGGAACTCCATAGGTAGGTAGTAGAGTCCTTGCAGGCCCAACAATAGCAGTAGGCTCACACTTCTATTAGAAATTGCCCTAGTAAAGTCATTATGTTTCCAATTCTCACAACCCTTCTTTGCCTATGGGAATTATCGATTTAGTACTGATCAAAATATTTAGACAGCAGTTTTCAATGACAACCCAATACCACAAATGCAACTAGAATTTGCACTATTGCCTGGCTAGTTCCTATTAGAAAATTTTCATGGGAATGAATGCACATGATATATATAAAATCTCATTTGATCACACCTAGAACCATCATAGCAGAGCTGTAGTGCATCAACAAAGTAGTTATAATACCTGGAAAAGGAACTTTTGTCTATTTTCAACCCACTCTAAGATTGATATTTGAGTTAGATAGCAGCTCACTCCTGCTACAGTTAGTCGTGATGATCCGCAATTATATTATCGTGAATATCATCAACTATCCAGCCTGCTGATTTTGTATTTTTGATCTTGCAGTAACAATCAACTCAATTATCACCTATTCTTCGCTACCTGTTGACCGAGTGGCATTACAATATTTCATTGGAGAGAATATTAGAATTATATAAGTTACGCCATTTTAAAATTCAGTTTGGTACTGGTTATTAGCTGATAACGTGGAATTCAATGATCCCAATGAAAAATATATTTCAACTCCTTATGAAATAATATAACTAAAATGAAAGTTCTTGAATAATCCATATACCTAACTGGTACTATTTCTGGGCAGTGTACATCAAGATTTGTATTATAACAATACCATCATTAAGGAGACATCGGATGAAGTATCTGCGAAAGTACACTTTCCTTAAAGCATTGAGATATGCAATAATAAAAAGTGTCTATAGACGTATTGTTGAAGATGATGTTACCCAAAAATTAATTAATACCATTAATTTGTTTTTACGGTGTATGGATTAATTTTGAAGAATTTTTTTATACATTGAAAAGCGCCAACCATTATTTAGTTAATTAACCTCTATACGATTTATGTTCACTTTACTGACTCAACGTATACAAGCAATTAATTTCTTGTTGAAATATTCGACACCTGTCAAAAATAATGACCCTTAAAACTTCATTATTTCAGCTTGAATACCTATTCTCCTTTGTTTAATTAATTGATAAAGATATTTTGTATTCCGAACAGTGCCGTAAATTTATGGTGTTCAAATTATAATTAGACGACAAGAAAATTTACGTTAACATTTTTTTAATTAATTTGATGTGAAATACAACGACCGCTCTGTAGTTATCTAAAAATAACTATTTGTTTAAGTGTTCACGACGTGGATGGATACTCTAAGAATTATAATAAACTCTTTAACTAGATTTAATGATAACTACTTATCTTAACCATCTTCATTGAAGTAACTTTTGCAATAGTGATATATGGATCAATTGATTTATGGTTTATTTACGATAAAAAGACGATTATGTCATTTTTAGTTACTTTCCTGCATATCGGAGTAAATATGAATTTACCAGCCGTGAATACAATTAGACAAATGCGAATTTTTACGCAAAGAAGTTGAATTTTTACGCCACGTAATGACCCAAGATGGAATTAAACCAAACCCAAAGAAAATCGAAGCAATAAAAAATTTCCCTACACAAAAACAAATTAAATCTTTTTTAGGACTATTACGTTATTACAGAAAGTTCGTTACAGACTTTGCCAAAATTACCAAACCAATGACAGTTTGTCTGAAAAAAGAGAACAAAGTCGAGCATACAAAAGAATTCATTAACTGTTTCAATACATGTAAAAATTCATTAACTTCTGAACCCATTTTAGCTTACCCGGATTTCACTAAACCTTTTGAATTAATAACTGATGCTTCAAATCACGCCATTGGTGCTGTCCTATACCAGGAAGAACACCCAATTGCATATGCATCTCGAACCCTCAACAGCGCAGAAATTAATTACTCTACAATTGAGAAAGAGTTATTAGCTGTCGTTTGGGGATGCAAATATTTTAGACCGTATTTATTTGGTCACGAATTTCTTATTTTGACAGACTACAAACCTTTGCAATGGTTGTTTTCGCTAAAAGAACCAAATTCACGTCTCGTATATGGCGATTAAAATTAGAAGAATTCGATTATAAAATAAAATATATAAAAGGCGAATAAAATCAAGCAGCAGATTCCTTATCACAAATTAGACCTGATCTTGACGAACTAAACGCACTCGAGACAAACTCATTAGACGCAACGAACATTAACAGACGTTAATGTTGACGATCTTAACGAAATAATCGAAAGAGAAATTGACAATTTAACTTCACAACAAAATCCAATTGAAAACGTTGACTTACTACCTAATTTATTTGCAAATGACGTAAGCAATTTTTTTGAAAATACTACTAATCCAAAAATAAACATAGTATCTAATATTCAATTAAAACCGCCAGACGAAATAAACCAACCTGACTATACTGACCTGGAAACTATTCATACATCAGCAGAAAATCCTATTCTAGGAATACCTATCACAGATATTAACATGTAGCGAAGCGAATAATGAGGTCAAACCAACACGAGAAAAAGTTTTTGAAAACAATCGAGTGCTTGCTGTGTTATCTCAAAGAGACTTAGAACAAAGCATCATTCAATTTGTCATTGATCCAAAACGAACGTATGCTATTTTTTCCAGAGCCCCTCTTACCCCTTAAATATTTGCTGTAACAGTTCAAAAATTCTTTAAAAATTCCTCATACAAATTTGTACATTGTACAAAAATTTTAAGTGATATCTTAACTACTGACGAACAAACTGAAAAACTTAATTATTTTCACGTATATAAAAAAAGACACAGAGGAGTAAATGAGCTTGAAGCCTCACTTAGCTCAAGATACTATTGGCCCAAAATGTCTTGAAAATAAGTATGATCGAAATCCCCCTGTGATAAAATTTAATCTAACTCCTACAGCCTCAAAACCATTTGACCACATACACATTGACGTATTCCGTTTCTCAAACTATCCCTACCTCACCATTATTGATTCATTCTCAAGATATGGACAATCCTATCCCCTATCCAGTGTCAATGGTACATCAATATTAGATGGTCTTCTAAATTCTACAACACACCATTAACTACCTTATAAGATTACCGCCGATTGCAGTACCGAATTCAAAAACCACGACCTAGAAGACTTTTGTAAACTCCATAAAATTGAATTACATTTCACTACTTCCGAAAATAGTAACTCTAATTACAAATATTCTACTCTACCCTAATAGAACATCTCAGATGCTTAAGAGAAACCAATAAAGACCGTTGATCAATTAATGAAACACGCAATTCTGTCATACAACAATTCGATCCACTCTGTAACCAAATTTACCCCCTTCGAAATAATCAAAGGCCACATCAATAGCCCTGATCCTTTTGATCTGAATGATCATCTCGTAATATCTTGTTACGTCCAAAATCATAAACAAGCAGCCAAAAACATTTACAAAAACATTCAGGAAAGAAACGCAGAAACAAAAGAAAAAATAATTACAAAGGTAAACGAAAAAGGATCAGGCCCCCTAATTACTCCAAACAAGAAACAGCCTATATTCGAACAAAATCATGGGATAAAAAATTACCAAAATTTAAGAAAACCAAAATTATCGAAGACAAAGGTATACTCTTGAAAACAAATAAAGGTACTTCCATAAAAGTATCGCCCAAAAACCCAAAAGTAACTTTAATAATATTTTACAGGAACAGCAAGGTCATGAACCTGACGGTGATTCTGACGTTGTACCTGTTATTCAATCTGCCGAAGATTCAATGCAATGACAACATTCGTGTCACACCCATCGAAAATCTCCTTCTACCCATTAAATTAGGAACCTGTAGATTAGTAGTTTATATTAAACATACTTCTATTTATTATCTAAATTTAAGCGAAACAATTACACAACTAGTCGAGACTAGACGTTTACGGACATGGGCGTAGAAAAATTTATTTTTAAATCGCAGTTAACAGATGATTAGACCAAAAATGCTATTTGTCGACTTCACATTGTATTGACGTGTTGGGTTTAGTCTGATGAATCCAACAAAACGGAACTGGCAGTAACGACATTTTTAAACATGGTTTAGTTATTATCGGAATAATAGGTTTCGGGTTACCGAGAATACTTTACACTCGATCTGATCATTCTCATGACCAAAAATTTGAAGTTACTCAAAGCACGACGTTTGCTCTGAAGTTTGTTATATCCTTTGTATTTTTGGGTTCACTGTTTATATTTCACGCAGGCAAAAGCTCACCGTCACTTGATACAAAGCTAAAAAGTAGCACTGACAAGTTTTTGTGGAGTGAAGACTCCTTTAGTCGCGAAGAGCACTTTTGGGTGAACAAAAATCATGGAACTCGCGTCACCGAACGCTTTCCATGACCTAATAGGTTCGTTCCAACCATCAGTAATTCACAGTAACGTGACTAATACACATGCGCAGTTGGTTCAGAACTCTCTATTACTATAAGTTCTCTGTTGCATCACATTTGCGGACCAGCAAAATTACTGTTCAAACGATTCTGAAATTGGGAAATATGCGCAATGGTAACATCTTTGTTTTAAACTGTCAAATTTTGAATTTTTTCTATGGAAAGTGTAAATAGGTTATGGAAGTGGGCTTTAAATTTTTGAATTGTTTCAAAAACTGTGTTTTCACCGTTTCTGTGACTGTTTCTTTGTCAAGTTGTTGATGTAAAAAAAGAAGAGAAGAATGGAGTCCGAAAGTAGAACCATGGGAATACCCATATTTTTGGCATCTTATTATTTTTAATAAATATTCTTTTTTTGTACAAGCAGGAAACAAGCTGGAAACATTTTTTGTTGTCTGGCCAAGAGATAACGAGGGTGTAAGCACTTCAAGCTAGGCTGCAGTTGGTGGTGAGTGAAAATGACAGAACTCGGTGAATCTACTAAACTAGTTCAAAATACGTTTGGTAGAAGATTACCGGTCACTATACTAATTTCTCTTACACATGCGCATTAAACAGTTCAATTACTGGATACGTACAATAACAGAATTGTTGGTTGGAACGAACCTAATGTATACTGTCCCACATAGCATGCGTTGGAGAGATAAAAGAATATGTGAATGTACATAGCATATATACGGGTTGGGATAAAGTATGGAACCAACTAAATATCTTTTAAACGAAAAGAACGATATTTCTGAAAATTTGCAGGTAAGTGCAATAGAACAAAATGCATCTGATGTACATTTTTTTGTTAATAACATACTTTCGGTTCAACCGGAAATGCCATCAACTTCTTAAATTCAAATGGGACACCTTATATATTTCTACAGATTTTGAAAGAGATTGTTATTTTGAATTCATACATACTAAGTTTAGTGTAAAAACATTTGTGAAAACGAGGAATAACTCACTGTTAGTTGTACAATAGGTGTACATTGCATTATTTTAGAATAATGAGAAACAAAATTATTTCAAATGTTCAAAATGCTTGCTGTGTACTTGCTACCAATATGCCATCCTATTAACAAATTCTTTAGTCACTCTTTCCAAGACTTCTCCACGCATTAGTTCACATTCATCAATAATTCTTTGTCTCAATTCCTGTAAGTTTGTTGGTCGTCCAAGGTAAACACGTGATTTTAGATAACCCCAAAGAAAAAAAATCTAACAGGCTAAGATCCGGAGAACGAGCAGGCCACTCTATGAATCCTCTACGTCCAATCCATCGATTTGGAAAATTTGCATCCAGAAAATCCCTTACCCGTCTATTATAGTGGGGAGGTGCTCCATCTTGTTGAAACCAAACATTTTGTGGTAATTTCCCATTCTGTTGAAGTGCAGGAATAATTTCGTTATTTAGTAGATCCAAATACTTGTCACCATTCAAGTTTCCGTCGATAAAAAATTCGCCTATAAGCCTATTTTCGACAATTCCCATCCAAACATTTAACTTCTGTGGATGCTAGGTATGTGCTTCATGAATCCAATGAGGATTCTCATTTAATCAATACCTTGAGTTTCGGCGATTAACTGTTCCATTTTAACAAAAAGTCTCCCCGGAAAAAAACTAAAATTGTCGTCGACATTACAGATGTTCATTAGCCGTTCGCAAAATTCCAGCCGTCGGTCAACATCATCGTCTGACAATTCTTGATCCAACTGTTTCAGAATTCGACATGAGCAATAATATTAATCAGAACCTGGAATCACTTAATAAAATAATTATTGACTCGGCCTTAGCATCAGTTGGCAAAACAAAACCAATCAGACACAAATTACCTGTTCCATGGTGGAGCTCAAGCTGCCAGATAGCCATAAGAGACTCAAAAAGTGCATTATACAGATATAAAAGACACAAAACTGTTGAAAACCTTTTAAACTTTAAGCGATTGAAAGCGAAAGCTAGATGGACGGTTAAAAAAGCAAAAAGAGAGTCCTGGAAGGAGTATATATCCTCAATTAACAGCTCCACTCCACTGACTAATATCTGGAATAAAATCAAAAGGATTAACGGATCAAACATAAATGCTGAGATCCCGTACATAACATATAATGGATTCACGTCTTCTTCACCTCATGAGATCTCAAATACAATGGCACTATACTATGAAGAAAAGACCAAAGATTCAATTTATTCCGAAGAATTTAGAGCCATAAAATCTGTGGAAGAAAGCAGACACCTTGAAATTAATTATGAATCTGACGATCCAATTAATAACCCAATAACCTTAGAAGAGCTTGAATACACACTAACAGAGATTAAAAATTCATCCCCTGGCCCTGATGACATTCCCGGATCTTTTTTGAAGAAACTACCAATGAGTGGCAAAGATATTTTGCTTAAAATTTTTAACCAAGTTTTTATTAGCGGCCTTTTTCCTACTCTCTGGAAAGAAGCAATTGTGATCCCAATTATGAAAGCCTCAAAACCTAAATATGAACCACAATCATATCGTCCCATATCCTTGACTTGCACGATGTGCAAGGTCTTGGAAAAAATTCTTAATAATAGACTCCTATGGTTCCTGGAAACGCATAATAAGATTTCTCCAAATCAAAGTGGTTTCAGAAAAAATCGTTCAACTTTAGACAATTTAGTGGATTTAGAAACAACAGTTCATGAAAGTTTTGCAAATGGACAAGTAACAGTAGCCGCTGTATTTGATATAGATAAAGCTTACGATACTGTTTGGAAATACAATCTTTTAAAGAAACTTCTCTCCTGGGGACTAGATGGAAAAATTTTAAAATTTATCCAAAATTTTTTATCAGACAGAACTTTTAGAGTAAAAGCAAACGGAGCTATATCTAAGAGCTATTGTCAAAACAATGGAATCCCTCAAGGATCCGTCATTAGTGTTACATTATTCCTTGCAGCAATTGATGACATTCTTTTAAAGGTTACGTTACCAGTACATGCAAGACTATATGCAGATGACTTAATTATATTTACTAGTGGAAGAAACTTACAATCTATAGAAAGAAATATGCAAGAATCTATTAACCAAGTAGAGTCATGGATGAATCAAACCGGTTGGACGTTTTCTCCTCAGAAATCGAAGTATACAGTTTTTTCCAGAAAAATGAAGCATAGTGCCATTTCTTTAAAACTGTATAACACTCCTCTTCAAATGGAATCAGAAATAAAATATTTGGGAATGATCTTCGATAAAAGACTAAACTGGAACGCACACATAAAACAATTAAGGAAATCATGTCTTAGTGGAATAAACTTAATAAAAGTTTTGGGAAACCATCAATGGGGATCAGATGCACACACTCTTATCCTGCTGTATCGCATATTAGTAAGATCTCGTTTAGACTATGGATCTATAGTATACGCATCGGCAACTAAATCATCTTTAAAATTAATAGATACTGTCCACAACAAAGGAATTCGAATTTCTTTAGGAGCTTTTCCTACCAGTCCTGTTGAAAGCTTACTATGCGAAGCTGGAGAACCACCACTTAAAATAAGGAGAGACTATCTTAGCCTATCATACGCTTCTAAAGTACTTTTCAACCCAAAAAACCCAGTTTACCACAATACATTTTCCAATCGCTTCAGAAGTATATTCCTTCAAAAACCACATTTGACTCCCCCTTTCTACCAACGGATCAATGCGATCAGCAGCGAAATAGCTATCAACTTCCCAAAGGTTGAGATACACTCCCCCAAATACCCTCCCTGGTTACTTAAAACTCCTACCTGTAATTTTTCCCTAACTTCCTACAACAAACGAGAAACTTCTCATGTACTGATTAGAAAAGAATTTCTACGAATATCCTCACACTATGGAGACTTTACACACATTTACACGGATGCCTCTAAATCTCAGGATAGCACGTCAGCTGCTTTGGTTACTGCACACGAGACGCAATATTTTGTATTACCGCATACGTGGAGCGTATATACAGGAGAGCTGTATGCACTTTTTAAGGCAACAGAATTTTGCAAACACTCCCATCAAAAAGAGTTTCTCATAATCACAGATTCGTTGAGTGCTCTTCAAAGAATAACTCAAATATACCCAGATTCAGCGCTTGTAACGAACATCCAAGAAAATATCCATTCAATGAAAAGCAAAACTATCAACTTTTTGTGGGTCCCTTCACATACACAAATTAGAGGCAATGAAACAGTCGACCAAGCTGCTAAAGAAGCTCACCTTAACAATCCCACAATAGTGACTAAGCAACTGACTAGTCACAGTGATCTAAAAGCTTTCTTTAAAAAATCAACAAGAAATGTCTGGCAAAAATTGTGGACTAGATCCGTAGCCAAGCTGAAACAAATAAAGCCAGTTATTTCTCCTTGGAAGATCCTCAGTATTTCGCGTAAACACCAAGTAATTTTATCACGTCTTAGGATTGGACACACGAGATATACACATCAATATCTGCTGAAGAAAGAAGACGCCCCAATATGTAGTGTGTGTCAAGTGCAGTTAAGTGTCAAACATATTCTTGTTGAGTGCCCTAAATATAGAAATGAACGTAAAGTATGTAATTTTAGCGATAATCTTGTAGAACTGCTTGGAGACTCCTGTAAAGTCGGTAACTTAATTATGTACCTTCAAAATATTAATCTCGTTCACATTCTGTAAATAATACCTATGCAAATTGTGATTATTGTACCAATTTATGTATATTTGCTAATTACCTCAGTTGTTGAAGCAAATTGCATAAATATTTTTTCTTTTATTCCATTTAAATAAAAAAAAAAAAATTTGATCCAACTGTACCTTATACGGATGATACTTTTTACTTTTTAATAATAGCTTTCCTACAGAACGTCGACTGATATTATGGTTTAGTGCCAAATTTGTGGTGGAAGTTTGAGGTGATTCTTCTAAATCGATTGCAATATTTTGTTTAACAGTTTCGGTCGTTGCAGTCCGCAGTCTTCCAGGTTTTAGCAAACTTTTTACCATCCCAGTTGTATTAAAACGTTGTAATGTTTTAGTTACTGTTGTGCGTGATATAGGATTTCTTTCCAGATGCAAATTATTAAAAATATGACACACTTCTTCATGAGTTCTAACACGATCACCATAACCGATCATCATTAAAATTTCAATACGCTCTTTTCCACTTCATTGAACCATTCTAAATTGTAAAATTTATTTCCGTCAATTAAAATTTGACACTTGGAGAACAAATGACGTACTGAACAGTACTCGTTTATTTATTACTATGCATACAAACAACATCAATTGGTTTATCTAAATAGTTTTTTGCTCTAATGCAAAAAAATCAAAGGAGGTTGATTAAAGTACTATATTCCTCGTATTCACAAATTTTTTCACACTAAACTCAGTATATATGAATTCAAAATAACAAGCTATATCAAAATCTGTGAAAATATATAGGATGTCCCATTTAAATTAAAGAAGTTGATGGCATTTCCGGTTAAACCGGAAGTATATTATTAACAAAAAAAATGTACATCAGATGCATTTTGTTCCATTGCACTTACCTGCAAATTTTCATAAATATTGTTCTTTTCGTTTAAAAGATATTCACTTGGTTCCATACTTTATCCCAACCCCGCATAAGCAGACAAAACACAACTATGTAAACATGGGCTAAGCTATTATTATTATTACTAGTATTATGTTCAATTAATGTGAGTAAATATCAATAAAACATTCACTTATTTTAATTAGCTCGGTATAATTGAAAGCGAAATAAAAGAGTATAATGAAAATAGATTTAAATAAAAATTGGGAAAACAATGAAAATGTAAATAGAATATCAATAATGTGAAATAAAATAAAATACTTAAGTAATAGGCAGATATGAGATGTCGTACCCGAAATTAAGAAAAGACGGATGTGCAATCAAGTCTACCAAAAGTATTTTTTAATCTTAGAACGTAACTGAGAATTGACATTGGTAAATAGCTGAAATTATTATCTTTCTGAGTTATCTTTAACTAGAAAATAAGAGTAATAAAGTTTGTCCACGACCACTTAATAATAAGTCAATATTTTACCTCCTAGCAAAAGGTATATCTACTAGATTGAATGGGGTGTTAAACCAATATCCGGCCTTTGGTATTTTATTAAAGTTTGTTGGTACTACTTTCCAAAAATTAATTTCAAATTTTTTTAAACCGAATATTTTAGGAGAAAATTCGAAATTAAGAATTCCTAAATGTTTGCAACTTTCACTACAGATACGTCACCCTCATTACATATGAAGTTAGCCACTTTCTGATTAAGATGTTTTATGAATCAATATCCAGTTACAAAAACGCCATTCGAATTTGAAGTTTGAAGAACTGTCAAAGTCTAATATATATTAGTGTTTTGGTTTTGTTTACAGTTTATTAGTTTGACGTTTGAATGTTATAAAAAAACTGTGTTAACATTTTTTTGGATTCTCCATCATTTTTAAAGCTAGAATGATGTCAATATCGTATAAATTTTGTTTTGTATCATACTGCACGAACACAACAGTTACAACGCCTGGTAAAAAGTTTGTAACTGTACCTGGAGTAACAGTTAAAAGAAAATTATGGTTTGAGGCTGCTAGAAGGAAATATAAACAGACTAAAACTAATTACTATTGATGTGAAGATCATTTTGATCAAAATCTTCAATCAAAAAGCTAAAATTGGATGAGATGGTATTCCCAAATGAACCTGTTTTAACAGAAAATTCTCATGATTATGATGGTACTCAAATCTCCTCGGCAATGATCAATCAATACCAACAATCAAGTCCTTTAGAAGTAAAAACTGTTGGTGTTAGTTGTCGGTTAACATCTCAGAATACTGTTAAATTGGATACTTTAGATCTGACTACTACAAAAGAAGCATCAACTACTACTACTACTACTACTACTAAGTTTGCAGGCGAACCTTGTCCTGGACAAACTCAAGCCAAGGTTCCGGCACTGAGGCCACTGGCGGGCCCATTGTGCCATTCCTGCTACCTAGACATCCATAAAGCCGAGCCCTTCAATAAAGGCCACAACCTTTTTCAATGGATGCCTGCTTGTGTCTCCAGGGGCCAAAACAGGGACTCCGAAGATTCGCCTGCGTAGTACAGCCCAGTGTGGACACTCTAGGAGAACATGGACTGACGTTTCGTCAGTCATGCCACAACCCCTGCATAGGGAACTTCCCTCTACTCCTAAGTTGTGGAGGTGTTTCATCATACAGCAGTGCCCCGTTAGGAGTCCTGCTATCTTCCTTAGCCTACTTCTTGGTAGTTCAGTAGCTGCTCTAGCGTGTCCATCAGTCCATCCCTTCAGTAAAAGTTTGGATTGCCTAGGACCCTGCATAGCATTCCAATGAGCGAGGTGCTGATTCTTCAGCCACTTCTTCGTCTCCTTGCGTATTCTTTGTTTTGTTAGGCCCAAGGTCGGGCCCGGGCCGCAGAAGGGAGCTGCCGCCCCTTCCGCAGCCAGTGCATCCGCCATCTCGTTGCCTTCAAAACCAGAGTGGGCTGGAATCCATTCTAGCCGCACCACGTTGTGCCTTGCAAGATTAGCAAGTCGTTCTCGACATTCATTAGCAAGTCCTGAGTTGCTGGTGCACCCACTCAGGGCTTTAATTGCTGCCTGACTGTCGGAGTATATGGTTATGCGTCGATCCACATAACCTCTGTCTAGGTTTATCTGCGCACATTCCAAGATAGCATATATCTCGGCCTGATATGCAGATACACCATCACCCAATGGTACACTAACTTGTGTTCTTGGGTTCCTAGAGTAAATTCCAGCCCCTGCTCCATCACCGGAGCATGAGCCATCTGTGTACCAGACAGTCCCATTAGGCTGTGTATTCCTCTCTTTTTCCCAGAATTCTCTATCCCGGATCATGGCCCTGTACGGAGTTGCGAAGTAGTACTTTCGCAGGCATTCATCAGGTGCTCGAGCCAGAACTGGAATATCTTCCAGTAGCCGGAGCTTCTTGACGTGCCTGCACTCTTCCCCTCTTCGCACGTATCCCAGCTGTTTTAAGCGTAGAAAAGCCCTCCCCGCCTCAGCCTCGATCACATGGTGAAGAGGCCGAAGACCAAGGATCACGTCCATCGCAGCAGTTGGTGTAGTTCTCATGCAGCCAGTTGCCCCCAAGCTGACCACCCTTTGAAGGCGTGTCAGCTGCGATCTAGCCGTGACCAAGGTTACCCTCGGCCACCAAACCAGAGCCGCATATGTGAGCATAGGCAGCATGATCACTCTATAGAACCATATGATCGTTTTGGGGGTCAGTCCCCACTTCGGACCAATGGCTCTCCTACAGGCCCAATACGTGTTTGTCACCTTGCTTAGGCGACTGTCAAGATGAGCCTTCCATGTCAGTGATTTATCAAGGATCACTCCCAGATACTTCACCTGCTCAACCACAGGCAGTGGTACTCCATCAAGATTTAGACCCTCAGGTCTTATACCTCTTTTTTTGGTGAAAGCAACTATCTCAGCCTTGGCAGGATTTACTGCAAGTCCGTGTTCGTTACACCACCCATGTACCCTATTCAGAGCCCTTTGCATGAGGTCCCTGAGAACGGTAATATGCCTTCCAACAACAAGGACAACGATATCATCGGCATACCCTATCGTTAGAAAGCCTTCACCGTTTAAAAGAGTTATTAGCTCGTCAATGACTAGGTTCCACAATGTGGGCGAGAGAACACCCCCTTGCGGACATCCTCTAGCGACGATCACTTTTGCCACATGGTCTTTCCATGTGGCCTCTACTGTACGATTGCACAGCATGGCCCCAAGCCAGTGAGTGATCATTGGCTCTATTCCATGATTTGTCGAAGCCCTACAAATAGATTCTACAGAGGTACTGTCAAACGCCCCCTGTATATCCAAAAAAGCTCCCAGGGCGATCATGCCATTTTCCAGCGCCTTCTCCACCTGGGTTACCAGTTGGTGTAAGGCACTTTCAGTTGACTTGCCACACCTGAACGCATGTTGATTGTTGTGCAAGGGATACCTTAGCCCAACTATTTCCTTTATGTACCGATCAGCCACCCTCTCCAATGTTTTCAACACAAAGGATGTTAGGCTAATGGGTCTAAAGGATTTAGCCACCGTATATGTGGTACGACCCGGTTTGGGTATGAAGACTACTCTCACCTGCCTCCACTGTTCAGGGACATACCTGCGTGCCAGACAGGCCCGAAAGATATGTACCAAGATTGTGCCAATTGCATCCCAGCCCTGTTGAAGCAGAGCCGGGAAGATTTGGTCTTTTCCTGGAGACTTGTACGGTCTGAATGACCGTATCGCCCAAGTACACCGCTCGTATGTGACTATTTCTTTTGCTAGAAGATAGTCCTCTTTACATGGTCGCTGTATGTTCACATATCCCATGTCAGGACACACCCGCTCGATTCCCTCACAACCGGGGAAGTGTGTCTCTAGTAGATGCCGCAAGGTATCCACCGGGGTTTCGGTGAAAACACCCGGTTCGACTTCCATGCAGCCTATAGCGCTGTCCGGTGATTTCGTTAAGATCCGGCGCAGCCTTGACATTTGAGGTACCGATACGATATCCTCGCAGAAGGCCCGCCAGGCATCTCTCCGAGCCAACCTAACAGCACTCTTGTACTCATTCCGTTTCCGGCGGTATTGCTCCCAATCCAGATCCGACTTCGTCTTCCTAGCCCTATTAAATAGGCGCCGGGTATGTTCCCGTAGCGAGTCTAGAGACTTGTTCCACCATTTGTGGCCCTTACTTTCCTTCCTCGTTTTTTCGGCGCAATTTTCTTCATAAGACGAGACAATAATCGAGCCCAGCTCTGCTATGGCCCAATCGATCTCATCATTATTGCTCAAGTTCCTAGGGAAACCACCAAGTCTCCTTCCGAGATCCAGTTTATACCGTTCCCAGTTGGTAGTCTTGGGGTCCCTATACTTGATTGATTGTTCTTCAACAGCAACCCTGTAACTGAAACAAATGTAACTGTGATCCGACAATGACGGATCATCATTAACATGCCAGTCCCTTACCATACTTACAACGGTACTTGACGCAAGCGTCACATCCAGGACTTCAGCCCTAATCCTATTTCGGAATGTTGGTTTCGTCCCTCGGTTGAGTAGTTGCAGGTCAGTGGTACCTAGATAGTCAAGCAAAGCCCCTCCCCTGCTATTGACGCCTGTGCTGCCCCACATAGTGTGGTGCGCATTGGCATCACAGCCAATAAGAAGAGGCAGATTCCTGACCATGCAGTATTCCACCGCCTTGCGGAACTCCTCAGTAGGTGGTAGTTCTGGTGAGTCATAAGGCAGGTAAGCAGAGCATACCACTAAGCTATGCCTAGTACCATTCCTGCCCAGGACGTCCACTCTCACCGCTACTATGTCCCTGAAACAAAGTTCATTTATTAGTATTGCACTTACACTGGAGTGCGTAGAAATGCAAACTCTTGGATTAGGTTCACCCACTGCATAGAATAAGCTACGCCCGGGTGTGCCTAAGCCTCGCACATGACCTTTATACACCCACGGTTCTTGTATGAGGCATATGCCTGTCTGCAGCTTTGCCATCCTCTGCGCGAATACTCCTGCAGCGGCACGGCAATGCTGCAAGTTAATCTGGGTAAATTTCAAGGTCCCTTCAACAGACATCGAAAATCTATAAAGGTACCTCCTTACCCATTAATGATTCACTCCGGGGTAGTCTCCGTAGTTCCCGAGAAGACAATTTTGACCTTCCCGAGCCCATACCGGATTTCTCCCTTCATTTGGTTGAGTGCCCCCACCGATCGAGGATCGAGCCCCAATACAATGTTCTGCCTCAAAGAGGCAGCATCCCATCGGGAGGCCCGAATCACCCACCCTTCAGTCCTCAGGGTCGGATTACCAATCCGGATCCTTCTGAGGACCTCCTGGGGAGGAGACTCGATCGGCGCCGGCACCCATACCATTGCCTTCTTAAGTTGCTCGAGGGCCGACTGCTCAATGATTTTGAGCGCCAGTCCCTCCTTCTTAATCGCACCGGCAGCCACCCTGAGCCAAGCCAGAGAGCCCCCATCCGCACAGGTCACCATAACGGCTCCCCGAGCAAACGAGTGTCCCTCAAAACTTGGCACAAATGAGGCGCCAGTCTTGTACATATCCTCATGCAATTGCGCGAGGATCTGCGCATACTGCTCCCTGGTGAGCAGGTTGTCTGGGTAGCCATCACGGATGATGGCCACCTTGAGGTCGCTGCTTGCAGCTTCCCCGTACGACTTCCGCTCACCGGGGACCGTACGTACCTTCTTGGAAGCCTGCCTGGCCTCTGGTGGCGTGTTATGCACCCGAGGCCTCTTGGCTCCCCCTTTGGTGACGTCAAGCTTGACCCCGCTGGGACCAGCATTGTCATGCGTGTCCCGGCTTGGTGGTGCTGTTGTCACCTCTTTACAAGGGCCAGTTGGGCCACCTTTCGGTATCCCTTCTGTCGCCCTTGCCGCCCTTCTTCTTCTTTTCTCGGCACCGCAAATGGACTTGCGGTGCCTTTTCGGTCTTTCAGGTGATGGGGCAGTTGTTCCCGGCATAGCCTGGGCCCTTACCGCTCCCATCATCTGAACTTCTTCTTCCTCTTCATGCTCGGGGGACCCGGTTTCAGGGCACCTCCCAGGAGTCTCTTTCGTAAGGGCCCTATATAGGTCGCCCATCTCCAGAGTCTCCTCAGAGGTCCCTTCCTCCTGAGCCCTCCCCTCTTCTTTTCTTCCTGGTAAATCCATAAAGGTCCCACGAGTAGCAAGGGAAATCTTGGTCCACCTCCGCAGAGCCCCGCATGCGAAGGTAAGGCTACATACAATGGGGTTTCGCCCAGTTCCCCAAGGTGATGACCAGTAGATGCCGATCTTCTGTTCGGCCACGCATCCTTTAGGCCCGGTCATCCCACCGAAGGATTCAGGATTTTTGACAAGGTTGTCTCCTCTTGGTCCGGACAGTCAAGTCAAGACCCCCCCCATCCCTCCGGTCCGCGAGACATGACCACAGACCAGTGAACGTTGGTATAACAGGTGATTCCGAGGTAACCTCGAACATACACCTGGCATCGTAAACCCTATGTGCAGTCCCTTAGCCACGATACTACAGCTGGGATAGGTGAAGTTGGTCCGCGGCAGGGTTGAGGGCTGCCAGTTGAGGTTTTATGCTCAACGAGCCCCCACTTCCCCGCAACCTCTTCCTCACATAGATCATCGTCAGAGGCCCTCCTATCCGCCACCTGGAGACGCGCCGGGTTGGTTCTTCACCCCCTCCGCACCAATAAACACCCGAGAACAGTAACGAACATCGTCTATGCCTACTGATGCGGACCCGGTAGAAGCATCAACCTCACCAATGAAAAAGAAATCATTCTAATAATTTAAGAAAAATATCTAGCACTAACAAAAATAAAAACTAACTACCTGAATACATTAACGGAAACTTATAATAGTAACGATAAAATCTATAAAACAATGTAATAGCAGTAAAAATTAATAGGATTCTATAATGAGCTTCTTTTTTCCATTCTTCTCACCTTCATGGCTATAGTTTCTTGCCTGCCTGCTTCCACACTAACTTCCTCTTTACTTCTAACCATTTCCAAGTGTTGTTTTTGTGGTTTAACTTCTGCATAATTCTGTTGCAATAGACAGTGATAATTCTGGAATATTTAAAAGCTTTTTCTGCAACTTTGGATCATTTGTTTCCAGTACTATTCGATCCACAAGAATGCTCTCTTCCTGATCAGAATACTCACAACTCTAAACTAGTTTTTAAAGCTCATCTTCTGCTATTAAAGACAAACCAATCATAAGTTTTATTTTTTCTGGATTGACAGTAGTTTTGAAATGCACCAATTATATTATATATTATATACCTCAACTCCTTCACAAATGTTATATAATAGTTATTGCTTGTAATAAAACTAAATTATATTTTAATAACTTTTCATCATTTTTGACTGCTGTTGACACTATACGTTGATTGTCATCTCCTTGCCGAGAACAACAACTAATGTTATTTTCAGATAATAGAGAGATATTAGAGAGTTATTAGACTTATTAAAACGTCTTTTGGGATTTCCTTTACTAAAAGATTCCTCTATTTTGACATATACGCATGCGCATTTCCTAAGTTTGTCTTAAAGGTTTTTATGTGAATAAAGGATATCCTTAAATTAAATACAAGAAAAGAAAATTTTAGTTAAAGCTTTTTAATTTTGACAAGTTTGACATACTTTTGTCAATATGTGACAGAAAATAATTGTTTTGTCGAGCGAAATATTTTAAATTGCACAATTTTTCGTTGGATTTGCTATATTTTTTATATAATTATGAAACTATCATCAAAACCGTTGAAAACCCGTCTTCGTTTCACCTATTAGTCCGAGAGCTAGCCACGTAAAACGCATGTTAAACGGTTCAACCTAGATTTTTTTTTTAATCGATGCTCTATGAGCCAAAAAACCCAAAGCCAAATTTCTGCCCACCGGTCGGACTGCAATAGGGTGTGGCGGGGGGGTAAACACGACGTTTTCATTAGGGCGATTGAGCACATGTGGTTCCACTCTGCAAGTTGTTTCTATGTGTAGTCTAGCCCTCCATTAGAACCGGAAAAAAATGGCAGAGCATTTCCGGGCTGCGAAGTGCTCGGCAGAGTGATGTGAACACGACGTTTACATTGTGGCGATTGAGGTCATGTGGTTCCACTCTGCAAATTGTTTCTATGTGTAGTCTAGCCCTCCATTAGAACCGGAAAAAAATGGCAGAGCATTTCCGGGCTGCGAAGTGCTCGGCAGAGTGATGTAAACACGACGTTTACATTGTGGCGATTGAGGTCATGTGGTTCCACTCTGCAAATTGTTTCTATGTGTAGTCTAGCCCTCCATTAGAACCGGAAAAAAATGGCAGAGCATTTACGGGCTGCGAAGTGCTCGGCAGAGTGATGTAAACACGACGTTTACATTGTGGCGATTGAGGTCATGTGGTTCCACTCTGCAAATTGTTTCTATGTATAGTCTAGCCCTCCACTAGAAGCCAAAAAAAATGGCAGAGCATTTCCGGGCAGCGAAGTGCTCGGCAGAGTGATGTAAACACAACGTTTACATTGTGGCGATTGAGGTCATGTGGTTCCACTCTGCAAATTGTTTCTATGTATAGTCTAGCCCTCCACTAGAAGCAAAAAAAAATTGGCAGAGCATTTCCGGGCTGCGAAGTGCTCGGCAGGCCTCGACGGCGGCGGCCGCGGTGATCGAAATTCGACTAACGATGAAAAAAAAATCAATCGGTACCACTCTGCAAATTGTTTCTATGTATAGTCTAGCCCTCCACTAGAAGCCAAAAAAAATGGCAGAGCATTTCCAGGTTGCGAAGTGCTCGGCAAGCCTCCACGGCGGCGGCCGCGGTGATCCAAATTCGATTAGCGATGAAAAAAAAAATCAATCGGTACCACTCTGCGGGTTTTTTCATCGCATTTTGCACACCCCGTAGACCAATATTTAATTATGGCAGGTCTATGCCAGGTCTCGGCAAAGGCAACCAAGGTGCAGAAGCGGTGCGCACACTTGGGTTCGGTGAAAAAAAGAAACGAGAGTTGGTTCCACTCTGCCGTTTTTTTCTTCGCATTGTTTACCTCATAAACAATGTATTTGAGCCCCGGCAGACAGTTTTCCGTTGATCCGGGCCGCGGCAGACCCTACCGAAGGCGGTCACCCGGCGGTGCGCTACGACCTTCAATACATTTTTTCTCTATAAAAAAGAAACTGTAGTTGGTTCCACTCTGCCGTTTTTTTCTTCCTATTGTTTACATCATAAACAATGTATTTGAGCCCCGGCAGACAGTATTCCGTTGATCCGGGCGGCGGCAGACCCGACCGAAGGCGGTCACCCGGCGGCGCGCTACGACTCTCAATAAATTTTTTCGCTATAAAAAAAACACGAACGCGCAGTCGTTTTGCTTTTCAGATTTGTCAATTATTACTGTAATAAAGCAAAAGAAAACCAAATTTACTTCGGGGTCATAAATCGAGAAGGAAAGGACTAGGTATATTAGGTGCACCAACTAATCGCTCCACTCATATGCTATTGTAAGAGACATTGGACGATTCTACGTTCTTGTATTTTTCATGTACAAATAGTTGACACATTATGCACAGCGAAAAAATGTAGTATTGAAAGTCGTAGCGCCTTCGCTCGGGTCTGCCGCTGCCCGGATCAACGGAATACTGTCTGCCGGGGCTCAAATACATTGTTTATGATGTAAACAATAGGAAGAAAAAAACGGCAGAGTGGAACCAACTCTCGTTTCCTTTTTATAGCGAAAAAATGTATTGAAGGTCGTAGCGCGCCGCCAGGTGACCGCTTTCGGTCGGGTCTGCCGCGGCCCGGATCAACGGAATACTGCCTGCCGGGGCTCAAATACATTGTTTATGAGGTAAACAATAGGAAGAAAAAAACGGCAGAGTGGAACCAGCTCTCGTTTCTTTTTTATAGCGAAAAAATGTATTGAAGGTCGTAGCGCGCCGCCGGGTGACCGCCTTCGGTCGGGTCTGCCGCGGCCCGGATCAACGGAAAACTGTCTGCCGGGGCTCAAATACATTGTTTATGAGGTAAACAATGCGAAGAAAAAAACGGCAGAGTGGAACCAACTCTCGTTTCTTTTTTTTTTCACCGAACCCAAGTGTGCGCACAGCTTCTGCACCTCGGTTGACTTTGCCGAGACCTGGCAAGGTGTTTGCCGCCCAGTAACTACTCTGCCATAATTAAATATTGGTCTACGGGGTGTGCAAAATGCGATGAAAAAACCCGCAGAGCGGTACCGATTGATTTTTTTTTTCATCGCTAATCGAATTTCGATCACCGCGGCCGCCGCCGTCGAGGCCTGCCGAGCACTTCGCAGCCCGGAAATGCTCTGCCATTTTTTTTGTCTTCTAATGGAGGGCTATACTATACATAGAAACAATTTGCAGAATGGAACCACATGACCTCAATCGCCACAATGTAAACGTCGTGTTTACATCACTCTGCCGAGCACTTCGCAGCCCGGAAATGCTCTGCCTTTTTTTTGGCTTCTAGTGGAGGGCTAGACTATACATAGAAACAATTTGCAGAGTGGAACCACATGACCTCAATCGCCACAATGTAAACGTCGTGTTTACATCACTCTGCCGAGCACTTCGCAGCCCGGAAATGCTCTGCCATTTTTTTCCGGTTCTAATGGAGGGCTAGACTACACATAGAAACAACTTGCAGAGTGGAACCACATGTGCTCAATCGCCCTAATAAAAACGTCGTGTTTACCCCCCCGCCACACCCTATTGCAGTCCGACCTGTGGGCAGAAATTTGGCTTTGGGTTTTTTGGCTCATAGAGCATCGATTAAAAAAAAATCTAGGTGGAACCGTTTAACATGCGTTTTACGTGGCTAGCTCTCGGGCTATATCAGGATGATATTATTATGCTAAAGGTACGTTTTCCTCCACATTCACAGCGAATTTGGGTAGCAGCTACTCAGTACGCGTAGGAAAACACTCCCGTCTAAATACATGAATAGGTGTCTTGACGAATAAGTCGTCGCTACTTTTTCGCGGCTACTAGCGACTGGCGAATGTGGAGGAAAACGTACCTTAAAAGAAGTGGTTTCCCAGAATCCATTTAAAAATGGCAAACATACATGGGATGATGTCAAACATAGTATGTTTGTGCTCACTAAAAAAGATTTTACAGTCAAAAGTATTTGCCAATACAAAATAAACATCTCTATCTCTTCAGCATTCGCTCCCACTGAAATTGCTATTTCTAATTGCTCTTCCATAATATAAATTAATATTACAATAAATAGATCCACATAAATAAGCAGCATAAAACATAAATGTCATAATAAAATAAAGTTTTTGGTCTTATTTGTTACTTTCAATAACTCTATCAAAAGTCACATTAAAGGATACTTTAATAAATGAACTTTTAATAAAAGCAGCCTTTAGTACAGATCTTCAATAACTCTCTATTGCTTGTTAAAAAATGGTCTGCGGTAATTATGTTTGCGGTATTTTGACGTTTATTAAATGCGCGATTCACTTTTTTACGTCTCTAACACTAATAACGTTAACGCTACGCGTAATTTACAGTTACGTACCGTTGAGTGTTATTGTAAATACGGCACATAATTGTCCTGCGCAGTTGACAAAATAGAACAAATCGCATCGGATTTCTGCATATTTACCAAATCGAATTCAATAATAGAGACTTAGCGATCTTCTATTTTGGTTTTGCTCCACTCCAATATCATTTTCATCAGCTCCAGCTAAGTTCGCCGCTTCGAGAGCTTCATTCATATTTCATCACTTTTATTTCTCCCTAAATATGCAAATAGTAAGGTTGTTTGGTTTTTGATATTTTTCTAAATTATAAGTATACACAGAAAAAGACGGGTTATGTCACTTCCTACGTAACGCAGCGCTACGTTATTATTATAGTGATGGCAATAGCTCTTATTTCCAAATAAATTTTAAGTAGACCGTTATTAAAATAGCGCTACATAAATACCGCACCGTATGCAGTATTGCAATTGGCAATATCTCTCTATTAACTGACCTGATACTACAATAATTCCTAGGTCACTATAACAGCAATATCACATAGGCATAACCCATACCCACTAAACATAGAAACAACTTAAAGATGAATGTTAATATGTCACATTGTGACTTTGTGATGTTATACAGAGATATGCTTGATATTACAGATACATTGCATATATAGCACTTTGTGCATCTTATAAATATTACAATGTAATGTTTAATAATAAACATTACATAAATGTAAAATATTTAACAAAACTTCAATGTAATTTTATTACATATATTTAATGTGGCTCCAAAACATTTATTCAATAACATTTGTATAATGTTACATCCCAAACAGCAAAATATGTCCAGTGTACGTACATTTTAGTCTCTTTTTAAGTCGTTACGTTCTTGTCCCATAGTAAACGAAATATGTATAAAATAAGTACGTACAGTAAAGGACATTGGTTGTACGTACTATCCCACTAAACATGATACATAACAAAAACATTTTCCAGAGATAACTTTTGCAATATTTGCAAACTTACATTGCATTAATGTTGTCATGAAGTTTCCAACACAATGTTTTCCAGTTACATTTAAATTACATCGAAACAGCATAACCAATAATATTCATTAAATAATATATAAAATGTTGATTTTATGTTGCCCAGATATGTCTCATACATAGTGGTTATGTTATATATCCGATGTTTGTATTTAACCAACTCAAAACGTTACCCACATGTGTACAAGAAACTTGGAATTAATATTATCTTAAAACGTTCCTTAAATGTATTTCCGTTAATCTTTTTTCCTTGAGTAGATAGAAGAGTGAACAGGAAATATACGATTAGCATGTGATAAAGTGAGATAGAAAATCAGGTGGTAGTTTGCGGAACGGGCATTACTTACTGATTACATATATTATTTTGTTTGTTGAGGTTAGTCAAAGATTATATTGAGGTTATAGTTGTATCGTCGTTCTGTTTAACCGCGTGTTCCTCTTCCATCTTTTTACAATATATAATACCAATACGTTTGAATTGATTTATTTAGCGTAAAATTGAGTTATTTAACTGAACAAAAAATAAATAACTAAGTACTATCCTCACTTCAATATGAGTAAAAGTGTAGTGGCGGTTAACGTGTGTGAACAATAACTGAAGAGGACAGCGACAGGGTGAGTTTCTATAAATTCTTCATATTTTAGAACTTTAAATTTGTTTCAAAATGAAGTCAAGTCTGGAAGCATATTATGCGAACTCCGAACATGATGAGATATACCATAATCGAAACACTGTCTATTAACAAAGCATCATTTTCTATCGCATATAATTTACTTAGAGGTATAAGTATAGGATATAATTAAAGCTTGGAAAATATGCAAAATGCATGTTAAGTGCATATGTGCATATTTCGCCATTTTTTGAATAATGCATATGCAAAATAAAATAATGCATATTTTACCGTATTTTTGCAAAAATTTAATTTTTTAGTGCATTTTTAGAACAACAAGGCACAGTGCGACGGCTTGTCAGGTAGCCGCAATTCATCTTTGTATCGGGATTAGGACCCACTAATTACTATTTTACTGCCGTTCTTGTGTTAAACGACAGATGGTCTCATAAAATGGGATTATTTTTACATTTCTTTCAAATACTAATTCTTCACGTCCGGCTTAAATATTTCGGTGGTTGTAAAAACCATGGGTCGTAATAAAATAACCTTGCTAGCTCGTAAATGATATTCTTCATTCATTCCCGCTACCAGTTTTCAAACTATTAAATATGCTTTTGGGGAAGGGATTTCTTTTCCTTTGCTTGTCTTTAGAAAACATTAGTTAAAATTGATTTGGTAGTCCTTCTGTCAACAAGAGAATAATTTTGTGAATTGTGGAGTTTAAAGTTTTATCAAAGTTGCCAAAATGCCAAAACAACCAACCGAAAAAAATATTCTGCTAAAAAAGTGGATCAACAATAGAAAGGATTTAAAGATAGTGGATTCAACATCCGTTTTCTGCACAATTTGCGCTAAAACGGTAAGCTTAACAACTATATTATTGAAGGTGTTTTTGGTAAATTGAAATTTAATTGGTAGTATAATTTTTTTTGCTAGAAATTCTAAAGTTTTATTAAATTGTTTCAAAAATGTGTCCGAAAAAGAAACAATTTAGCAATAATTGAGTATAATTTAAATATTTAATTAAAATAATTATTTAAATTTGTGTATTAAGGCACCTGTATCACAATAAATAATAATAGGTATTTTTTTTGCAGATCAAATGCGAGAAGAAATTTCAAATCGACCAACATTTAGGGACAGAAAGTCACAAAACAAAACAGAGTCACCCTAAGAAATTGTTACAACAATTATTAACCGGGGAGTCCAATAATAACCAACATTCTGAACAAGAAAATTTCTGCAAAGATTTGTGCAATGTATTTATTGGTTGCAATATTCCACTGTATAAATTGGATCAGCCATTGTTTCGAAATTTTTTTAAAGCACATTGTAAAGAAAATGTTAATTTGCCTTCATCCTCAAATCTACGAAAGAAATATGTTGATATAAACTACGACGCTGCTTTAACAAATATTAGAGATGAACTGAAAAACAAATCTTTGTGGTTTTCAGTTGATGAAACCACAGATGTTAAGGGGAGGTATGTAGCTAATCTAATCGTTGGCGCTTTAAATGAAAACGGTCAAGGAAAGGGTCATTTAATAAGTGTTAAGGTATTACAAAAAACTAATAATTTAACAATTGCTAGATTTGTGAATGAATCATTTTCAAGTTTTTATTTGCCTGAGGCAGTGCCTTCAGAAAATTTATTATTAATGGTGACTGATGCTGCTCCATACATGATGAGAGCAGCAGAAAATTTGAAAATTTTTTACCCTAAATTAATTCACTGTACTTGCCTAGCACACGGCTTAAATCGTGTAGCTGAAACTGTTAGATCAGAATTCCCTCTTATAAATACGTTGGTTACAAATATTAAAAAAATTTTTGTAAAAGCTCCACTACGAGTACAATTTTACAAGGAAAAATTACCAGGAGTGCCACTGCCTCCAGAGCCGGTTTTAACAAGGTGGGGCACATGGTTAAATTGTGTAAATTTTTTGGCAGAGAATTATGTAGGCATTAAAAACGTAATTTCTGAATTTGATCCTAAAAGTTCCGCTGCTCTAGAAAAATGTTTAACCATTTTCAAAAATCCGTTAGTGAAAAATCAGTTGACATTTGTTAAATCTAACTATGTATGCATTGCTACTGCAATCACAAAACTCGAAAGCAGAGGACTTGCATTAATATTGTGACATCTTTAAAAAATAACATTGAAATCTCTGGGAGCAAAAGCAATGAAATTTATAATAAATTTAACGCTGTAATTAATAAAAATGAAGGATTTAAAAAACTTGTTCAAATAAATAATATATTGCAAGGAAATTTTGACGAAAATTACACTGTAGATCCAAACATTATTTGTAAATTTAAATTTGCTCCGATAACTTCATGTGAAGTGGAAAGGTCGTTTTCAGCTTATAAACAAATATTAAGTGACAAGCGCCAAAGTTTTACTAGTGACAATATTGAGAAATATTTAATTGCATATTGTTACAATGCAATAAACAATAATGAATGAATAAAGTGTAGGTATTGAAATATTTATGTGTTAGATTAATCTTACATGATTATAATTTATAGTTAATATAATAAAAGTAAATATTGTAATTAATTATTGTATAGAATTTTTTGTGTATATCTTTTACAAGTTTAATAATATAAATAAATAAGTATAGTGTTTTTTCACTCTGTTTTTTGTTTACCTTAAAAATGATGTTTAGGTAATATCTATATAAAGGAGAAAAGTGCATATTTAAGAGCACAAGTGCATATTTAACTGCATATTTTGACCTATTTTTAGAGCATATTTGCATGCATATTTTGGTATTTTTTAGTGCATATTTTCCAAGCCTTAGATATAATTTATAAATCTCAGATAGCTCCACTATCTTCATTTTTTGAAAAGCTATAATTCTCCATTCCTCCTAGCTGTGCTTCTTTGTATGAAATATGGTGTACTGTTTGTAGAAGTTATAGTCTTGATCAAACATTATGTTCAATGGGATGGGAACTTTTAATTTTAGTCAACAACTATTATTGTTCAGTTGAATCTACCAGGAGTGTGTGAAGATATGTATACTGAAATTATGCTTCACTTTTTTTATCAAAAAAAATTTACCCTACTCAAAATGACAGTCATTTCAGTTTGTTTGTGTTTTGGGATTTTCTTTTATATTTTTATTATTCTATAGGAACAAACTAGTACTGGTCCAGGGATCTGATTATCAAAATTTGATTAGGTGGTGCCTCCAGCAGATTATAGAGGATGAGCTTGCCCAGTATTGCTCGTGGACTGGACAAAAACAAAATTTTGAAATGTCGGATTTAGAATTTTCATCGACATACTCAAACTAAAGTGCTCACCACTAATTTATTCTCCAACCTCTCTCTCTCATATATGTACATATAATATTTTTTTCAGAATCTTCGAAAGAAGTGTATGTCTCGACTACTGATAAACAGTTCGAACTGATTGCAATGGAGTGGATGAGACTGAAAAGGAAAGATTTGTAATAGAGATAAAAGTTATTTTTTGTTCAACACTACATGTTTTATATATCTTTATGTTTACTTTTTTTGAATACTATTTTTTGTTTTCTTCATTTCAATATATTCTATATTTATTTATGGAAATTTTAAAGTTACATTATATATTTTATGCAGATAAAGTTTTTTATTCAATATCCCAGTAGCTTTTAAATTTTGGACATCATCATTCAACTAGTTCGATAATTTTTTTTCTGTGGCAGAGGGTAAGTATCTCATGGTATACCTTCTCTTTCTACATTTCCAAAAAATGGGATTGAAATTCCAGAATTGTGTAAATATGAAAAAAATGAAGGTATACCATGCTGCTCCACCCTGTATACCGCGAAATAAAATTGAAATATAAAAGGGTACCAATATGTAACATTACAGGAATGTTATTGAATAAATGTTTTGGAGCCACATTAAATATATGTAATGAAATTACATTGAAGTTTCGTTAAATATGTTACATTTATGTAATGTTTATCATTAAACATTACATTGTAATATTTATAAGAGGCACAAAGTGCTATATATGCAATGTATCTGTAATATCAAGCATATCTCTGTATAACATCACAAAGTAACAATGTGACATAACATTTATATTTTAGTTATGTTTTTATGTTTAGTGGGATACGATAAGCAGTAAGTACGTACTCAAGACAAACTTTTAACGTACTTTGTGCACGTAGGTACGTGTATACAGAGGCTAAGGAAGCAGAGCAGGAAATAGCATGAATTGCCCCGCGCATAGATGGCGCGCTATAAGGACGCGAAGACTACACCGACAGAGAGCTGACTGGATGCTATACCTTCAGGCGACAGCAGTGTAGAAGCAAGAATTAATTGTTCTTTGTCAACTGTTTTATTTCTCTTAGGACTTTGATTGATAATTTTTTGTTATTTTTATATGTTGATCATTTATTTTAATATATGTTATGATTATCCTTATTGGTAGACATTTTCTTAGGATATCTTAAAGTAATATTACAGTTTACACTGTAATAATTACACAAATATAAAATAGATTTCTGAAATTTTATATTCATGTACACTTTAAAATAACTGGTAGTAGTAAAATGAAAACTGAAAAATTTGTAATTATGTGTACGTACAGTGGACGAACATAGTTTGTGACAACTGTACAGTATTTCTGGTTGATACAAACAAGACAAAATACAAACGTTTTATGTACATACATACTATTAATTAGCTGTATTTGTGTATGTCTATTGTACGTAATTCCTGTACGTAATTTGGACATACTGCATTGTGGAAAATGTACTCCATTGGGGCTTTCCCATCTGCGATGCAATATGCAATTATGAAGATGAAGTGATTTCTACTCAGACCAGTACTCTCTTATGCTCCCACTATATCTGTTTTTTTCTAACCAGGTAGGTCCGACTCCATTTTTGAGCCATTCTCTTATTACTTTCCAGTCATTGACTTTCTTTTAACTTTTTATAAGGATTTCGTAGGACTCTGATTATATATCACTCTCTGGCTTTGTTGTGGTTATCTGTAGACTAACTTTCTCCACTGGGTTTCTTCAAGCCTGTGTTGGTGGGCTTCCACGGTAACTAGTGGATTCCCTGGTTTTTTGGGAGCCCTCTCAAAAACTAGTAGAAAAACTACGTGGGTCACTGGGATATTCTGGGATATTATTTTATTAGTGCCATAGCCATTTACACTAAATGTGGCGAGTAATAATAACAAAACTTGTCATTGCACTTAACATATAATCAACTATACAATATAAATTAATAATTATTAACCAATCAAATACTGAACGTTGTCTCGTCTGTTTCATCAACATAAATATACTGCCCTAGGTCACGTCTAATGTGAATATTATAATATCAGGTGATAGTTACCTCACCACACTTGGCCTCACCTTGATACTTTTAATTTTTTAAATAAACTAACGTATTATTTTGAAATGTAAATAATTTCGAATGAATTTAGTTCTGGTTTTTTATTTAATGCCAAAAGGCATCGCACCTTCCCCTTTTATAAAAAGAACAAATTCATTTGAAATTCCTTCCCCCTCAATAAAATAACTAAACTACCTATCGTAATACTGTTGTAAAATAGACGAGTTATACCTAATATGAAAAACTGTATTATTTTAAATTGATTATGCTTAAATTCTCAGCAAAAAAAGTTCAATAACGTCCATCCCCTCAATAGGAGCTTGGACTGCCTGAGACCCTGTAGAGCCTTACAGTGAGCAAGGTGCAGGTTTCTCAACCAGCGTCAGCCGCTCGAACCAGAACAGGGACATCTCCCAGAAGCCTGAGCTTATTGGCGTGCCTGCACCCTTCCTCGTTTCGCACATATACCAAACTTTTCAAGCGTAGAAGTGCCCTCCCAGCCTCAGGCTCGATCATATGGTGAAGAGGCCGAAGTCCAAGAATCACCTCTAGCGCAGCAGTTGGTGTAGTTTTCATGTAGCTAGTTGCCCCCAAACCGACCACCCTTTGGAGGCGTGCCAGTTGCGACCTAGCCGTGGCCAGGGCTAGCCTTGGCCACCAGACCAGAGCCGCGTATATGAGCATCGGCAGCATGATCACTTTATAAAACCACAAGATCGTCTTGGGGGGTTAGTCTCCATTCCGGACCAATGGCTCTCCTATAGGCCCATTACGTGTTAGTCACCTTGCCCAGGCAACTATCAAGGTGAGCCTCCCATGTCAGGGTTTTATCCAGGATCACTAACAGATATTTCACTTGTTCAACCTCTGGAAGTGGCACTCCACCAAAGTACAGACCATCAGGTCTTATACCTCTCTTCTTGGTGGAAGCAATTACCTCAGCCTTTGCAGGGTTAACTGCAAGTCCGTGATCGTTGCACCACTCCTGTACCCTATTCAGGGCCCGTTGTATTAGATCCCTGATGACGGTGATATGCCTTTCAACAACAAGGACAACGATATCATCGGCATACCCAATTGCCAGAAATCCCTCACCGTTTAATAAGGATATTAATTCGTGACTACTAGGTTCCACAATGAGGGCGATAGGACGCCCTCTTGTGGACATCCCCTGTCGACGACCATTTTAGCCACAAGTCCTTTCCATGCAGCCTCTACTGTGCGGTTGCGTAGCATGGCCCCAAGTCAATGAATTACCATTGGCTCTATTCCATGACCTACTGCAGATCTACACATTGATTCTACAGGGGTGCTATAGAAAGCCCCATGTATGTCCAAGAATGCGCCCAGTACGATTGTGCCACTTTCCAGCGCCTTTTCCACCTGTGTTACCAGTAGCCTTGACATTTGAGGTACCGAAACGACATCCTCGCAGAAGGCCCGCCAAGCATATCTGTCTCCGCAGCAAGTCCAGAGAGTTGTTCCACCACTTGTGGCCCTAACCCCCTTTCCACGTTTTTTCCGCGCAGTTGTTTTCATGAGACGAGACTATACTCGAGCCCAGCTCAGCTACGGCCCAATCAATCTCATCTTTATTACTGTGACTCTTAGGGAATCCATCGAGCCTCCTCGTGAGATCCAGTTTATACCGTTCCCTGTTGGTAGTCCTAGGGTCCCTATACTTTACCGCTTGTTCTTCAACATCAGCATTGTATCTGAAACATACATAGCTGTGAATATGCCAGTCCTTTACCATACTAACCACGGTACTTGACGCAAGCGTCACATCCAAGAATAAAAAGAATAAACTACGCCCGGGTGTGCCCATACCACGCACGTGACCTCTACACACCCATGGCTTTTGTATGAGGCGATTACTCCCGCAGCAGCCACAATGACCTTTGCTTTTTGTTTAGAATTTTACTTTTCGCAATAAGGGTGTATTATGTTTTTATGTACTTCTTTTATTGTACCTGAATCTATTTCTATTTTGCAATTAACCTCACTCACTTCTGTGATTTCGAATGGGCCAATATACTGAGAATCAAATGTATTCCTATATTTTCTCTTAAATAAAACTAAATCCCCTATTTAATAATTAATTGGCTTCGCTATTTTGCTATTGTGACTTTGTCTATTCAATTTAATTATATTTTATTGAATATTTTACTGCTTTCTGATGCGCTAACTGAAGCTTACGGTCAAGTTCGTTCTGTTACACATCAATATTATAACATGGTTCTATTTCGTTAGTTAGATTATCGGGTAGGTTACTACGTCTACCATACAATAACTCAAAGGGTGTATAACCATGATATGAATTAGGAGTGGTATTGTAACAGTAAGCAAATATTTCAAACCAATAATCCAAATCATTCTTACTTTCGTCTATGAGATGCCTAACATATTCATTCAATGTTCTATGTAGCTTTTCAAAAATGGTGATGATACGCTGTTGAATAATTATGTTTATCATTTTTTTTAAAGCATTGAACACTTCGTTCTTGTATTCTGTCCTTAAGTCTGTCCTAATTTGTTTCATAAGACCATAAGTTGGTATAAAATTTTCAAAAATTCCACTTGCTATCGTATTTGCTTTTTTATTTTGTACTGGGATTATTACTGTATATTTAGTTAATTCGCATAACATTGTGATGCAATAACGATTACCATTTTCACTTTGTGGAAAAGGACCAATCGTATCTATGAACGTTATATCCCATATGGTCTTAGTGATGTATCCGTTAATATAAATTCCTCTGTATGACTATTTTCTGCTTTTTTGACTTGACTTGATATTTGTGACATTGCTTAATATACTTTCTTACATCTTTACCATATTTCCCTATCTAAAATTTGCTCTTAGCTTTTTCAGTAGCCTGTTATTTCCTACATGACCTCCAAATAAAGGATCATTATACCAAATGACGTTCTGTGAGCTAGTACTATATGTATTTCGGTCTTGAAAATTTGAGTATTTTCATAAGTAACTTTTTTGGGAATTCTCCCAGTATTTAATAATTCAATCCACCAATTCCAAAAAGTAAGAACTTTTTATTGAACCATAAATATTACAATTTTATTTATACTAATTTATGACTTGTGTCAAGATGTATATATATCAACGTGCTTAGAGAACAGATAAATAATGTCTATTGTTTCAGTTGTAGTCAATACTCGTTTACCAACTCTTAAACATTCAACATAGTGGTCCTTCTCGCTGGATTGGAGAATGTTGGTAAAATATTGCAATTTTAATGGTTAGAATTTGGAAGTCTAGCCGGTTGAATTGGAGCCTGGAATGAGCCTAGGTGTATTGGACGATTAGTTTACATGGTGCGTGGTATCACACAACGCAAGTGACCCTCTGGAATTACAGTACGAGTCGCGTAGACGAAAAACCTAAATAAGAGCAACATAAGGTCGAAAGCGCGAATTTTGAAGTATATCGAATTGCATAGGTTTAAAACAAATAAGATAAGGTCGGGAATCGTATGGTGAGTCTCTTGTATCCTTTTTAATTTCTTCTTTGAGTGAGTACAGATACATAATATTAATTAAACTTTTGTGATTAATTATGGCAGAAGCCGAGATTAAAACTTTATTTAGGAAACGTGGTGCTTTAAAGAGCAAAATTACAATTTTTAGGAAATTTTTGGAAAAAATTGAGATAGAAAACACAAACAAAGATCAAATTAATCATTTGTATTTAGAGTTAAAAGATCGATTCTCACGTTATGAACTTGTGCTGGAAGAGTTTGAGGGTGTTCAAAGTGAGTTAGAGACTTTAGTTTTGGATGCTGATTTTGAATTAGTAGTTAAAGATAGAGAAACATTTGAAACAGACTTTTATTGTGCATTTTCAAAAGCGAAAGTGATTCTGAATTTGCTTGAAACCAAATATAAAAATAATGAAAATGTTTCTGATAATAATTTTAATGACAATCATGACAATAATATTGTGTCGTCATCTTCTGTGGTTAGTGTAGATGTAGCTGCACAATCTAGGCCTAAATTGCCTCCCATACCATTACCTACGTTTAATGGAAAATTAGAACAATGGGTTGAATTTAAAGATATGTTTGAATCATTAATTCACGATAATTACGCTATTAATAAAGTTGAAAAATTCCATTTTTTGAAAAAATCTGTACAGGGTGATGCTTTTAAAGTAGTACAATCGAGGAAAATGACTGCCGAAAATTATGAAATAGTATGGAAGCTTTTATGTGACCGATATGATGATGTTCCAATGTTGGTAAAATATCATTTGGATAACTTATTAAATTTCCCAAGAATAACAAAAGAATCCGCTACAGATTTATTAAATATGTCAGATATAATAATTGAAATGTTATATCATTTAGCTAAATTGGGCTTATGTGTAGAAACGTGGGATCCTTTTATCATTTATTGTATGACTAAAAAGTTGGATCAAAATTCTTTCGTTAAGTGGGAAGAATATAGGCCAAAAGGGGAATTAGCAAGTTTAGAACAATTCAAAGAATTTTTGGGTAAAAGAGTAGACAGTTTAAAGAATATTGAAAGAAAAAAGAAAATTGACGGTAAAGAGAAAGACAACTTTAGTCGAACACATAAAAGTTTTGTATCAATACAGTCAGGTACTACTTGTGCAGTATGTAATGGTAATCACAAAATTATTAACTGTAACAAATTTTTAAAATTAAAAACTTATTCTAGGTATGAACAGGCAAAAAGATTGGGTTTATGCTTAAATTGTTTGAAAAAGGTTAACCATATAGGGAAAGATTGTGATAAAGCAGGATGTACAAAATGTGGAAAGCGTCATCACGCCTTATTGCATTATGAAAAAAGAGGAGGAATGTCTCATCACCATATAGAGAACAGCTCTGATAGGTCATCTGGTCGTGGTCAAGATGATCAAGGTGAATTTGCTCCGAACGAGTATCCAGGGGAGGATATGGCTGACAACGCGATGCAAGTCAAATCTGTGTTTTTAGACAATGGAAAAGAAATGGAAGGAGAAGTTCTTTTATCAACTGCTTTGGTTCAAGTGTTGGATGCTTATGGGCGTGCTCAACCATGCAGAGCTCTCTTAGATAATGGTTCTCAACCGAACCTTATCACAACAGATTTAGTGCAGAAGATAGGTTTACAGGTGCAAAAGGTGGATGTATCTATTGTAGGTATAGGAGAAATTGGGTCCAATGTTGGTGAAAGATGTGTGATTGAAATGCATTCCATGCATAATAGTTTTCATATGACATTCTCCTGTTTAGTTGTACCTACGATTAGTGGATTAACTCCTAGTACTAAAATAAATACTTCATCATTGAATATTCCTAGCAACTTGCAATTGGCTGATCCTGGTTATGCAGAACCCCAAAAGGTACATCTGTTATTGGGTGCTGATGTCTTTTTTGGATTAATGTGTGTTGGACAAATTCAGTTAGGTTTAGGTCAGCCCACCTTACAAAAAACTAGATTAGGTTGGTTGGTAACGGGCTCCGTGTGGTCAGGAGTTAAGGTTAAAAAGCTCCATGTTGGTTTGGTTGATCTTCAAAATCAAATGGAAAAGTTCTGGGAATTGGAGGAAATAAGTACAAAGGAGCATTTTTCTTTAGAGGATATGGAGTGTGAAAAAATGTTTTTGGAATCCACATCACGAGCGGCTGACGGTAAATTGGTTGAAATGTAATAGTAATTTAGCAAGTTTGTATAAAGATTTTATGGAGGAATATCTTAAAATGGGTCATATGTCGTTGGTTTCAAACCCATCTGAAACAGGGTCGTATTTCTTATGTCATCACGGGGTATTCAAGGAGAGTAGCAGTACTACAAAATTAAGGATGGTTTTTAATGGGTCAGAACCAACTGATACTGGTATTTCATTGAATGATATTCAATTTAATGGGCCAAAATTGCAAGAAGATCTAACATCTATTCTATTGAGGTTTAGACAGCATCAAATTGTAGTTTGTGGGGATGTCGCTAAAATGTATAGGATGATCTGGATTAACCCCATACAAAGGCCGTTCCAACAAATATTTTGGAGATCAGATCCGAATGAAGAACTTAAGGTGTACTCTTTAAATACGGTCACTTACGGAACCAAGTCTGCACCATATTTGGCAATAAGGTGTTTGAAGCAGTTAGGATTGGATAGTGCAGAGTTTGATTCAGAGGCATCTAATATCATATTAACGGATTTTTATGTAGACGACCTAATCACAGGTGCTAACTCAGTGGAGAATGCTGTAAGATTATGCATGAGTATATCTAATATTTTGAGAGGTGGTGGAATGGAGCTAAGAAAATGGATATCTAATAGTTCTGAAGTTCGTCAATTCTTGGAAGGAAATGTAGACAGCTATCATCAGATAAGTCTTGGGGAAAAGGATACCAATAAAACTTTGGGCTTATTGTGGAACTTTAAACAGGATTATTTAACCTTTTCTACAGATTTTTTGAAATGCTCTCAACGGATTACGAAACGGTTAATATTGTCTGAGATATCCAAAATATTTGATCCGTTAGGATTGGTCGGACCTTCTGTAATTATAGCTAAAATTCTAATTCAAAAGCTTTGGTTGGAAAAGGTCGATTGGGATGAATCTATTCCTATGTATTTAGAAACAGAATGGGTAAGGTTGAAGCAAGGAATGGCGAAGATGAATAATATGAATATAAATAGGTGGGTTCTTGTAGAAAACTGTACTAAAATTGACCTTCATGGCTTTTGTGATGCTTCACAACAAGCGTATGGAGCTTGCTTATGTATCAGAAGTGTTGGCATTGGTGGTAAGGTTACAGTTGCGTTATTATATTCTAGAAAAAAAGTAAGTCCGTTGAAACGACAAACTATTTCTAGACTCGAACTTTGCGGAGCTTTATTGCTTGCACGATTAGTATCTAAGGTGAAGGTTTCTATGACATGTACTTTTAATAAAACTTATCTATGGAGTGACTCTACAGTCGTATTGGGTTGGATAGGTATGTCTTCTACCTTGCTACAGACTTTTGTAGGTAATAGAGTTTCTCAGATCCAGACTTTAACAGATATAGCAGACTGGAGACATGTCAGAACTGAACACAACCCAGCTGATATATTATCTAGGGGAATGTATCCTCAACCACTAATAGAATGCTCTAAATGGTGGAAGGGGCCGTCGTGGTTGGAATTATGTGAATCAGAATGGCCAACTCCTTTGGATTTGCACTCGGTAGATGTGCCAGAAATTAAATCTCAAAAGATCAACGTTGTCAAAATGAAAACTATCCATTTTCATTTTGAATCTTTCAGCAATCTTGACAGATTAAGGAGAGCTTTAGTTCACATTTTTAGATTTATAGACAGATTTAGGGGTAAAATCAATGTACCAGGAACGATTGGAGTTATATCTTATAGAGAATTAGATCATGCAAATAAGGTTTTAGTAAAGGTTGCTCAACATGAATGTTTTGGACAAGAAATTGATGAGTTGTCAAATAATAGACTTCTGTCAAATAGGAATTATTCAAGCTTAAGTCCCTTTTTGGATAGAACAGGATTCTTAAGGGTGGGGGGAAGGCTTCACCTATCAGATTTGAAATTTTCTCAAAAACACCCTTTATTGTTAAAGGCTAGTCACAAATTCAGTCACATGTTATTTGAATTTGAGCATAAAAGATTGTTACATCCTGGGCCCCAACTTTTACTGTGTTCTATTAGAGATACATATTGGGTATTGGGAGGAAGAAATTTAGCCAGAAAAGTGGTGCGTGGGTGTATGAAATGTTTTAGAGCAAAACCTTCACCCATGGAACAAATAATGGGCGTATTACCTAGGGAACGTGTTAAACCTGCATCACCCTTTTCGGTGACAGGAGTAGATTATGCAGGTCCACTTTCCATTAAAAATAGGTATGGTCGCGGATCAAAAATTTCGAAATGTTATGTGTGCATTTTTATATGTTGTATTGTTAAGGCAGTTCACTTAGAAGCGGTATCTTCTCTGACCACAGAAGCTTTTCTTGCTTGTTTCAGGCGTTTTGTTGCACGTCGCGGAAAACCTTCTAAGATATTATCTGATAATGGTTCTAATTTTATTGGCGCACGTAATGAGTTACGTGATTTAGCAGAATTTCTTAGAGCACAATCAGAATCATTGTCTACCGCAATTAATAATGATGGGGTGGATTGGAAATTTATTCCACCTAATTCTCCAAATTTTGGCGGTTTATGGGAGGCAGGGGTTCGTTCTTTAAAACACCATTTGAAAAGAATTGTTGGTAATTCAAGTTTAACGTACGAAGATTTAAGTACTGTACTAGCTCAAATAGAATCAGTTTTAAACTCCCGACCTCTTGTCCCAATGTCACCTGATCCTAATGACTTGGACGTGTTAACCCCATCCCATTTTTTTATTGGTAAGAGGCTCACCTCATTGCCAGACCCTTATCTAAAAGATATACCACTCAATCGATTATCAAAATGGCAGCATTTACAAATGCTATACCAGCATTTCTGGCGTAGATGGTCAACTGAATACCTTGCAGGACTTCAGAAGAAAACTAAGTGGACTAACGATACCAAAAACTTAACAATTGGACAATTAGTAATCATCAAAAATGAGAATTTACCTCCGCTTCAATGGGCGTTAGGAAGGGTAATGGAAACTTTCAGTGGTCCCGATGGGAAAGTACGTGTAGCAAAAATAAAGACAGTTAATGGAGAATTCACACGAGGAATTTCTAAATTATGTTTACTACCAAATCAAGACAATGATTGAAGTGCCCTTCAATGGTGGGGGGAAATGTTTAAGAGTTGGTAAACGAGTATTGACTACAACTGAAACAATAGACATTATTTATCTGTTCTCTAAGCACGTTGATATATATACATCTTGACACAAGTCATAAATTAGTATAAATAAAATTGTAATATTTATGGTTCAATAAAAAGTTCTTACTTTTTGGAATTGGTGGATTGAATTATTAAATACTGGGAGAATTCCCAACAAACTTTAAGTATTAATTTCCAAGCTTGTGTGTGAGTGAAAATATTAGTATTGACATGTGAGGTGTAAACTGCAAGTAGAAATTCCTGCTATGTTTTCGACATATATTATGATTTACTGCGAATTATAAATCAGTTCTCAATATATTTTATCCAAAACCGAGATAAAAAGATCCAGGTTTTGTTCCCATTGTACTAAACAATTGAAGTTAAAACGTTGTTTGCACCAAATGTCTTACAATTATGACTGAAAAATTGGCTATAAAGGATAACTTGTTAGTTAATGAACTGTATCACCTATTATTGGAAGCAAATAAGGATCAAACTGAAAAAATTACAGCTAACGTTAATATTGGTATTAATCAACTAGCAGGAAAACTTGATGAAGCCAACCAGAAGATAGTAAAATTAGAGACCAGAGTAATATCACCAGAAAGAAAACTACGAAGAAATACTATTGCTATATTTGGCCTTAAAGGTGATTCTACGCAATTAAATAAGGTCAACTTTGTTATTCCACAAATAAATAACCTGTTAGTTATAGACTTAGCAGGAAGTGATATACATTTTATAAGAGGTCCAAAGCAAGATAGATCTAAAAGTCCGGTGATCATAGAATTTTTTTCACTGTACACAAAACAAAAAATGATCAAAAATTGAAAGATACGGGTGTATCGATAGTTGGTGATATGTGTACGGAAGATAGAATACAACATAAAATATTGGTTAAACACTTGAGAATTGCTAGAGAACAAAAACGAGCAGCTAAGATAAAAGGAAGCACGCTAGAGATTGTTGGTGATCTTTACACAGTATCCCAATTAGAAGCATTGGAGGAAGAAGAAGTTGTCTCAGATGATAAAATTAGTGACTTCGAATCGATGGATGGTGTTGTTAGGAAAAATAAGAGAAAGAAATCCAAATCCAGCCCAACTCAGGCGACTAGAATACTTCGCAAGCGACTGTAGAGCTACTTCAAATAAAGAACAGTCTTAGTGTCCAATTTTTCTCTCGTCATTTTCGAATGGTTATTATATTTTTCAGCATTGTTTATATTCTTACTTTTTATTTTTGTTTTTTAACGCAAACGTTTTTTTCATTTAAGGAATTAAAAAAAGGGAAAAAAAACTAGCATGAAAAGAAATTTGAAGGTTTGTCACGTCAATGTTTACTCTCTAACAAAAAATTTCATTGATTTTAGAAAACTGGTGGAGAACGTTTATGATTTTATTACTATATCGGAAACTTGGCTCTAAAAAAATTACCAATAAATCAGTTTGTCTTGATGGTTATTATATATTATATTACATTAAAACCTTCTTGAAGGCGAGACTGATTAAGCTAGATCATTGCCATACAGGACAAGTGTGGGATCAATTTCAAGGGCGAAAGTTTTGCAATAGGGACCTCATACTCTCGTCATGTATCATTGTATAGAACCCTCCTTGGTGATTTAAATTCAAACCCGACTAGACTCTCACCATCATATTTTATGTGCAGGTGATTGGAATATTAATTGCTTAGAAGTAAAATCTACACAATATAAAGCACTTTGCAATATACTTGATATTTTCTCACTTAAAAAACTTATCAATGAACCAACTACGTTTAACAGTGGACCTACACTTTTAGACATTATCCTATGCTCTGAGCCACTCTATATTGGTAATGTGTCTCATTCACTGCACGTTGGAATTCAAGAAACCCAAACAGGAACCCATTTATCATACCTACAGACATTACAGTAATTTTATCCCCGAATTATCCATAGAGTTCTTGAACGTGAATAACTTTGATTTTATTTTTGAAATTGGAGACGTTCATGATAAAGTTAATTTCTTTAATGAACATATTTTAAATGCATTAAATTTCCTTGCACCATTCAAAACAGTAAGAATTAGCAAACCACCTGCAATATGGCTTACCGACATTATAAAACTAATGATAAAGCAAAGGGATCGAGCGTTTACCAAATATAAAAGGACAAATAATCCGGTGAAGTTTGAGTATTACAAGCAGCTTCGTAATTATACCAATAAAGCCATTGACCGCGAAAAAAAAGCGTATATTGAATTTTCCCTGAGAAATAAATCTAATAAGGACATGTGAAAAAGATTAAGTAACCTAAGTGTGCTAGCTGGAAGAAAACAAACCCTAACTTCTTATAAACATTTAGGTAATCTGTCTGAAATTAATAATTACTTTATTGAGAGTTCAAAGACTGCCAGACCACCTGATGAGGAAACTGTATTGCTCCACAATAATTATAAACTTGATGGTGTCGGTGATTTTACATTTGAACAAACTAATGATATCGAGGTTTACAAGGTACTTCTTAGTATTAAATCAAATGCAAAAGGACTTGATGGTATAACCCTTAAGTTACTACTTCGTGGCTGTCCATATATCTTACCCTTTATAACACAAATCATTAATACTTCTATTCAAACAAAAACGTTCCCTCATGACTGGAAGAAGGCCAAAGTAATTCCGATACCTAAAATAAGTAACCCGGAAAACCTATCAGACCTCAGACCAGTAAGTATATTGTGTACGTTGTCAAAGGTATTTGAAAACATAATATTCGAGCAAATGAGGAATTTTGTTAATTCTTATAATTTAATTCCTGAAAACCAGTCAGGTTTTAGGACAAACTACAGCGTTACTAAAAGTAACTGATGATATTCATCGCGCATTAGATGATAAAGAAATGTTAGTACTAGTTCTTTAAGACTATAGTAAATCCTTTGATCGTATTAAACATGCATTACTAATCGCAATACTTCACTACTACGGCTTTGACGTAAGTGCTATTGAACTTATAAGCAATTATCTGTCGAATAGAGGGCAAAGTATATCTTATAATGGAGAGTCTTCTGAAATGGCGACAGTAAGAAATGTGGTTCCACAATGCTCTATTCTTGGTCACTTATTGTTTACTCTTTATACAGCTGAGCTCAGGAAACATCTCAAAAGGTGTCAGTATCACTTATATGCAGATGATACTCAACTATTAAGTATTTAAACAGGACGAAGTGAATGAGGCCTGCTTGCATATATACGAGGATATTGACAACTTACTGCAAGCCTCCAATAAATTTTGTCTCACAGTTAATGCGTCTAAAACAAAATATTAATGCTTTTTGGTAAAGCTACAACAAAAAAAAACATTTAAAACCGGATTGTGATCAAAGTAAACCAGGACAACATTGAACTAGTCAATAAAGCAAGGAACTTGGGCTTAATATTAGATGTCAATTTAAATTATCAGGATCATGTTAAATGGCCATAGGTTTTATCTGACATCTAAAGTTAGGCAAATGCTTTGCGAGTCACTTATTCTTTCTCATGAGAATTATGGGGATGTAGTATATGGGTCTTGTTTCTCGCAGCTTAATAGTAATAAATTACAACGAATTCAAAATAGTTGCGTGCAATTTACTTGTGGCATAAGTAACCTACAACTAGACACCTTCGGCAATTAGGCTGGTTAAAAATGAATGAACGGAGGTTCCTTCATGCTTGTACAATTTATTATAAAATTGTTTCTTTGCGTAAACCTCCATATCTTTGTGAAAAAATTAAATTTAGAACTGACATCCACAATATTAATATAAGGTTTAAAAATAAATTAACTCCACCGTTATATCATACGTCTCTGTTTAAAAGGTCATTTTCGTATGAAGTGACAAAGTCATATAACAAGATACCAAACGAATATAAACAGCTCACAAGTACTTCCTTTAGGAATAAAATGAAAGCAGATTTGTTGCAAGGTCAGTTTGTGGAAGTTTTGTGAGTTTCCAGTAGGGTAAGATGTCGGGAATATATAATACTTACTCCAATTGAAACATTAACGTCAATTTTCAATTCTAAATTTTTCTTTGTCTTCAAATTTCACTTTTATCGCCTATAGCTTTCTCTTTTTTCTTTCTTTCAGCTGTTTTTTTCACAAGAGTTACTATTTAGTTTCTAGTTATAGTTTACTTTCTATTTTTGGGTTGAGTGGAAGAGCAAGCTGTCTTCTAAAGACCAACAGCTTGAACTCTGCCTTTTGGTAACTACTATGGTATAGATATTAAATCAAATAATGTTACACAATATTAATTTTGTCTAGTAGATTACCAATAAAATCATTTATTATCATTATTATTATTATTACATGTTTCTAACATCTATTGTTTTTCTTTTTCTTGTTCAGCTATCTTCGGTACATCGTAAATACATATTTGTACGCTTTTTAACGTATCATTACCTTCTTCAATAAATTCTTTCACAGCACACTGTGTAAAAATAATATCATTCATGTTATATTTTCATTCTTTTTACTCCATTCTTCACCGCTAGCTTATCCAGCTGAAATAATGTTTGACCTAAATCAAAGTTAACTATGTCGGTATGTAATAAGGCTTGGCTAAATTTCATTCTGTTTTTAATCCGTATGTTCATTCTTAGCGAAATACGGTTATTTTCAAATTTCAGAATTGGCAATTTATGCAGTACTTCATATACTGATGGTTTGCGATTATCTGTTTTAATTTCTGTGGAGACTATCTCATCTTTTCCAGTATGCTGAGCATTATTCTGACGAGTTTTTGATCTCGTCACAGCTAAAACGTGAGCGTTGTCAATATACACGTCTTTTAATTCATTTATGGATATCCTCGAAATACTGTCAGCAAAATTTGAATTTCCTTTCAAATACTGTATTTCAAACTTATGTTCTTCTAAATCTAGTCTTATTCTCGTAAGTTTCGAAGTTGGTTCTATCATAAAAAAAGATGTGTTAACGGCTTATGATCCGATTTTACTATAAATTACGGAGATCCGTATAAATAACACTTAAAATGATTTATTCCTCAATGGATAGCTAACAATTCTTCCATAATTATTGGTTTATTTAATTCACTTTTCTTAAAACCTCGCGATGCATAAGCTATGGGTAAATCTATACCTTTGTATTCCTGACTCAATATTGCGGAACACGCATTATTTGACGCATCAGTAGTCAATATAAATTTTTTCCAGAAATCTGGATATTTCAAAATAGGTGGCTCTATTAATGCCAATTTTAATACATGGAATGACTTTTCGCAGTCTTTAGACAACTTTTTCCTAGACAACTTATTGCGAGGTATGCATATTTCAGCGAAATTTGGAATGAAACGTCTGTAATAGTTACAGAATGCTACGAACCTTTTGGATTCTTCTGAACTTTCAGGTACTGGATATTGCTCAATAACGGAATACTTAGCTTTATCGGGTAGAACTCCCTCGCTAGACAAATTATGACCAAAATACGTAACTTCTCTCCTGAAGAATTGGCATTTTTGCGGATTTGTAAGATTGAATTTCCTACAGAAATTAAACACTTTCTCGAGATAACTTAAATGATGATTCTCTGAAATTCCTATCACAACTATTTCATCCATTTGAAGAAATGCTTTTTCTGGAGTTAATCCTGAAAATGCTATGAACATCATCCTTGAAAAACTATTTGGACTCACATTTAGCCCGAAGGGTAATCTAGTATACTGGAAAGAACCTTTTTCTGTACTGAAAGATGTATATTTCCTTGAAGACTGTTCTAACGGAATCTGATGAAACCCTGACATAAGATCTATGTCTGAAAACCATTTCGACCTTCCTAATTGATCTAAGATCGAATCTATTCTTGGTAATGGAAATTTATCTGTTACAATTTTCTTGTTCAGTTGCCTGAAATCTATACACAATCTCCAAGATTTTTCTACATCAATTGCCTTTTTGGGTACAAGTAAACTGAGCTATTATAATCTGAGATTGACGACTCGATTATACCTTGATCTAATAATTTCTGAACCTGACTATTAAGTTCGGAAGTTTGAAAATGTGGTGTACGATAATTTTTAATATATACTAGGGTATCATCTTTTACCAATAACTTTTGCTCATAAAAATTATTATGCGTTAAAATATCGTTTTTTTAAGCAAATATAACTGAAAAATTTTCGCAAAGATTTATTAGCTTATCCCCGACGTATTCTGGTACCTCTAAATTTAAAGTTTTCCTTAATTCTTTAATCCTATTTTTACTTTCATTCTTCACAGCATACATAAAATAAGTTTTAATCCAATATTTTAATTTTGTTCGTATTTATTAACTTGCTTCCATAGTTTGTGTTAGAGATTCTAAATCGGGGAACTGAACCTACTTTTCTAACAAAAAATAGGCAAGAACGCATTGATATAACTTTGGCGACACTCGAAATAAGCTCCCAAGTACGTAAATGGAGGGTTTCCGATGAGCCGAGTCTCTCGGAATCCAGATATATTCAAATGGAAGTCAAACACATTGACAAACCAGAGCGAATATATCGTAACCCTCGGAATACCGACTGGGAGAAATATCGAGAAGTCTTGCAACTAAACCTTAGAAATATCAAAACTGTAATTAGAACAAAAGCTGATATTGAGGAAGTATCTCTGCAACTGCAGGAAGCCATACAAAACTCTTATCACCAAAACTGTGCAGAATCGAGGCAAACCACCAACAAACAAAAGTGGTGGAATACAAACCTCGAAACGCTCAGGAAAAATACCCGCAAACTATTCAACAAAGCGAAAAAAACCGGGAACTGGGCAGCATACCAGCAAACCCTGACCGAATACAACAAAGAAATCCGGAAAGCAAAACTAGAATCATGGAGGAAGTTCTGCAGCGGAGTTGAAAACACTTCCGAGAGAGCTCGAATCCATAAAATACTAGCCAAAAGCCCGGTTCAACCAACGGGGACCATTGAAAGACCCGATGGGAAATTCACTGGAAATGGGGAAGAAACTCTAAGTTTGCTTCTTCAAACCCATTTTCCAGAATCCACCATAGCTACCTCGGATAGCATTAACCCACCAAACCCTAACATGTTCCGCAAAGGGGCAAACAAGGTGGACTGGGAATTAGCTAAGAAAGTGGTAGCTTATGGTGGCATAAAATGGGCCATTGACTCATTTGACAGCTTCAAGTCTCCGGGACCGGACGGTATAATACCAGCTCTATTACAGGAGGGTGTGGAGCATATAGCTCCGCCCCTTTGTAATCTATGCAGGGCTAGCCTAGCAATAGGCTATATCCCGAGAGCCTGGAGAGAAGTAAAAGCGGTCTTTATTCCCAAACCAGGCAGAGATCTATCTCAGGCCAGGTCATATAGACCGATCAGTCTATCATCCTTTATGATAAAGGTGACAGAAAAACTGGTAGAAAAACATATTAGGGAAACCTCTCTTAAGCAGAGGCCACTTCATCAAAACCAACATGCTTTTCAACCAGGCAAATCCTGTGAATCGGCTCTACACCAACTGGTCTCAAGAGTTGAAAATTCACTAGACAACAAGGAAATCGCAATGGTGGCCTTCCTTGACATAGAAGGAGCATTTGACCACACCTCCTTCAACTCCATTGTTAGAGCGGCCAGGCAGCATGCGATTGATGATACCATCTGTAGATGGATCAAATCCATGTTAAACCTCAGGAATATAAACTCAACCATGGCAGAAACCACCTTAAAAGTAACAGCGGCAAAAGGGTGCCCACAGGGAGGCGTCCTTTCACCACTCCTGTGGAACCTAGTCGTAGACTCGCTTTTAAGGAAACTCAACGAACTGGGATACTTTACCCAGGGTTACGCTGATGATATAGTCATTGTGATTAGGGGTGAGTACCCCAGAACGGTATCAAACCTCATGCAAGACGCTCTGAGGAACATTGAGGATTGGTGCAAGGAGGAGCAACTTCGTGTAAACCCCTCCAAAACAACCCTAATCCCCTTTACAAGAAAAAGAAAATTGGAGGATCTAACACCCCCCAGACTTTTTCAACAAACTTTATGTTTTAGCAAGGAAGCTAAATACCTAGGAATCATCCTGGATACGAAGCTAGCCTGGAACAAACACATAAAGAAGATAACCACCAAAAGCAAGATGACACTGATGTCACTAAAAAGAGCGATTGGAAACACATGGGGACTGAAACCGGCAGTGGTACACTGGCTGTACACAACGGTTGTAAGACCCATGATTACATACGGCGCACTCGTCTGGTGGCCTAAGGTTAACCAGAAACAGGCAATCATAGAGCTGACCAAAATCCAAAGACTGGCGTGTCAGTGCATCACTGGAGCACAAAGAAGTACTCCGACAGCTACCATGGAAACAATTCTAAACCTCCCACCAATTGACCTAATCGTCAAAGCAGAGGCTAGAATTGGGGCATATCGTCTCCGGTTAAACAATAACTGGAACCCTCACCCTAATGGGCATGCGTCAATTATCAATATAATCTCAAATCCCATACTAAATATGGGTACTGATTATATGACGCCGACCACATCACTAGAAAAACCCTTTAATATCGAAATAGATTGGAAAGGAGATTTCAAGGAAACACCCAAACAAGAAATAGTTTGGTTCACTGACGGTTCCAAAACGGACACTGGTACTGGCGCTGGAATATACGGTCAATCCCCCAGATGTGACATTAGTCACTCACTGGGAGTAAATACCACTATATTCCAAGCAGAAATTTACGCAATTGACTCATGTCTGAGAGAAAACATAAGGAAGGGATACAGCGGTAAAAACATTCTTATCTGCTCAGACAGTCAAGCGTCAATTAAATCACTTAATAGTAGTACCATAAAATCCAAACTTGTCTGGGAGTGCTTAGAAAACCTTAAAAAACTCAGTGCCACAAATAAGGTAACCCTGAAATGGGTGCCAGGTCACAAGGGTATTGAAGTGAACGAAAAAGCAGATGCCCTAGCACGAGAAGGATCGGCAACCGGCTACACCGGTCCTGAACCGGCAACCGGTATAACAAAGGCTTCGATAAGAACCACGTTAAACCAGTGGGTGCACAAACAACACCTCAAATACTGGCAAACAATTCCGAAGCTCAAACACAGTAAAATGATGGTCAAACAACCCATACCAAAACTTACTGAAGAAATTCTGAAGTTAAATCAGGCTGGTAACCGGCCTTATAACCGGACACTGTGGCCTGAGAAAGCACCTTCACACAATGGGGATCTTCCAAGAAGAACCTACATGTAGATTATGTGGCGAGGAGGACGAAACAGCCACCCATATAATTTTCGAATGTGAGGCTCTACGTTGGTGGAGGTATAGACTGATAGGGCCGGATGACCCTATATACAACCTCACCAAAAGAGATACTGTGAAGAGACTTCTAGATCTCATCAAGGTCACAAATCTTCTCACAGACTAGCAGACAGACAGGACAATACAATAAGCCAACGGCTGCAGTGTTGGGGCCCACTAACCAGGCCTGTTTTCGCCTGTCTACAAACCAACCAACCAACCATAGTTTGTGTTTGAAATTCTGACAAATGGATGGCTTTTTGATATAATAGATCTTGCCCTAAATTCTTAAAACTTTCTACCAACCGATAGATAGACTTCGCATCTATATTATCAAAAATTTCTAATGTCACTGGATTTTTAGACTTACAATCTATATGTAATTTCAACTCTGAACAATCTAAAATACAATTATAGTTGCTTATGAAATCCCTTCCTAGGATTCCATTCATGGGTATAGGAAATTTATCATCAACAAAATAATGTTTAAATTATATACCTTTAATAAAAAGAACAATATCTATTTTACCTAAAGGTCTAGATTCTCCCTTAGTTATACCTTTAATATTCACTGTATTTGCGTTGTTTGCATTAAATGATATGGAAAATTATCTGAAATTTCTAATAACGCATTATCTGCACCAGTATCTAATATGAAAGTATCAGTCGTATCCGATATGTCAGTTTTAATTTGCACAAAATTTGAAAGAGTTAAATCAAAGTTATAAATGTAACGATTTTCACACTCATAAGTTATAACCGTTTAAAATTTTGGATTTTTCACTTGGTTGGTTCAAAACCCCAATTCCTTTTGTTCGTTTTCCTCTCTATTATTCTCACTTTCACACATTCTAACATTCATATACTGATTAAACCTGGTGTTAGGTCTTTCCCTTACTTCATTAGATCTGCATTTATATCCATGGAATCTCTTTTCTCATCGATTCCTCTGAAATTACTACTATTACTGTAGTTATTCCTTCTATGGAAATTATTCTTCTCATTGTTATAAGCATAAGTATGCTTCTAATATGGGACATACCTGTTTCCCGACGAAAACCTATTCCTGTCTGCTTTAAAGTGCAGAACACTGCCGGATGACGGTTGTCACCCATATCGATGGAAACTAATTTAGTCATCACTTTTTGTGGCGGTGTGAAATTTCCCGTTGCCATAACGGTTATTATTGGTTCTGAGGTAGCATTGTTTATTAGCGACTCAACAGCTGCCTTTGTAGTATATTTAGTTGCTAATTGTACCGGCATTCCTTCTGCCAAATACGCAGCTTGTAACTGATCTACAAGATTCTCCATTTCTGATGCAAATCCGACCAGATTCCTATTAGCCTGCCTTAACTTGCTTAGTTTAGCTCCTACCAAACTAGCACTATCTCCTTTCAATCCCTTTTTTAAAGTTGCTATAATCTCCACCAAGGAATTTTCTGTGGTAATTAAACTCCTGGCCTTTCCAGTTAACCTAGTTTTCACAAAAAATACAGCGTTAGCCTTATCCTTTGCTGCATATTAAACCTTACTTATCGAATCTAGAAAAGATTGTAGCTTAAATTAAAAAACTCATTCGTGCTTACAGCCACTTTCAGCCTCTCTCAATGCCTCCAATACCTCTCGATCAATGAAATTATTAAAGTTAATTAACTGAGACGGAACTTTGTACCGACAATCTAAAATCTGAAACGACCTGACAACTTTTTCTCTGATTTTATCGAAAATCTTTAAACCTAAGCTTTGTTGATTGTTGTCTACTTTATCTCAATGTTTATTTAATAATATAGAAAAATTATTATAAGAACTGATTAAATTATTAATAATATCTAATCGAATTTTTTGATTTTCAGGAAATTTTTCCTTCAAGACCCTTTTACTATGCTTGATTATCTCCTCTAAATTTAAATTTAATCAGCCCTCAAATCGATCCCATGTTACTGAGCTCTCATCACTCGCGGACATTTAAAAATTATTGAGTTAACGTAATTTTTTGAAAAAATTTAATTGAACTAATTTAATTTCAATTCAATTTCTAGAAATATTTAAAAAAATTATTATATGAGAAAGAGTGGAAATAAATAATATAAAATGAAACAAAATACCAATCATACACATAAACAGAATATAACCTTAAAGTCTACAAACAAAATTTCTCGCTTATTTTAGAGATTCAACGTACTCTGTTGTAGATTCCTTCTTATCTCCCTCTTCATGTTCATTTTATAAGTTTTCTAAACTGTAATACCAATACTGCTACTATGATGTACATAAGGGTCTTCATCTCGAAGTTAGCTTTCATCTCTTCTTCTTGGACAATGAAATTGCTGTTTACGACTCCATTCTCCTGAACTTCTTGTTTTGTCGCTCGGCCTCACATATTTACCATTTACTTCTAGTTTGCAGTTAATTCGCCTTAAATTTGCAGTTACTTCGCCTCTAATTCGCTGGATCGCCATGTGTTGGTGGGCTCCCACGGTAACTAGTGGAGTCCCTGGTTCTTTGGAAGCCCTCTCAACTACTAGTAGAAAAACTACGTGGGTCACTGGGATATTAGTTTATTGGTGCCATAACTAGTTACACTGAATGTGACAAGTAATAATAAGTAAACTTGTCATTACACCTGAATAAATATACTAACTACTTGGATAGCTTCACATCTAATCAACTATACAATATGAGCTAATAACTAGTAATTAATCACATAATGAATCAAATACTGAATGTCGTCTCTTCTGTTTCATCAATATATATACTATCCTAGGTTACGTCTAATTAAAATATTACGTGATGGTTACCTGACATTAAAGAGCATGTCCGGTCTGCTTTCGTTTTCAACTCAGCCTTACCTTGATACTTTTAATTTTTTAAATAAACTAACGTATTATTTTGAAATGTAAATAATTTCGAATCAATTTAATTGTGTTTTTTTTTATTATTATTATTATTAATTGCCTTTATTAGTCTGTAAAAAAATACAAACCATACTTACAAGAGGCAAGTCTAGTTAAAGCTTCTCTACTTAACCTCATGTTTGAAAAAAAAACAAATTATTCAAAGTATTAAAAAAAGAGAAAAATTGCAAAAGGTTTAAAAAAAAGAAGAATGTCTACAAAAATGTTCATCACATGGAACTGAATTGGTGTTCTTATACCAAATTCCTGAATTGGTCTAGAGTTATTTATAATTCCGGCATCTACTTGTCTACGCCTTTTTTTCTCGCGTCTTTCCTCCTCCTACTCACGTATATTCTTTTCTTCTCTCTCCTTTCGGCGTCTCTCTCTTCTACCTTTCCGCGTCTTTTTTCTATTTTTCTTCCTCCTTTCTGCGTATTTCCTTCCCTGCTTGCTCGTCCGGTAGTATCCTTGTCTTAGTCGTATGCTGTGGGTCTAGTATTTACCATAAACAGATAGTAGAAGAAATATTCCTCAAATCTCACTCCAGCCACCAATGCTTCTCATCTGCTTTTTAAACTTTCTCTTATTTCCATATCTTTACCTATTACAACCACATCTTACTTTCACAACACACAACTCAAATCTCGAATAATTCGAAAAAATAACTTACTAATTTCAACTGTCCCGCTTTCCACATGGTCCAAACAGTTCTCGATTCTTCGATGGCATTTCGATGACAGTTCTAGATAATTCCAGATAATTGTCTTCTGCTCCTTCTTTATGAATATTTACATATCCTCAGTACAGGACCGACGTAACAGTATGTTATGAATTAGTTAGTTCAATAACATCACTTTGTCACTTCTGTATATCATTCTTTTTGTTCAATTCAGTATCGTTTCGCGAAGTACTTATTGAAAACAAAATCATATAAATTAAATTATTTCAAATTTTGTTGAATATATTATTCAATTCCTTATCAAATTCATACTCTAGTTTCCTCGGAAAGGCTTCTTAAAAACCTACTCGATTAATTTTTCTAAATTATTTTCAGTTTGATTAGTCTTGGATCGATAACCCCAATTTAAGTTTAACAATATAATTCCGTGTTTCCTCGATAACCCCTCTTTTAGTTTGATTATATAATTCCAATTCTCGTCTGTGGCCCGTATAGATGGTGCCGACCTCGGGCGCCATCGAGTATCTCCGGTGGCGCTCGGCTTTCATGCGAAGCGCTCACGGTTCTAAAGCTTTTAGCCTTCTATACGATATCATTAATGTGTGCAGAGATTAGCCCAGCGTAAGCGTGCTGGGCTCTTAACACAGAGGTACCAGGTTCGAGTCGTGTCCAAGTCAAGATATTTTTATTTTTATTTTCTTATTGTTTTTTTCAAAAATTGACTAAAAATACGAAGAATTTTTCGATTCGGATTAGGGTAGGGGGTAAGGTAGGGTGGTTTTGGTTGGGTTATTATTGAAAATTATTATAATAATCTGTCAATTACACAATTCAATTTTTCGATTCGGATTAGGGTAGGGGGTAAGGTAGGGTGGTTTTGGTTGGGTTATTATTAAAAATTATTATAATAATCTGTCAATTACACAATTCAATTTTTCGATTCGGATTAGGGTAGGGGGTTAGGTAGGGTGGTTTAGTTAAAAAAGTGTATGGAAAGCGAGGAGATGTTCTTTTCATAGAGAACGACACGGGGTGTTTGAACCGTGCGCGCCCCGAATGAAAGCCGAGCGCCGGAGATACTCGATCGGCACCACGTATACGGGCCACAGACGAGAGTTATAATTCCAGGTTCCCGGAAGTTGAATTACCACAAAAATATGAACTATAACGGAGCGATCTTTATCACGTCTCACTCACAGTCAAGCTTGCGCATTCCTAGATTTTCGCAGTTCTGTCGTGTCCGCAATGCGTTTAGCAGATTTCTGATAAGTAGGTACTGCTTATGATGCAACGCAGCAGTGCGACAACATAAAATCTTGAAAGCTTTTTGAAATTAAGTGCAGCTTACGAAAGGCATGCTTACATTTTAGGCTGTGCAAACGGGCATAAATAACTCTTGTTCGTTGGAGACATTCATTTTAAGATAATATTAAAATGGAATAGTATTAAAAATACTAGTTCGCGCTGCACCACTCACTAAATTTGTCCGTTTGAGATATTCATTTTAAGATAGTATTGAAATGGAATAGTATTAAAAATACTAGTTTGCGCTGCACCACTCACTAAATTTGCTTCAACAAAATGTAGCTGGTGATAGACGATATTTCTCAATATGATTAGATACCCTTGAAATAATAGACTCTCGAATAATATGAACACTTCCGTTCATTTAAATGGATCTCTATAAAAAATGAACCAACAATAATAGTGCTGATAATATCGGTCCAAACATCATCTTTTACAGGCATTTTCTTGTTTTTATTCCGCATTCACCTGGGATTCTACAATATTAGTGACTAATTTTCCTCCGATAAATTAACTCCAATGTTAAAATGTCATATACCTGGAAATGTTATTGTCACTTTGACATCGATAAAAAAGGTGCATCCTTTTTTATCTGATAAAAACTTCTCATCCTCAATATCTAGTAAGCGGACGTCACTTTTACACAATGACAATGGTTGGTTACTTATAATTTCACAGCAATTAAGTGTTGGCAAAACTGCAAAAACTGTCAATTAGTCTGTCAGATTTTTGAATTTTAAACATATAATGCTTTTATTTTGAATCGGTGTGGTAATTATTTAACTTTGTTGTATTAATAAAGATAATTATTGTTGTTGTTCATCCATATATTCTGTCGTTAATTTATCTTGCCAAAAAACACTCGAGCTTTTCTTTTATCAGATAAATTTCTCTTTAACTCAAAGTTTTGTCAATCACTAAATTTGCTCGAAAAACTGACATTAGATAAAATCGCTCCACCTTCGGTGTCGCGATTTTATCATGTCAGTTTATCTCGTAAAATAAGTGATTGGCAAAACTGTTTTGTTGCAAAGAGAAATTTATCTGATAAAAAAAAGCTCTTGTGTTTTTACTGTTGATAAAATATTTTCCCCTCACTCTACAAAGGTAGTCATTGTGAACTTGATTGAAGGTTATAAATTTATTACCTATTACAACCAAAATTGTAGATCTTAAAATTCTCTACAAAAATGGGCTCTTCAATTTTTTCCCTAAGAGTTACCATTCCTGGGATATCGAGGTAGTTTTCCCTGTAGGCCTACTCCACTACCTGTCATGACAATTTTAGGATAATTTAAGGGAACAATACCCGTCAAGTTCTAGATATTACCTTATTATTGATCATTGATATTGCTATTGATTAGTGGGATAACTATTAATTTGATTTCTTTAGATATTTCAATCAGATTCATACTCTTGAAAGTCTACTTCAACAGTCATGTCTTCTTCGATTTTTTCTTCTTCCTCTTCCTCTTGCTGGATGTTCATAAATTGTTCAATGAGTCCTTGATCTCTTTATTAAAATCACAGGAATCTTCCTCTATTGTACTCAACTGGACATTTGTGCAAGACTGACCTTGGCAATTGGTACACGCTGGAGAACACAGCAACCCGACTTTTTCACAGCCACATTTGGCACTACAACCTTTTTTTGCAGTAATTGCAAAAAATAGTGTTGAGGAGTTTTTCTGGAGCAGGTAGGAGTGAAGTTTGAATCGGTTCCAGAGTATTATCTATCAATTTACCACCCCAATCTTCTGGGTTCAGTTGATTGCCTTGCCATGTTTGAACTTGATAGTGTACTCGATACAAGTGTTGAATAGCAGATACCGATGTAGGAGGAAGACATGATAGTTATACTTCTTTCTCGTTTCTCGTATTTTTTACAAAAGTTAAGTATCGGTATTTATCAATGAAAGTAATTTTTTTGGAGCTCCAGAAACCACAAGAAAGGGAATTCTTTCTGTAATTATTGTTTAAGGTGTGGAATCCATTTCTGTGAATACTTTAGCACAGTCAGTCTTAAGTGCCTGATTATGTATATACGTGGCTTATCTATGCATATCACGTATGATGTGACTCTTATAATCGCGATATCTCAGGAGTAGTAACTCTAAGAAAAAAAATTATGTGAGCTATTTTTGTAGATAATTTCAATATCTACAATTTTGGTTTGAAGTTTTTTTTGATAAAACTCACCGTTTCCGAGAAAAATCCAAAAAACCTTAAATTTTGACCTTTGACCCCGAATAACTTTTGTAGCACACATAGGATCGCTGGGGATTTTTAAAACTTTATTTGTAATGATAAACCTCAGCTTTCCACCAGTATTTGGCTCTACGGGAATTTTTGTTATTTGACCACTATTTTGATGTCTAAATTGACCGTACTATTAAATGAATCCACCAAAATGTTCTTGTTTGAAAATAATTAATATGTCCAGTATATTTCTTTTGTGTGAAATTTGAGGATATGAATAATAATAATAGTAATATTAATATTAATAATACCTTTTACAAACAACAAGGCCTTATTTAGCTGTATAGCTCAGCTTTCTTCTTCAAGATGCCGCTATAATTAACGAATAAATGAATCGTCTGCATAACTAGGTAGATAATTCATTTCTCAACATGACAATCAATTAACTCCACAACTCAAGTAGTTTCGTGATTCTCGATTGTATTATTAGGAAATGTCGAAGAATAAAAAACTCATTAGTAAGTTGAAATTATATGAAAGTATAATACCTACCAAAGAAAAAAAGAAATCAAGTGCCTCTGGTGTGCTTATGTTACCATACATAATATGTATAATTAAACCTATGAAATGAAGCTATTTAATATTTATCCCAAAAATGTTGTGTCTTGTTAGTTTGGTGATTCATAGAACGCAGTGAATTCATGGTTCCCTATATACACCCACTAAAATCAATAAAAAAGTGTTATTAGGCTATTATCTTGTAAAAATACGTGTCATTGTACTTGTATTTATCTCTATTAAGGAAATCTATTTGACTCCTTTTGCTTTATTCGTGAAATTCAACAATAAATGTAGGTACTGCAATAACAGTTTTTTTCTAGACAGATGATAAATACGAGAATTATAAAGACAATAGAATATGGAGAGTATTTTGAAGTGTACCTTCATCCAGGATTCTCAGATCTTTCAAATGTCTAATGTTTTCAATTGATGGATCTCTAAGTAGTAGTTTAATCCCACATTTTCAAAAATTGTTGTTCATACCTAAAAAGTTTTATGATTACATAATCATCTTCCACATTAAGATGTAAGATACTAATGAACCATTGTTGCAAAATGAATATGTTTTCACTTGTTTACTAAGAAAATGTTTGTTTTCCTGGTGAGTAATAATAATTATTGCAGTAAATGAGGAATATGGAGTAGCATAAAAAATAACCGTAGCCTTCGCAATTTGGAATCATTTATGCGCAGTTATCAAATAAATTATACATTTCGATAATAACTGAAAGTAAAAAAATAGGGTGAACAACATAGTCATTGGACATTTAAGCGAACCGATATTAGAAAACCGTTACCATTTCCACAATTCTTTTGTATTAGATGATCTAACCCCATTAGTCGTCAGTATATAAAACCTGACTCTTTTAGTCTGTATGTTTATTTTTAAAGAATGAAGATAAACAAATTTTTGAAAAATATTTTATTGAACGTGACGAAAATAATACAGTAATTGGACACTTTTCATAATTATTGGACATACTTCAGATAGTTATTGGACAAATCGTAACACTCAAGTATTTTTGTAGTACTTTTGATATTGGGAAAGAAGTGTGTCAGTTTCTTCTGGATCATCATCATTATAATCCATATCTTCATCTTCTGAAGCACTATCTTCGCGGTAACAACTGTGGCAAACAAATAAATCATTATCTACCTCCTCCGGAATATGAATCTGGTGCTCCTTGGGAATGCATGACTTATGATATATCTTAGAACAGTCATCACAAACTAGGCGTTTTTGAGAAGTAACACACCTTTGACAAATTGTACAAGAGTTTGTGGAATTTATGCTTTTTCCGTTGGTGCTGAATAGCGCTCGTGTGGCAGTCTGCACTTTTGGTGGTATACATTTGCCAGACGTTGAGGCACAGTTAAAGTTTTCTTTCGGCGCTTGCTTTTGTCTTTCTTTTGATTTAATTGTTTTTGTTCCATGACCAAGAGCTTTATTTTCTTCGCGTTCCCGTTTCCTTTCAGCCTTCTCTTCTTCTAGCTTTCTCTTCTTTTCACTCTTGTATTTTTGTATTTTTCTGACGTGATTGCAAAAGGAAGACGTTCAGTGTCACGTTTTCCTTTCCGTTCGGGTGTTTTAGGACACACCAAGTAATTTCCAAAACCTGAATGATTGATAATTTTAAAGGCTGGACTAATATCCGAGTTCAGTTTGGATGAGACTGTGATGGTTTTTCTTTTATTAAAATATTCACCGCAGTTCTCTTTTTCTGTAGATCCTTCATCGGTTAACGATTTTTGCCTATTATTTTCACATGGCTTAAATAGAGACGATTCTGGTGTAATATCTGCGCTAGCCAAGTTATCCTGGCTATTCGTTAGTTCAACCAATGCTTCACAAGGTAGGTTTGTCTGCTTATCATTGCTATTTGTTTCATCTTGAGTGGATGTTTGCATTCTATCATCAACAACATATTGTTCACCAATAACAGTTTTTTCTCTATTTTTGTTCTCGTGTTCCTGAGCAGGAATTACTTTTTGTGTAGAAGATCCTTCTAATGTTGTTGAACATGCTTTCATAGACTGCTGATTTGGACTTTGAAAACATCTCCAAATATTATAAAGAAGATTAAAATCCTCAGTATTATCTGTTATTCCTTCATTAAGATTTATATTACGAAACTGTTTTATTTTCTTCTCACCAACAATATTTGTGAAAGCTTCATAAGTTATGCTGGAGTTGTTAGCGATGTTTGTGGAAACTGATGGTTCTGAATGATGCGTTTTACCCAAACATTTAGAAAAATCTATTTTGTCAACATTAAACGGACAAAGTCCGCATACCTTAAAGCCATTTATTAATGCTTCTGGATTTATCGACGTATCCACAACTTTCTGCAAGATAAGCGCAAAGTTTAGTTTAGTCACCATTTCGTTGACATGCTGAGCACACCACTCCCTAACTGTTTTTCTCCATGCAACTTTAATTGGACGAAAAACTGACACATCTGCAGGCTGTAGGATTCGGGTGGCGTTGGGATATAAAGCTATCAGTTCAATTTGAAGCTCTGAACAAAGCTTGCTAAGCTCATATGTCATGTGCGTTTTATGTCCGTCTAAAAAATATACAACTGGCAGTTCGATCTTCTCTTGTATGAGATAAGGATGAAAAACGTTCCCCATATATTCAAAAAACACCTCTGAGGTCATCCAACCATTATCACTTTTTGCAATACCCCATCCTGCAGGAACAGTAACAGCAACTTTTTCCGGAATCCTCTTGTATCCGTACACGATCATTGGTGGACAAGAGGTTCCATTAGCCGAAAATGTAAACATGACGGTAATATTCTCCTTTGTAGCACCTTGTTCTATTGCATACACGTTTTTTTCTCCTTTACATGCTAGTACCTTTCCCGTGTTAGGACATATTTGAAAGGCAGTTTCATCTCCGTTAAACACCCTGGCGGGATCATTGATTACATCTTCCAGGTTTTCATCTTTTATGTATTGAGAAATTTCTTCAAACCATTTCCGTATATCTTTTTCTGCCACACAAGAACTAGCAGAGGTCACTGCTTCACTAGTCCGTTGTACTATAAAAGGATGACGTCTTAAAAAGGCCTTAACCCAACCATCCCCAGGTCTGTTGTTTTTAAATGGATTTGGACGTGGATGGCTATTCAAAAAAGTTTGAACACTTGACTGAAGTTCTTCCTTTTTTCGTGGAAATCCTTTCCTCGCTAAGTCAACAATCCACTTAGCTAATAGGTTTTCTTCTTCTTCAGTAAGAATTGGACGAGGGCCGAATGTCTCCTTGTGTCCCGGGTTTTTCAACTTAAAAGATACAGTTGACTTTGGAACACCATACTTTTTGGCGGTAGCTCTCAATGAACTCCTTTGTTCTCGAATTTCAGCTATTGCTGCTTCTAATGCTGCTTCATCATACTGTTTTTTTGACATTTTAGAGCTTGTCTGAAACAATATGTAACTAATGGAGCTATTTATTTGAAACTTTAAAGATTGTATAATTTATTTATGTTTCAAATTGTTTTCGACTACGCATCATCAGGAGTAAAATATGAACATTTTTATATTTTCTCCGGATGAGGCAACGTTTGTACCTCTATGAAACCGTTTGTGTATGATAAAGCTTCTATATTAAATAGTAAAACTATTTTATTTTACAAAAATCAAACATAAGAGAATTTATTTTTTATTACTTCACTTGTGAAAATTATTATTTTTTTTAATATTAAATGTTACCTACCTAGAAATATGGCATATTTTTCTCATTTCATTACAAAATGTCCACGGAATTTTGATGTTTTTTCATGTATTCAAACATTAATTTATTCATAATAACAATGATTGGACAGCTAAATTATAGTTATTGGACACGTGGGCAATAACTGGGTATGTAATATGAATAGTAAAAAAATCAATATTCTCTATATTTGCCAACATTACTTACAACATAAGAGGTTATAATAGTGTGATTTTGCAAAATATTCAATACACAGTCATTGGACACCTTGTCCAATAACTGTAAAACATACTAGTTTTAAAGACAATCATTGGACATATATTTAACCTCAAATGATTACAAGCAGACATATAAATAGAACGGCCAAGTAAGCTTAATATATTAACAATAACCTAAAACATAACAATCTCCAGTTTAATGAACGCTTATCTCTTAATACACCAAAATTTGAAGTCAATATTCTTAAGAAAATATTAAAAATTCACTAACGGTGTGCACACATGAATTACAATTCACCATATTACCGACTGTGGTGCCATCTCACCAAAAACGTTGTTACTTAACGTAAAGTACCAATAAATTACAATTAACTGTGAAAAAGTAGATCGGCACAGTGTTACAGGTTCCTTATTTTTTACGGATAACGTCCGAATGTCCCATTACTGTCACTGTCCAATGACTGTATAGTTTATATCACCTGATTATAAAATATTATTTTCATTTTGAACTTGTATAAAATGAAAAACAACTAAGTAGAAGTATCTATACCTTGTTTTTAAACTAGGAGGAGCATTTTAGGAAACCTCAACCACACCACTAAAAGTTACTAGATCCGAAAGGGTCTATTTTCTTCGCGTTTCCGTTTCCTTTCAGCCTTCTCTTCTTCTAGCTTTCTCTTCTTTTCACTCTTGTCCTTAAGCATATTTTTGTATTCTTAAGAAAGTATTCTTAAGAAAATATTAAAAATTCACTAACGGTGTGCACACATGAATTACAATTCACCATATTACCGACTGTGGTGCCATCTCACCAAAAACGTTGTTACTTAACGTAAAGTACCAATAAATTACAATTAACTGTGAAAAAGTAGATCGGCACAGTGTTACAGGTTCCTTATTTTTTACGGATAACGTCCGAATGTCCCATTACTGTCACTGTCCAATGACTGTATAGTTTATATCACCTGATTATAAAATATTATTTTCATTTTGAACTTGTATAAAATGAAAAACAACTAAGTAGAAGTATCTATACCTTGTTTTTAAACTAGGAGGAGCATTTTAGGAAACCTCAACCACACCACTAAAAGTTACTAGATCCGAAAGGGTCGTGTTCAGACTTTTTGAACTAAATGAAAATTACGTGAAATATGTATTGTACTGCTCGCTGTTGTCGTGGCCAATGAGGGATCAAGGCATGTCTAAATATCGAATGATGATTGGCCACAGGTCATTGCGAAAGTAGTAACCAAATGTCACATTATTGTGAAAAAATGTATGGTTATAACTAATGACTATTTTTATATAAACACAAAACTGACAAATGTCAGTGTCAGTGGTATCAAAAGAGCTGTGTGAAACTGGTGGCAATCTGACCAATCACTAGGCAGCAGAAATGCCAACTTAAATTCAAATCGCTCCTCTTAGTTTAAAAACAAGGTATAGTAGAGTTCGTTTAAAACCTCATGGGTGCTACGTCACAGATGTGCAGATGACCAAAATCGATACAACGCGTATCGGTATAGCAACAACAAGAAGCGAAGCTTCGCATAAAACTGTGTCTTCAGACGCCATATTTTAAGGTAGTCGACACTTGTCATTTGTCTGCGATCACATGTTCTGTGTGGACAAATTTGTTATTGTAAGATTTGTAAGTCATTACCACTTTATATATTGTGTGTTGAAAGTGTTTTGTTTGCATCTTACATTTTATCATTAGAACAATGAAATTATGGGGGAAATAAGTTGAAAGTAGATGTGTTTTCAAAACCGGAGAAGGACTAACTTTGTTCAGATTTCCAAATGATATTATCAGGTACGTATCTATATTTGTAGTTAGCGTAAAAAATCTTTATTGCAATAATTGTTAATGTTGTATCGCAGATTTGTTGCTGTATTAATTAAATTCAATATGAAAATTATGTTTTGAAGTCCATAATTGTTACCTACATATTTTATTTTAGGACTCGAGCATGGTTAACAGCATGTAACTAGAAGATGTAGTTGATGACGATTTAGAATATATTCTAACAAATTTCAGAATATGTGAGCATCACTTTGAACAAAAGTATAAGAGCATAAGTAATGCCAGAAACCACTTATTTATTCAAGCTGAACCCACAATATTTACACAAACATTGCTAAGCGTAAGTTTATCATTCCTAAAATTGGGAATTTTCCAAAGAAAATTTATCCAAATGGTAAGTGTGCTTCTTATCATGAATTGTTAAAATAAGCTATAGTTGGTACGAAGTCAGTGATAAACTTATAAATACACATCAATTTATCGAACAATCCAAAAAACATGCCGAGGATTGGAGGAATTGTTTAAAAATAACAGTATATAGAATGTTAATCATATTAACATTGGTAAATATAGCATCATTGGATATCGAGATGAATTATTTGCACCTGGAACATCATTATTTGGGGGAGAAATGGCTAAGGTTCCTGGAATAGAAACTTAACCAAAAGAAATGCACCAACCTGATAAGTCTGTTGTTTATGAATTGTTTAAAAATAACAGCATATAGAATGTTAATCATATCAACATTCGCAAATATTTCAATTTTATAGCATATATAGCATCATTGGATATCAACGGGAATTATCTGCACCTGGAACATCATGATTAGAGGAGATACTGAAAATAGATATTGAAAAAGCAAATGCAACCGCTTCCATTCCTCAGTTTCCTCCTATGTCAACACAAACATCACCATGCTTGACATGTGACGGCCCTAGGAAGAGAAAATTAAAAGTAAAAGTGAGGAAGTTAAAAAGGAAATACTCAAAATTGACACAAAAGAAGCCAAACAAATATACTCCTGGTAATTTTATGGAGATGTTTGATAGATTTTTGAACAAATCTTTGGCTCAAATTGTGAGAGAGGAAGTATTGCTTGAAAATAAAAAATGTCATAGCAGAAGATATTCCAGTGAATATAAAATTATGCAACAACACTTGATTTGTTGGAGCCCAGGGGTTATAATTTTTTTTTTAAATTCTTTATTTACCACCTTAAAGAACTTTCCATACATTAACTCAGTGTTTTTCAACCTGTTGGTCGCGACCCCCTGGGTGGTCGCGGAGCCTCTGTAGGGGGGTCGCGAGAGGTCAAGAAAACTTCAGTTTTTTTTATACAACATATAATTTGTGAGACTTAAATAAAAAGTTGATAAGAGTTAAAATTATTATATTCAACAAAATTTCCGTATAATCAATCATACAAGTCAGAAAAATGCTAGTTTAGAACATGTTATTACGAAAAAAAATATTAAAAATGTGTTATGGAAAATGATTACATCTGTGCTTGCTTATCTTCGTTAATTTTAATGTGAAAGTTGCTTCGTGGATCCTTTTTTGCCACATTAGGTATTAAATCGTTTTCCTAAGTGATTTCTTAGTTTACATTTTATTCGCGCTATTGTTGAAAATGCCAACTCGCACAAGTACGAAGTAGAAAACGGAATCAAACACTTCAAAGCCTCGGTTGTTAATTCCGGGTAGGTATTCGTTTTTCTTCTTAACCAAAACGTATCCAATTTTCAGACTTGAATAAAAAGACGGGAAAAATGAATGTTTGTTTTAGCATAGGTAATTTCAATTTGTCTCCTCGTATCTATCCTCGTGTAACTATATTTTCCCTTCTATCCGTTGCCCGTTTTGTGTGTTGTGATGTCGCTAAGAAAGGCACCTTAGCCTGAAAAGTATCCCTGTGTAATCCAAAGAAAAAATAGAAAAAGAAAAAGAAGAAAAAACAAACAATTGAAAAATAAAAAAAAATTAAATAAAAAAAGAAAATTATAAAGAAAAATAGCATTTGTATAGCTTAAGGTATCGTATTATACAATGTATATATCTAGATTTATTGTATAAGTTAGATTTAAAAAAAACTATCAATGTATGGTAACATTATATTAAGTCAAATTATTGGTTAGTCTAATGGAACTGTTGGGTACGTGTAGGCTTTTCTACACCTCCTTGATTGTATGAGTATTAATGTATTTAGAGAAACACCACACAGATTTTAATACTTTTAACTATATTCAGAATTGTAATATAAATTTCTACAAAAACATGTGTTCGACTTAAAACCAAAAGTTAAAGTGAGTGCTCTCATCGGAGCCGATCGCATCGACTGGTTACAAAAGCGCTGTTGCCAGATCGCATAAAAGTAGTAAATGTTTGTGGTAAATGTTTATATAATAATGAAGGTTTATACATATCGCCCCCCTTGGAAGGCTTTCCTTTCAACATAACTGCACTATACCGGAAGTACACAAATTTTTGATATGGGTCGTTTTAACACGCCACTAATTGTTTTTACGTTCACAACGCGAACAATTGAGTCTTGGCCGGGAAATACTTCAGTAACATGTCCTACCTTCCAATTCATAGGAGGTGAGTTTTCATCCTTTAACAGGACTAGAGCACCGACTTCGACGTTGTCATATTGTTTGTTCCACTTGCTGCGTTCTTGAAGGGTGGATAAATACTGCCTAGACCAGTGACGCCAAAAGCACTGAACTTGCTGCTGAAGTCGCTTATACAAGGAAAGACGATTTGCAGGAATTTCTTCAAGAGATGTCTGTGGAATTGCAGTAAGTGGTTCGCCAATGAGGAAATGAGCTGGGGTGAGGATTGACAGATCATTTGGATCATTGGATACGGGTAATAATGGCCGGGAATTTAGGATACCCTCAATCTGTACAAATACCGTGTTCAAACATTCATAAGTTAAATGTTCATTAGCTAGAATTCGTTTTGCATGATACTTTGCCGATTTGACGCAAGCTTCCCAAAGGCCGCCAAAATTAGGTCCATAGGGTGGAGAGAAATGCCATTTAATATTATTTAAAGAAAAGTAATTGTTTAATTTCGAATTACCCTTAATTTGTGTTATAACGGTGCGCAACTCCTTTTCAGCACCAACAAAGTTAGTACCGTTGTTAGTAAAAATTTCCATACAGATGCCTCTGCGTGAGACAAAACGTTTGAAACTATTAAGAAATGACTCGCTGGAAAGATCTCCAGCCAGTTCTAAGTGAACCGCCTTGGTTACAAAGCACACATATATGCATAAATAGCACTTAACTTATGTTCTATTTTTTGCCTTGCCGTCCTTTACTAAAAATGGCCCTGCTAGATCTATTCCAGTGGTTAAAAATGGGCGTTGAGGTTTGAGACGTTCCTTGGGTAAATCACCCATGAAATATTTCGTATTTATAGGTTTAACCTTGAAGCAAACTATACAACTGCGAAGCACCTTTTGCACAATATTTCGGCCATTTATCGGCCAAAACGTCATTCTTACCGCGGATAGCGTCATTTGTGCACCGGCGTGCAAATGATGTAAATGTTCATAGACACTAATGAGCTTAGTAAAATTGCTACCAGAGGGTAGCAAGATTGGGTGTCTAGCGTCAAATGCAAGATTAGAATATTTCAATCTACCACCAACCCTTATAAGGTCGTCACTATCTAGGAAAGGACTTAATTTTACTAATGAACTTTTGTGAGGAAGTGGTTTAGATTGTTTTAGAATATGAAATTCTTCTGAAAAGTAATGTGATTGAACTAGCCTGCTTGAAATTATAGTGGCATTCTTAAGCTCGGAGGGAGCTAATGAACCGAATAGACGATTCCGTTTCCTGCAATTGTTTATAAAACGCAAACAGTGCGCGGTAACATGTTGTAATCGAGTGAATGATGAGAATCTGTCAATGAGTGATAAATCTAAATTTGCTGTGACCTTTAGAGTAACAACCTTCCGTTTGATTTCTGGAATTTCTACCTGTAAAGAATCAAGTGTTTGAGGCGAAATGATTTTTTCGCTTAAAAATGGTGGTCCGTGCCACCACAAGGAACAATTTTTTAAATCTTGAGGATAAACACCCCTAGATATAATGTCAGCAGGATTGTTTTGACTAGTCACATGCGACCATTGATTGGGCTTGGAAGATTGATGTATTTCCGATATACGATTCGCTACAAATGTGTTGAGTTGATTTGGTTGCATAGCTATCCAAGCTAAAACTATCATTGAGTCTGTACAACAGATACGAAGACTTATTTCTTAAAGACGCTTCAAGACTAGATGATGCAGCTAAGGTCAGACTCATTATTCGAAAATTGAATATACAAGCACACAAAAGGTACACAAATTTTATTCTTCCAAAACATCCACGAGATAACAATTTTGAAACTACCATAAACATTTTGAAAAAAATTTTTGGAAAACCAGTATCTATTTTTAGCATGCGCTATAAATGCTTACAGACGGAGAAAAATATCGCCCATGATTTTTTGACTTACGCAGGATACGTAAACAAGCATTGCGAAGCTTTTGATTTGGAAAGACTGAGCGAGAATCAATTTAAATGCCTCATATTCATAATAGGTTTAAAATCATCACGTTATACCGATATTACTACAAGGTTACTTTCCAAAATTAATGAAGAAAAAGATGACTTATCTTTACAAACACTAGTGGATGAATGTCAAAGAATACTTAATCTCAAAAGTGATACAGCCCTCGTTGAAAACAAAAGCAATCCAACGGTTCACAAGATTTCAGATAAAAAGCATACAGATCAAGAGAAGCCAAGAACACCTTGTTGGCAATGTGGAGGCATGCATTTCAAGAAATTTTGCCAATATTCACAACACACATGCAAGGTATGTTCCAAAATCGGGCATAAAGAAGGTTACTGTTCATGTTTTGAAAAGAAATCAATCAAAACCAGAGAATCTACAGATAATGAGAGAACGACGTCCTCTCAGAACAAAAACAAAAACAAGTTTAGAAAAAAGCAGTTAAAGACAATTTCCGTAAACCAAATCAATACTCCTCGTAAGTACATAACAGTATCTGTGAATGGTCAACAAGTATCTCTTCAGTTTGATACTGCCTCAGACATTACCATCATAGACACCGAAATATGGAAAAAAATTGGGAAACCGATTATTTCTAATACGTCAAATGTTGCATTTAACGCTTGTGGAAAAAAGGTAGATCTCATCGGTGAAATTGAATGTCAAGTCGGGATGGATAAAGATTCAATTATTCAAACTGTAAATTGTTACGTCACTTCAATCAGAAATTTAAATATACTTGGTTTGGATTGGATATATCAATTTAAGTTAGACGAAGTACCCATTAACAAACTTTGTTCAAAAATTGGAACTTTTATTACAATAGATAAGCTTAAAAGTGATTTTAATGAAGTTTTTAAAGAAGGACTGGGTCATTGCACGAAACATAAAGTTAAACTCTACCTTAAGCCAGATTCTAAGCCAGTGTTTCGTCCAAAACGTCCTGTAGCGTTCAACATCAGACAAGCAGTTGAGGAGGAGTTATGCCGATTTTTCTAATTGGGCTGCACCAATTGTTGTAGTTAAGAAGCCTACGGGAAAACTACGAATATGCGCTGACTACTCCACTGGTTTGAACGAATCTCTAGATTCACACTGTTATCCGTTACCTGTTCCTGAAGAGATATTTTCCAAAATAGCACACGGTATAATCTTTAGTAACTTAGATTTATCTGATGCCTACCTTCAAGTGGAAGTAGATGATGAATCCAAGACACTTTTAACTATCAATACTCATAAGGGGTTGTATAATTTTAATCGCCTGTCATTTGGAGTCAAAACGGCACCTGGACCATTCCAACAACTCATGGATACAATGCTCGCCGGCATGGATATGGTTATTGCATATCTTGATGATATTATCATATCAGGAAGAACAGTGGAAGAACACAATGCAAATCTTTATTCTGTACTTGAACGAATTCAAGAATATGGTTTTAGACTTAAATCCGATAAATGCAAAATTTCTATGCAACAAATCAAATATTTAGGTAACATTTTAAGCAGAGAAGGAATAAAACCAGATAATTCACGCATTGAAGTAATTCAGAAAATGAAACCACCTTCTGATATTACAACTCTAAGATCATTCTTAGGAGCAGTAAATTATTACGGCAAATTTGTCAAAAATCTGAAGAATTTACGATGTCCCTTAGATAATATGTTGAAGAAGAACACGAATTTCAGTTGGACAATTGAATGCCAAAAATCCTTTGACAACATTAAGAAAACTCTCTCTTCAGACTTACTATTGACTACAAACCAGATTTACCTATCATTGTAGCTGCCGACTCAAGTTCCTATGGTCTGGGTGCATGTATTCTTCATAAATTTCCTGATGGTTCTGAAAAAGCTATTTACCATGCTTCTCGTTCACTCACTTCAGCAGAACAAGCATACAGTCAAATTGAGAAGGAGGCGCTAGCGTTAGTATTCGCTGTTACCAAGTTCCATAAATTCATTTTTGGTAGAAGGTTCACATTGCAAACTGATCATAAACCACTCTTGGCTATTTTTGGATCAAGAAAAGGTTTACCTGTTTATACAGCAAATCGTATTCAAAGATGGGGCTTAATGCTTTCATCATACGATTTTGAAATCCAGTATACATCTACAACAGCTTTTGGTCACGCAGATTTCCTGTCAAGATTGATGGACCGAAAATCTCAACCAGACGAAAAGTTTGTTATAGCAGCAGTACATTTAGAAACCAGCGTAAACCAAATTTTGAACGATGCTTTGGAACATTTACCAGTCACAGCCAAAATGATAGCTTCAGAATCTTTGAGAGATGTCACTCTAAAACAAGTTTTACACTACGTTTCTACTAACTGGCCTAATGAGGTAACAGATTTACAGCTTCAGCAATTCTCAAATCGAATGAATTCGCTTTCTATAGTTGAAGGCTGTATATTTTTTGGTCATCGCATAGTCATTCCAAAAAAATACCAGGTTAGAATTCTCAAACAACTACACAAAGGGCATCCAGGCAAAGAAAGAATGAAGGCTCTTGCAAGAAATTACGTATACTGGCCTGGAATAGATAAAGAAATCGAAGAATATGTACACAAATGCGTAAATTGTTTACAAGCTTCAAAATTCCCGACCAAAATGCTGCTTGCATCCTGGCCTATTCCGGAAATGCCTTGGGAAAGAATTCATATAGACTTCGCAGGACCTGTTGAAGGACAAAACTTTTTAATAGTTGTAGACGCTTTTACTAAATGGCCTGAAGTTATCAAAATGAATACCATCACGTCGTATTCTACAATTAAAGAATTAAATTCTTTATTTGCAACTTTTGGCATACCAAAAACTGTAGTGTCTGATAATGGAACACAATTCATCAGCAGTACATTCAGTGACTTTTGTCAAAATAATGGAATTGAACATATACGATCTCCTCCATACCATCCACAATCTAATGGCCAAGCGGAACGTTTTGTTGATTCATTCAAAAGAGCATTGAAGAAAATGCGAGGACAGACGACAGAAGAAATTATTACCACATTTTTACAAACATACCGGACTAACCCAAACAGAAATGTCCCTGGAGGAATTTCTCCATTTGAAGCGATGTTTGGTAGGAAACCAAGAATTTTATTAGACCTACTACTTCCATCGGACAATCATAGAAGAATTAAAACAAACACTAAAATGGAAGAACAGTTTAACAAAAAAAACGGTGCGAGAATTCGGCGTTTTCAACCAGGAGAAGCGGTCTATGTAAAAATGAGCCACTCACACGATTGGATAGAAGGAAAGGTTATCGAAAACATTGGCAAAGTTATGTACAATGTATTACTTCAACCACACAAGTTGATTAGAGTTCATACCAACCAATTGAAACCAAGATACGAAGTCGATAACGAAGAGGAAAACAGACTTGAAACAAATTTACCACTTCATATACTGCTAGATACGTTCAGTCTTGTTCACTCTTCCAAACCTAATGGTCCTGTACCATCTGAAGATGATATTGGTTCACATCCAGATGAAATTAATTCTCTTCAAGGTGGAAGTCATCCAAATTTCAGTAGACCTACACGTAGTAAAAAACTGCCTAAAAGACTTGAAGATTACGACCTTACCTAGGAAAATAGAATAACCACTTAAAAGGGGAAGATGTTGTATACTACTACTACCTAGGATATACGATTATGGTCACATAGTTGGCAGAAAGGATTGTCAATTTAATTTTGATAGAGTTGTCACTAGTTTTTGTATCTTTCTTATTTAATATATTCTTTTGTAATTAACTAGTTGAATAAATATATTCCACAGTAGTTAACAGTTTGACTGATTGTATATTTTCTAAGAGTTGACAGCGTTTACTCAAAAAAGTTGTAAAATCTGCAACCGACGGTGTATCTGTGTTTAATTTTATTGAATATTCTTCCCATTCACGTTTAGTCAACGTATCTAATTTTGATGACATGACAAAAATTACAATTGTATCCCAATAGTTTACAGGAACATTCAAAGATTCTAATGAACGTAAATGTTGATTGAAATTATCTATAAGTTGCCCGAGTTGAGAATGAGATTCTTTTGAGATGTTTGGAATATCAAAAATAGCTTTTAAATGAGATTGAATTATGATTCTTTTGTTCTCAAATCTTTGACACAAGAGATCCCAAGCCTTGTCATAGTTTGCTTCAGATACTTCAAGTGAATTTAAAACATTATGTGCGTCGCCCTTCACACAAGATTTGAGATACCAAAATTTTTGTATTCTGTTTAATGAGTCATTATGATGGATTAAAGATTTGTAAGTATTGCAAAAATATAACCATTTATCATAAGAACCAAAAAATTCTGGTAAATTAATTTTAGGTAAATTCGCAAAATCATTATTAGTATTTGTGACAGCCAACGGTACATTACTTTGCTGTTGCGGAATATCATTCACTTTATTATTATTTGAATGTTGATCAATAATAGCTTTGGCTAACCCTGTATGTTTGAAAAAGTTTTCTTCGAATGTTTCCCATTTAACTGAGTTGTCACTGTCAGAATATATATCTAACTCTGACTGAACAGACTGAAAATCTGTCCACGATAAATGAACTTTTTCTAATCTTGTTTGTAATTCGTAAATTTGTTCTGAGTTGCTGAAGTTGGAAACATAAAAACCGAAACGAGTTAGTGAAGCTTCAATTGTGCCTCGTTTTTGTATCAAATTTTTAATTTCTTCTTTCGACATTTTCGATTATTTTTATTTTATTTTATTTGCTAATACAACTGTAAATATTAAATTCCTAATCATTAAATATATTTAGATTATTAAATGTGTTTATTTCTACCTACAACGGTATCGTACAGACGAAAGAAATAAAAGTATAAAATTGTTTGAAATCTGAGAAAGGAAAGCGATAACGAAATTCCAAGTTAATGAACACCTGCGTCGGTCGGTTGACCGCCGAAAATCAATATTTGTCTGGTTGCAGCCTAAAGCTTGCTTTTTGTTTGATGTCTATCTTCGTCAAACTGGTGACTATGAAAACTTAAATTGACGTACTTACATTTAGCATGTATGCATTTGTTTGATGAATAATACGAAGGACCTGTATCATATCCATAGGTTGATGATTATAAAAAGCTGGTCTCGGTATCCGTCTCGAACTGACCATATGTTGGGTACGTGTAGGCTTTTCTACACCTTCTTTATTGTATGAGTATTAATGTATTTAGAGAAACACCACACAGATTTTAATACTTTTAACTATATTCAGAATTGTACAGTATGTAAGGTAATATAAATTTCTACAAAAACATGTGTTCGACTTAAAACCAAAAGTTAAAGTGAGTGCTCTCATCGGAGCCGATCGCATCGACTGGTTACAAAAGCGCTGTTGCCAGATCGCATAAAAGTAGTAAATGTTTGTGATAAATGTTTATATAATAATGAAGGTTTATACAGGAACCGTAAGGATCCGCAGTCAATATCACAATCTCACACACACAGACTTGAATTCCAAATGTAACATCCCTTCGGCAGATAGTTCCAACAGATTCTCTTTGAGCTTAGTTGCTAAATTTGCCTCGTTTATAGCTGCATTTAAGAACGGATCTAAGATTCATCTTTGCCCAGTGTTATCCGATGTCTCTTGCAGTGAGAAGTAATGACACAATTTTTTCTTCAAACTATGTAACACCATTTCCATACCAGATATATATGAGTTGATGTTGATCTCGCTTCCGACTCCTTCAATGAAAGACTGTGTGGACGAAAATGAATCAATTCAATTTTTTTTATAAAGTCATGTCTTTTGCTGTAATAACATTTTCATCACGCCCTTGAAGACTTTTATTCAAGTTATTTAAATGTTCAAATAAGTCAGAGAGAAAAGCCAGTTTTAAAAAGAATTCCGGGTCAGAAATGAATTCAGAGTAATGTGACTTGGCTTGCTGTAAATATACTAATAGTTCAGCCAACCTCTGTATGGTAAAGCAAATTGCGGTGTACTGTCTGCAACGCTTTTCCTTCAATAGAATTTACAATGTTAATAATAATATTAAGAACTTGACTGTATTCTTGCGGTAAGGATTTTGCTGCAAGAGCTTGGCGATGGAGAGAGCAATGCATCCAACAAGCGTTTGGCAACTGTTCTTTTATTCTAGCAATAAATCCACTCTTCGCATGGCTTTTGCTCCGTCACTACAAATAGCAATGCAGTTTTGTGCCCAATCGATATTCATATCTTGCGTAGCTTCAAGGAACATGTCATGCAAGCATTGACCTGTATACTATAGTCACACGAAAAGCTACTCGATAACTAGCGAGCAGCGCTTTCTCATTCAGGTTGGACATTTGTCCTATAGCAGTTATACAAGAGCTTTTAATTTTCGCTCAAAAAATTCCAAGGGTTTATTTTTTTCATTAGGATGTTTTGTGTTTAGGTGGCGTATCAACTTCGATGGCTTCATGCTTTCTCTTGAAAAAATTTTAAAGCAAATTACACACTGTGGTTTACTGTCAATAACAGTAAACCCAAATTTTAAATAATTGTCGTCATAAAGACGTTTTTTCCTTATTCCACTACTCCCGCTAGACGTTGATGGTTCTGATGATCTTTTCAGGAATTTATCCATTTTCAATTATAACAACTCAAATAAATGCGTACCGTGAAACAAGTGGTTCGCGCTCTTCAAACAACTAAACAGCAGACATGACCACGCGTGACGTACGCTCACAAATCAGTCTATAATTACTCCAGCTCCACGGCACCTTACAGTCCACATAACACCGAATTTACACTTCTAAATCGTTTCCACTCATCTGGATTGCTTCTGATTCCGCTTGCTCCGCTATCTTGCATCAAACTGCCATGGCCGCCGTCGACCGCCGTATTTATAGGCCAGCGCATTCTAGCGAGAATTATCTCGAAGCGTAAAGAAACGTCTCGAAACTTGTGGACTTCTCGTGGACTACCAGCGCCATTTGTTGCTAACATCAGGAACCTGCACTAGTTCCTAGTGTTACCAACAGATGGCACTGAGAGTCTAGGTCCTAACGATATATTTTATTTATTTATATACATCTTATATGTTTGTATTTAATTTTCAATTATCAATTATTGGCCACGTATTCAATTTTAAATTATATGTTTTACCTACTTAATAGTTAATTATATGTTTATATCAGATTGCAAATAACGCAAACGCCTAAAATAAGTACTACATATTTTTAACATACATGGAAAAAAGGGTTGGGGGTCGCGAAATATTTTTTGATACTAGGGGGGTCGTGTCATGAAAAAGGTTTAAAAACACTGGATTAATAAAATTGAAAGCCTTATACCAAAACCTGGCCTTCAAAATAATGAAATGTTTTATGCATTGAAAATTAAAGTCAAAACAATGACAAGACAGGACAAACATTGTGCAGTCTGTTAGATAAAATGTCCTTATAATCTCATTTATACTTCAATGTAGGTAAGGATGAAGTTGGGTTTTATGATGTGGGTGTTGATTAATTTAATTTGTGTTTTTTAAATTCTGCTAACGGTTTCTCCAATTCACTGATTTTGCTTTTATTTTTTGTGGCTTTGGTTATTGTGTGTAATTAATTGATATATTTAATAAAACATTCAAAAATCAATAGTTGTCTTCTTTTAATCCCTATTACGGCAAATGATAATAAAAAGTACTGTTCAGTTCTATCCAAAATGAGTTCATGTTTTTTATATGTTGTGGGCCACTGTAAATAGTCCACTCTCATATTTGGCAGTATTCTTTGAATTTTAAGAAAATGCTGAAACAGGTCTATTTTTAATTTACTGTTTTTCAAAATAACAACCTTTATATTAATATAATAAAAGATTTGTTCTTTTCAACATTTATCATTTTTTTTTATGAGGTTAAATATTGAATTATCCAAAAAATAACAACTCTACAGTCCATGTAGGGCCCTGACTCATGGTGTCTACAGGCCCTTTGCCTCCATTTTCAGATAATATTCTTAACGTCCAAATAGATATCAACAATTCTCCCTCATTAAACCTTTTTACCTAGAAACTTCCGGTAAGATTGTTGTGAATGAATTTCCAGGTAAACTTGTTCAATACTTTAGTTAATTCCATATTTAGACACTTTTTTGCATTTTTTTCCATGTAAATAGATCATAATACGTTTGTCAATATCCGTTAAATTCCGTATTAATGCACAGTATAAATTAAAAAATTTGTATCATACCTCCACTCGTTTGAGAAAGCTACTGAGTTAGCGAAACGCGTCACGAATATATATTGAACGTATTTCTAATATAATGAAGATTTGAACAAATTAAATTGTTTTATTTTATCGTTTACTTTAACATAATTTACAGAATTGTCAACATGCATGGCTACCAAGATTAATAAGATAAAGTACATCAAGAATCTGGATTTCTATGAAATTGACAAACTTTAAAACCTGTTATCTCGAAAACTGTCAACTGAAAAGTCGGTGTGGCACATTTTAATTTTCGGGAATCGATGATCTAGGTACTTAGATTTAGTAAAATAACTGTATGTTTCCATTTAAAAAAACTCCATGATGACGTCACCGTGATTTTATAATGAAGTCATAATCGAAACAAAGGGGTTAAAAGAAGCACAATTAAGCGTTTATGGCTAAATTATATAGGGCGTATTTTCTTCATGGATTCCATTCTCAATACTCGCACTGTATAATAAAATGTGCTCCAAACTGTTGATAATTGGAGTGCACGTAAAAATTCCAAATGCATGTATTTAAATTAACAGAGCCTTCTATAAAATAAATACCTGCCGATAGTGATCTGCTAATCCACCTAATTAGCTACTTATTATTTATAGTTAATGACCTATTAGGAGCTTATACAGTAGAAACGGTGGAGCTTTACCATCACGTGACTGTTACCATACGTATATACACATACGTGTATACGTTACTATACGTTATATACTGATATGGAAAATAGTATCATACATCACATACACCAAACAAGGGTTATTTCTATATAAAGTTTTAAAAATTAAAACTATCTAAAAGGGAAATTTCTCTTAACAATAAAAAAAAGATAAACTAAAATTTGAATTAAATTTGACAAAATAAAAATAAACAAATCACCTGAAATATATTTGAACTTTAATCCGAACTTAAAACAGAAATCTTGATAACTTCTTTCTAAATTATAAAAAATTCTTTTCATATGAATTTTTCAGAGTCTTCAATCTTCAAAAGCTTTATAAAAGGTTTCTTGGCTAATATTAATCTAAAAAGAAAGAACCTTAAACATAAAAAATTTATTAGTTAGGTTATATAAAAAAATCTGACATAAAAATATAAAGAGTATATCGATGAACATAGTTAACTAAGAGTAAACCATAGAGAAATATATTAATTTGTCTATGGAGTGAACTTGGATTTGTCAACTTGAACGAAAGAAAAGACCTTAGTAACAGAAATAAAAACAAATGTAAAATAATTTTTAAAATTTTGAAATTAAACGATAAAAACAACAATGAAGTATTTAAAGATATTAATAATAAACTTTCATATTAAAAAAGGAACATAAGATTAAACATTCAAGTCAAATAATAAAAATTAAAAATTATTAAATGAATTTGATTGGTCAGCTGAAATAAAATAAACTAAAAACTAAGAGACACATGGTTGTTGATTTTAAAAAAAAAAGAGGGATACAGATGGAAGAAAAGGGAGATTTTTTTTGGAATGTGATGTTAGGAAAGTAATTAAAATTTAAGTTAGAGTAAAGTAAAACAACTCAAAATATATGTGGTAAAAGTGAAACTAACCTTTTTCAACAAGTTCCTGTTAAAAATCCCGTGGTAAATATCCATTTAAGTTAATAACCCTTTCAAATAAACCATGAATGGAAACTAGAGGCCATTTATACTGAAAATTCTCCAAGCTGACGACAAAACCTGAGAAAAGCAATCCAAATCAAGGACTGACAGGCCCCCAGAGCGGTCTGAAACATAAAACAAAATAATTATTAGAATTTCAAAACGTAGAAGAGGAAAAGGTATTTAATAAATCATAATTTGAATCATCAACTTACGTGTGTGTGGTGATAATTAAAACTCTGATATTTATCTCTCATTGTTGAGGCAATAGATTCATCCATTTTGTTGAAACACATGTTTCCAATTTCATAAGAAAAATTTGTATACTATCTTTTTTACACAGTTGTGTTAGAGTTGCATAACTAGTATAAGAACTAGCTTTTAATTTTCATTAGTATGAATGTTCAGGAGTGAAAGACCATTTAGATAAGAGTATAAACAAAAAAATGTTGTCTCCATATTTACTCTTAAATCTGTATCAATACACAAAAAAATAAAATAATAAACTTACTAATATTTCACTAATCACAAAACTAATTTTCTTTCTTTCATAAGGTTGGCAAACTTAATACACTATTGAACAATTTCAAGGGCAAGGACACAGGACCGGCTTTAAAAGTTTTCGAATATAATTAAAGTTAAAGTTAAAAAAAAAAAAATTAAAATAAGAATTAAAATAAAATAATTTAATGCATGAACCCACCCTGAGTATTGAAGAGTCTTGAAAACGGTAAGTGGTGTATGATACCATTAACATAAAATAGATTTCTAAAAATCATTGGCGCCCAACAAACAAACACATCAATACAATAAATAAAAAATTTAATAATAATAATAATAACACACAAAACACTAAATTCATATCAATACATTACTATACGTATATACGTTACAATACGTACTATACGTTACTATACGTATATAGGTATACGTATATACGTATAGTAACAGTCACGTGATGGTAAAGTTCCACCGTTTCTACTGTACCTCTTTTAAATGTTTGGTCACGTTTACTTCCAGTTTTTGCACTACAATCACCTTTTTGAGTTGAATCACAGTCCATAACGTATTTGTTTGTAATACAGTCATTTGGTTCGAAGAATAGTGGTCACCTGGAAAGTTTTCCGGGAATTTGAAAATTGGTTTTTTGATAGATTTTAATGTGCTCTTTCCAAATTTTGACTTTGCCAACTTATTTTACGATAATAGTTATTTATGTATCAAGGGCGTAAAACACGCGTTTATGGACCGCAACGTGTAAGTAAGAGCCCGATCCGCAAGGAGAGGGCTATTAACACGTGAGGTCCATAAACGCTGTTTACGCCTGAAATACATACAATATTTTATGCACGACCGTTTTAATAGTCATTTATTAATAAATATACAAAATTTTATGCACGACCGTATTAATGATAGTTTATTTCTAAATATGTTTTATTTTCTATTTTTCACCTTTTGTGAGTAGGTTATTATAAATGTTTCAAGTTGGATAAATTTTATACCTCGATATTATTATAACTCACCCTGGATAACAATCTACCAAATCATTTGTATAGTTAAATAAAAATAAGTCTTATTGAAACTAATAAGATGATAAAACAATAATCTATATACCTATACGCGTTACCATAGCAACCAAGTCAATAGGACAACAATAGGTAGACGCCATTTTTATTTACAGTCGCCTTCACGTATTGCAAGTTTCTTAGTATATTTTTGAAGAAGTTTTATATATTTTGTTTATGTAATGGACAGTAGTGACGATGAAATAGTTTCCGGAACACCACCGGAAATTTTTAAAGCAGCAGAAGATGCAAAATGTGCATTTTTAAAAGAAAAAAAAAAGAGATTTACTTTACTTTATAATCTGGACTTTTTCTCCCGGTCGTGCATAAAAACATTTATATACAAAATGGAACTTAAGACAATGACGTACAATTTATGTATTTACCTTTTTTCATAAAGTATAGTTAGTTTAGACGTACGAGCTCTTCAAACTGTACTGTACACGTTTTTGGCAAAAAAACTCATTTTCCGCCTACCTTACCGGAAACCAACTATATGAACACGACAAATAGGGCGGAAAGTATTGTTTAGCAGCCAAAGGACGGAAAATTCATAACGCCACGATTTTTGAAGTTTTTCACCATCTGTCACTTGATTGATTTGACGTTTCACATGGATTTTTTAATTAAGCGTCGGTGTATGTCAAAGTTTTTTGTAAGGTAGGTATTCTGTATTTTAAAGGATTATAATAGTATATCATACACCAAGGTGATGGAGACCATTATTATTGACCGAGCAACAACATTATTTCGCGAGTGGATTTGCCACGAGCGGTATAAGGTGCGAGGCTTATAAAAAAGTCTTTACCACCGTGGTGTATATACAATTTTTTGCACTACTAGCCAAATTCAAGTCAAAAATTATAAATAAAAAAAATTCTTTTTAAAATTAAGTAACACATGAATGTGAATTCGATTTTCCACTATAGTCCACGCAATATAGAGTTGTGAGCATTGTTTCCCTCCTGGTGGCTGATTTTGCTTGACCAGATGGCAAAATTGATGTAGAAAAAGATGCACTCATCCCGATCTCTGAAGTCGTTGCGGAAAATTGTTTAACGAGGTAAGAAGGGTGTAATTTCAGTGGAATTAACGTTTTTCGTGCATATCTTTTTACCCTTCAGTTTTACAGAAAAAACGTCAAGATCCTATTTTTATCCTCAAAATATCCACAAAAGTAGACTTTACACGTCAAAAAATATCGATTTTGTCCGAAGTTATGAGCAAAAAACCATTATTCACAATATTATTAATAAACAACCCTATGTTATTATGACGTCTTTATATCACTTTTAATTATGCTCTTAAATTTACAAATACTGTGCACGAAATCTGGAACTTGTAACTTTATTAGTTTGCAAATTACGACGTCATAAACAAATTAATTGATTCTCGCCCTGTACGACATTGCGCCTCACCCTTACTTATGCTATTCGTTTTGTTGGTAGATTTCACTGTGATAAGTCATGTTTCGTTATTATTTTTCAGAAATATGCAATTCCGCAACCGTGGGAGTTATTATTTAAAACGTTTTGGGGGTAATATAAAGACGTCATATAGCACGTGCATATAGCACGCAAGTAGTTGTTGCTTCTTAGTCAAACGGTCACTGTGATAGGATAAATACAATTATTCTTCGACATCTCTAGTTTTGTAGATATTTTGAGGAAAAAAAAAACTCAACGTTTTTCCTGTAACACTGAAGGGTAGAAATATATGCACGAAAAACGTTAATTTCTCCGAAATCACACCCTTCTTATCTCGTTAAACAATTTTCCGCAACGACTTCAGAGATCGGGGCGTCTTATTCTACATCAGCTTTGGCGTCTTGTCATGTAAAATCAGCCAGCAAAACGGAAAAAATGTGAAATGGTCATTTTCAGGATATATTTCCTGGACTATAATCAAGTAGTCTGATGCAGATTGACATTTCTGCTAGTGAATTTTTTTTTCAAACAATTTTTGTTGTAGTGTTTGTGTGATTTCCAGTTTCCATCAACAGGAGATTTTCAAATTCTATTGGTAATATTGTTAAAGGTGGAAACATTCCTGGAATCATGTGTTTCTGCATATAATCAACGTAAATTAAATAATAATGTTAAAATCAAATTTTGACAGTGTTGATCTACAAATCGGTAGGGAGCGCCCTATTTGTTCAAGCTGATTGCTCCCTAGGCGCTTACCCCGTCGTATGAATGATACGAACACTGTCTGTTTTCGCTCTTCACCTACCCACAAATTATGAACGCACTCCTTATGTCATCAGTCATTTTGGTTGATCGCGTTTTTAATTAAATAATTTTATCTTGTTGTTGAAGACTTAATTACATTTTGGAGTCGGTATTAGGGTTAAACGATGTTTAAATGGTTTGGTCATAGATATCGGCTCCATTCTTGATTTTCCTTCAATCCATTCCTGTGAAGCATTAAAAAAATTAAGTATAAAATAGGATGTATTTTTACTGTATGATCCAATTTGTTTGTATTTCCTGAATAAAGTTTTGTTGTTTTCTAACAAAATTTTGTCTTGCTCATATAACATTTTTTTATCAAGTCAAGACATTTACGAAAGACCGGTAATCAAGTTAAGTAACAACACTCCGTATTCTAGAGCTAATAAACTGTAGACGCATTAAAAAAATAGAGAGGTTATTTAAGGCTTGAGTATGATTAATAAATTGAGGATCACACTGTATATCTCAAGACCATTCCAGAGCGTCGCTAAAAAGTAAAAAAATAATAGTTTTCCGGTATGGCACCCCTTTAGCGTTACGCTATCGGTATGGCAGTATAATCCCCGCAACAGAGCATATTAAAACCAAAACACCATACCGGTGCCTATTATACATGTTTATTGCTAAAAATGACATGTTCGCTCCGTTATGACGGCCACTTGGCGACGCCCCAGAGGTATGGCGTTTTGAAATCTTTGCTCTACAGTTCATTGTTAATAAAAATCACGAAACAACATCGCGGGGCCCATGGTCCATGTCCACAGTAAAAAATTACTCATTTTGCGCGGCAGACCTGAAGTGACGCCGTAATGGTGTGGCATATTGAGTTCGCGGAATTTGGTGACTTCCTTGACGACATAAAGCAAGAATTAAAATGTGGCCTATGATCCAGGGGCATAGTTATTAATTACACGTTTGAAAATTTACCCTACCTAAAAGCTACATTTTAGGGGTGCCATACCGGGAATTAAAAGTGGGGAATAACGTTTTTTTTCAGCCCCCAAAGCTTCGGCGTAGGGCCTATGATACATGCAAAAACCCTCTCGGCTCCAGGTCTATCATGATAAATTATATTGAAGGACCTCATAACTATAAGCGCAAAGCACCACTCAAAAATGCTGTATTGTTGTAAGTACAGTGATTATACCCATATAATCTGCGAACATATATTCCATTTTATTTTCATTTATCTTATCTACCAGTTCCCAAATTTTCTATCATTTATCTTTGTTAAATGTGGCGAATAGAAAAAGCTGACCCCATCCCTCCTAACATAGTCAACATTGTTTTGATAAGGAGTATACTCGGGATTATCGATAATGGAATTAAGCTCAACACACATTGTTATTCACTCCTATTGTTATATGAAATTGTCAATATTTCTCTCCATTTTCACATAAAGTGCTTCAATTTCCTGTATACAAAGCTTCTGTCCCGATTTTTAGTAATGAGACAATGCGTGAGCATTTTTCATTTTACAAGCTTTTATTCAACTTACAATGTGTGTTTATTAGTTTTATTGCTTGGTCAAATCTGAGCTATAGCCAGTTCCTCTTAACCTTGAAGTTGATTTTTTACATTTTGGTTCAATTCCGATAACAATACAATTTCAGGTAAGCTTGACATGAATCGACAGATATAATAACTTTCCTACGAGTTACAGCACGGACAGGAAATTTTGTGTATCAATAATATTATGCCGGTTGTTTGGCTGCTGCTATCAGAGTTGAGTACTGACTAGGAAACTCCTTAATAGGTAGCAGCACATATATGGAATGTATACGCATTTAATTATGATAGCCCATTCTAATTGTCAAGATTGTCTCCTAACGAAGGAATTCCTCAACCGTTAAAAGCACAGACATGCTGCCAATTATTTTATAATCTGCCTGCACGCTTGCACAGTACACAAATGCAGTTGTATATTTAGGCTTAAAGCTCTTCGATGCTGGCGAAGAATACGTGGCTTTTGAATAATGTCAATTTTCTATGAACACTTCTTATTGAGAAACTGGTATGTATCAAGTTAATAAGAAAATTATCCTGCAACATTGTCGTATTAAATTAAATGAACAGACTCAAAAATATGCCAAGCGAAAACTGAAAAAAAATCGATAGTGACCAAACTTTTCATAGCAAACTTTTAAAAAACAGAAGTGAACTTTAAATGAAATCACATTAACCGAAAATGACACTGCGCAAATATTTGAGACGTAGATATTTTCACTGGCTTCACAAACAATAAAATATTCAGCATTAGTAGAGCTCAAGCCCTTACTTTTGACCTATAACTTTTGCACGCCATAAGAAATGAATATATATCTGATAGTTGAGGTGCTCTCAAGGACTTCAAGTAGTCTATCTGTTCCCACTAGTTCCTGGTATTACTCTTTTCACAGTTTTTATATGCTTTTGCCTATTTTTGGATCTCTCAAATTCGGATTTTCTATAATAACTTTTGAACTCTTTCGCATTGTGTCGGTTTGGGCGAATATTGTTATCGTTTGTAGATTTCCACTCTAGTTCTTACGTGCCAATGCATGAGTAGTTTGTGTGGATGTTGTTGACCTAACCTTGGTATGCCGTGATTCTTTCAGAATATGTTTGAGCCACCTCGTCGTATGACATATCTTCTTTTCGTATTTGCTTTAATCCAGCTATGAATCAGATGAATATTCACTGCCTCGTTTATCATGTATGTATGTATGTATTTTGGGTTAGCATTCACTGAGACCTAAAAGATCTATTGTGTCCCCTTACTTCTACTTAGGTTCTGAGTAGAGTCTCAGATACTGGTAGCTGCTTTAGTCCTATTTCCCGTAGGAATTTTAGGATATCTGCAGGCCTCAACTTAGATAACTGTCCCTCTTCTATCCAGTAGTCTCCCAGGTACTGTGCCCTAGGATTCTGAAATACTGTGCAGTACGCAAGTATGTGGATGGAGGTTTCTTCTTCCATTCCACAAAATCTACAATCTTCTTCCTCCACTATTTTAAGCTTTTTAAGGTGCCCATTCAGGCGACAATGTTCTGTTAAAACTCAGTTTTGCTTTGACTTATGCATTCATTTGATCTCAACAGGTTGTAGTCACCCAGAAGAATCTTTGATTGCCTAAGCCCTACTAGATCTTTCCAATTGTCAGATCTTCTCTTTTCTTCGGCTTTAACTATTTCTTCCAATATTACATTGGAGCTGATTCCGCAAAAGGGTTCCGGCCCCCAAAAGGGTATTTCAGTTCCCCTCTTCGCTAGTTCATCTGCTATTTCGTTTCCTTCTATTCCAGTGTGTCCTGGAATCCACAGTAAGGTGACTATATTGTTCTCGCCTAGTTCATTAAGTTTGCCTAGGCATTCCCACACCATTTTGGAACTGATTACACAAGAACTCAGCGCTTTAATGGCTGCTCGACTATCAGACATTATAATAATCCTTTGCCTTCTATATCCTTTGTCAATATTGAACTGAGCACACTTTCTTATCGTGAATTTCCGCTTGAAAGATACTTGGGGTTTTTCCCAAGCTTTCAGAGTGTTTGGTTCCTGGCCCGTACACTCCTATCCCAGTTCCTTCTATTGCTTTTAAGCCGTCTGTGTACCATTGAATGGCATTATTTCCAAGTCTAGTATTTGGATCCCATTCCTTTTTGTTGCTTAGTTCCGTAACGAATTTCTTTGAATAATTATACTTCTTGTGGCATGTCCCAGGTTGTTCGATTTCTAAGAAGTGAAAAGGTGTTTTTTTCAATGATTCCCTCTCTACTTAGTCTGTATCTTGTTCTTTTTGCAACACTCTCCACCACCATATGGTATGAGGTTGAGAATCACTTCCATTGCTGCCGTTGGGCATGTACTAATTGCTCCTGTTACGCATATACAGTCTCCCAGGTACTGTGCCCTAGGATTCTGAAATACTGTGCAGTACGCAAGTATGTGGATGGAGGTTTCTTCTTCCATTCCACAAAATCTACAATCTTCTTCCTCCACTATTTTAAGCTTTTTAAGGTGCCCATTCAGGCGACAATGTTCTGTTAAAACTCAGTTTTGCTTTGACTTATGCATTCATTTGATCTCAACAGGTTGTAGTCACCCAGAAGAATCTTTGATTGCCTAAGCCCTACTAGATCTTTCCAATTGTCAGATCTTCTCTTTTCTTCGGCTTTAACTATTTCTTCCAATATTACATTGGAGCTGATTCCGCAAAAGGGTTCCGGCCCCCAAAAGGGTATTTCAGTTCCCCTCTTCGCTAGTTCATCTGCTATTTCGTTTCCTTCTATTCCAGTGTGTCCTGGAATCCACAGTAAGGTGACTATATTGTTCTCGCCTAGTTCATTAAGTTTGCCTAGGCATTCCCACACCATTTTGGAACTGATTACACAAGAACTCAGCGCTTTAATGGCTGCTCGACTATCAGACATTATAATAATCCTTTGCCTTCTATATCCTTTGTCAATATTGAACTGAGCACACTTTCTTATCGTGAATTTCCGCTTGAAAGATACTTGGGGTTTTTCCCAAGCTTTCAGAGTGTTTGGTTCCTGGCCCGTACACTCCTATCCCAGTTCCTTCTATTGCTTTTAAGCCGTCTGTGTACCATTGAATGGCATTATTTCCAAGTCTAGTATTTGGATCCCATTCCTTTTTGTTGCTTAGTTCCGTAACGAATTTCTTTGAATAATTATACTTCTTGTGGCATGTCCCAGGTTGTTCGATTTCTAAGAAGTGAAAAGGTGTTTTTTTTAATGATTCCCTTTCTACTTAGTCTGTATCTTGTTCTTTTTGCAACACTCTCCACCACCATATGGTATGAGGTTGAGAATCACTTCCATTGCTGCCGTTGGGCATGTACTAATTGCTCCTGTTACGCATATACAGGCTAGTCTTTGAATTTTGGAGAGGTTTTCTCTCGTCGTCAAGAGGCTAGTTCTACTACTCCACGCAATGGCTCCATAAGTGATGATTGGTCTCACTATGGCAGTGTACATCCAGCTCAGGATTTTTGGGTTACAACCCCAGTTTCTCCCTGCCAGATTCCTGCACACCATTAGAGCCATTTTTGCTTTGTATGTAATCTCCTTCTCGTGTTTGTTCCACAGGAGTTTGCTGTCTAGAGTCAAACCTAGATACTTGACTTCTTGTTTCCATTCAACGTCGTTCCAATCAAGTTTAATGGTTTCGAGGTTGAGTTTTCTTTTCTTAGTGAAGGCTATCAAGATGGTTTTGGTGGGGTTGATGCTGAGTCCCACTTGCCTACACCAGCTATTTGTATAGTTCAGACCCTTTTGTACGATGTCACAAAGGGTGTTTTCAAATTTTCCCCTGGCTGTTATAACAATATCATCGGCATATCCTTGGCAGGATATTCCGAGGTCTGTCAAACCACACAGGAGTTCGTCAACCGTCAGACTCCACATTATTGGGGATGCTACTCCTCCATGTGACATCCTTTGGTTGTGCAGATGGAGACAATGTCTTTGCTCGTTTTCGTCTCTGCTATTCTAGTGGTGAGCAGTTCCGACATCCATTTGGATGTTGTGCTGGCTACACCTCTTCTATTCAATGCTCTCTTGACAGCTTCATATGGAGTGTTTTCAAAAGCTCCTTCTATGCACAAAAATGCACATACTACAGTTTCTTGGTTGTCTAAGGCACCTCGGATATCCTCCGTCAGTTGTACCAGTGCAGTCTCCGTAGATCTGCCTGCCCGGTAAGCGTGCTGATACGGGTGGAGAGGTAATCTCTCTAGGATTTCCGTTCTAATATAGTTGTCCATGGCTTTTTCCATCGTTTTAAGCACAAACGATGTTAGGCTAATTAATCTGAAGGATTTGGGGTTTGTTGTGTCCCTTTTTCCAGCTTTTGGAATGAATGTTACTATTGCCCTTCTCCATGCTTCTGGTATATAACCCAGTTCCAAGCTACTTCGACTAATTCTTACCAAATGTGGTATAATTTCGTCTTGTGCTTGCTGGAGCAATGCTGGGAAAATCCCATCTGCTCCAGGTGTTTTGAAAGGTGAAAAGGTGTTCATAGCCCATTTCAACCTATCGTTACTACAAATGTGCTTGGCCATTGTAGTACTTTCTCTCGAAGGCCTGTTATGACCTTCGAGAGGATTATCTCCTCTGTTCGGGGTACTTCCAGGAAAATGAGTTTCTAGTAAGAGTCGCACTCTTTTCTCCTTATTTTCGGTATATTTACCGTCTGGCATCCTCAAAGCCATATCTGCGTTGACCCTACTTTCCGCCATGACTTTGTAAAGTCTTGCCGCAGCAGGTGTTGTGTTTATATCTTCACAGAATTTCCTGAAGCTATTTTTTTTAGCTTTTCTAATTTCTTTGTATTAGGTATTTCTCACCTAGGTGTATCTCTGCCAGTCTTCGGTGAATTTTGCTCCATCAAAAAGGTCCCGGGTTTGAGATCTTAATTCTGACAGATGTTTGTTCCACTAGGGTGCATCTTTGCTGCTTCGTTGTTCTTGAAGAGGGCAGCTCAATTCAAATGCATCGATTATTGCCCTGTTCAGATCCTCAAGCTCATTTTGCAGGTCGAGATGGTGCTTAGCCCTTCCTTTCCTCTGGATATGTGCTAGATTTCCTTTCAGACAGGTGTTATAGTTGTCCCAATCCCCTAACCTAACTCGTTTATCATAAATATTTCTATTTCTAATAATATTTCTCGTTATCCATAACGGATTGGTGTTATGTATTTTTTATTTCAATTCACTGTTCAGTAGGCTCAGATGTTTTCTCCGGCTTAGTATTCCCTTCATTTTTTTCTCCTTGATATTCACAATGTCGGTTACTATAGGGATAGCCTTGTTTCATTGCCCCGATCCTGTACCAGCCTCTAGAGCATTAAAAAAAGGTTTGTTCCACGTTATCTATCTCATCACCATATCTGCGCATGTGGTTGGATTGGATATTAAATTTATGGGAGTATACCCTAAAGTCACCGTATCCTACTAGAAGCTGCGTCAGGAGGTGGTTGCTGACATTATGTCTGCAGTTTACCCACTCCCTAATTTCGAGAATTAGCTTTCTCGTCCATGGGGCCTCTGGATAATTATCACTTCATCTCTCTTGACAAGTGGGAAGGGGAGTTTTTTTGCTTGTTGCTCTTCCTATTGTTATTCTTGTTGGTATTGGTGTGGTATATCCTAAATCTCTCCCCTACCAGGATATCCATTGGGATACATTCCGTCATTACTTGTATGGCTTCTGTGGATGCTGTTCTGTACCCCGACGCTATCCGCAGTATGTCGAGCCATATAGAGGCGACATACCAAGCCGCGGAATGTATTACACCTAGGAGAACTCTTTTTTTCCTGGCATCAATCTGGTTAGCGCTTTCGTTTGCGGTTCACAGCTAACCACAGTTTTTTATACAGATGCCAAAATGCATATTACTTGCAGACCAAACCCCAGCGTCATCTGGTCACAAAAAGTAATTGCCGTGTCTTTTATTCTGAAGAATATTCCTACCCAGACTATTTCACTCTATCATAATCGTTACCGTTTTATGGACTGTCAGTTCCAGTTTATGTGAAGTTATGCTATCTGAAAGAGCATCTGAAAGAGCACCAGAACAGTTCTTCCTTTGTTGTAGACTTTCCTAATAGCAAGAGATCGTCCGCATACGCTATGCACCAGAATCCAGTGGGTAAAATAAGTACCGATACATTAGGTAGTAACTGATTCCTAATTTATTCAATTCATCCACTACAAGCATTTTGAATATAAACCAAAAGGTGTACCAAAACGAGGTAGTTTGTTCACCACCAGCATGCGACCACGTCCTTGTATGTCACTTTTCACTTCCTCGCATAGCATTATTCTTTCTTGTATTGATTCATAAGCCTTCGTAGAAGCGTTCTAGCGCTTTCGTATCCAGCCTCTTGTATCAATCATTCGCTGCTTTTCAGTCTCAGCGTGGTAAAGGGTCTCCTACATTTATTGCACTTCTCTTGCTTCTGAGAAATTTGGTCATTCCATCAGTACTGTCTTTGCTTAGGGCCCGGAGTTGACACTGCTGGTTTTTTGTACACTAGTTATTCTAAAGAGCGTTTGCAGACTCTATCTCCATATCTTCGTCCAAATATCTTTTGCCCCGAGATTTCTCATCCTTTCTCACTGGTTTTGGTGATGAGAGACTGTAGTTGATGAACGTATCGATACTTTACCTTGACGTTATTGTATAGTCAACTCCAAAAGCCAATCCAGATTGTGACGTGTTTTTCACCTCCCTTTGGTTCCTACCAACTGGGCACGTCACTTTGGACACCCTCGATGCAAAATCTTTAAAATAATTGCTCGGGCGCCAGATTTTGTGACGTGGTTTACTCCACGGCCCCTTGACCCTAAGCGTCAAGAGTTCCAGATAGCCTCAGATGGAGGTTACGGAAAATTCCAGGGGTCTCGTTGAACTAAACACTCCTATAAAACTATAAACCCACAGACGGCTCTACTACGGGTTATTAAGAAAACACTAATTATGTCAGGTTGTATATTACCAGAGAAAAACAAATATACAAAATTAGCAATTCCTAATAATACTCAAAATTTCTATTTCGGCAGTTCCATGCAAAATGAATATATACAGGGCAAATGTAACAAAATAATATATATACAAAATTTGCCGGTAGTACGTGTAAAAAAAAGTGGTACGGTAAAACAAGATGTAAGCAGGTTATTTCTAGCTATTAATGACAGTGTAAAGCAGTGAAAGTAATTCGTAAAAAAAAACGGTAAGCCGTATTAAAGAAAGAATAGAAAAAAATTATAGCAGCAAACAAACAAAACCAAAAAAATAATGGAAGTATTTTAGCGGTAAGGATGATCAAGCGGGATATTGGGGAAGTTATAACCAAATTAATAGAAACAAAAAATACTAAAGAACTACCAATTAGATCGTCAATCAACCTATGGCATCAGCCTCAGACTTGTTTGAAGATCGTTAATTGGGGAAAATAATTATTAGAACAAAATGAAAATCAATTTAACGTTACCGGCTGAAAGTTGGACAACGCATGGCATCGGCCTCGCACTCGCCCCACAATCAGTTTTAATTTTTAAATAAAAATCGGAAAAAAAACTTTATAATTTAAGTTTGGTCGGAAGGTAGGACAACGGGTATAGGAACGGTCATCTGAAAATGAAAACTAAAATCCAATTTAAATCTGCCTTATATTAAGCATTCAACTAATCGTGAAAAAATTTTAGTCAAAAAAACACACTAATAATCAACAAAAAAAATTCTGGAAATAAATTTTTCTTTTCTGTTGAAGAGAAAACCCAGTAAATAAAATGCGGTAGCAATTTGTTATCGGAAATCAAAGTTTTAGTTTTAAACTGAAAAGAATATTCGGTGGCTTTATTATAATAAATTTACCTTACTTTTACTTCACACTGTACTTTAATATTCAAATTACTTACACTAGCAATCTAGAAGGTCGGGCACTTTTAACTTAAAACTCGGAAAATCAGCGGAAACAGAGACAGATTCGAAGACGAACGGTACTATAAGATTCAACTCAAAACTCGGAAAAATTCAGCGGAAGCAGAGACAAATTCGAAGACGAACGGTACTGTAAGTTTTTAATACGAACGGTAATAATCCCCAGCCAAAGCCGTTTTGCTTTCGAATTTATATCCTCATTCCTCCTACAATTTTTGTTCATTAGCGAAATATTATTTTACTTGTAACAAAAAGTTCCTAATATACTGGACGGTTTTCGATTTAATTAAAATAGTTTATATACCGTATGTCCTCTAGTCTTTGAATTTTTAAAATGGAAATTAATAAAAATTTTATATTTTAACTTGGAATTCACATCTTTTGAATTACTCATAAAATAAATAAATAAAGTAATGCTGATATACAAAACGGTAAAAGAAATTAAAGTCGGGAATTAAGTAACGAGTTATATAAAACTTGCTAATAAGCAATATACTAACGGCAAAAAAACTAAAAGAAGATCCAACATGATTTGAAAAAAAAATAACTCGTTACACACCCCCTTTACTTCGGTAATTAATGAACGAAAACGCAGATTTCGTTCATTACATTTTTTTTCAGACCCCAAGCTTACTATCAAATAAGAAAATTAAAACTAAATACTTAGCAATTTGGTATATAACAAAACAAAAATATCCAGTGGACGTTCTCAACATCTGGCAATGCGGCGTCGTATTGTTGAAGAGTGGGTCGCAGGTTGAGGTCCTCTTCCACGGGGTGACTGGCGGCGATATGACCGGAAGCGAATTCCAACGGGTCTGGGGTGTTCGGTGCCTAGGTCGCACTGAACTCCGGCATCTGTACAGGGTTGGCGGGTGTCCGCTGCGAAATGGGCTTGGGCAGCCATCTATCGAATACCAGGAATAGGTCCCTCACACGGACAATCACGGGACATCTGGCCAATCTGTCCACAACGGGAACAAAACAGGATGGAGGGTCCTTTGCATCCCTCTCGGCGATGACCTGAAGCGCCGCATCTCCAACACAGATCAGGCGTTATCGGGATAAAGGAACGGGTCTCTCCATGTGTTCGGTCACAATAGACTCTTGGGCGGAAATGGTCAACTGGTGATTCGCACGGGAGTCGGTCTCGGACTTCGGCTGCATACCGGATCATCTCAGGAATGCTCATCCTCATCAGCTCCTGGAATCTCGCATTCGGGTGGTTCTGCAGCTCCTCGGACAGCGCTGATGAATTCATTCTACGGAAACATAAATACATTATATATTTACAGCCTTCAAATCTTTTATGTGCACTCGGTTATATCGTTTACCATTTTGGTCTTGCAAATCGTACACTACCGGAGAGATAACTCGCACGACTTTATACGGACCGGAAAATTTCGGGGCTAGCTTAGCAGCTACGTGATCAACGGCAGATGACAAAGTATGTTCTTTCTTCATGACTTTGTCTCCTACGGTACATTTCCAGTCTCTACGGCGTAAATTATAATAGCGGCTCTGACTGGTAAATGCTTTAGACAAATTCAAACGGACAAGATCAAAACATTCTTGCAACTTTTCCATACGCAAGAGTTGCGGTTTGGAATCCTCTTCGGCAGGATCGTTCTCTCCAGTATCTTCTTTCGGATTTTCCTCAGAAGCATCTTCAACTTCTCTGCGGAAGGATTTCGGTATTTCGGGATCTCTTCCAAAATTCAAGAAGGCAGGTGAGAATCCAGTTGAGTCGTGTCTTGAATTATTCAACGCAAATTTCAAGTCCGGCAACCTTATATCCCAGTCTCGGTGATCTTCTTCGCAATATTGCGCAATCATTGTTTTTAAGGTGCGATTGGCTCGTTCCACTGGATTTGCCTGTGGTGTATACGGCGGAGTAAAACGGTGTCGTATTCCTAATCCTCTCAGCATTTCTTTGAAAAGCTTACTGTCATATTGAGTTCCATTGTCGGTCAGGACAGTACGGGGGCATCCAAATGTTGTCAATATCTCTTCATAAAAGGCGGTACTTATGCCACTGGCAGTAGCATTCCTCAACGGTTTACACTGTACCCACTTAGTGAAACGGTCTTGGAACATTATGATATAACAATTCCCTTTCTTACTTCTTGGTAACGGTCCAATAATGTCGGAGCTAACGGTTTCCCATGGTTTCCGATTCGAGAACGGTTGCATCTTCCCTGGGAGCTTTTGTTGCGACGGTTTGTACTTTTGACATTGCAGACATCTCCTTACATACTTGGTGATGTCCCTAAACATTCCTGGCCAATAGTACAATCTTGCAATACGGGTGATAGTTTTAGCAATTCCCAAATGACCAGCACTCGGATCATCATGATTTTCTTGCAACACTCGGGTTCGATCAGGTTTAGCTATACATAATTTCCAGGGATCACTCATCTCAGGTTCTCGGAAATCGTTTATGTCCCCGAAGTGGCGGTACAGACGGTCTTCTCGGATGTAATAGTCCGGAAATTTCCCCGGGTCCTTCAGAACTTCTTCTTTCTTGTTTCGGTACCATGAACATTCGGCGGTTACATCGGTCAGACAGAGTGCAGACGGTGGATCGGTTTCGGCAGTCATTGGTAGCGGATTTCTGGACAAAGCATCAGCCACACGGTTCAGAGCCCCTTTACGGTACTGTATCTCGAAATCATACTGTTGTAGAAAAATACTCCACCTCGCTAGACGTCCGGACGGACTAGATATGGAATGCAGCCATCTAAGGGATTGATGATCGGTAACAACCGTGAAATGGTAGCCCTCTAAATAAGGACGCATCTTTTCAATTCCCCAGACAATGGCAAGACACTCTTTCTCGGTGACGGAATAGTTTTTCTCGGTAGGACTCAGGGTGCGACTTGCATACGCTACCACGTGCTCGTGGCCATCTTTCTGTTGGGTAAGGGCTATTCCCAAACCATATTCGGAGGCATCGGTCTGCAGAGTGAACGGTACGGTAAAATCCGGACAGCTTAAAACAGGTGCTTCCGACAGACAGGTTTTGATTTTAGCGAAAGCGGCTTCTTGTTCTTCAGCCCACTTCCATCGCTGGGATTTGCGGAGTAATTTCGTTAGCGGAGCTACCTTTTCTGAAAAGGAAGGCACAAATCTCCTACACCAGGAGGCAACTCCCAAGAATCTTCTCAGTTCTCGGATATTTCTTGGTGCTGTAAGTTTTATTATACTCTCGACCTTTTCTGGATCGGTACGGATTCCATCTCCAGTAATTACATGGCCTAAGTATTTCATGGACGGTAGACAGAAATGACACTTCTCCGGATTGAGTTTTAGCTGTGCCCCTCGTAGTCGGCGGAACACTTCGGACAGATTTCCCAGGTGTTGATCAAATGTTTCTCCCAGAACGATGATGTCATCCAGATACGCAAAAGCGTAAGGATCTAGATCTGGACCTATTAATCTATCAACCAGTCTCTGGAAGGTAGCAGGTGCGGAATGTAAACCAAACGGAAGAACCGTGAATTGAAACAATCCACGTCCCGGTGCGGTGAATGCGGTAATGGGTTTACTTTCGGGCGTCAACGGAACCTGCCAATATCCACTCTTCAAATCCAAACTGGAAATATACTTGGCTTTCCGCAGTTTATCCAGTATAGCGTTAATAAACGGGAGAGGGTAAGCATCCTTCATTGTTACCTCGTTAACTTTTCGGAAATCTATACAAAAACGGTTTTTCCCATCTTTCTTCTTTACAATTACTATTGGAGAACTCCACGGACTTGTAGAAGGTTCGATCACTCCCTCTGCCAACATGGCGTCTATTTCAGTATTGCAGATTTCCTGCATTTTCGGATTCTGGGGTCGGTATCTTTGTTTAATCGGACGGGGTTGCAGCAATCGGATTTCATGCTCAACTAGTGTCGTCGGACCTCGTAAGGATTCAAATTTCGGTAACTCTTGGTCTAGGAAGGTGTTTAATCTGTCTGTCTGTTCTTTTGATAAATTACTTTCGGTAAGCGGAACTATGGTTTCCAACGGACAGCCTATACAAACATACTTTTCGTCATCCCCTAAATCTTCCAGGGAGAACGCAGATGTTACAAAAACGGTTTGCTCCTGGTCAACCCCTAACCCCAGGGAAGACGCAGAGACTTCGGAAACAGGTTGCTCCTTGTCGACCCCTAACTCCAGGGAAGACGCAGAGACTTCAAGAACGGCTTGCTCTTTGTCAACCCCTAACACCAGGGAAGACTCAGAGACCTCAACACAAGATTTTTCTTCATAAACCCCTAACAACACCGGGGAAAATTCAGAAATTTTAACAACGGATTGCTCCTTGTCGACCCCTAACTCCAGGGAGGACGCAGAGACTTCGGAAACAGGTTGCTCCTTGTCGACCCCTAACTCCAGGGAAGACGCAGAGACTTCAGCAACGGACTGCTCCTTGTCAACCCCTAATACCAGGGAAGACGCAGAGACTTCAAAAACAGGTTGTTCCATGGTAACCCCTAACAACACCGGGGAAAACTCATGAACTTCATAAACGGATTGCTCCTTGTCGACCCCTTACTCCAGGGAAGACGCAGAGACTTCAAGAACGGCTTGCTCTTTGTCAACCCCTAACACCAGGGAAGACTCAGAGACTTCGGGAATAGACAGATTACCAGAACGGCGGTCTTCAGTAACAAGATGATGAATACCTTCACTACATATTATAGGTACAGCATCCTCGACTTTCTCCATAGGCGGGCTCACTACCTCCAATACTCCCATAGGGCGGGATAATTGTGAACGCCTTACTATTTCATTATTGATATATATTTTTCCGGTTCCTAAATCCAAACGGAAATTATACTTTTGTAGGACATCATGTCCTAACAGCATGTCGGTTATCAGTCCAGGGAAATGCTCTAACGAACCCTCCATAGTGACGTCATTGATCTTCCATGTCAGCTCATAAATATCGGTGATTGAGACCAAATTTCCATTAGCTAAACGGGCGTTCGTTGCTTGACGGCCAGTAGTTTGCTTTCTTTGGGAAAATGTCTTAGCTACGTGATCACCAATATATGATTTGGCTGCCCCGGTATCTAACAAAGCTTGGAATTTCTCATTTCCAATTTCGACATCTAAGTGCGGTCTGGGATCGTTCATTTCTGCTGGCGGTTCGGTATGAGAGGCAAAGATTTGCAGAAGCTGTATCGGCCTCTCCTCGGGACAGCTTCGGTTTAGCCTCCTGCAGGAACAGTCTCTGGAAAAGACTCCTTCCTTTTGACAGCGGGTGCAGAAGATCTTACGGGAATTTTGACAGTTGTTTCGGTAATGTCCAGTCTCACCACAGCGGAAACAGGTGGGTGGACAGGAAGATGATCCAGACGGATGATGAGTAGTATCTGGCGGGGAACGGCGAGGAGTATCGGATGACGGTGGCGGAGTATCGGTAGGTGACGGTTGGCTGGGACAGGCGGAGGGCTCTCTGGATGGACCAAGTGTCGAGTGGTGGGATCGTCTAGATCTTTGTGTATCTATCGGCTGCGGACGGGTTGGTCCACTGTGGTGGGGTACATTCTGGAGTTCCTTCCTGAGGAGCTCATATTCTCTCACCACTTGACAAAATGTGGAGAAATTCTCAAAGTCCTTTTTTCGGATTTGCAAACGGTATTCGGGCAACAGGTTACGGTACAGTCTGGCTAACTGTTGTTCGGGAGTTAGCCTTCCATGTCGTCGCATCAGGGTAAGGAGTTCGGTAATGTAAGTTGCGGCGGACTCATTTCTCCTTTGTAGACGACGGCCTATCTCGGCTTCTAAGTTGTCTTCGTAATTTACGGGATAAAAGAAAATTCGGAAATCGGTTTTAAAATCGGTCCAGCTGGTAAATCTGCCTCGATTATTGCGATACCATAGTGCGGGTTCACCTGATAATAATTCTGGTAGCACCGGAAGCAAATTATCTTTCGGAACATTCTTTGCGGTACATATTTCTTCAATTCTTTCTATGAATGCGGCCGGGTCTCCCCGGTTTCCAAAAGATACCTTCCAATCATTTACATTTATCGGTGGGATGGCCATGACGGTCAGAACGGTTACGGTATCGGATCGGTCAGAAACGGGTTGCGGAGAAATATTTTCTCGCCTTAAAAATCGTACCAGTCTCCTTCGTTTCTCCGGAACGGTTCCAGCAACTGATAAATTTCGCTTTGCTAGCTCGGTATTCAATCCCTCGATGGTCGGAGCCTTCCTACACGGAAGGGACGATCGGTAGCTGGGCCGGTTCTGTAGGAACGGATTCGGATTTTTCAATTTCGTCCGGATCGAACAAATCGGGCAAGCCAATATCGTCGGAGTTCCTTCTTGACATTAGTCTTTTACTCTCCTCAAGCTCCTCCTGCTTCCTTCTTTTCAAATAAAAATCAACAATGGAGGGAAGAAAGAGAAAAAAATCTAGCACCGGTAAAACGGTCACTTTTCAAATAAACAATACGAAAAAATATAAATCAAAATGGAATAAACGGTCCCTGTTCAAATCAACAATTCGACAGAAAACCAACCAGTACAAAAGAAACAGTAAAAACGGTCCAGCAGCGATATACTAAAAAAAAAAAATATCAACAGCGGTATAAAACAGTTCCTGCTATTATCAACAACCAGGTCCTGCAATAATATGGTAGAAACAAAACGGAATCAAACGGTTTCTTCGGTAATCAACAATTAAGTCCCTGCTGACATAAACAATCAAAAAAAAATCAAAATGGTCTCTGTTCAATCAACAAACGGGTCCCTGCTCGGGCGCCAAATTTGTGACGTGTTTTTCACCTCCCTTTGGTTCCTAACAACTGGGCACGTCACTTTGGACACCCTCGATGCAAAATCTTTAAAATAATTGCTCGGGCGCCAGATTTTGTGACGTGGTTTACTCCACGGCCCCTTGACCCTAAGCGTCAAGAGTTCCAGATAGCCTCAGATGGAGGTTACGGAAAATTCCAGGGGTCTCGTTGAACTAAACACTCCTATAAAACTATAAACCCACAGACGGCTCTACTACGGGTTATTAAGAAAACACTAATTATGTCAGGTTGTATATTACCAGAGAAAAACAAATATACAAAATTAGCAATTCCTAATAATACTCAAAATTTCTATTTCGGCAGTTCCATGCAAAATGAATATATACAGGGCAAATGTAACAAAATAATATATATACAAAATTTGCCGGTAGTACGTGTAAAAAAAAGTGGTACGGTAAAACAAGATGTAAGCAGGTTATTTCTAGCTATTAATGACAGTGTAAAGCAGTGAAAGTAATTCGTAAAAAAAAACGGTAAGCCGTATTAAAGAAAGAATAGAAAAAAATTATAGCAGCAAACAAACAAAACCAAAAAAATAATGGAAGTATTTTAGCGGTAAGGATGATCAAGCGGGATATTGGGGAAGTTATAACCAAATTAATAGAAACAAAAAATACTAAAGAACTACCAATTAGATCGTCAATCAACCTATGGCATCAGCCTCAGACTTGTTTGAAGATCGTTAATTGGGGAAAATAATTATTAGAACAAAATGAAAATCAATTTAACGTTACCGGCTGAAAGTTGGACAACGCATGGCATCGGCCTCGCACTTGCCCCACAATCAGTTCTAATTTCGAGCTATCTTACAAAATGAACAATTAAAATAAACTAAAATGAAAGGTTCCAGTTAGGGTGGTTAGGGAAAATGGGACGACCAGTGGCAAGGGATACTCTGAGTCAATTTAAAATATCTATTGCAGATTTAATATTAGAGAATTAGTCTTGTGTGTACATTCAGTCGTTTTTGTCTCATAAGCAATATGCATGCGTTGTATTAAGTTATAATTTGTAACCACAGTTGCATAGAATAAGGGAAACCTGTTTGCTTCTGTAATAAAATAAATAAATAAATACAATGAATTCAACTAGATATTCAATCAACCTATGGCATCGGCCTCAGACAAGTTTGAATATCGTATATTTATAAAAGAAAAGAATGATTTGGAAATAAATTAAACACCATGAAACTTTACCGGCTGAAAGTTGGACAACGCATGGCATCGGCCTCGCACTCGCCCCACAATCAGTTTCAATTTTAAATAAAAATCGTAACAAAATGAACCATTAATAAAAAACTATAGCAAAAAGGTCGCCGTTTGGGTAATTAGGGAAAATGGGACGACCAATGTCAAGGGATACAATGAATTCAACTAGATATTCAAACAACCTATGGCATCGGCCTCAGACAAGTTTGAATATCGTATATTTATAAAAAAAAAGTTCTTTGAAAAAAATTAAACACAATAAAACTTTACCGGCTGAAAGTTGGACAACGCATGGCATCGGCCTCGCACTCGCCCCACAATCAGTTTTAATTTTTAAATAAAAATCGGAAAAAAAAACTTTATAATTTAAGTTTGGTCGGAAGGTAGGACAACGGGTATAGGAACGGTAATCTGAAAATGAAAACTAAAATCCAATTTAAATCTGCCTTATATTAAGCATTCAACTAATCGTGAAAAAATTTTAGTCAAAAAAACACACTAATAATCAACAAAAAAAATTCTGGAAATAAATTTTTCTTTTCTGTTGAAGAGAAAACCCAGTAAATAAAATGCGGTAGCAATTTGTTATCGGAAATCAAAGTTTTAGTTTTAAACTGAAAAGAATATTCGGTGGCTTTATTATAATAAATTTACCTTACTTTTACTTCACACTGTACTTTAATATTCAAATTACTTACACTAGCAATCTAGAAGGTCGGGCACTTTTAACTTAAAACTCGGAAAATCAGCGGAAACAGAGACAGATTCGAAGACGAACGGTACTATAAGATTCAACTCAAAACTCGGAAAAATTCAGCGGAAGCAGAGACAAATTCGAAGACGAACGGTACTGTAAGTTTTTAATACGAACGGTAATAATCCCCAGCCAAAGCCGTTTTGCTTTCGAATTTATATCCTCATTCCTCCTACAATTTTTGGTCATTAGCGAAATATTATTTTACTTGTAACAAAAAGTTCCTAATATACTGGACGGTTTTCGATTTAATTAAAATAGTTTATATACCGTATGTCCTCTAGTCTTTGAATTTTTAAAATGGAAATTAATAAAAATTTTATATTTTAACTTGGAATTCACATCTTTTGAATTACTCATAAAATAAATAAATAAAGTAATGCTGATATACAAAACGGTAAAAGAAATTAAAGTCGGGAATTAAGTAAAGAGTTATATAAAACTTGCTAATAAGCAATATACTAACGGCAAAAAAACTAAAAGAAGATCCAACATGATTTGAAAAAAAAATAACTCGTTACAAGATGTGGAAAATTCACTGGATGTGGTTTTCTTCGCATTGGAGTCAATTCCCGAATCAATATCTCACAACCACGCGAAAAGTAATAAGCTCTCAAAACTTATCCCGCTATCTCATCACCTGTTAGTATCACAATCAAATTTGCGATATATTATTTCATATCACCTGCATTGAAAATGCAAGTTTCAACGCCTGGTGAGCCAAACGAAACTGGTCAATTTCAGACCAATGCGACTGTTGCCGGGCAGAAATGGATTATATATTTCACCAGGGCAGGAGTAAAATAAATAAGAAAACAATAAATAAGCATACAATCAATATGGATACAGAAATTGAAAGTAAAGAACATCATATCACCAAGCAAACGCTGCAACTTTGGATTTTAATACCTAAACACTCCAAAGGAAAATATCTAAGTAGTTACGACAAATTTGTTGATTGGAAAGAATCCAAAGCAGCTATATCATGGTCGGAAGAAGTGCAGATTAATATGAAAAATATAGATGGTGATTTGCGGGATAAGAAACGATTTCAGACTTTGAAATCACTCTAGTCATTAGTGCCCATAAAAATGTGATGTAGAGCCTAGGATCATATCAGCTTTTATCGGGAAGGACAGAACTCTCGACATTGAAAAAGATGGGGAGAAAGGAAGGCAATAAATTCTCAATTTCATTTGAAAGTATATTTTTGATGCACGTCATACCTGACGTACCATACAAATATAATTCTTACAGCTAAATACATCAAGCAGTACTACTTTCACAATCTTTTTTTATGCACTTGTTAGCGCACTTTCCCAATTACACATTACTCAAGGGACAATGCCAACGACTAGGGTAGATACGTATGTATGTATATTAAAGTGACACTCACAGTGACAAATTATACAAATACATGCAATGAGAAACGGAACATAGGGATTTAATGTATTCTCCGATCTATTTTCACCAACAAAAAATGTCTCTAAATTTACTTCAATAAATATCAAGTATTTAGCTGGACAGCTGGATTCAGAACTACTGTAAGAAACCCCGCCTCTTCTCCTTCCAATATTTGTTAGTTATGTGGTTATGTGCGTATTTGCGATTTAGTATTCAAGTGTCTTTTAATTTCTTTTGGCCATAACGGCTCCCAGAATAAAATTAAATTCGTAAATAAAACAAAATAAGATCCTTTAAATTGAAACAAATTGAAAATGAATTCCGAAAAACAATTTAAAATGCTAAAAGTAAAAAATTAATGAATTAAAGGTTCAAATAGTCCTCCTTGTTGAGCCAAACAACATCTGAATCTATTGAACAAAGATAATTTTGTACCTTTGAGTTGATTCAATGTAATGTTTGCACAATGTTGGACAATTTCCGCCCTTAAATCTATCAAATTTTGAGCCCGTTCAAAATCGTGCCGATAAATTTATTTTTTAAAAAACATCATAAAAAGAAATCAATTTTCTCCTGAAGGGTCTACATTCTGATTTCTCTACGAATTTAAGTTTTGAATTTTTGTCCATTTAGGCAAACCGTAGCCTGATACTCTGCATCTCCTCTCAATGTTGTGCTATTATTCCATCGCACCTATCAATGATCTGGACAAAACATGGGAACTCATACATTTCCACATCTGGTATAGCCTTTGATGTATTTGGCAGAATAAAAAATATTTGGGCCAATATCTGCTATTGTCCATCAACCTGTTTGTGGAAATGGTTAATCGTGCTGTTCACATTTCAATGGTGACATGCGTTTTATGTAAAATGATAACATTTTCTTATTCCGCACTCTCCTCCCATACCATATTAATTATAACTTAGCTCAGATATTTTTCGCATCTACGATTGGGTAATTGAATATTGAAAAATACCATTAAAACATGCATATTTAATTTATTCTAGTTGCTGTTTATTACCATATAATTTTTTTAATGATTAAAAAGCTTGTACATGAGAAAAATCAGTTGTGTATAAGTACCTTAATAATATAGTTGTTATCACGTCTACCTTCCAAGTAATTTATTATTGCATAATTTAATTGAGACATAAATATCTCATTCATTCCAGTTATTTTCTGTCACCGTATGAAATTTCATAATTTTTTGCAATTATTGTATAGCTTATAAATAAGAAGAGCTGTTTTGGATGAGTGAATCTGTTAATTCTATTGCATATCAGTCGTACTAAACTTTTCTGTTCTTATTTGCACTGCTGGTGTCTTATATAAACAGTGAATCTACCAACATATTATTTTCATTTGATAAAAGTAATTATCTACTGTGATTAGTAATTTATTCACGAATCTACTGTTGTACACCATGCTCTACTTTTCACGAGTCGTGCAAAATATCAGTTTATATTTTTTTTTGTTATTGGGAATAATTTAGTTCATTCCACTACTGCCCATAAGTGCATAAACGGTTTCCCAATAATAGTATGCCTTATTTTATTAATATTCCAAATCGTATAATTATACTGGGCGGTAAATTTCTGAAATCTTCCAATATTAAACCTGAATATTTTCATTTTTGCGTTTATTTATCACACTTTCAAATTTTGTTTTGCTTAGATCTGGGATCGTATTTAATGATACTAAGAAGGAAAAGCAACTGAGGTTGATTTTCGATGGAAATTTCATCAATATATTCAATTCTTCTGTGAAACCGCTAGAGATGCATCAACAAAGCTATGATGTCCATCTGTATTCACGATAATATATCGGTATGTTTTATGGATTTCATATTTATGTATGTATGATGGGGTGACACTCACTGATTCCAAAAGATCTATTGTGTCCCCTCAATTCTACTCAGTTCCTGAGGAAATTCTCAGACTAGTAGCTCCTTTAGTCCTTTTTCCATAAGGAAATTTGAGATATCTGCAGGCTTCAGCTTAGGTAAATGTCCCTATTCTATCCAATAATCTCCTAGGTGCTGTGCCCTAGGATTCTGAATTGCTGAGCAATTCGCAAGTATGTGGATGGAGGTTTCTACTTTCATTCCACAGAATCTACATTCTTCTTCTTCCACCATTTTGAGCTTCTTCAGGTACCCGTTCAGGCGGCAGTGCGCAATGTCCCGTTAGGATCCCTGTTAAAACTGTTAGTGCAGTTTCACTTTTACTAACCAACTACAACTCTTTTGTAACGTCTGTCATGTCACATGACAGTTAATAGTATTGACTATGGTCGCGTCCATCCCAACGTAGCGCTACCGGAGCAATCATCAATTTCCTGTCGAACATGTGTTTTGTCTACGATAAGAAAAGAGCGCTGTGGTAGCAATTACCATTTTTCCATCAGAATTTAAATACGCTACGCTTTCGATTAATGATGCATTAACTGTGATTAATGCCAAATATCATGTTAATAAATACATACTATAATGTGACATAACATATTTTTGTTTGGAGATATTTTGGACATTTGTATCCTGAAATTGAATGGAAACCGGTAGGAACTATTTAACTACTGTTGTTGTGTTTTTTTTACATAATTCTGTTCAGCTCTGATGAGATAATATTCAACCTGAGCGGGTGACCAAAGTAAGCAGAACATCCTAAAAAGAATGCTCAAAAATAATAACTGGAGGAAAGAGGAAAGTACATCATAAAATCATAGGTTAGTGTATTGTTTATTATTCAGTTTATTATAGAAATATTAAAAAAATACCTCACTCTTTTCTGCTCTTTTTTGTCTTCTAAACCAAGTCTAATAACCTGGGATAAGTTTGTTTCATTAAAATTATTAGTATTGGCATAAGTCATCACACATTTCATGGGCACTTCAAAATAAATTCAAATTTTGTTCGTTTCCGTTATGGTTAGAGGTTATGATCCACTGAAAGGAGCAAGTAATCGGAGCCGAGCCCCCTCTAGAGGTAGTGCAGTTAGGGGCAAGGTGTGACCAAACATAATTCAATCAATGTTCTTGCTTTAATTCAAAAGAATCCACAAATAAGTAGTCGTAAAGTCTCTATAGAATTAAACATACCCAAATCTACTGTTCTGATTTTGAAACATCACAGGTTGGATTTTCATATTATAAAGTAAACGTTTAGGTCAGAAACTTGTAACTCAATTTAAACTTTAGATTCAACTGTTACTTTAATATTTCGATAAAAACGGCAACACGGCGCTTCTATCATTTCATCTGTTTCTTAAAAATACCCATGCAATATTTATCTTCTGAAATAATTGTAGATTTTCCAAGATTTATAAATTTTAATAAATTCACCAATACTTATTGTTCTGTTTCTTAGACAGCATCCTTATCATATAGTTCCCCACCAAGCTTTACATGAGAGATATTTTGATGCAAGGCTGGATTACTGCAATTGGATGTTAGCTCTGCTAGAAGAACAACCGAATATTATGTCAAAAATTTTGTGGACAGGCGAGGCTACGTTTAATAGTGCGGGTGGTGTTAATCTTCATAATATGCATTATTGGGCTGAAGAAAATCCGCACTGGATAGAGGAAGTGCAGCTGCACTGGATAGAGGAAGTGCAGCTTGAAGGTAGATGAAGTCTTAATGTTTGGTGTGGTATAGTTGATGGAAAGATCGCAGGTCCATATTTCTTTGATAGAACTTTAAATGGCGATAAATATTTGGATTTTCTGGAAAATCAGTTGTCTGTTTTATTGGAAGATATTTCCTTACACACAAGAAGAGATATGATGTTACAACATGACGAGTGTCCAGCACACTTTTCCATATAAGCTAGAGATTATTGGAATTTATAATTTATCCATTTAATTGTACATTAAGTTTTAATGATCGAGATATCTGTATGATCTTTCTTTCACATATTCAAGTATAAGTTATAGTACATACTATACTTACTTATTTTTATGCGTTTTTATTTATATCTCGATTTCGACAAAAACTATCAACATGCGGTTTGCGCAATTTTGTTACGAATTTAATCCAGTTCCATTATTATTTTAATAATTAGGTGTTTCCATTAAAATTTTTTAAGAAAAACAAGTTTTAATTTTTTTCTTTCAAAAGTACCCTCTATCTATGACAATTAAAACTGAATGCAATTGTTTTATAGTAGATGTAATTAATTAATCTACACCATTTCTAATGACACTAATTTCGTTAAAATCGGTAGATCCAAATCAAAGTTTTAGGTATTTATCCACAAACACTTTCCAATCTCCCCCAACCTTTTTAGAAAAAATTAAATAAAAAGCAGTTAAACAAATTTGTGCGGAATTTAGGCCTCTTCCTAGTTTACTTATTTAACACTTGGTATAAGTTGGCATATTTCACAAAAAACTGGTTTTTAAATTTTTCTTCACAGGTTAAGCGCTCCCTAGTGGTTAACCTAGAAATTTGAAAGTTATTCCCAGCGATTTTTATTGGCCACTTTTACAAAGGAATTTTTTCTCCTAAGGTTATAACATAAATAGTTTCTTATATATAACCGAGAGATCGGCTTATTGGACCACCCGGTACATGATTTGTTTCCACGTGTACGGTGAAATTATTTTTTCTCGACAGATAATAAATAATTTAAATTTTATTCAAAATGGCTTTCTTCAGATAACTATCGAAATAATGTATGATTCAAGCATATTGTATCTTTTTATTCACCCAATAAAGTTAATATTTCAGTGATTAATAGTAAATGTTGTAATTACAACATTAATAATAATTTGCAATGGTTGTTATTTTATTTTCTGAATAATACAAAAACGACCACTTGATATTACAGCAGCAGAAGTCTCCAGATCCATCAATTTGTATGAGATTTGAATAAGAGTAATTTTTAACTTCATATAATCAAAGTATGTTCATGTTATGATATATATTTTTTGACTGTTAAGAGTTGTCAATAAAGTTTATAGTGGGAATTTGAATCTGGCTAGTGTTAATAGTTATTTATGTATCAAGTGCCTTAATTACCGATGGCATAGTTTGCGTCCCGAGGAACAGCAATTGCAAATATGGTATAAAAAAGTTCCGAATTTTTCGAATTCGCATATTTTTGGTTCTAACGTTTATGGACATATTCCAAAGGAACAGCGTGGTCATAAATTTGCTGAAAAAGCTGAACAATTAATATTTATGAGGAATTTAGAGGAATCGAAAGCTTATCGACTGTAAGATACGAGGATATATTGAAAAATTCTTAGCCTACCATGGAACCAAACAAAATTTCAATGTCAAAATATTTTATTACCCAACACATTCTCCTCTTAATTGGTTACACTTATTACAGCAAACCTGCTCTAGACCTTTCAAAAAAATGTTTCTTCTTGCTCTGCAAACCAGACCTCCACAGCTTTTCTTACCTCTTCGTTGGAAGAAAATTTACGACCTTTTAAATGTTTTTCAATCGAGGAAAGAGATGATAGTCGAACGGAGCCAAATCTGGTGAATAATGGGGGTGTTCTAGTAATTAAAACCCTGAATCACGAATTTTTTGCATGGCAACATGAGATTTGTGTGCAGGGGCGTTGTCCTGCAAAAACAAAACACCTTTAGATAGTTTTCCTCGTCTTTTTTTAAATTTTTTCCCATAGAGTGGTCAGTAATGTGTAATAGTAATCTCCAGTTATTGTTCTACCCTTATCCAAAAAATCAATCATGATTACTCCATGGCAATCCCAAAAAACTGAAGCAAGAACTTTTCAAGCAAATTTTTGGACGAGAAACTTCTTAGGTCTTGGAGAACCAGAGCGTCGCCATTCCATCGATTGTTGCTTTGTTTCTGGATCGTAGAAATGTACCCAAGACTTATCCATAGTAACAATTCCGTTTAAGAAGTCTTCATCGTTTTCAAATCGAGCACAGATCGAACGCAATGCTTCTTCCCTTGCACGCTTTTGTTCAACATTCAAACATTTGGGGATCCATTTTGCAACAATTTTTCTCATGTTCAAATTGACGTGAACTATATGATGAACGCGTTCGTATGAAATTTTCACTTCAGATATCCGTTTTAGCCCAATTCGACGTTCTGATAAAATTATGTCATGAACTGCATCGATATTTTCGGGGACTAACACAGAAACTGGCCTTCCCGATCGGTCATCATCTTCAATGGAAAATTTACCTTTTTTGAAGCTTGCAGTCCAATTTCTCACGGTCGCATACGAATGACATTGATCAACAAGGGTATTAGGTATATCTTCGTAAATCTGCTTACCTCTTAACCCTTTTAAATACAGGTACTTGATGATGGCTCAATTCTCACAATTTTTCGATTCTCACAATTTCGGTAGACATCTTTTTTCTTCTAATTTATTGCGTAACTCTGGTTCATTTTTTTGACGTCAAACTTCACACTGATTCTTCTAATAAGTTCTTGTTCGTTGCTATGGTAACGCAATATTTTGTTTATGCATGGAACTGGTCTAGGCTAACTAGATATCAATACATCCTCGTTTAAGCACTGATCGGGGAAAAATTAGTGGAGATGTAGTTTTTCTAAAGGAGGCAATATTCACAAAAAAAATACAAGCGTCAAATAAGGAAACACGAATTTTACTTGAAAAATATCAGGATAGTATAGATAATAGAAAACGAGAAAGTATTTTGGTTGAATCAAGTAGAGATGAACAAACGAAAAGTGACTCTAGCTCTGAACTTAGTCCAAGTTACAATGCAACTGATAATGGAATTCAACCAGAACATAAGTGTTCAGGAAGGAGAAATAAAGAAGTACCACCAGATCGTTACATTGCAACAGCAAAATTAACAGAATTATAGGACATGGAACCAAAAAATATTAAGGACACTCTTACTAGAACTAACAGTAGTTTGTGGCAATGGAAGAAGAAATTGAATCAATGAAGGAAAATAACACCTGGAATTTGGTTACTATGCCCAAAGACAGAAGAATCGTCCCATGTAACTGGGTGTTCAAATTAAAAAGAAGTGGTGACAATATTTACATAATAAATATAAAGCACGGCTTGTTGCAAGAGGATTTGTATAAAAATATGGAATTGATTTTAATGGAGTTTTCGCAACTGTAGTATCTACAATAGACTACACTAAGGGAATTATTATCAACCATAGCAAGAAAAAAAATGATTGTGAAACATTTTGATGAAAAGACGGCGCATCTTAACGCAGAACTTGAGGAAAAAATTTAAATGGAACAATCGGAAGATTTAATAATTCAAGGCGAAGAAAATTTTGTTTGTGAACTGAGCAAAAGTATTATTTATGGACTAAAACAATCAGCAAAAGCTTAGAATGAAAAAGTTAACGAAATTCCACAAAATTACGATTTTCATAAAAGCAGATAATGACAAAGTTTATCTTGTAAACAGATGTCGAAGAATAATTATTTATATTCACACTTTATGAATTTTTGAAAAATAATATTCTTCAAAAACAGTGACCGTTTAACTAAGGAGCAACAACTACTTCCCATGCAATATGCACAGCCGGATATTGAATTACACTCCAAAGTCAAGCGGGGTTGGTATATCTACAAGATATTTTAAAACCAACCATTCTGGTTTGCGATTAGAAGGGACAACACAACTTGTAGACCGTTTTCGGCGTATTTGCGCCTCATCAGCACAAGGTATGTGCTGTCCGTCCGAGAATCTCTAATCCCGGACTAAAGAGTACACTGTACACATCAATCACAATCAATCCATGTCTTCCAGTAACGGAAATGTAAGTATTGTGACAGTAGCGACATCTTCACTTCCAATCGCAAACCAAAATCCGAGAAATTTTTGACAAGTCACGTGGGTCTGGAACAATAAAGCTTATTACAGTTTCCTGTAATATTTCGTATTTAATAAAGTTATTTATCAACAGATGTCGAAGAATAATTATTTATATTCACACTTTATGAATTTTTGAAAACAGTGACCGTTCAACTAAGGAGCAACAACTACTTCCCGTGCAATATGCACCGCCAGATATTGAATTACACCGCAAAGTCAAACGGGGTTGGTATATATATCTTGTTGGTGTATATTATTGTTTCAGGCCCACGTGACTTGTCAAAAATTTCTCGGATTTTGGTTTGCGTTTGGAAGTCACAATCTTTACATTTCTGTTACTGGAAGACATGTATTGATTGTGATTGAAGTGTATTCTTAAGTCCGGGACTAGAGATTCTCGGAGAGACAGCACTAACCTTGTACTGATGAGGCGCAAATACGCCGAAACCGGTCTACAAGTTGTGTTGTCCCTCCTAAGCGCAAACCAGAATGGTTGGTTTTGAAATATCTTGTAGATATACCAACCCCGTTTGACTTTGGGGTGTAATTCAATATCCGGCGGTGCATATTGCACGGGAACTAGTTGTTGCTCCTTAGTTGAACGGTCACTGTTTTTGAAAAATATTATTTTTCAAAAAGTCATAGTGTGAATATAAATAATTGTTCTTAGACATCTGTCGATAAATCACTTTATTAAATACGACAACATTACAGGAAACTGTAATAAGCTTTATTTTTTATCTTGTAGTTTACGTCAATGATTTGTTAATCACAGCCAAGAACATAAATGCAGTAAATGTTGTCAAACGGTTGTTGAAAACATTTTTTGAGATATAAGACTTGGGGTTATTACAAAATTATTTGAGCATTAATTTTGAAAGCGATAGTAATGGAAAACATAGCCTTCATCAAGCAAAATATATTGATAAGTTATTATACAGGTTCGGAATTCAAGATGCCAAAAACTCAATGGTACCACTTGATCCTGGGCAGGAAATAAACGAGACAAAAAGTCGAACAGTGGTTATTTATTTAAGCCAATTAATTGGGTATGCTGAAAGCAAACATGTGCTTCGCTATCGTCAACAGAAGCGGATTATATTGCATTAGCAGCGGCATGTGCGATTTGGCTTAGACGATTAATGAAATAATTTCTAGGAAAAGAACCAGATACGGTCATTTTTCAAAATAATCAGAGCTGCTTAAAACAGGTATCAAATCGCAGACTCAATAACCGTACAAAACAAATTAATAAAAAATATCATTTTGTCAAAGATCTTGGTAAAAATAAAGTTATAGACTTCAGGTACTGTCCAACAGAAGATATGATTGCAGATATGCTGACCAAACCATCAAATTAGGTCAAATTAAATTACTTGATGGAAAAAAAAGAAACAAGTTAATTGATAGATACAAATTTAATTATCATTATAGTTGAGGAGTGGTGTTGTGATAATAATAACAATAATAATAATTTAGAATGGTTATTTGATTTTCTAAATAATATGAGAACGACTACTTCTTGATATTACCTACAGCAGCACAAGTCTCCAGCTCCAACAATCAGCAAGTATGTGTACGAGATTTGAATAAGCTCAACTTTTAATTTTATATAATCAAAGTTTGTTCATGTAATGATATTTATTTTTTGACTGTCAGAAATGTCAATAAACTTTATAGTGAAAATTTGAATCTGGCTAATTTAATAGTATATTATTAAACGAGCAATTTATGATAGCCATTATTCACGCAGGGTGACGTTTGCGTCCCGAGCCGTGGTGAATAATTGCCATAAATTGCGAGTAGAATAGTATACTTTGTCCACGACCCTTGATAAAAAATATTAAATAAGGTGAGTGTAGAACGGAAAGTTATAATTTGTTATTATAGACAATTCTAACGTCAAAATTAATAAACTTCAGGAGTACGTTAAATGTGACATATAGAGATGGGCGATACTGTGTAAAGTATCGATACACCGTACATATACCGTACCGTACATTGTTTGAAAAATATCAATATAAAAAAATACCGTTATGAAAAGTATCAATACTAAAAATTTCGATATTTTATCGATACGATATATTTCAGAAACAAATTTCCTAAACAAAATACGCAGATTTAATAGTTTACTTCACCTATGTACCGAAATTTTGTGAGAGTTGAGTTGTCATGGCATGTTATTTAAATGCAGAAGCGTCAATTATGAGTTCATAATTCACTCTAGTAAATATATGGGTACCATATACCTTTTGTTAGGAGGTAAAATATTGACTTATTATTAAGTGGTCGTGGACAAATATTATTAAACAATAGTAAACATGAACGATTCCAAAATCCTATGTTCTATTTAGATCACCACCGTCACCAATAAAATATTTTTACCAATTGAACAGATCATTTTCTGCTAAAACTATATAAAAACGGAAAGGGAATATCCCAACATTGGTAAATAGATTAGTATGCAAAATAACAAATGAGAAAATCGTTTGAGAAAACTCACAGCCCAGAACAAAGTGGTGGATAAAACGTTGGATGGTCGCAAATAATTTCGAAACAATTTTGCCAAAAACCAAAATAAAACTATCAAAATAACCGGACTAATCATTTTCTCAATTTTTCCAATTTATTTTTCAAATAATACGATTACTGGTACACATGTTACTGAGAAATTATTATTTGAAAGTACCAGTGATTGAAAACCCCATAATAAAATTCTTAACATAAATGGCAAATATGTATAAGTTCCAATTATAATTTACTATTCGCGGACTTCCCTTTGTTGGAATGACGTGCGTCAGGTACAACTTAAATTATTAATAAGTCCCAACATTGTTTTTATTTAGTAGTATCGGGTTATCCGTCTCAATGATAAGGTTGAAACCGTACGTAGTATACATTGATGTGTAGGTGAATGAATATGTTTATAAAGTGCAACGCTAAATGAAGTAAGTGAGTTTTCAAATTTGCATTACCAAAATAATAATGTGAAGTGATTTCATGGATTTATCGTGCTACTTATTCTCTTATATTTTCTATATTATAATTGTGAATGTCGACTGAATAATAAAGTGCGTCCAGCTTTAAGTTATAATCAAATAATTGTTGAAAAACTAGAAAACACGCTTGGATACCAGATCAAACTAAAAATTGGAAAACAATTTGCAATTTGTTACAACTAGCGTGTGTTTCAGTCTCTTTTGTAATATTCATTATAGCATTTTTGGTCTATAAACGAATTTCTTATGGTAAAGTGGCGTTCCGTCAAATCTTATCAATTTTGGATATGATGCTGTAGTCGACTTGTTGGCCAAAAGTGTCCAGGGGACTAATTCAATCCTATCACTAATTATATAAGGAAGAATTTTTGAAATTCTAGGAAATTCTGATATTGAATGGAAACAAGGTCAGAAAATGAAAACTACTCCACGTTTGATGTTCTGGCATCAAATACATTAGTACTAGAGTTTTTTCATACAGGGTGATTCGTAATACAACCTGAAATTAGATTTTTTCTATATAAAATAAATGAGTTACTCCATGTTTTTAAAAATTAGTTTTTGTTGTTGAAAACGTATTTGTTACCTATATAATAGTACTTTTCTTATAATACAGGGTGATTTGCACATACCTACATAATATAGATCTTTAGTTCCAAAAATTGTTATAGGTATACATTATATGGGTGGTTAAAAGCAAAACTATATACATCATTGACAAGTACTAAACATAAAAAGAGAAACGCAAAGTAATCCATAATAATCAATAGCTCGCGGCATTGTCGCTTTGCCGATGTTCAGCCTCCACTAATGCCCCCCATATTTGTCACCCTATCCTACATTAAGGCTCCTTGCTGACGCATTATCCATGTCCGAACTACATCGTTAGCATTCCCTCGGAGATTGTGTTGTATTGTCTCTGAAAAGCTTGCGAAAAACAGAGTCACATGTTAAAGGCTTGTGTAAGTTTAAAAAAGAAATTAAGAGAAAACTGAAAAATTGAATGAAAAATTAATGCCAGTTATAATGTTAAAATGATAAAATTATTATGTACACCCGTACACACTCCATTCATCCTAAAACCGTTTTCACCCTCTTTCATCCGACTGCATTTATTCTGTTGTATGTTATGGCTCAAAATATTTCCAATATTTACAGGGTATATTGTATAATTAGCTGTTGCTGAGCTCTGGTAGGAAGTCTATAGGAAGGTTGGAGTGCAAGAGTTTATATCCTCAGTAACTACTCGCACATACATCTTTTCATTAAACCGACAAAAATTAGAGAAAATACACTTTTTTCTTAATCACCCTGTGTTTTATAATTCGATCCGTCAAAATGATTAATCTATTTTGTTTTGTAATTAACTTAAAATAGTACCTAAATAAGCAGAAAAAATTTCATAATCTTGATATGACCAGTTTTTCAGTCCTGTGGGTAGAGCACTCAGCAAAATAGGCATAATGAACGAAGGTAGAATCACATTTTTATGGATACCTACTGAACCATTGATAAAAATATGAATAATTCATAAGTATTTTATCATCCTGTAGGTATGTACCTACTACAGTAAATTACTTAATTAAATAATATGCTGACATTTTTTGTTGGATATAAACTAATTTGCCTATTGCGTTTCCAAACCATTTCTAAAGATGTGCTTTGAAAACAAATGGAGTTCGTAAGACACGTCATTTAAAAAAACAAGGTTGCATTAAGAATCACCCTGTATGGAAAGCCTCTAGAACTAGTATATTTGATGCCAGAACATTAAATATGAAGTAACCTTTTCGGACCTTGTTTTCATTCAATATCAGAATTTCCTAAAATTTCAAAAATTCGTCCTTATATAATTGAGTCCCTCCCTGTATATGTTGATATTTTGAACTATTTATGTGTAAGTTTACGATATACTAGAACATATCAATGGTACTGTCAACTAAAAATGTATATTTATTTGTTAATAATAAAATTAGGTGTTCACGAAAAACAAGGATTTTTCAACTTTAACACCCTTTATATCGGAAACTAGTCATTGGATTCAATTGGTCCCACGGACACTTTTGGTCAAGAAGTCAAGTACAATATCATATCCAACATTTATAAGATTTGACGGAACGCCACTTTGCCATAAGAACAGCACGGGGTCCTTTAGAGGAATTAATTCATTTTCAGAAATGTAAACCTTACATTTGCCGAGAGCGGAGACCGATCGCGAGCGAGAGTGAGTGAGTCCGAGGCCTTATCATTTCTGCTAATTTCCCAGTTATAAAAAAAAAATTATTTTATTTCACAAATTCGCTACATCACACTCGTTACTTATTTCCCATTAAGCTTTTTATATTGAGGAAGTACGCAAAAACCATTCCTACATTCCTTTTGACAGATGTGAAATAAAAAAATACAAAAACAGTTTTGTTTATTTTCGTATAAAACTCATAGCCTTAGCAACTTATTGTCTGCCTGCATGATAGTAGTGATCAGTGTCAGTGTTATTGTCGTTTGAATTTCGTTAACTGTACGTAATAATATCAGAAAAATGGTTCATTTGAGAGAAATGCACAAAATAACCATTCTACAAATGATTGGTTATGAAGATAACACACGGGCACAAATGGAAGTTTCTCGCTCATTTCACTAAAAATTTCCAAATTTGCCACCTGTCTCCCAAAAAACAATTAGCAAAAAAAAAGCAGTTTCTTGAGCTTGGTCATGTAAGACAGATCAAAAAAGTAGCTGCCAGTTCAGTAAGTGAATATACGAAATTGGATATTATGCTGGAGTTTCAAGATATCCCACCTAATTCTAGTCGAAAAGCAGCCACACAGTTCAACGTTAGCCACACATCAATTTTTCAAAAGTTAAATGCTTCCCTATAAAATGATGCCAACTCAGGAGCTCATGAAAAATGATTTTGATAGGAGAACGTGTCTTTGTGAACAAACGAAGGCAATGCTAGATAACAATGTGATTCAATTAGAAGATTGTTTGTTTTCTGTTGAGAGCACATTTACACTTCACGGTCATGTTAATCGTCAAAATTGCCGCTATTGGTCTAATGAGAATCCTCACAGGATGAGTGAAGAACATACGCAATATCCTAAAAAAGTTAATGTTTGGGCAGGAATTGTTGGAAATCATATCGTAGGTCCCGTTTTCATTGACGGTAACTTGAATGGAGATAAATATTTAGAATCGGTGGATAGGGAGGCGCAGATCGACTGATCTGACTCCATTGGACTACTTTTTGTGGGGATATGTCAAAAGTATTGTATACAAAACTGAACCCCTCAACTTAGATGACATAAAAAGACGAATCACGCTTGTGATTAGATCATTCACGCCTGAGATGTCAAGTAACGTTAGAAGACATTTCTGTACCAGATTAACATGTTGCCAAGACGTTCGCAGCGCGCATTTTGAACATTTCCTGCATTGACATTAATGATTTTTTGTTTTTCTTACATTATCAAGATATAATCAGTATTACCTATTATGTTTTCAGTGTAATGTAGCGAATTTGTGAAATAAAATAATGTTAATTTTTGTAATAAATCTGAAAAAATTATTTCCGAAACAGTTGAAGATAGGCATAGGACATTGTCTAGAATTTTCTGAAAAATCCAAAAACTGAATAAGAAAGGTGGTATTGGCCACTGTCACAAGACACGCGCTATATAATTCTTTTTTTTTAAATGCTCATTAAAAAATACAAACCGACGTGTCCAAGTGTTTTTTCCAGCACGCCCTCATTTATTCATTTGGCTGTTCCACGCTGTATATTATTCAAAGTTTATACTTTTTATTTAAAATTCATTGCACATCCCAGTCATTAGATAAGAGTATATAGTGTGATAGTTTGAATTGACAGTCATAATACTATTTGTCGATTATACGACAAGATTTTGCTTAGGCTATTCCCTCCACACGCCCCTACTCCTTTGAAATCTGAAAATCCATACAAACATATTTTTAATATAAGAAAGAACACCAAATATTTCAATTAGCTGTTTTAATTGGAACTAGTGATGAACGTGTACAAAAAAACCAGGTACTAGTACTTTATAACAAAATAGCCTTATGATCATCAGCATTTACCAAAGATAATAATTATTAAAATAGTTATCATGTGTGTGTAGGCAGATATCGTAATTTGAGGCTTCCAATCAGAATTGGAAAATACAAGGGCAGCTAGACTTGTTTTCAACGAAATGAATAACCAATCTTCATTATTTAGGAAAACGTAATTCCCGTTGGTTGTCGGTTGTTGGTTCGCTGATAGAGAGACAAAATTATTGATACCGTTTTTAAATATTTCATTTTTGATGCTGGCTGTCAACAATTGTTGCCAACAGTGGCAATCCAAAAAACTGACACACTATTTTTAGTGGCGAGTCCAACTGGTACATGTATTTTTTATAAGTTTAATTTGAGCTTAAAATTTTCAGGTATGCTGATGTGTGATGATAATTTGATAACGTGGTTGTGACATTTGTAAAATGTTTTTCTAGAAATTGAGTGATTAGTACCTACCAATATAGCCCCAATACATCACTTTTGTAAATCGCAGCAGAGGGCCTATAATAGACCCACTCTCTACAGACCTAGCATGCTATGTCATCATTATAACTTTGAAGAAGTAACTATAAAAATTTAATATTTTTCACGTAGTAATGAATATGTTGGCATTATGATCCACTTTACTGAATTGAATCCATTGCATTATTTTTTCTCGCTCACTCGTTACTAAGAAAACAAATAATTTCATTAAAATATTTTTTTGGTCCAGTGAGTTAAATCTAGTTGAGTTTAAAATAAGTGGACTTGTTCGGTCAGGTTTGTAACGAAGATTAGTTAGTGAAATTCTGCGGCAGAGCAAGCACAATGTGACTAAACTGTTTTTATTCCGGATTTGAAAAATCATGAGTAGGTATTTTTTGATAACAAAACAAAAGTTTGGTGTTTCCAATACTACGACAAAAAATATATGTATCCAAAAACCACTCATTGTGAAAAAAGTATAATAATAAATAATAAGACTGAACAATAAATAAATACTTTTTTTTAATTACTATAAATAATTTATTGCAAGTAGATAACTTTAAACCATAAAAAATGATTGTAAAAAAATAAATAAGTAGTGGAATGAGAAATATGTATGTGTATGTGTTGAATGTTCAAAACTACGAAAAATTTATGTCCTTGAACATGAAAAAATGAATATATTCCATCTTTGTACATAAGGTGGGTTCGATTTGCACACTCTTTTCACTCCGTAAGCTCTTTTCGTTCCAAAACCGTTCGAGATGCCCCTTTGGAGCGAAAAGTGCGGCGCACCCCTCGTTCGTTTTTGTGATTTCAGAGTCAACGGAGTTCACTCCTAAAGCACTACCTCGACAGGGTGGCACGATCGGAGTGGACTTGCGTGTTACAAACTTTCGTCTGATTTTTAGGGTTTGTTATTGTTTTTTCATATAATCGGCCAAGGTTACTAAAAAAGTAACCTTGATACATTAAAGCAATGTTTAATTCTCCTGTTAATTCTTCTGGTATTGTGAAATACGTCCTGAGCGGACTCGAACAATACTTATTATATACCATTTAAGATATAATAAGGCTGTACTTACCAACAACAAACTATGCAAATTATTTAAACAAACTATAATTACATTATTTAAATAGTTATATTTAGTAAACAGCCCTTAAATCAAAGCAACTCAATATTAAGTTTTTTTAGCTTTGGTCTTAAAAATGATAAAAGACGAACAACAAAATAAATAAATTATAAAATAGATAAAAGAAGTGAGGTTACATTATTTTTAAACACTCTCAAATACTCAAATCCGCTCCAACGCGTTCGAGATAGACTTTCTCACTCCAAACGCTCCGGTATCACGTGATTGATACGCCGCTCTCACTCCGCTCCAGCACCCTATGACTAAATCGAACCCACCTATACTATACATACACACTATATCTAATGTTTACGTTGGTCGATAGATGTTTGTTTTGAAATTAATCTGAAGATTTTATACATCTAATGTTGGCTTTGTGATGCTATCAACTAGGGATATTTTGTTTATTCGCTTAAATTGCATTTGGAGTATATGTCATTCGCTGTGAAATAATAAAATAAATCATAAAGTGATGTTCACAATACATCGTTCCGCAGATAAACAAGTTTTGAACAGCTCTGAATTCCGATATATTAGCAACGAACAAAATGTTAAAATTGTCAATATTGTGGGCTAGGCTACGGTTACATTGAATGCGTACCTTAACTACCATGCAGTCGGACGTACACGTGCGTAATCAGACGACTCAAACAAATACATGCTGGCAGATTGGACCAGTTATATTTAATGAGGAATAGTCGTCAGTGTATGCGCGTTTATACTATATTCCTTTATTTTGATATAAACGTTTTTTTTTCATCTTTTTCTTGAGTCCGTTTGACAAAGTCTTCGATAGCACTGCTGCCAAATGGCTCATTGCTTTCTTATCAAACTTAGTCCAGCACTTTTTCCTGCACCAGTTTGTACAAGTTCTCAGCTGAGTGTTTGCTGTATAATTCATGATCTCCTTGCGGTTAGCCAAAAAGTTGTCTTTCACGATCAAGTATCTTGCATGAACCAGTATATGTATATGTTCCACCATCTCCATATACATGTAAGGTATTGAACAAAACTATCATAACAATCGCATATTTAGAGCTGAAAAGTCGTGATGCTCGTTATTTCCATCTTCGTTATGAAATAATCACTGATAATTCCGTCCTAAAATCTGTAGAAGCAATTAAACTAGTTCAAATCATACCCAGCATTTGAAATAATTCTTCCTGTGGCATATATGGGGTATCTTATGTTTTATATTCTGTAATAAATGAAAATGAGAATGGGAAGGCAGATTCTCTAGCAAGGGAGGATGCCGCACGTGCTTCTATCGGTTCAGAACCAGCAACTGACATCGCAATAAGTTTTGTCAAACAAATACTGAATAAATGGACAGCAAGAAGGGCTTTAAACTTCTGGCATAATGTACCAGGATTGGTTCATTCGAAGGCTTTTATACATCATTCGAAAAATGTTAGGCTATAGCAGGCATGACCTACGGTGTCTAACAGGCCACTGTCATCTGAAGCATCATATTCTTCAATAACATATAAGGCTTGGGTATGGCACCAACTAAAAGTGAACAAAATTTTTTATATGGAGAAATTACTATAAAATGGTACTGTAATGTTAAACAATGTTTACTTGGAAACTTATACCTATTATTATCAAGAAAAAAACAAGCATGAACTATAAATTTTGTTTTTGTTAGAATAAATAATGAAAATAACAATATACTTGGAATAGTTGGAATGCAATACTTTGTTAAAAAAATAGCAGTAAACGTAGTAAAGATTGAACTATTGAATATTTTTATATAAATAAACACAGCATTGACAAATATCGTTGTCAGTTGTACCAAAAGAGCTGTGAGAATCGGGCGGTAATCTGACCAATTACTAGGCAGCAGAAATGCCAACTTAAATTCAAATAACTTCTCTTGGTTTGAAAACAAAGTATAGTAACTATCGACCTATTGTATTATTACTAACCTCATCGAAGATAATTGAGAGACCAAAGAACCATCTGCTGACCTTTCTTCTTAAACATGAAATCTTGAATTTACAACTATAGGGAACTATAGTTTTATCTTATAGTAAAGTTTTGCACCCTCTCATACTTAACTATGACTCAATAAAAGTTTGTTGGTCTTAAATAGTCTGTACACGTAGACACTTTTAGCGAAACTATTAACCTCTCATTATTTTGCCATTAAATATACATACATGGTTTGAGTAGTGAAGAGCTTTTTTGAACAACTAGAAATGTAGCCTATATTTACAAATATGCAATTTCTGTCATTAAAATCAACAATGAAATTATCAATTGCCTAAACACATTCAAGCTGTTGGTTTGTTATCGCATATAATATCTATTATCTATTTAAGTAATTATGCACTAAATGGATAGTGTACCTACGTATTAATTTAGTTTATAAATGTAACTGAAATATCCTAGAGGCTAATAACAGAGCACTGAAATAATAAATCATTGGAAAACTGTGGGTTGAATAGTACATTATCAAAAAACTTAAAATAGAGAACTGTTTAATTGAAGCGTGAAAAAATTACATGTATTCACCATATGTCTTGTGAAAATCGGCAAATTAATCAATAACTTGACAAATACTGATCATTTTAAATAGATTAGCACTCTTTATCTATATGTATACCATAGATTCATAAAAACACTATTATAGAACAGCGGGTGGAACGAAATTATTTTCTTTGATTGAATAGATGAGGCTTTTACTTGATGAAGATTCATACTTAACTATGAAATAAAACAATGAATTTTTGTTTAAATCTTCATTACAATTGAACTATGTTCAATACAACTTGTGACGCGTTTCGCTACACAGTAGCTTTCTCAAACGAATGGAGGTATCATGAAAAGTTTTTAATTTATATACAGTGTGTATTTACTGTTTACTTAGGGATGTTTTATTGGAACCGGAATCGGAGTACGAGCTTATAAATTTGAGTTATTGGAATCGGAGTCTGGAGTGAACGTGGAGGGGGTAAGGCAGAAGAAAGATGTGTTAGGGACAGGTCTAATGAAATAGTACACACATTATACATTACAAAACAATAAACAAATTACCGCAAAGCAAAACGACAAGTGGGGGATTAATTAACAGAAAGCATGCGAGGAGGGTGTTTCTCGCACGACAAGCACACACTTGTTTGTAGGCGCTACGCTGTTCGTGGTCACCGCCGCCACTCGACTCCGATTTAAAAGTATCGAAACCGCAGGAAGTTACATATTTTATACGAAACATTGTATCTTCTGTAAGTTCCTTGTAGCATTACTTATTCTTTTTTCTAATTTTTTTTTGGAATCAAACCACGATAATGTTTTTTATTTTTTAATTTCGACGTTTTGGTAGCGTTCCAGCTACCGTTGTAAAGATTAACTAGTATATAGAAATAATTTTTTGGTCCCTATCTGACACAACGAAAAAAATTGACAACTAGACAATCAATAATATTTTGAAAACCTTGTTGTCAAATTTTATTAAGGTCCATTCACACCTCTGGTAAAATGTGAAATGAAATATTGTATTTTATGACATTCTAACGATATGTAGTCCACTAGAAATGGAATCCAGTGAAGTGCACGTTCCAGAAACGGTTTTTATTGGGATAGCGCTTTTTTTCGCTTATTTTGGGAATTTTGTTAATAAAAACGCGTTTGTTGTTACTTTTTTGTGTATGATTATTTTTGTTTTCAAAATATGTATAACTCAGTTTGGTGATGTTGTGTATTGAAGTGTGTATCGATTAACAACCATTCCAAAGATAAATCATAAGAAAACCTGGATAAAAACTTATGATGCTATCCTGATAAAGCAGGTAATTGATTATTGGAAATTTCTCTTTCTAACATTGGTAACCAAATTTGACTACATTCGGCTGAAATACTAGCTACACATTTATCTGAATTTAGTTGTATTAAAGCACTTTCTTTGATTTTTCGTCTTTTATTATTGGGTTCTTTCAATATTATTTTTGTCGAATCCCATTGAATTTTATGCCCCTCTGCCCAAGCATGTTTGCAAATAACTGACTTAAAGAACTCCCTATCTTTGATATACTTTTTATGTTCATTTATTCGGACTCTCAATGGTCTAGATGTTTCACCTAAATAGAATTTGCCGCATTCAGAAGATATCTGATATATGCAGTTTTTTGAAGATTGTTCTTCATTTTTTGGTTTCGGTTTTGTTAGTATAGATCTCAACGTATTGTTAGATTTGAAGCTAGTTCGAATATTGAATTGATCACCAATTTTCTTAATTCTCTCGGATAAACCCTTAACATACGGTATTGTCAAGTTTTTAAAAATTATGTTAGCGGAATTATTAATATTATTGTTATTGTTATGGGGTATTAACAATGAGCCCTTCTCTATATTCTTAATTTCTTTATTATAAATTCTGCCGGGTAGTTATTGGCATTCAAATCATTTTTCAGCAAAGTTTTCTCCTTTGTGAATTGATTATCATTAGAACAAATGATTCTAGACCTATCGTATAAAGATTTTACTATTCCTTTTTTAACGCTCATAGAATGATTTAATTCAAAATTCAAATACCTATTAGTGTGTGTTGGCTTACGGTGAACACTTGTTTCATACCCTGTGGGTGTTTTATTGATAAGAACATATAAAAATGGCGAAAAATTGTTATTTTCAATTTAAATTCCAAATTTTATACATTTTTCTCCTTCATTTATATTTGTTCAAAAATCATTCAGAGATACTAAGTCATAAGGCCATATTGCAAAAATGTCGTCTACATATCTCCACCAGACAATTGGTTTTAATTTTTGATTATTTACTATTTTGGCTCAAAATGTTCCATGTAAATATTTCAAAAAATTACTTTCAATAAGTATATGTCAAGCAAGACTAGTTAGTATACAAGTAAATCTCGCGATAAGCTTTTATATCATTCAATAAATACACATGTACTCAATTGATTGGTTTAATTTACTTCACAGTTTATTTTCATTTTTTTATAGGTCTATTAAATAAAAGCTTGTTATAAAAAGGTTTTTTAAACCATTAATTTATTTATTAGTTATGATTGGGAATGTTCTAAGTCTGAACATTTCATTTAATGCGTAGTTGTTACATGGTCGTTTGACTGTTAATTTAGTACCTACAGTATAATTCTTCAATAATTTAACCTTCTAACAATTTGACCCTCCCATATTTTGGATTTTATGTGACGTTGTGTCAGTTTTCATGCTCTGCTCAGCATGCCCTTTCATTTGATACTTATATGTAGTGCAGAAAAAATAGCTAGTCCGTCATCTTGGATGATCCGCCATATTGGAATTAGAATGACGTCACAAAGCTAAGCATGCATTGTCATCCAAAATAAGCGTGTATACCAAATTTCAGCTCAATCGGTTGATTCCACCCGGACAAAAATCCATTGCAAGTTAAATAAAAGCATGTAATTATAAAAATATACGATGTTTCGATAAAAAAAAACACAATTTTGATGTGGCACTGAGCTATAGAACACCCTACAACATTGTAACTTATTTTGGAATATGAAACTTAAAGCTGCCCAAAGTCGTTATTATTCAATTTTTTGGGTATGTTTCAGTGTACCAGGCCCAGTGAATCTTATCACTCCAATCAAATTGAGTCAAGTTAAGTAAAACATTTTCGTAGCGTATTTAGAAGCTAATTTGTGTAGTGTAGATTAGTTACTAGGCCTTAAATTTTCAGAATGATCATGTAATGTTTAACTTAATTAGTAAAAAATACGTTATTTTTTATTATGCATGAATAACTCCACTCTACTTCGTAATTCAATATTTTTCCATTCCTCCATGGAAACTATGTAATGTGCTCGAACGCCGCTGTCACCAATGTAATTCGGGCGAACCCTGCTGTCACCAATGTAATACGAGACCATGAGATTCTGAATTCACGCAAAGGCAGGCATATATATTTATATAAAATATATGACTGCGATTAACTAAATTAACTATAGGATTAGGAGTAAACCTTTCGTTAAATGTTACGTGAAGGAAAGTAATCTTATAGGGTTAAAATAAAATATGTTAAACTGCGGACTAAATGTTCCTGGCACCTTACATGTGCTCCCTATCCAGGTTTATGCGGAGAGATCCCAACATCGGGACCCTCACACTTGAGATTAATAAAAAAGCATAAATTCAAATAATATACAATAAGTTATATAACCAAAAAATATAGGTGCGAGGTGGCAATAAAATAACAGGCTAACCAAACCACAAAAATTTAGGGTACAAAGTTTATATTGACTCACCAATCTCTAGACTGGATGCTATCCAAGGGCGGCAGGCTGTTCTATCTGGGCGGGGATCGTTGGCTGCAACACTCGCGTACCGATCGGAATAGGTTTTACTCCCCACTTTTTCGCCTATAGCGAATCGTATTTAGCCGCTCACTACCCCCGATATCGATGAACCCTTCAAAGGTTGTGCAGTAGACGCTTTCTTGTAAAATTAGTTCAAGCTTCGAAAAGAAACTTTTTTCCAAACCTAAACACTACTTTTAATTACTCCGATTTTTCCGGAAACCGCTACTAGCGTACTTGGGCAACCACTCGCGCAACCGTGATTCTTTGCCAATTGCCTAAGGTTTTTCGTTCCTCTGCCGGTTTCTTGCACTTTGCCCCGTCAGCCTTTTTCCATTCTGCGGCATGGTATTTTTTGATTGGCTGTAGTTACCTTTCGACCAGGTGACTTAAGAAATTTCTTTGCCCTCGGCCTTTGGTTCTTCAACTCAGCGGAAAAATTCTTTCGACACCAAGTTTCCTGTGTAACTTTTGTAACATTGTGAAACTGCTGTGCTGTCTTTTTATTTTGCTTATCAGTGCTTGTTTTATTAGATTTAGAACTTTGTTATGTCAAATAAAATTTGTGTTGCATACTCAATGAAATCTGTTATACAGGGTGATGTTCCCTATATATTTACCTTTTGGTATTTCAACTTCCAACTTTTATTGTGTACACTTTTGTACATGGGTGGGTGATGTTCGATTGACTAGATTTCGGCCTCAAGTTAGTGGTACCTACCTATAGAGCGACTACGAACTGCCCCACGCTACCTAGTTTTCACGTCTATTTGTTTTTGAATTTAGGTTCACCTTACACTTGCAGAACTTCTTCCTGTGACTTGGGCAATGGTGGTGTGGATGTTCTTCTTGCAGCATGTATATTTCTTCGAATGCAGGAAATGTCTTCCGTCGTCAGCGGTAAATAGCTGAAATTTTCCTCCCTCAATTCCTCATGGACAATCTTTAAAGGTCTTTCTACAATTTTCCTCTTTGTAGAAATACTAAAAATTTGCCGGTCAAATTAGATATGTGAAAAATAATTATGTTCCTCTGATGCTTTCTTTTTCAAGAACTACGTAATTTTTATCACCTTCCCTTGTATAATAATAATAATTGATTGCTTCAGAAACTGAGTTTACAGCAAGGGTGTATGTGTACATATTCAAATAATATACTATACGCTAACAAACAATTTAACAATAACAATCTATGCACGTCATCTTATAATATTCCACACATATTCACAAATTTGCCTTGCTTCAACGAGTGTAATATTTTGAACAGTTTCGATTAATGCTTCCAAACTCTGCAAACAAGAAATGTTTTGTTTCATTACGACGTAAATTGGACAATAAAAAAGAAGATGCTGCAATGTTTCCTTTTCATTCCGATTACATGCGGAGCATTCAATATCGGGATCTATATAACATGTAGTTCCATTTAAGGTGAACTTAATTTCAAATGCATTTGCCGTACGTAACTGAGCAAGTGTGCGGGTGAACTGAATGGGCAATTTTACAAGTAAATAAAAACTAGGATTCCTGGAAACAGTGAAGAAACTATACCTATGGATATAAATAGGAATACTTAGAAACTAAAGAGAAGTCATATTCAAACAACTGTATAATACAACTCAAGTATTTTTTTTCTTTTTCTAATTAATGTATGATAGCTCAAGTTGTTCCACATTTATATCTGATTTATTTTAATAACAAATTGTTTCATTTGTACCGCCCAGTTGAACTTGGAATGAGTACTACCGGATGTACGAATTTGTTGTCTAAAGCAAAGAACAGGATATCTAGTATCACCCATAGCCAGAATCTTGAGCAACCAATTGAGAGATAATTTGAAGATTATATATTCAAGTTTTACTTTTCCCACCTCTTAATGTACTATTGCGTCAGGTGTATTGATAGAAACAAGGAGAACTCTTTTGATGAACTGTATGTCGACTCTCTCCAGTACATCCAAATACTTGAGACCCCAAACAGCCAATGTCTCAAATAATTTAATTCTTGGATACTAGGAGTTAGTCTTGGCTTCAACCAAAATTGGTTATATAGTTCCATCGTCTTGCTTTCCTTTGTCTGCAGTAACTAATGACATTTCATGGAATACACCAGAAGATGCCATTGTTACACCTTGGTAATTATATTTATTCACAACTTCAATGTGTTTATTGTTATAGTGAAATTTAAATTTAGATTTTTGAAAACCTCCTTTTGAAAATTGAATAACTTTGGTTTTTTGTATATTAATTGTTGGGTTATTTTCTGCCGCATACTTCTCTGATATTTTGAGTTTTCTAACAACATCAATTTCAGAATGTGCAAAAATAACAATATCATCTGCATATAGTAATGCTTCCTTCCCTTGTATACACTTGTTGTTGACACCCTTTTTTGATGCATCGCCATCTAACTTTTCCATCTTTGGCGACATGTGCTTTCGAATATTTATATTCATCAATTATTAATAAAAGTTCTCCCCTTTGACTAAACATCGTCGTTGGATTCGCCATTTAAAAGTTAAACACTAACAGCATGAAACAAATACTTACAGACAAAAGTATACCGTAATAATAAAATTGCAATCACTGAAAATATTTATCTTCTTTTAAATTTATCTCTACTCTTTCAACTATGATCAAATTTGTATTTTCCAAATACCGACCAATAAGAAATATTTCAATATATTTGTTTTTGAATTTCCGGTCATTGAAACTCAATCCCCAACTTTCTTGCAGATGGGGCAGTAAGTACTTGGAATTAATGTAGTTCCGTGGGGCAGATAGTATTGACCGTACCTGTAATTCATGAACAATCTAGTATTTGTTGTACCCTGAAGTATATCAACTGTAATTTTCATACCAAGCTTTAAGGAGATCAGAAGAAAAGTGAATTGTATTCTCTTTGAGTTGATCATTCACCCTTATTCCAAAATAAAATTCAAATACACTTATTTACAAATAAAAATCCAAGCGTTCAATGTAGGCACCTATAAATAATGTATCCCAATATTTGTCGAAGAATAATTATTTTTATTCTAACGCTTTATACAGTTTTGAAACATATTTTTCAAATCAGTGACTGTTCAACTTAGAAGCACCAACTACTTCCCGTGCTATATGCAACGACGGATATTGAATTACACTTCAAAGTCAAACGGAGTTGGTATATCACAAGATATTTTAAAACCAACTATTCTGGTTTGCAATTAGAAGGGACAACACAACTTGTAGACCGGTTTCGGCGTATTTGCGCTTCGTCAGTACAAGGTATATGTCATCCGTTCGAGAATCTCTAGTCCCGGACTGAAGAATACACTTCAATCACAATCAATACATGTTTTCCAGTAGCGGAAATGTAAATATTGTGACAGTAGCGACATCTTCACCTCCAATCGCGAACCAAAATTCGCAAAATTTGACAAGTCCGTGGACTTGAAACAATAAAGATTATTACGGTTTCCTGTAATATTGTCTTATTCAATGAAGCGATTTAATAACAGAAGTCGAAGAATAATTATTTTTATCTTAACCCTTTATACAGTTTTAAAACATATTTTTCAAAATCAGTAACTGTTCAACTTAGAAGCAACAACTACTTCCCGTGCTATATGCACCCGACGGATACTGAATAAAATATTTTTCAAAAATGTATAAAGCGTTATAATTAAACATCTGTTGATAATTCGCTTCATTAAATACGACAATATTACAGGAGACTGTAATAACCCCAATACTTGTTTCTTCATATTATCGTGCATGGTCGGTGATGTATGTTGAACACGATTTTTCTTATAACATGAATGAGGTTCGCTGAACAATCTAACTATTTGTTGAACCTTTCCGTTATTTTGCTATGCGTTGTACACAAACAGGAAGTTAGATTGGGGGGAAGAAAAAGAGCCTAGGAATTTGTCGTTGGGAATAGCTGAAAAATTAAACAAAATTGATAGTAGTATGAATGTAATGTAAGTTTGTAAATAATGATGCAAGTGAATATGTTATTTTCTTATCAACGTCATAACAACATAACCTACAATAACAGAGAATTATGGAAAGCCGCATACTTGATTGATTGACTCAGTACAGCAAGTCAGAGTTTTCAGCCCTCGGCACCTCATCTTTTTGGCTCTTAGTGCTCTTGGTTGCAATGTTTATGTTTAGAGACAAGTTGCGTCAGCCTATTTCCTCCCCTTTCATGCAAATTTTATGCATGTGCTTCCGGTACAGCGACCGGCGAGTGATCCTATCACTTCCTTCATATGACTTATTCTGCTTATGTCCGCACGATATACATTACGAGTGAATGCGGGAAGTGACGTTCCAAACGAGTGGCAAATATTGTAGCTCGAGGTAAAAATATATAAAATAATCAAGTTTTTGGCAATTGCCCATCCTCCGTTGAACTAACCCCACTAGGGTGTCCACATTTATTCTATATTTCCTCAAATGCGGCTCCTTGCAAGGCTGCATTTTCCACTTATTTTGATATGTTATAATCTTCAATCGATCCCTCCGAATTAAATCGTTTTCATTTCCTCTGTGAATATGTTGTAGTTTTTCTGAAAAGCTTGGGAAAAACAGAGTCACATATGAAAGGATTGAGTATTAGTTAAGTCTATGCAATAAAGAGGTGAAAGTAATAAAATTAAAATTTACATACTTTTATACTCCATTAATTATTATTTACAGTCCCCTTCATTTTTTCTCGCATTCCTCTTCATACAATACTCAGGTATTTTTGTTGTGTTATTGTTTATATAGTATTCACAAATGTTTACATATTATACATGGGTTTATGAGATCTGATAGAAATCTGGTAGGAGTTCTATTGGAAGATTTGAATGCAAGAGACTAGCTCGAGGTGTAAGCTGAATTAATTGAATCGTTGGTATTGCTATACGAACTGGTGTCCAGTGTGTTGGTTCACTTTCCGAGCACTCCCATCTTTTTCATTGCGAACATAGGAAAACATTACACACACAAAATACAGCATACTTTTTGTGCTCTAAATGTGAAATAATTTATTACACTCGTCTGGTTGAAGCCACAGGGTGAATGAGGCTCGAAGTGAGACGATAACTTCTCGATATTGATCACCTTAGGCTCACTACTTGCTGACAATTGGTTGTGGTGGACTAGGTCGTTGATTTTCTTGAGAACGGTGAAGGAGCCTCACTACTTACGTTGCAGTTTTTGGCACAAACCTCTTCTGCGCTTTTGATTGAACAGCCATACGGGATCACCTCTTGATAAGCTTGTGTTTGTAGTATACACGTCGAGTCTAGTTTCACCTCATCGTTGCTGAGCTTCAAACGTTCACGCGAAAAATTGTGAACTTTTTCATTTTCTCTTCCAATCTTCCTATGTACAAGGTGGTGTACGATCTTCTGTTTCTTCACCAGGAGGAGGTCTTCCGAAAAGAAGATGCTGGTCAAGCTTCATATCACTGCCAGTAACTAGCATAGATTGGTATTGTGTTGTAAAAGTAATACGAGATTGGTGTTGAATTGTTAAAGTTATGCTTATGGGCACCCGTGTGGAAAATTTCGGTTGGGACGAGTGCGAATATAGTCAACTTTTCGGGGTAATAGAATGTGGTACTATGCTAAGTAAGCTACTTTCTCATAGAGTCGTAGGAGAAATATTTTGTTATAAGTATCCCAATAAACGCATTTATCAAGAAAAACTGGAATAGATCTTCCGTCACTAATTCTTGATATATTTTTTAAGACTGCTTCCTCATCCTCTTTTGCGTTTGCATCTTTGGTTAATATAATTTCCAAGTATTTTGTATTGTTTTTTCTTTCCACTTGACAAACTCGATTATTTTCATCCTCACATCTCTTTATAATGCAATATTGATTGACTGTTCGTTTCATAATAATATAGAAGATAAGTAGCTATTATTGTTGTAAAAAAAATGCACAATGGATATTCACAATTATACTTTTAATAGATCGCAAATACTAATCTTTCTCAAGTATACAGATATTGTTGAAAATTACAATTGCCTGTTGCTTGGAAATGGCACGCGATGAAGTAAAGAAATCATTTACGACTCATTAACTATTGAGTTTCGTTACATGTAATTTTATTTTCATATAACGTGCATTGAAAATTTGAGTTTCAACGCCTGTTGAGCCAACCGAAACTAGTCAATTTCAGACCAATGCGACTGCTGCCAAGCAGGAATCGATCATTTTCTGTTCGCACAATGAAGCTGCAGCTTTACTTTTGATCCTGTCATAGTTTTTTTAAAATATATTTCAAACCTGTATAACTTTATATCCTAGCCCGATATCTGTCATTTTAACTCAACAGACAGATATTTTATTCTCGCAACTAAAATAAATAAGAGTACAATCAATATGTATTAAGCAATTGAAAGTACACCACAACATCTTATTGACAAAGCAGAAACTGCAACATTGGATTTATCACCTGATAAATCTGAAGCAAAGTCATACATTTTGGATCGGGAAATCTGGATGAGACTATCATTCGAGTTTTGACTGAAATGAAAATTATTTTCAAAGTTTAAATCCACTCATAATCTAATTAATAATACTGTTCCTAGGATTGCGGCGAGAAACATCCCATACAAAACACGAGACATGAATAAAAAAATTCGAAAATGCAATATTTTTTTGTTACAGATAAAGATCGCTTAATAATGACTGCTAAAGAATCAAATCTAACTGACAACAACAATGACACCACGATACCTTTTGGCTACTATAATTATGGTAAGTTTGAAAAAGTACATTAATATAGGTACACTCATACTAGCAACTAGCACAGCCTGTTACCTGGAAATGAGAAACAAAGATGAAAACTAGATTATTTATTGGTTAACAGATAATTCACCTGTTCTCGTGTCGATGAAATACCGCTGTTGTTGGTATCAACAGAATAGTTGTGAACTTGTAGCAGATCTACATGAATATAAGTTGATGTTTGCAAGCTCATTTTATGGCTCTTCAACTCAGCTCATGAAAATACATTCATCTATTTCAAAATTTGCAGAAATTTATAAATAGCTGTGTATAGTTTGGCAAACCTATCTGAAGCTTCGCGACATCGGTAAAAGGCGAGAAAACATGGCCGATATAATATGTTATAATGTTATAAAAGTACCAATAGCGTAGGGTACCTATTCCATAAAGGTATTGAGAACATTTTAGAATTATATATGTAGAGACTGATTTATGGGTTGCTTCAACGGTAAGGTATATTTCTTGAAAGTTAGGTCATCGTCTTCCGACGCTTCGTCCAAATAAACAATATGTTGCCCTTCTTGGCGATTCTTTCGTATACCGCGAATATACTAACATCAAAACCTTTGTTTATATTTTACATTTTCCAAAAAAAAAACATTAGATTTCATTGAACCCATAAGCAATTTTTGCAGTAACTTCCTAGTGGTCGGGACCAAAGTTTTTTTCCACTACTTGCTGTGAAGTTGACAATTATTGCGCCTTCCAGCGAACTGAGAAGCTGAATTTCTCCAATAGTGGTTAAAATTTCTTTTCTATTTTTTACCTAGGTCAATAGGTTCAAATGTTTTGAGAATCCAAGGATAGTGATTTAACAAAAACTTATGCAACATAATTTTGTATACCCAGGAGATTGTCTTCAACATATTGGCTGCTAGAAATTACCTAGCAAGATAAAATTATTTGAATAAAAATGCCATTAGTTCAAAATTCGCGATCAACCAAAAATTACTGATGTCATAAGGAGTGCGTCCATAATCTATGGGTAGATGTTCTGGATCATATGATTTCTGTGTTAGTATTTTGAAAATAGAAAAATCACAAGTCCATTTGCTTCTGGAAATTTTCGGTTGTATACCGACCTTCCAAAATGATTCTCCCCATTTCGAGGAAACTGTTCAAAATGGACAAAAGTATAGTTAAATTTGAAAACGATAAAGTACTATATAGAGGAGAGAATATGGTTTTTTCAGGGACAACATCACCCCAACCGTTAACATTGTACTGGAAAAATTAACTGAAAACTTTTGCTTTGTGTATGGCAAGCAGGGTGAAAATTCGATATTTCGAATATTTGGAAACACAAGAATAATTGCTTGAAGGCGCCAATTACTCCGGGAAATGGAAAAATTCTGAGAGACAAGTGGCCAATGTCATAGGTGATACTGGAATTACCAATGGGCAAGTATGACAAGATACAACAATGAAAAATCCATGACAGGTTTGTGTGAATTGACTTACCATGGGTTTGAAAACTCCGAGCAGAGAAAGGCTATGTTTTTTTTAGTCCATGCATGGAACAAAAAAGGATTTGGTGAGTGGTGGATTAAAATCTATTCGAGAAATGGTTCAAGGACAAAAAACTGAAACAATATTGTGTAAAACATCAAATTTAGTAATGGCTGGCTGTATGAAGATGACAATTATTTAGAAAAAAGAATACTTGGAAAAGTGACCTCCTGAAATCTGCTGATGCATTTCAAGATATTCACAACGAATACAAAATTTAGTGAATTACTGAAAATACAAAGATTACAGTGACGAATAATACTTCCACCTGATCACTGTAATCTGAATCCACTAGAAGTGGCGAGTTGTGAAGTAAAACAGTACGTGTCCTATAAGATTTCAAATAAAACAACGTTAAAACATTGATTCCTGAAGGTTGCAAAAAAGTGCATAGCAATGAGTATTGTGATAGTTACGCCAACCATCTGATAAAATTCATGAACAATTTTTGGAAGTGGATAACATGCAGGAGGACATTGCACCTATTATAATATCATTATATTATAATTTGGAAGGTTCTCAAGACTGTGAAAATGATAAGTTCACCATTCAAGGACAGTATCGTAATTAAATAAAAATTGTAATTCTGGTATTCTCTAAGATCACTTCCATTAAATATTAATCAATGTTCATGAAATGTACCTATGTGATTAAAATTATCAATGTAGTTAATTTATAATTCAGTAGCTTTGAATAACTAATAAATAACCTCGATTATAAAAGGATTGTAAAAATGAAAACCGTTTATTCCATTCACAAATATTTTTAAACTGTTTACTTAAACATCTCAATCTTACCAGATATTTTGGTCTACTTTGCGAAGACAGTTGCTTCTTTTACAGAAGGAGCAATCTGACAATGGCACTAGGATTGGCAACGCTGTTATCGATATCCTCATGAGAAAACCTGCCTCACAAGTACTCAGCCTGTTGAATGCGAAATTTTTGTATTTTCCTACGATTGTTTGTTGAGAAAAACCTAGTATGTTATGATAGCCTGGCGAAGATAGAGTATTACTATTGTCTGGCCGAAAATACCAAATTGTATTTCGATCCATAGTTGGAAGTCTCAAGTTTATTGGCTTCATAATTATAGCTAATGCCTGGAGATAAATAAGGAACCATTAACGTTTACACCGTTGTTGACTACATTCGATGACATAAAACTTAAGTAATTTCACACCAAAAAACGATTATTGTTTTGTGTAAGAAGTGGATAAAGCTTAGTACCAGCTAGACCAAAAGATGAAAGGAGACACTGGAGGAGAAAAAATTAAAAAGCGAGGAACATAAAGTTTACAGAATGGTTGTACACACTTTTACTACACGTATATTCAATGTAAAAATGAAGAATGACTATTGCTACGTGCTTTCTTAACCGAAGTAAGCATAATTGTTTGAATGAAGTCGGTTTTCTGTAGAAACTCCTCTCTTTCGAATGCATTGTCAAAGTTGGAAATAAGGAAAAACTTACATTATGTCAAAAGTAGGTAGTTCACAATGCCAATCTAGTAAATTGAATAGATGAGGCTTTTACTTGATGAAGATCCATACTAAACGATGAAATAAAACAAACTAAATTGTTTTATTTCATCGTTTAATCTAGTAAATATTGAGGAGAATATGACTATCATCAATATATTTATAAACATTTTCAATTAGCTTAAACACATAGTAGTGGGAAGGTTTCAGTATTTGTTTCTCGAAACTATTTACCTTTGAAAATTGTTCGACCTTTTACCAGTAGACTTTTATTGTTACTTCGAAAGAAGGGAGTCTCCATAGATGGTTCCATAATGATCCTGTTATCTGTAAAGAATTTAATTATTTGCAAATATAATTTTATACTGTATGAGTTTTATATTACCTTTCATACGATTATCAACCACTCATAATGGCTTAAATGCACTCTAATACTTCTTAGACACACTATTTGCTTGTAGATGGAATGGTTTCCTGTGGGATACAATTGAAACAAACAAATGTCCATCAACTTATTTGATGTATAATCTAGAACATAATCACGTTTAATAACATTCAATAAATATACAATATGTCCCCCTAAGTTGGAATCATATGGAAAACTTTTTTATTATTAATTTCAGGAAAAAAGTTATTCTTCATAAAAATTTCTGCATTATCTAAAACCTAGAATACAGTCATCAAATATCAAATTTTTTAGTCGTATACGAGGTTTGTCAAAAAATATGAGTTTTGCTCAAGAGTAGTTTAAACTCTCGTCGTTTAAGACGAACGTGTGGTGTGGCATTTATAATAACAAATTAATAGGACCTTTTATTCGCGAATCTATGAATGCCGAACGTTATTTACAGTTTTTACAAACTCATCAATGAATTCATGGACGAAGTAGGTACCTACTCTTAATAGGACGTCAATGTATTTGGTAGGTACCAACAAGACGGTGCCGCATGCCACAGTACAATAAATGTATCTTGGAAGTTTGTTTCAAGGAAAAGTTATCCACAGATATTCTGATCTCTTTTTGGCCTGCTAGATCCCCTAACCTAACACCCCCTTGATTACTTTTTATGGGGTTACCTGAAACAAAAAGTTTACCAGAAAGCGCCGTCTCAAGATATTGACCACTTGTAGAGGATCATTTTAGAAACATGTCAAGAAATTTCTCTACAAATGATAAGGAATTTATTACGTGAGTTTTCCAATGAAACGATTAAGTGTATTGAACGAGAGGGTGTATATGTCGAAGCATTAGTATGCGTGAAAATTAGATTTGTTTGTTTCTAATATTAATATGATGTTAGTTCTATAACTTAGTATTTGAATGTATTTTATTATTTGCGAAATAAATGAATATGCACTTATTACGCGTTTTAATTGCAAAATTATCAGAAAACATCGAAAAACTAAAAGGTAATCACAAGAGATATAAATGTCCATTCAAAATAGAAATATTAGTAAAAAATAAAATAAAATAATCTGAAGTTTTAATTTAAATGGATGTACTTGCATATTTGAACGTAGTTTTTAATTTTGATTAATTTTTTTTTGTAACATTTTTCGACATTGTCAAATTTAAAGGTACTTTACTCTTGAGTAAAACTCATATTTTTTGACAAACCTCGTATACGACTAAAAAATTTGATATTTGATTTGATGACTGTATTCTAGGTTTTAGATAATGCAGAACTATTTACGAAAAATAACTTTTTTTCCCTAAAATTGAGGATAAAAAAGTTTTCCATATGATTCCAACTTAGGGGGACATATTTTATGTGTAAAAAATTGCCTTTTTAAATCCGAACATTTGTTTCCACTTCGTTCCAACCAAATTGAAAGCAGTTCTTTCTGTATTGGAAGTACCTATATACTGTATTAACAAAAAACTACTTGAGTAATTTGTCGCTTTTTATGTTATGAATCTTGTTTGGTTTTATTTTACTAAAATTAAACTTACTGAGTGCACTATACCTACATTTCTTCACAATAAATTTGGACATTGTCTTTTTCAATAATGATTATTGATAGATAATATCAACTAATTCACATTTCCACAACAAACTTGAAGCACGACATACATGAACCGTAAAATGGCGTAAAACTAGAATTTGAGTCGTAGCCGTGAGGCATGCGCAAATTTCTAGAATAACTACCAGCAGCGTTTACAGTTCTCATTAAATCCGAAGTTTCAGTAGATTTTAGTAAATTTTCCGACTCGCTAGGTGGCTGCATCATCGCGCGTTACCAGCGTTACCATACCCTGTCTCTCTCAACACTTCGGTAGCTTCCCCCACTACGCCTCCGCGAGAAAGAAAGCCAAAATGATCGCGTTCCATCGACTTTTGAGACACTTACCTTTTATACAAAGTTCCAATATTTCAAACATTGAATGTTTAGGCGTCGGCCCAGCACTGTAGTGGAACGCCTCTGATGCGATAATTACAGTGAAGCAGTGTCGAGCGCGGTTAGTACTTGGATGGGTAACCATACTAGGGAAGACCGTCGTTTAAATAGCCCATACAGCCTGCAGCGGGGTAGCATATCACAGCTTGCAGGCATTATACCAATGAGCACGAGGTATAATGTAAGTATGCCGTCTTTCTAGTACGAGAGCTAGCAACGTCGGGAAAACAAGAATTTCAGGTAGGCCAGTTTTTAGATATGCTATTTCTCTCACTCTTCCGGACGCCATACGGGCTATCTGGCTGGCGGTAGTGGTTGCGTTCATCAGTGCGCATCCTACCTGTACAGGTAAAATATCAATTTTTCAAATCATTTTAAGAAGTTTCTTTTTTTTATTAATATTTTCATAGAACTTTTTGCAACATGAATCTACTATTGCCAGAATTTAATTAAAAAAATTTTTTTTAAAATATTCCAATATGGCTGAAATTTTTATAAATATGATGTTATTTAAGTAGCTAAAAACCTAAAATTAATTTGCCAAACAATAATTCGATTGTTAAACCTTCAGCCAGACCGATCTAAAAGTGAAAAGTGATGTATCATTTTGCTTGGACTAGAAATAGTTGTCGAATAAATTACAGAGAAAGAATTAAAAACTATTGAATTAATTTGTGAATTACTATGGTATCAAAATAATGATTGCTGTCATTTTCATTGTCATCATCGTCCTTTGGATTGTCATCGTCGTGTAATAAGTTATTATCTGTGAAATAATGAAAAATTTTACAATCTTTCCACAAAGAAATTTATTAGTATTTTATTTTTAATTTCTATCTTTAATAATAATGTCGGCAACTAATGATGATAATTACTCTCCAACAAACCAGACAAAAAAATCATATTTATCGTCATTTCTGATCCAGCCGGAAGCTTGAGGTGATGTTGGGTGTTTTAAATGAGCATTTCTCCAAAACTTTGTGACGTAACGAACTCGTAGAAAATGCGGATACAATTCAACTTTGCATGTTGGTAGGCTTGATGGATCAAAATTACGAAATTTTTTTCAAAATTATCATCCGATTTTTTAGACCGATAAGTGTTTGAAAACAGATGGAACCGAACTTCATCACGTTCCAAGAATTACGAGCTCCGTTAATATGACAAATTAACTATTCTAAGAACTTCCGGAAAAAGCTGCTGGGTAGTCGCATCCTGTGAGTGCATGAAAGCACGATAGAGCTTTCGATCCCTAGAATTTCGTGTACATGATTGATGCTTATAAGTCGCTCATGATTCCCCACACCCAAATTTATCCAGATTTTTACTGATGCATTCAAATGATTCATGTTACCAAGAAGTGTTATTAAGGTTTAACAATCGAATTATTGTTTGGCAAATTAATTTTAGGTTTTTAGCTACTTGAAAAATAACATCATATAAAAAAAGCCTCACTAAAATGTTTTGAAAAAATTTTTTTTAATTCAAAATTAGCGTCTGGTACAGCTTAAACAACAACAAAAATATCTGGCAATAGTGGATTCATATTGCAAAAAGTTCAATAAAAATAATAATAAAAAAAAGAAACTTCTAAAAATGATTTGAAAAATTGATATTTTACCTGTACAGGTAGGATGCGCACTGATGAATGCAACCACTACCGCCAGCCAGATAGCCCGTATGACGTCCAGGAGAGTGACAGAGATAGCATATCAAAAAACTGGCCTACCTGAAATTCTCTCTCGAAAACGTTGCTAGCTCTTAGACTATTCGGAGGAGACGTAAAACCGAGGTCCCGAGTCCATGGATGTTGGGCTCCATAAAGAACCCTACCACTGGTTGGAACACCAGTGGGTTCGGCAAAATTTCCGGTTAGGGGTAGAGTGCTCCCGGCGTCGGTGATTAGCATCAGTTGCAGAAATAGACCGACGTTAAATAACCAATTAAAAAAAAAAACAATGAATGTTCTCTGTACTCGCACAAATTGTTTAACAACAGGCGTTGGGCTTTAACTCTATTATTTCTTAACGAATATTAAATTTTCCTTTTTCATATTAAACGTCTTTCCGCCCTAATATATGAAATTAATATTTTTTTCGTACAAAGACTAGTTTTGTTAGTCTTTTGAAGGCGAACAATAAAGTATTTAACTTTTTTGGGTGAAATCCGAGGGGAAAAATATAAGAGAAAAACGTTAAATATCGTTAAAATCACATTTACAACTGACTGTTGAACAATGTGAGGTTCGATTTCACGCTTTGGAAGCATAATATTGTCTTGTATGTGTTTATTACTACCTGTACACCAAAAATCAGCCTGCCGAAAGAGAACAATGTTGTTGGCCCTGTATTTCCCGGACTAAGAAGGTTCAGATATCTTATACACAACTATAGTCCTTGTCAGCAGATCATATGAAGAGTAAATGACACCTATACTCACTTGTTAAACGCTATATTACATTTGAATTTTATAAAAAAAAGTTATATCCAGGACCAAAAAAAGTATACAGGATATTTAAAAGGTGAACGAGTAAACATAAATCAATTGAAGAGTAATTACAGTAATTATAAGTTGATAGCTCTACCTAACTTCATCTGCTAAAAGTTAACATCTAATTTTCAAAATAGCTGTTTCTGTTTAACTGCTAACGTTTTATTTTTGAGCAGTACAACATTTTGTAATCTATACAGTAATAACAAACTCCTAAAGCATCATTATTCTTCTCACTTATTTTTGTGAGTGCTACTTAAAGGTTTTTTAACATTTCCATAATATTCCATCCTGGTTTTCTCTCCACTTAATTTTTTTCAGTCATAATTAGTGAAGCAAATATTTTAAAGGACGCTTACAAATATATTTATGTACGTTCAATCGACTATAAAACTCTTTCATATAATAATTTCAGTAATTGGATACAATCCTTGGAAAACGTAGAAAATCTAAAGTGAATATTCCAGGCCTCCCCAATGTTGTAGTTAATAAATTGAAAAAATAACTAAAATAATTATGTTTTTATTAGTACAAATATCTACAATAATATCATATATTCAGTTGTAATTTACCTACTACGTACTGTACCTGTTATCACTCTGGTGTAAAATCTAAGGTCATTTATAAATTCCATTATAATTCATTTCCTGGCAAGCAGTTAATGTAATTTCTATTTCCAACTGTAAACTGTATAAGTTTAATCAGCGTCAGTGTAAATATTCCCTTTGGCTGTCACCTCTCACTACCTTTCAGGTCGGACATCTCTGCTAATTCGTGATGAGTTTCTACCTCAACTATTGCTCTAAAACTATGAACATAATATTTTTATCACTGGTATAATTCAAACTAATCCCTTCAACTACGCCCATGTCATCACCCTTGGAAAAACCCAGACATATCTGTGGCAAGTGAAGTTCTCTCTTTTTTCCTAACGAAATTCGTTACAACGTTCCGCCCTATCTGATATAAGCTACGCCTTCTTCAAAAAACAGTAACATCCATAAAAACCAAATATTTCCCGGCAAAATGAGCAGTCAAGTAGTAACTGTTGCCCTGATGATTTAGCAAGGGTGTGATTAACTTTATAAAACCAAAGAAATAGTCCAATCAATAGGGAAATTTTCAATAACGAATTGTAAACAGCAGAAAAAAATATGAACACGTAGGTCGTGCGATTTCAAAAAAGCTAGCGTTCAGTGCACTAGAAAATTCAATCGTGAACATGTGCAAAAAAATTCGCAAATTTGCAAAAAACGGTTTTTTGCGTTTAAAAAAAAACTACAGCTCCTAAAAAAAATTAAATGAGAAAGTTGTGAATATTAAAAATACCTATTATTTAATCTTTGGTTTATGAAAATCGGTTTATAATTTTCCGAGAGATACGGGAAAACCCACCGAAAATAGCGTTTTTTATTTTTTGTAATAAAAAATTCATTTTTCAATTAATCCACTTGAAACTTTGAAAAAAGGTCGATGTAAGTGAGCCGAAAATCATGCTTTTTTCAAAAATTGAAAAAATTCTTTTGTTTTTGAGTTATTACAATTTTGCGAAAAAAAGGTGTTTTGGTAAATGGGCCCTTCCTGCCCGTGGGGTGGTCCTACAGAGTTCATCGTATGCTTATTTTATTCGTGAAGACCTGTACTATAAGCGTGATAGTGAATTACATTGATTATATATAATTTTAGCGTCGACAAATGCATTGCAAAATAATGCAAAATGTACAGACTGGTTTTTTGATAATAACTTTTCATTTTTCATGGCATTCGATTTGCAGTCTTTAAAACTAACATTTTGCAGAAAAAATAAAATTTGTAGGACTTCAGGGAGCCGAGATAATTTTTTTTTCAAAAATTTACGGAGGCGTAGGTACTTTATGGTATCGACTTCTTTCTTACGGCAAATTAATCTTAAGAACTTATAATTTAAAAAAAATACATTGAACCTGAGCAATATTTGAAAATTGTTTAAAACGTGAGTGAAAGTGATGCGTCCGAGCGCGGCCCGAGTCAGCTTCAGAGTGGCCCTGGAGTGGGGGGAGCGCCGTCGGATCTCTCGTAACCATCTGAAAACCGTAGTTAAGTGAAGTTTTTTGGAGGGGTTGACATAATCAGCAACTTTAAAATTGTCGTTGTGGTCTCACTCCCAGCATTTTGAGGTATAATTTATCGGGTGCGCTAATAATTTCCTCCTTCTTTTATACCAGAATTCGGTTGCCTGACCTATATATTGCAATAAACTGGATACTTCCACAGTTTACTATGCTTTTACCGCTCTTTCCGTGTCTGATTATTACAGATGTTGCTATCTTTCTCTTATTATTATTACATTGTTTTCATGACTCTCTCTCTCTTTCTCTAACACATTTATTTCCCTATGGTTGTAGTGTGTGCCTAATAGCTTATCTACTTCTCTATTCATACCATATAACATATTTGTTCGTAATACCTATAAGAGCCAGCATCTCAGATTGTTAAATATACCTACTATAGGATTTTTAATAACATTAGTCTAGAGGTACCTATGTGGTATATTTGGATTTATCCAGTTTACAGTTTAACAGTCAATCAATAAAGTAATTATTTGAATTGCTTCAAAGTATTATACAAATGTTAACTCAAGTGTTAAGTTGTGCCAAAAGAGTGATCGTCTTTTCTCCTTTGCGTCTCAAAGTCGTCGCCCCTGCTTTTTGGCGCGTACTACCCTTCCCTCGATCAACGGCCGTGCAAAAAGGAAGGATCGATTTCCATTCTCCCCCTCGAGGGAAGCGGGCCGCTATAGGCTTTCCGGAGCCTCTTCAGCCAATATTGGAAGGAATAAGGATTGTTTTTGGATCAGGTGTGTACTGACCCATCATTCGCCTATTGCTACGGGAAAACCTCTGACAAAACTCATAGCAGGTCAATCGGACCTGGGATTTGAACCCCGGTCCTTCCGAATGCAAGTCGGTTCGGTGGTGTCACGAAAGTAGCAACTCAAGACTTGAAATAAACAGGGGCGTACCAAATTAAAAAAAATGAAAACTTATTTATTCAAAATACCTAAATACAATACTTCCTACACTACTTATATCCTAAAAAGGGAGCTTATGCCTATTTTCAACCCATCCCTGAGATTTATATTTGATTTAGCTTGTGGTTAATTTTTGCTGCTGCTAAACGTAGCGAGACGGCGATAGTTCTTCGGAACTCCTGTTTAACTAACACTCGTGCAAACTTTGCTCTTGGAGTACCAAACAAAACAATATTATCACGTAATTATCGTTACCAGTAATCCACAATCGGCCTATCCTGTGTACAACGAAATATTTTTTGTGATCATTTGTAAAGTATTATAGTTCAATACGAATGGGATGTAGTTCCATAAACTCCTTTTTGTGATATGTTTATTTTTGTTTTCCAATAATGTTTGTGTGTAAGTAAGTATCGGTTAAAAGCTATTTCAACACTGAATTATGAGAAAACCTGGATAAATGATACTATACTCATAACGGAAGTACTTAATTGATTGATAGATTATTGGGAATTTCTCTTTTTCACATTATAACCAAGTTGGACTACATTCTGGCGTAAGGTTAGCAACACATTTTTCTACATTTAATTATATTGAAGCGCTATTTTCAATTTCTTATTTTTCCCCATCAGGTTATGTCCATTTTCGACAAATCCAATTGAGATTTCAATATACCTTCAAAAATAAACAAAATAATGAGTATACCACAAGAAACGTACAGAGGATATTTAATTAGAGATTGATATGCTTACGTTAATACCAATTTCAATTCCAGTTATCGCTGTTATCACATATCCAATAAACCAACATTTTATTTGTTATTTTACAGTCACATTTAACCATTTCACAATAAACATAATTACCTACTGTGTTTTTATTTATAGATTTTAAATGTTATTTCATGAAATTTCATTGCATTTGGTGATAGAATACACAACAAGAAGTGAAGCCCGACGAAAATCGTTTTATGTTGAAGGGGCGAAAATAAATAGCCTTGAAGGTGACAGCTTATTCTGGCATACACTGAGAATCATAATAAATGCTTACATCTTCACTCGAATCACACTGAGAAAAAGTATTTTAGTATAAAGTTATGTTTTATCAAATGTATTATACAGGTTTTTTTCATCTTTAGCTATTTCTGTACATTTCGTTGACAATATACACGTGACATAGATAATTTAAAAAATAATTTCAATCTACAACAAACTTTAATCTAATGTGGGTCTGTAAAGACCATAAGGAAGAGACATACATGTGATGTAAGGACATAATATATGACGACTAATTTAAAAAATGGCTTTGGCAGATTCGTTTCTCTTCTTGTCTGTTGTTATATTCTTTGGTTTGGTCTGTATATTCAAAACATCCACTGCATGACATAAGCTTTACCAACCTGAATGATAGTAAGCTTAATAATATTCACAATCTTTTTCTTAAAATATGTACATCTGCTTTCTTTTCACACGGTCTGTGATTAACCAGATACTTTAACGATGTCACTAGTAGGATGAACATAATCTAACTCCAAACTTTTTGTTTGGTGTAAAAAACCCATTTTAATTTTCATTTCTCGTTACATCTCAAGTGTAAGTTTACCATTATTAACAATAAAACCAAAAAATTTTACGGTGGCAGCTGGTGAACGACGAAAACTTTTTCAGCTAGTTATTACTGTTTATTACGATGCAAATGCATATTAAAACCGTTATGAGTGTAATTAATAACTCATGTTTTTTATTTGAAGTAAGATCAGTACTAATTGTATTGTATGTTGACGACAATCTGTTCATCAAAAACTGCAAAATTACAGTCATTTTCAATAATTAACAAAACTAAAAAAACGAGTGTTTGCACTTTGCGCCTTGAATATTTTTGTTGTGCTTATAATTCATATCAGTTTGCGACACATTCACCCGACCCTACAGCAAAACCAGCAGTTCGCCGCTGAAAATTGATATGTCCCATCTTGTTAGCTCGGATAGCACAAATTGGGCATAAAATAATTTTAATGAAATCAAGTTTTAAAAATTAATTCGGGGATATTTCAGATGCAATGGAAAGGCTGACTATACATTCGATGCTATGAGTTACTTCCCAATAACTCATAACAAAAGAGTCTGTATAGATAAATATTGGAGTCCTCAAACTACTATTGGGAATTTCATTTCTCATTGTGATCTTATATAATATCATAGAAAATGGTGTCTGGAGTCGTTCTGTTTAAACACGACCGCAACCTACACCTATTGTTACTTGTTGCACTAATTTAGTCAACCATCGTAGACATTCGATAAAGTGTTGTTGGCACATTTACTGAAAATTACAAAGACCTTCGCATATTTACATGTTGTTTATAAAAGTTTTGTGTACAGTCAAAGGTGTTCAGATTCACTAAACATTCAATTGTACGGAACGTTTGGTGCTAAAACACTTCTGGTTAAAATGTCATACACTGCCACATATTGAAAATGCCATTTTATCAGGACAAGCCCTGGTTGCCAGGACTTCAATATAAATATTATATACAAATGACAGTTTTGTAAAACCCCAAAAAAAAATTATCCACGTTCAGTCAATATTCGTAGCAATTAGTTTAAGTTAAAATATATTATAGTGTTTTCCAATTGAATGATTTTTCATTTAAGACAAACTACGCCAGCGACCTATTCTTCGAATTGCTGGTAGCCCAGTAAATGAGCTACAACTTCCAGCACACTTTTAATAATGGAATATCCAAAAGGATAAATGATTCACATTTCATACATTTATCCAAATCAGAGGTGCCTAAACTTTTTTCTCATAGATCACATTTCCACCATATTCCCAAAACTCGACAAAAAATATAAAGATTAGTTCTAACTATGGAAAAAAGTGATAGGTAATTGATTGGTTGATAAGGTTGATTATTTAATTGATTGCGCTGTGAGTGTATGTTAAAAAGTGATCCAACTTTACTTTTTTGAAAGCTACTCACAGCACAGGATACCAATCTATTTTCACTTATTTTATTTAGAAAACTTCCCAATCGGAGTGGTAAAAAATAAAAATAGTATATTTTTGTGTGTTGTATTTATTTAAATATATAATTATTACACTATTAATTAGCATTGTGATAACAATCGTAATATAGTTAAATTTAAACGTTAATAACGTAAGTATCTTCTACAATGATAATACACACAAAATTTTAATGGAAGGGATGTACTTTGCAACCTTCAGCCCCAGGCTAGAGCGGTGGAAAGCTGGAAACACCTTGTGAAAATTAACGTTGCCTCAAAAATACATCACCGAACACGTGCATCGAGTTTAATAAATATTGAATAATCAATACAAAAACTGAAGATATTGAATATTTATTGAATTATCCAAAAATTCATATAAATTTAATATTCCAAAAAACAAAACTTGGAGAATAACAGGTTATAATAATTAACACGCCAAATCCAAATCTTACACAGGCTAAGGATAAGACGAAGGAACTTATCTTAAAGGACTGGGGATGTTTGCAGCTCTCAGCGCGATGGCGGCGATGTCTCCAACACAATGAGAAAATTCCCAGCAAAGCGTTCTTTCCTAAACTTTTTTTGGCTAAAACAAGTAGAATTTTCACTGTGGTAATGAAAATGATTAACTGAGTCAGTAAAATCAACTTTTCCATTATCTCTGCACAGAAACTATAAGATACTTATTAAAAATACAAAACATTCTTTCCTATACCAGGAATTTTCACTTTTATTAAACATTACTTCACTACCGTAGAAATATATCTTTCGGTTATCAATAAGCTCTTTGCTATCACTTTTAAAAAATATATATAATTTTTTTTACTAAAAGAGCATTTTTCCTTAGTGAAACAGAAAAGAAAACCCTTGGTCTAGTAGATATTTATTTGAAATTTGAATGTCCGTTATTTACAACGGTCGTCGTTTGACCAATCATGGATCGGCAATTTGTGAAGGAGTGCGATAATTGGATGTGCTTGAGAACGACGCGCAGCAACTCGGTAGTTCCGGCATTATAATAGGCATTTTCATGGCATCATTGGTGGGTGAAGTTACACTTTCACATTTTAGCTTTCACATGTGGTATATGGAATTTAAAAAGCTTCTATCGACTTAGTTATAATTGAAATTTTTATTGAAGCTTGAAATTGATCCCGCAGGTTTGTTGAAACATGCGTGTGCAGGGTGCAGGTTAGTGGGTAGTTATTTGATAGCCAAGCCATATTATAAAAGGTTGTGATATACCAAAAAATACATAGAATACATAAGTTATTTGGTTTAAAGTTGGGCATTTTTTATATATTCTTATGTATTTATTGTTATTAGATGTGCCATTTTGAACAAAACACCTATATATAATGTATTTCCAGTTCTGGTCTGGCATATTGTGAACTATCAAATAACCACTCATTAATGTTATATCCAGTATTATACGGCAAAATATCCAGTCAAAAAAAAATTCCTGTAAAGATATACTTCTGTAGCATCATAAATATTATCAAATGCGGGAAATAAGTTGCTTGCGTTGGGAATATAATGTTCCTGCGTTTAATTAGGATTTTTCTAAGACCGAAAATAAGCTTGTCTATAGAACTAATGAATATTGCCGCGATAGCAAACAAATGACTAGCATCTAAATAATATGTATTTTAAATTAGTAATTTAGCTTCCAGTAGGAGAATAAAATCTTGTCTAGACCAATACCCGACTTCATTACTTTAAAATAATCATCATCTAAAACATCTGGCTTAGATTTCTAGAAAAACCAAATCACTTTTTGATATCAGTAAAGAATTTTACCATTTCTCCAAAATACTCTGCTACTTTCGTGAAACTTATGTTTTGGTTTAGTAAAGGTACTTTATAAAAATACTTTACTACTACACTGAAGAGATTTTAGTAAAGCAATCTTTGCTGCCATAACACATATCTCTCTTAGCGCCTATTTTGATAGATTTTTTGGCTGGAATAGTGAAAAAACTTGCTGTGATGATGAATTTTTTTTCTCGGTGCAGGTTGTGGACCTCGTGCACGGAACGAAAACAGGAACAGAAGTTGACTGAATCTTTCCTATACTTAAAGTTTTGAAATTACCTTAAATTTGTGACGTAAACTTGCCGGCTGCAGAGCTGCGAAAAAAGAGAAAAACAGGGATAAGTAACTGGAAAAAAATATTAGGGATGAAACGAATGAATAGAACAGATCTTGTAAAAAAGTAGCTTTTGCTATAACGCATACAAAAACTAAACTCCACGGCAAAGGTAGAACTTGTAAAATTCATGAAATGTGTTCAAAATCAAAAACTAATATTGGTAGTATTACTATTTCTAATCTGGATTCTTAAAGCTACAAGTTAGTGGTACATCGAGAAAGAGAACACATAAAATTATTGAATAAACATATCTGACCAGCTCTTAAAACACATTTTTTTGTAGTTGGGTTTCTAAATATAATTTCCTGTAATTTCCACGTTGGGCGCCAAAAATTGCCACGCGCTTTCTTTGTGTTAAATTATTTTAATGAAAAATGATTACTGTGTAGTTAAGTGAAATAGTCCGTAAAAAAAATAAAAAAAAATTAGAAAATAGAAAGTAAAAGTTGAGCTGACAGATCGTAGCGAAGTGAGCGTGCAATTATGCCAAGCTACCTCAAATGCCGAAGAGTAGAGGTGAGTTAAAATTGAAATGGGCGCCACTGTTTTATTATCGCTAAGCCAAAACAGAGGCCTTCCACGTTGTCTTGGAACAACCTATCAGTTGACTTACCAAAATATATGTAGTTAAATAAAATCTTTGTATTTAAAAAAAAAATATCAATAATAATAGATGATCCCTAAATTATTTTAAGCAGAGGTCTTGCGACGAACAAATGAAACCACAGACTAGAACTCTAAATTCGATCTATTTAAATAAATGGAAATCTATATGCTTACAGAGTGGTTAGTAAAAAAAAATATATATATAAAGATATAAACAGAGACAATAATGACAGGAAAATATCACCCATATCCAGCTGTAGCCGATGGTCAAAATTGCTGTGAACTGGTGAAGTGATGTGTCGACAAACGGAGTAACTAGCCGCTACCCGGGATAATCTCTCTGGCCTGTACAAAACTTGTAGCCAGTACTCCGAGCCCCAACATCCAGCCTTAGCCAAGCAGTTAAACTAGTAGAGTGATATGGTCGAATGGAGTATTGAAAATAGAGTGACTAGCTGCTACCTGATATAGGCTCTCTGGCCTTTACAAAACTTGTAGCCCGTACTCAAAACCCTACAATACAATCAGTACTAATTAGGCTACCAATCATGATAATAAAATGTTATAGGGAGGTTCCAAAAATAATAAAATAATTTGACATGCTAGAAGTTGATTCAGTAATAACAAAATAGTCTTAATATTGTCTATGTACAGAGTCCCAAATTTTCAACAAAAATTCTAAATCTATTATTTATAAATAAGTACCCATTTAAAATATAATGGCTTAAAAAAACATTTTATATAATTCAGATACATGGAGCTTGTAAACTCAGCCAAAATGTATAATCCAAAAAAAAATATATATATATATGTATCTAGGAAAATCGAACAACTGAATCAACAGTAAAGGGGTAACACAAAGAATTAGTAATAAATTAAATGTATCTTAAATTAAACAGTATATAAAATCAATAAAAAGAATATTTTTGTCCAACAAACCCCAAAATGACTTACACTGACTTAAATTATGTCACCTGATGTTACTCAACACCATGTAATAAATAATGAATTAATAGACATAGATCAGAGTAACAACTAAAAACAAATAAATAAATATCTAGTGGGTATATGATCATTCATTATTAATTGATGCGAATAATACATAAAATATTAAAGGGAAGATACAGTTTTTTTCGAATAGAGCCCGTACTCAAAACCCTACAATACAATCAGTACTAATTAGGCTACCAATCATGATAATAAAATGTTATAGGGAGGTTCCAAAAATAATAAAATAATTTGACATGCTAGAAGTTGATTCAGTAATAACAAAATAGTCTTAATATTGTCTATGTACAGAGTCCCAAATTTTCAACAAAAATTCTAAATCTATTATTTATAAATAAGTACCCATTTAAAATATAATGGCTTAAAAAAACATTTTATATAATTCAGATACATGGAGCTTGTAAACTCAGCCAAAATGTATAATCCAAAAAAAAATATATATATATATGTATCTAGGAAAATCGAACAACTGAATCAACAGTAAAGGGGTAACACAAAGAATTAGTAATAAATTAAATGTATCTTAAATTAAACAGTATATAAAATCAATAAAAAGAATATTTTTGTCCAACAAACCCCAAAATGACTTACACTGACTTAAATTATGTCACCTGATGTTACTCAACACCATGTAATAAATAATGAATTAATAGACATAGATCAGAGTAACAACTAAAAACAAATAAATAAATATCTAGTGGGTATATGATCATTCATTATTAATTGATGCGAATAATACATAAAATATTAAAGGGAAGATACAGTTTTTTTCGAATAGAGCCTAAAAAAAATTTTGATAATCATAATAAAAAAATTGTACCGCCATTGTCTGTTCGAGTGCACACAGATTCCTGTTCTCAATGAATTATATGAAATAAGAAAACCGTGTCCCAATAGAAAATGAGATTTAGCACATGGTAAAACAAAATTAAACACTATATTTTCCACAAATTATGAAAATATGTTCAATAATCCTGGCCAGTAATAAATAACAGAAAATAAATTTTGGTTCATTCAAATTAAAAATGTAAAATAATAGGGAAAACGCACTCTACCCCTAATCAGACTAATCGCCACGTGTCAAAGCTAACCCAAAAATTGATTATGCAGAAAATCAATTAGATCTGGTGTGAAATAAAACAAACCGGAATTAAAATACATACTAATGAACACAAGTTAACAGAATAAGTAAAAAGAAAAGTAATAGCTTACCCTGAGATGGTTTATAGGGGTTACTTTCAAAGAAATGTGCTATCGGTGGCCTCAAATCATGATATTCAGGTGAATCTTCTGGCATCCAACGATACAACAATACCAATACCAATAATAGCCGTGAAGATTACTTCTGGAGAATAAACCCGAAATCCACAACCAAGTGACCAAAAAGAGGGGTTTCAAATCTCCAACCAGCCGAACACAATTTCATTAGTGAAGTCCACGTAAAATTCCAATATTCTATTCTACTTGACAGTGATAAAAATCAAACCAAGAAAGAAACATTAGATAGCAAAAACTAATTCGCTTGAATACTATCGAAGGTGTATAAAAGTATGTGAAGGCCTGTACACACGCATGGATTCAAAATAATGTAATAGCAATAAGAGATTATAATTTTTAATACAAAACCCTTCGTTTTACCGAACTATTTCATGGAGATGTTGCTTTCAGCAAAACACAATACCATTCCCCTATATGCAACTTCCATAAAACGGAGCAATAAAGGTATACAAATTGGAAAAAAAAATTAAATAACTATTTAGTTGAAGTAAAATGTGAACTGGGCATAAATAGGTAGTCAGCAGTGGATATATTAATAAGAAATTTCACTCAAATATACCAAAATGATCTTAAAATACTGAAAGTTATAATTCATGTATACGAGGTGGCTCAAAAATATTTAATGCTCAAATCAAACCGTGACATTATGTTGCTCTAATATTTCCATATTGCACAATACAATACTTTGTGAAATATTAAACATTTAAATTAAATTTGGGTACATCACATAATCATCAATCATGTATTATAGGTGATCTGTTTTATTCTATTCGTTTTGTTCCTTAAATATACAAAAAATGTCAAATTAGCAAATAAGCAATAAACATAAATAACCAGTAAGCACTACTCTAAACAATAACCTAGGGTAAATAGAATAATTAACTTACCAACCAGACGATAAAAAATTGTCTAATAAATTAAAAAAATACATTCAAATGTTGCCTTCTTAGTGGCAGCTAGAGGAAAAGAAAGAGTTCCAATCGAAAATTGAAATTTCGAGTATTCAAAGACAAAATTGATGTTTTATTTTAGAGTGACTAATGCGACAAGGAAACGGCATGTTTAGAAATTTGGGAGGAATTGACAGCAAACTATCAATATTTGTCTTTTTTTAGTTGAAAGGTTTGTAACGACACTAAAACTTTTTTCGACAAAATATGCCGAGGAAATGCTATCAGAAGCTTTCTCGCAATTCGCTACAGTCCAGGATATTTCTCGGGTATTTCTGCTCGCAGCCAAAATGTTTGATAAATTAGTGCTAAGCTCGAGTAGCTCCTCTTGTAATATCACATTTTTCACTTCCGTTTCATCAAGTGGATTGATAATCATGGTGGTATTTCTATCGACAAAATATCTTCAAATCTGATTTTCAAGACACCATGCAGAGCAATTAAATGTTAAACGTATGTTTGAATATACTCATCAAAGCGTCCTACCTGTGACAAGTTTAAAAACTGGAAAAAAGCTGAAAAAACACTTTTTTTTATTAAATTGAAGCTGTCACCTTGTAATTGTAAGTTAATATCATTAAAATTTTTGAACAAATATGCCAAACGGCAGCCATGGAAGTGATTATCAACCTCACACCACTACACAATATGGTGCTGGAAAGTATTGCAGAGAGAGCAAGATACATATAAAAGATCTATTGTGCCCCCTTGCTTCTACTTAGTTCCTGAGGAACGTCTCATAGACTAGTTCCTCCTTTAGCCCTATTTCCATGAGGGATTTTAGAATATCTGCAGGCTTCAGCTCAGGTAAATGTCCCTCTTCAATCCAATAATCTCCTAGGTGTTGTGCAGTACGGGTGCACACGTTTTATAAGTAATTGACCTAAAAAGTGAAAAATAATTCTTAATTTAAGAATAAAATAATGTCATTGTTGTAACAGCGTGGGATGCTCGATATCAATTGTTATAATTTCTTACAGGCTCTATTCAGAAATGCACAGTTAGTGTATAAATGTAGTACAAAGCACCCCACGCTATCACCACAATGACATTAAGTTTGTCGTTAATTATCTTATTCTTAAATTGAGAATTATTTTTTACTTTTTAGTTCGATTACCTTTAAAGCGTTTTTAACTATAATTTATCCATTCCTATGACTTAACAGGATCATTTGTGACTTCTATCTATGAAAAGTTATTCTAAAATGTCTTTTTCGTCAAACTAACGTAAATTAAGGTAACTTTTAAATAAAAAAAAATTTAAATGAGTAATTTTTTCAAAAGACCAAGTAGTTTCTTCATGCTGTGATATTAATAGTGTAGAGAATTAACAATCACAGAAGAAGTTCTATAGTACCTAAGTACTTTAAATTTAAAAAATGCCAGGTAGGCCCATCGTAACAGGTAGAACTTTTTCACGGATTACCAGAGTATGTTTGTCTTTTCTTATCTTGTTTGTTTCAGAAAATTTTATTTCTCAGTTGGCACCTGAATAGAATTTTTTTTATAGACAAAAGGTTTTTGTTAACTTCAATAGATGAAAAACTCAATAAAAGTAAAAAATATAGAAAGCATGAATTACGACACTACTTGAAATAAAAGTCATTAGATTGTAATAATAAATTGTAAAAAAATTTTACATCGATTTTCTGGTGGTTTCCGTACTAAAACATTATCAAAATGCTGCAACAACGAAATTGGAGAACTTGAAGGTTGTTAAAACTTTGATATCATAAGACACTTGTTCCTTCACAACAATTTTCAATTTATACAAAAATAAACGTCTTTTACTATTGGGTGAAATTTATATTTTCTTATATATCTCGTATGAGACTAGAAAATTTCGATCTCTGATGGTTGCATTTCAGATTTAAGATCAATCAAAGTTTTTTATGAGAAATAACCTTTTTTTCGTGAAATAAAGTAATTAAATGATTATCACTTTCAACTAATATAGTATGCAACATCTAAATTTTATAATTTGTAAAGCTTGTCGAGTGAAAAATGTGTTGTTTTTGCTGTAGTATTTGTTATTTATTCATTGTATTTGATAATTTTGGGAAGCCTTCACTAAATAAGAGTTGAAGCAATTAATTTGATAACCACCAGTTATTTGATTCTAGATGCGGTTTTATTCACACATTAATTTTTACTTAAATTGAAGCACAGCAAGATTTATCAGCAGTAATAATAATTTTGGTCTTTTGGTTGTGGTTACTTCTACTTAACCATTGTTTCATTTCTGAACAACGTTAATCATATTTTTCAGTAACACTAACAATTTTGTTTTATTATTTTTTTGGAACCACTTCCTTGAAATATTTGTCGATAAGGTGTCAAAATTTCCATTGGATATTCAAGAATTCCCACTCACTGATGTAAGTTTATATAATCAAAAACACAATATTTTTTCAGGATTTGATAAAGCAGATGTAGAAAAAAGTCCTCGGAAGCAATCTCTGAAAAAGGTCGAAGAACAAGAAAAAATTCTGAGGTCTGAAAAATGGTACAGCATATTGACACAAGTCAGTATACCCTTTTTTATTGCAGGAATTGGTACCATTGGCGCTGGTACTGTCCTAGCAACTGTAACCGTGAGTACACAACATTTCCATTTAGTAATATTTTTGCTCGAACAATATTCTGATTATAATTATCATTTTAGACAATTCCTGCTTTGTTTGAAAAAACATTGTTTTAGTAGCACTTAAATTTGTATCGTAAATGAATTCTGAAATTAAAGTAGTACAAATCGTCGCGCAAAAGAAAAATCTGTCAACTAAACTTTTCCAGTTCCACATAAGTTAGTTTCATGTACCTATGCATGTGTGGCCTTGTCAAGTTTTTATCTATTGCATTCGCAGCCCATGGTAATTTTTTCCTATCTATAATTGTGTAGCATATAGCAAAACCATAGAGATATAAAATTGTTAAAATCAATGATAGCAATATTATATGTTTATCACTTATCGCAAAATTACACAAACTGCAGGAACAATAACAATAATTATTTAATTATTAACCAAGATAATTCTTTATATATATATACCGAGAATCGAGACATTACATAGATCTGCGAGAAAAAAATTATAATTACAATTTTCTCAATATAGATGTTTATCAAACTGTTCATGAATTTGATTAATTTTCTCCACGACATTGTTATTTTATTTTCTGTGAATAAGCAGGATAAATCAGATAAGCAATTTGCTACACGTGGCTTGGTTATATTCTTTTATTAATATGGTCTTCTCTAGTTGGATATTCAACGCCATGGATCGACATTGGGTTAAATTCCATTTATGTTAAGATTTGATGTTTCCATATGAGCTTGAATAATGTCAAGTTCAAGTTTTATGAAGCTGATTATTGAATGTCTAATATAGAATGGACTGAATTAAGCTAACTTAATAATTTATTATCAGTGTATATGGTTGAAAAATATTTTCACACGTGTATGATTTCTAGTAGTATTGAAAATAATTTAATAATATTATATTCATTGGAAAAATATCAAACCAACGAGCTTTGAATACAGTTGTTGCACTGTCAAGCGACATATCTGTTACTAGAAGCATTGATTGATAAGTTTGGGAAGATACGCAATGCCTTACATTTATTTGTAGCAGTCGACGTTTGTCATTCTAATGGCATGCAGTTTGAAATATCGGAAAAGTTGTATTGAATTTTCACAACATTTTCCGAACATTTTCCACCCTTGGTCATACGAGAGATGCAATTTTAGTAGAGTATTTTTAAAATAAAATAAAATAATTTTTTACAACGGCATGCAATTTGTAAACACATTTATTTTTTCATTTCTACGTAACCCTTTCAGCCCCGTCGGCCGTTGCGAATTGCATGCCATCAATGATTATAGCTTAAATTGGTTCCAACCACGTTATATTACAAAGGCATGAAATATAATGTCACGGAAAAATACTAAAATTATTTACACAAAGAGAAGCTTCTTTATTACGTGCAAGCGCGCAAGGGCTCGTAACCCCTTTATCTTTCATATTTTAGGGTTAGTTATCAATTCTTAAAAAGGCATGCAGTAGATAATGGGAGAACATTTTCTGTCACCATCTCCTAGTCTATAAGGGATTTGTACTCGGTGCTTAGCGTTGATTGGATAATGACGTTAGCATAATGTTTTGAGGAACTATTTGTCGTCGATTTATGTATAAAAACCGTATGCAAAAGTCGCACTAAAAGCCAAATCATGATTTCCAGTATTATGAAATGAATTAATGTATATCCACTAAAAAATAACATTTTACCGTTCAATCAACGGTTACATCTAATGGTAAAAGTAAAGTGGGTACCACCTTAAAAAGTAAATGAAACAAAAATCTGTTCATATACATATTAGTATCTCTTCATATAATTTACTTTAACAAGAATAACTTGACATGATACTTGTCTATTATCAAGTTAAAAATACTTATATAAAGGAAATTTACTTCAGTACGGTACAATAAATATGATCAAAATGAAATCATACAAAAATAGGAATACAATGTATACATGTATATGTCTTCGTTTCAAATATTAACCATGCCCAAGAAAAAAAATTAGGTAAAGATTTATAAATACATATTAACAATTTGAAATGATAGGTATCAACTAGCAAAATAAATATTACAAATAAAATATCTTATATCAAAATACTATTGCAACGTTACCAAAGAAAAATGATCTAAAACCAAAATAAAGATATCTACAGATGCTGCTGACTTGTGCTTGTCTTTTTAGATAAAATATATATCCTTCGGTGAGGTTTACCAGTTTTTATTGAATTTGATTTTAGATTTTGACTTTCTCATTTCAAGTTGTTATAAATCATAGTCTTAATTAATAATTTTCAATATTTTTCGATATGCAGAGGACATAAGTCTTATGTAAGTGAATTATTCCTGATAGTCTCTTACACATTGATTATAGGATGAATTATCACTAACTTTTAATATCTGGTAAACTTTATTAAAACATTTTATTATTATTTGGCATATACTTACATAACTGTTTGTCGGGTTCTTAAGAGAAGATACGTTATTTTTTGTAGCAAAGCTTTTATAAATTAACAAAATTTCTTGTTTGTCATTTATATCCATTTGATCTTTTATTAAAAAATATAACAATCCTTTTCACACTTTGTCTTTTCTACCAACATTTTGGCGAAATATCCGGCAACATAAACATTAGAACAAGTTTCTAAATTAATAATTTTGTTAGCCTCATTAATAATGTCCAAATCAGAAGAAATAAAGCCGCTGATATCAGTTTGCGATAATGTATTTTCCGAAGAACTAGTTGCATGGTTATTAGCTTCCATAACTGGAAGGTCAGTTTTGTTTGACTGATTTTCGTCTAATTCTAAAAACTCTTGTAAATCTTTTTCGTTGTTTGTATGCATAGTATTAAATGAACGAGTACTGTTTAGTACGTCTCTTGTTCTCCCAGTGTCAAATTCTAATTGACGGAAATAAATTTTACAATTTAGAATGGTTTAATTAAGTGAAAAGGAGCGTATTGAAATTTTAATGATGATCGGTCGTAGTGATCGTGTTAGAACTCATGGAGAAGTGTAATTTGCGTCCGGATAGAAATCCTATATCACGCTCAACAGTAACTAAAACATTACAACGTTTCAATACAACTGGGATGTTAAAAAATTTGCTAAAACCTGGAAAACCGCGGACTCAACTAACAAAACTGTTAAACAAAATATTGCAATCGATTTAGAAGAATCACCTCAAACTTCCACCACAAATTTGGCACTAAACCATGGTATCAGTCGACGTTATGTAGGAAAGATATTGAAAAGTGAAAAGTATCATCCGTATAAGGTACAGTTGGTTAAAGAATTGTCAGACGATGATTTTGACCGACGGCTGGAATTTTGCGAACGGCTAATGAATATCTGTAATGTCGACGACATTTTGCTTCTAACATAGTTTTTTCCGATGAGGCAACTTTTTGTTCAGTAAATGGAACAGTTAATCGCCATAACTCAAGGTATTGGTCAAATAAGAATCCTCATTGGATTCATGAAGCACATACCCAGCATCCTCAGAAGTTAATTGTTTGGATGGGAATTGTCGAAAATAGGCTTATAGGCTCATTTTTATCGACGGAAACTTGAATGGTGACAAGAATTTGGATCTACTAAATAACGAAATTATTTCTGCACTTCAACAGAATGGGCAATTATCACAGAATGTTTGGTTTCAACAAGATGGAGCACCTCCCCACTATGATAGACGGGTTAGCAATTTTCTGGATGCGAATTTTCCAAATTGATGGATTGGACGTAGACATAGAGTGGCCTGATCGTTCTCCGGATCTTAGCCCGTTAGATTTTTTTCTTTGGGGTGATCTAAAATCACGTGTTCACGTTAGATGACCAACAAACTTACAGGAATTGAGACAAAGAATTATTGATGAAAGTGAACTAATACGTGGAGAAATCTTGGAAAGAGTGACTCAAGAATTTGTTAATAGGATGGCATATTGTCAGCAAGTAAACGGCGAGCATTTTGAACATTTGAAGTAATTTTGTTCCTCATTATTCTGAAATAATGAAATGTACACCTATTGTCTTTCTCTTTCAAAATCTGTGAAAATATATAGTGTGTCCTATTTAAATTAAAGAAGTGGTGGTTGATATACCAGTTTAAAACGTATTCTTTTCAATTTATTGTTTGTGTTGTATACGTTTCCCCTAATTGTGATTACGATGAATTATTGGAAGCTTTTGGAATAACACTCAATGATATCCTAGAACAATATCCTCATTGTTTGTTTTTTGTAATTGGAGATTTTAATAGTTAAATTGGAGAAATGAGTGAAATTCCAGAAGAAGTTGTGGTGAATAGTCAATTTTTTCCTAACATGTTGAGCTATGACAAAATCAGTAACTATAAGGGTAATCGTATTTTAGAATTTATGTCAAATATAAACTTCTCGTTATTAAATGGTCATATAAAAACTGATAGACCGGCTAACTTCACTTTTTATAACACTTTAGGGTAAAGTGTAATAGATCTTTGTTTCTGTAGTACTGATAAGCTCGAATTAATTGAAAAATTCCGTGTGCTAGATGATCAATACTTATCTGACCACTTTCCGGTGGTTATAACCTTCGGCTCGGTAACTAGAAGTAATAGTATTGCTCCTACTAAATCACCATTCATTAGCTTAAAATGGGATGGTACCAAAGTAATTGATTTTAAAACGTCAATTCAATGGTCACTAAATGTAGTGGTAATGGGAGATATGAACGTTTTATATGATAATCTCTGCAGTACTGTATGGGATGTAGCAAAAAATGAAGGTTTAGCTTCAATAAAATATTTTTATGGGACAAACTCACAACGGTCTAATTATTGGTTTGATACTGACTGTAAGACATCTAAAAGGCAACTGAAAATTCATTGAAAATTTGCAAAAGACAAGGATTCTTGGAACCATACAAGACAAAAAGGAATATAAGCAGTTAATTTTGAAAAAGAAAAATGATTACGAGAATAATAATGTAACTGCTCTTTCCAACACGAAAAATCAATCGGAGTTCTGGAAAATCCTAAGCTTATTTAGACGTAAAAATAAAATTTGCCCTATACTGATCGAGGAGTGGGAATCTTTCTACGATGGCATAACTTTACCTAGAGTGGAGTATGATCTATATTTCTTTGGTGTCGGAGACGAATTTCTGGATAGCCCCATATCACTTCAAGAACTTGATCAATCTTTGATTTCGTGCAAAGATGGCAAATCACCTGGTAAAGATGGTATTCGTTTTTCAAGCAATTACCGCAAAATTGGAGGTTATATATTTGTCATTTATATAATCAAATTTTAGATTCAGAAATTACTCATTCTGGTTGGCACGAAACAATTCTTACAATGATCCACAAAAAAGAACGCTTAGAGGATCCTTATAACTATCGAGGTATATCACTAATTAATTGTTGTGCCAAAGTATTTACGTTAATTCTATTCAATCGCTTATCCAATTGGTGTGAAAATAATTCCATTCTTCCCGAATTACAATTCGGATTTCAAAAGAATAGGGGGTGTTTGGATAATATTTTTATTTTGACTTCTGTTTTGCAAATAACTCTTAGACTTCCTCGTAGGAAAGTATATACTGTTTTTGTAGATTTTCGTAGAGCATTTGACAGTATAGATCACGCACTTCTTTGGTTAAAACTACATAAGATCGGAGTTAGTACTAAGTATATCAGAATATTGAAACACTTATACGACAATGCTACATTTTTAATTAGGCATCAAAATCTGTATAGTAAGAAATATACTATCTCTGAGGGAGTTCTTCAAGGTGAATCGCTGAGAATACTCGAAACTTACTGTTAACACTCACAGTAAACACTGATAAAACAAAAGTATTAATATTTGCAAGAGGAGGGCACAAACATAATTTAAATCAAAAGTTTTATTACAATGGTCTCAGATTAGAAATAGTTAATCAGTTTACGTATCTAGGTGTCGATTTCTCCTCTACAGCCTTATTCTGTACTATGGCTAAGAATACTAAAATAAAAGCTTGTCGCGGTATTGGAGCAGTAATGGATATTATGTGTCGATCAAAAATGAGTACATGGGATTCCAGAATCAGATTTTATGATTCTATAACTTTATCTTCTCTCTCCTTTGGAATTGGCGTGTGGGGATTACGCTATACTGATCTTATTGGGAGAGTTCAGGTTAATTTTTTCAAAAAATTGTTAAATTTGTCACATAATACTCCTGATTACATTGTACATTGTACATTGTATATAACGAGAATTATAGCACAAGTCAGAACTTCCATTTAATTGATTGCAGTGAAATTTGTTCCGTTTGTAATATGCTTACACCAGAATCGTTGGAACACATTCTCTTCAAATGACCAATTTACAGTCCTCTTAGACAAAACAGATTTTTTAATGGTGTGGATGGTATTGATGGTCTAGAACGTCAATAATGACAATCTCTCCGAGCTCTCTATTCTAGCCCATAGTGTCATTGGTATCTCAAAGTTAAGAGCTTTTGCATGCGGAGAATAGATAATTACACAATACATTTTATACTTATTGTACTTAATCTATGTACCGAACCCTTGTGAAAAGATGTATCTTATGCGCAATAAAACTATCTATCTATCTATCTCAATTAAAGAAGTTGATGGCATTTCCGGTTAAACCGGAAGTACATTATTAACAAAAAAATGTACATCAGATGCATTTTGTTCCATTGCACTTACCTGCAAATTTTCATAAATATCGTTCTTTTCGTTTAAACGATATTTACTTGTTCTATACCTTATCCCAACCCTGTATATAGCGAAGTGAACGTTCAAAAACTACCCTGTTTACTGATCACAGCTCGCCTGACAAAATTCTCGGGCTCAACGATAGTGTTAATGTTAATACTGTCTACTATTGGGCTGCATGTGGATCCAAAAACTACCCTTGTATAATGATACGTTTCTGACACTACTCCGTCGTTTAACCAAGAATTTGATTGTATTGTTCATAATAGCCATCTGCTTTGAGTTTTTTCAGCAATGAAACAAGTCGTTTTCGGGCTATCTTATAATTACTCTCATCAACGTTTCTAGTGACCGTATGCAACAATTGGGACAAAATGAGGTCCTCAAAGAATATCTAAATTCCATAAACTAGGAATTGATTTATTTTTCGAAAACATTGACATTACCATTGGGTGTCGGCCCAGCACTGTAGTGGAACGCCTCAGATGCGATAATTACAGTGAAGCAGTGTCGAGCGCGGGTAGTACTTGGATGGGTGATCCTGGGTGATCCTGGGTGACCCAATGGGAAAGACCGTTGTCTAAATAGCCCATACAGCCTGCAGCGGAGTAGCATATCACAGCTCGCAGGCATTATACCAATGAGCACGAGGTATAATGTAGGTATGCCGTCTTTCGGAGGAAACGTAAAACCGATGTCCCGAGTCCATGGATGTTGGGTTCCTGAATTAAGCTACGCCATTACGTCATTGTCGGTTTGTCTGTATGTGACAACGATTGTACTTAAAAAGTGAAACGTTACTTTATTCGGAAATAATTCTGTCACCATTGAAGTTCGTCGTCATTGTCATTACTTTTAATAGGTAAAGTTCATTTACATTAATTGTGATATAGTGTATGAGAAAATTACATGAATATTTTCAAAAGGAATTGGCTAATGGCGGACCAGTTTTGCCGTTATATGCCATTCAAGAGGTAAGTTTTGTAACAATTTATTTGTAGAATTTCAAAATGTAGTCTAACTATGATGTTAAATTTGGTTTAATTTATTTCCTCCTATAATAAGATCACCAGAGATACATGCCGAACCATCTAACAATGATGCGCCGCTGGTAAAAACTGGATTATTGATTTGATTCGGGTGTTCATGAGTTATGTATCTGTACTGTATCTACAAGCAGTCGAGCTCTCGAGTTAGGTATCGTTGCTTGAATGAGATATCGGAAATTATCCTCTAAAGCAATGGCCTCATCATTGTCAACACGTTGAAATTGTCTTCAAAATAAGATCCACTTCTTCTATTATTTCGCCACCAAACTTCTTGAACTCAATTTTCGGCAACTTTAATTTTCTTTTATAGTCACTAGAGCACTGAGACATATTATTGTCTGAAATAAAATCCTCATTTGCAAGGTTTTCTGCCATAACCTTCAACGTTTAGTATTTGGTTGAATACTGTTAATATTTCCAATTTCAAAGCACCGTCATCGTCTAGTGAAAAATTCACATGTTTGTGTGAATCTATTTATGTACCTACCTATATTTATTTATCAGAACATCGATTTTCTGTTCGAGAAGGTTGAACTAAAAAGGCTAATCTTATATTTTTCTGTTTTGATGAAAAATTTCAAGATATCGTCAAAAACTTGATCGAATGAACATCTTTGCATTGCTAGTACTTTTTTCACCTTCTCCATAGTCGCAGTTCTGTCACGGTCGCCAAATGTTGAATATTGGAAACTCACCAACCCGGTGATTGAATATGTCGTATGAAGGACAAATATGAATTGAAAACATTAAAAGTACCAATAAAATAACAATTGTATTAAAATATTTTCAATATAATTTAACTTCAGGGAAACTATCGAAAAATTGACATAAAAACTTCAATTTAACAAAAGTAACTACATTTTTTAAAATTATACAAAGTGGAAAAAATAATGTGAACGTCAACTTTCTTGAACACACATGGTGAATGTGACAAAACTGTTACTAGAACATGTTTTATTTGCGACAAGATATCCATATCGACTACGACCCAGCCGTCACACAATGGAGAGAATATTAAACAATTTAACATATATTTGGTTGTTTTCAAACAAAAGTCAAGAAAGCAGAGAATGTTGTTGATAATAATGATAGTAAGATTGAAATGTGGTTTTTGTCGTATTGTTGCTTATTATGAATGTATGTATATATGTATGTGTGTATATGGGAAGATATTCACTAAGACCTAAAATATCCATTGTGACCACTCACTTCTACTCAGTTCCTGTGGAACGTCTCAGAGACTAGTAGCTCCGTTAGTCCTATTTCCCGGAGGAATTTCAGGATATCTACAGGCCTCAACCTAGATAAATGTCCCTCTTCTATTCAGTAGTCTCCTTGATGCTGTGCCCTAGGATTCTGAATTTTTTTATATAATTCCACATAGGTACATAAGTTACAAAAACTTATAACAAGTGTTAAAAATTTAATCTCTGAATCTCCACGCATTTAGTAAGCCTTTTTATCACAACTGTGTTTGTTGCACGCCTATTCATTGCTGCAGGGAGTGAATTGATTGCATTGCGAATTCTACGATTACAATTTTCTTCTGTTGTTAGAAGATGGGAATAGACCCCATACGACAAAATCTTTAAATGTCCCATCTGAAAATTGGCTTATCATTCTGGAACAGTGAGAAGGAGCTCCATCGTGAAGGGAAACATTTTTCTAAATTCATGCGGTGGTAAGCGATCTAAATAATTTGTTTCTGACTCTCTTAATTTTTCAAGATAACTTTGACCTAAGAAAATAATTTTAAGCAAGTAAAAAAATTACGTTATCACAACTTCTGACCGCTAAGTTTCCATCATGAAAATGAAGAGCTACAACATGGTAGTTTCTGATCGCACTAAAGACAATAAACTCCCATCGATCTTGACAACTAGGTATTCTCGTTAAGGTTGATTCTCTTTTCTCTCCAGTAATGCGATTTGTACCCATTGAACATTTTGTTTTTCGTAAATTTTGATTCATCGCACAATATATAGTAGGTATTCTTCAAATATTCACTATCTTCTTGATATTTCACAAATACAAATTCAGTAAATTATATGCTTCTATTATAGTCTGTTTGCTTTGAACTGCGAATCCAAGAACATTGATGATAAGTTTTATCTACAACAGTTTTCGGTAATATAGACATTTCTTACCTTTAAGACGGTAGGGAAGTGACTCATTACTTAATTTCACTTCCACGCTATAGCCGGAAAAGTACTTTTTCTACAACCACTATGCAAAACACGCTTTTCCACACGAATTTCTATACGCAAAGCAGGCCTTTTCTTAATTCTTTTGATAACTATTGGAAAAGTAATGCGAAAAGTACACGCTATGGCACTTTTCCGCACCGAAATGTCAAACAAAGGTACCTATGACCTGTCAACTTTATTTGACAATTCAACATATTTATTATACTTAGTGAATTTCTGGATGTAAAAATTTTAAATTTAAACCAAAAATAAGTAAACTATTTATTTGATTATTTATTTATTCATTATTCACTATTAAACATACACTCAACTGATTTTTCTATATTAAATTTTCATTTTGTATGTTATTTCTGTTCAAAGTTTTAACAAAATAACTAAGTATATAAATTTCTGTTTTTATTTCATTAATAAATGTGGTTGTAGAAAAAATATTGTGTACAACTTGTACGCAAATCACTTTTCCCACTCGCTAGATTTGCGGCACTCACCATACGGCTCGTGCCACAAACTTCTGCGCTCGTGGGAAAAGTGACGCTTTGCGCACTAGTTGTACAAACTACTATTTCCGGCTAGAAGCATGTGTCACTTTTCTGAAGTATGACAATATTGTGTTAAGCTGGTTTTGAAAAAAAGTTAATATCTTTCTTCACTTTTCTACGGAATTATTCCCTCGACCGCAGCTTCTTGGACTTCCGGAGGATTACAGGTTAATTCAAAATAAGACATTATATACGTGTTTTAGCAAAAAAATTAAAATTTCGTGACAGAAAGAATATTTTAAGACATAATTGTCAAAACCAATAAATTAGTAATGTTGCCTAGCAACAGATTCATGAAGTTCTTTGTCGAAAAAAATATTAAATTGTGATAACAAATTTTCTTAAAATTAATGTTTTTAAAAGCTTGTAACTAAGCGATTGTGAATAAAATAGTATACATACCACGCGGGAAGGATCATTCCATCCGCGGCTTTTAACGACCCTCGGTCTCTAACAAAGCCTGGGCTGTAATGATCTACTTCCCCGCCAGGTATGTAATATACTACTTCGACATGTAACCAGTTATCTTTAAGTATCTTTAGTATTGGGGATGTTGACATAGAATTTTCAACATGAAGGTATGCATTTGTCAATTTTTTATTAAAAAATTTAATATCTCGGTAAGTATAAATTTTAGATATAGGGTGTCCTGTACAAAGTAACATTAAAACATTAAAATTCAATGTATAATCCGAGAAGTTGATAATATACAGGGTGGTACATTTAAAATAACAAAGTTGTTGGCTTTTGATGAGTGACATGTTTGTCAAAATATGTTCCCTAAATTTGCCATAACTTGTTCTTGATCTATGTCAATTTTCAAAGAAATCGTGTTAGTGGTCTCCAAAATATAGATAGTGTAAGCTAGTGGTGAAACAGCCAGTATACCTGCAGAACCTTGCTTACTATAGTAGGTATTAAAAATTTCAATCACATCATTATTTGTGTAGAGATTGTCAAAAGTGATACTTACTACAGAGTTTAAGAGTTAATTGAAAGTCACACAAGAAAAACAACTAATACAAATTCTAATGTGAGTTATATATTATGGTGATCGGAAACGTAAAATGTAAATTCTAAATACCCTCCCATAAGTAACAGCATCTACAATTACGAGATTAATAAATAAATTTAATGAAACTGGTAGCGTAAAGGATCATCCAATGTGTCTAGTAAACCGAAAAGTACAACTGATGAAGATAAAGCTTTAGATGAACTATGAGATGTTCAAGGCAACACAACTACAATAAGGAATTTGTATTAAATCTATATACAAACTATTCTATGAAAATAACTCCCATTCAAATAAAGTTCAAATTTACCAAGAATTATCTGAATATGATTTTGATCGACCGACGGTTAAAGTTTTGTGAAAAGGTAACAGAGAAAATTACGATGCAAAACAATTTCTTAAATTTTGTTGTATACAGTTTTTCAGCTACATTCTGCTTGAACGATTGTAAACAGATATGATTCCACTAAAAATGGATGTGTGAGCGGGTATGGGTAAACACTATTTGGTTGGTTCTTTTTTCATTGAAGGTAGTCTCACCGGTGCTAAATATATGTTGATTAGCTGTAAAATTAAATTATACCCGAAATAGACCGTTTACTTCCAAATATGGAGGTGAACTATAAACAGGATGGTGTACATCCACACTATCAAGGAGACGTAAGGCAATATTTGAATACAATTTTCCCCTAGAGATTGATTGGATGAAGAGGTGTAATTGAGTAACCGTCAATTAATTCGTATTTACTGTAATAAAGTAAGTGCAGCTTAGTTAACTGTTTAGTTAAACTTTTTGTAAAAAGAAATTCTAATTAAAACTTCATTTCTCTAATAAATAATTGCGTGATAATGTAGTACATCATCAATATTTTTGGAAAAAGTTTTGAATAAGACTTTTTGTTGTATAGAACTCGACCTGGTTGGCCATTTGAAAAAATCCGCAAGGTGCGATAATCTACTATCAAATCTTTTCGGGGTGGAATATTATGTCCCTAACCGAAGACATATCCACCCCTGAAAATTCTCATCAATTTTCAAATAACTTTCGTAGAGCTTGCGACGCAGCTTGCAAGCACAGCGAAAGGCACTCGAGTCTTTCACGATAATATCTCTTTCAGCTTTGCTCACCCAAAAAAAATATGCCAGCGCACACACTATAGCGTGACAGCGATTTCGCGGCGGTGGTGTGATTAACTCTCTCGCCGAGCCTAGCGCCGCAACAACCTTTCAGTAACACGCCCTTATTTCTCATTTACCCAGCGAAATTCCGTTTTTCTAATGATCGTATTTGGAAAAAATGTTTCATTAATGTGTGGTTTTTGAAGACCTAAATAATTCGAAACGGATGTTGAAATTAATCTTGAGAGAGCGTTTCAAACAAAATTGTTTTTTCCAGATAAAGAGTTAAGAAAAACATGAAAATAATTTTTTTTAAAGTTTGCTCATATGGTCTGTTAAACTACAACTCTTTCTCTGTCGATTGCAACAAACTGTATCTCAAAATTGTTAATGTTCATTTTATTTAATCTAAAAAATTTGGGTTTCAAGAATTTAAGACGCTTATATGTTGTTAGAAAACCATAATTTGGAAGAGAACCAACTTCAGATTTGTGCAATAATAACGATAACACAAAAGATGTGCCTTATAAGTCAACATATCAAACAGAATTTCAGGGAATAATGAATAAAGTGATAAAGAAACTCAGTGACAGGTATTTCTGTATAAGTAACAAAATAGTTCAAACTTGATAAACCTAATTTATGTTCGATTGATAAAATTTACGTATTTATTGAAAAAATTAATAATGAAAATTTGATAAGCTGGAACATGGGATGTACAGGGCAGTTGGACACATATTGTTTAGAAAATGGAAGTTCAAAGCATTATAAAAATGCAGAAGGTAGGTAGAACTAAAGTAAGAGTAGATGTTAAAACTATTAAAAACGCTCATATTTTAAAATAAGACAAAAATTTTAAAGAGTAACAATTGAGAGAATTTATACGTAATAATTCAAGAGGAAAGACGTAGATACCTACTATATTCAGTGACAGATATTTGATGGAAAATATCTCCAAACGCAGTCACCAGTATTCATAGATTTGAACGTTAAATTGATATTGATCTAGAAGCATTGTATATACCAAAGCGAACAGTTTTAGTGTCACTCGAGGGTAGCATATTACCACCATTCGTTATAATTAATAGCGTTGTATGCCCTGTAGATATATTTTAAAAATAGAAATAATGAATTTATCACAATTAACCATCAACGAAGATTGTTAAACCCAAACATACGATTGATTATATCTAATGTGTGTCCCACCGTACCACATAACATCATCGAAGCTGAGCTTGGGAACATTGGACTGAACTTGGAAACTCGGTTGAATTTCCACACCAAATCCGGAATATAAGCACATTTATAGTTTTCGTAGACATACATACATCTCTCCTCCTGGTCAAACTATAATACCTGAATTTTTGGACATCAATTATGATAGCACATCTTACCGAATATTTATCTCTTTAGATAACAACAGCTTAACTTGTAAACAACCTGGTCATGCAGCGAATAGTGGTTCTCACTTTAAAATACTTCCAAATATAGTATTGATGGACCCAACATCCCAATCTCTGGTATCTACAAATAATGTCAAACCAACAAATATCCCTACTCTTGCACATTCACCATCAAGCTGTATTTCTAGTCAAGAAACCATCAAACACATCACCTGAAATTTCAAAACCACCAGAACAATCGCAAAGACAATCAAATTTATCACTTTACTTTCCGAATCAATCAGAACAAACTAAGACGCTTTCTGCGGCTTGCAAACGTCAAATTTCTACTCTACCTGGTCTAGAAAACGAAAAATCTAATGAAGAATTGTTTAGACGACCAAAAATCTAAAACAAAGAAAAATGCTGAAGAAATAACTCACATTTTAGAACCTATAAAAGATCTCCTAATAACATTCAAACCGCCAAATTTCATGAACTACACGGAATTATGCGATTTTATAATTAACGCCTCTGGGCCTAAGCATGCTGCAAGCATAGCAAAAAATTACACCAACGACTAATCCAATCTGAAAAATCTACTAACATTTGTTCATAAAAACATCGAAAATACATCTTTAAAAAATAATATAACACGAATAAAGAAAACATTGACAGAAGATGCTGACCTAACATCAACAGACGAGTGAAGCGATATATCTTCACATTCTGGTTTTTCAAGATTGAATAATGGCTAACTCAAATTTTATCCTTCAGTTGAACCTAAACGGTTTCTACACCCACCCACCTAACATACAACTCTTAATCAATTAATTGTCACCCTTAATTCTAAGCCTTCAAGAAACTCGCCTCAAAGAAAATAAGCTACCCAAACTTAAAAACTACTAAATTTTTTCTAAAAATAGACAAGTGCAAACTATTTCTAGTGGAGGAGTTGCCATGCTAATCAAAGATTCTATTGAATCCGCACACATTCCTCTAAACCTCTAAACTTTGGAGGTAATCGGCATATCAGTAATTCATCATGTTAAGTTGAACATTTGTAATTTTTATCTGCCTCATCCAGATAAACAGTCGCTTAATGAACTTCAGAACATAATTGAATCAATTCATGCTCCAAAAATTATACTTGGAAATTTCAATTATCAATGGTAACTCTCTATTAAATATTATTAATAACAATAACTTAATCCTTTTAAACTCCGGCAAACCTACGAGGTTTAATGCCTCTAATGGTACCATGTCAACCTTAGATTCATCTTTCTGCAGTGCATCAATATCATCTTCTCTAACATGGGATACTCTAGATGATCTGCATGACAGCGATCACTTTCCTATAATTATAAACCATACTTCAGATATAATCCGTAATGCAATACCCCCACAAATATGGAAAATAAAATCCGACTGGAATAAATATGCAGATTTGATAGACCTCTTCACTTTAAGCTGCACAGTAACATCTAACGTAACTAGTAGCATTACGTCCTTCAATAAAATTATTACAAAAGCGGCTATTGATAGGAAAACCAAAAATTATCAAAAAGCGTCCTGTTCCATGGTGGAATCCGGAAGTAGCAGAAGCAATAAAAGACACTAAACATGACTTTAAAAAATATAAAAGGCTTAAATCAGCGAAGAATCTAAACGACTTCAAAAGATGAAGAGCAAAATCCAGATACTTGACTAAGAAATACAAGAAACAAAGTTGGATTTCGTACGTATCTACAATAAACTCTCTACACCACTTAATATGGTTTGGGATAAAATTAGAAAAATAAAAGGATCAAGTTCAATCAAACACATAAATAACCTTAGCCACAACAACAAAATAATATCTGACAATCAAGAAATAACAGAAGTTTTAGCTGAAACCTTCGAACAAAATAGCAGTGACGCTAATTACACAGAAGCCTTTAAAAAGCATTAAATGAAAACTGAACTGGTAGACGAATTAATACGCGACGATGACAGCTATCATCACTCAAAAACTACAGCTATCATCACTACAAAAAACACTGCAGTGGAACCAGACGAAATAAACCCAATATTTCTGCAGAAACTGCCTTTTTGAGCCAAATTAATTTTAACCAATCTTTTTAATCTGATATTTTCCTCCCAAAACTTTCCTCTTTTATGGAGAGAATCCATAATCATACCAACTTTTAAAGAAACCAATCCAAAAACTCTTCTTTCCTCGTATCGTCCTATCTCATTGACAATTAGTATGTGTAAGATACTTGAAAAAATGTTAACCAGCCGACTCGAATGGCACTTGGAGAAACTAAATTATTTTAGTTCAATACAAAGTGGTTACTGAAAAGGTAAATCAACAACGGATAACATCGTTCTCTTAGAAACGGAAATCCAAGAGGCTTTTATGTATAACCAACACCTCGTTGCAATTTTCTTGACATTAACAAAGCCTTTGACACAACTTGAAGATACCATATAATAAAAACTCTGGGGGATCTAAGAATACAAGGCAAAATGTTTTTCTTACTAACAGAACTAGGTATACAGGACAGAATAAATGGAAAACTATCGAGTAAAAAGATAATTCAAAACGGAATTCCACAAGGCGCAATATTAAGTCCTATCCTTTTAATTGCGATAAACAGTTTAGCAAAACAATTTAATTTACCAGTAAAAGCGAGTCTTTACGCAGATGATCAGATATTTTACAAAATTACCTCAACAAATTAGAAAACTGGTCTAGAACAACGGAATTAACCTGCTCTTCAACAAAAACCCACTTCATAGTTTTTAGGAAAAAAGGTCAAGCCAACATCAGTCTACATCTGAATGGGAAACAATTAGAACAGAAGGAAATCGTAAGATTCTTAGGAGTTACATTTGACTATCAGCTGAAATGGATACTGCACATCAATAACCTCCTGAAAATTTGCCAGTTGAGAATAAATTTACTTAGAGTCCTATCAAATCAGTCCTGGGGAGCCAACACCAAAATATACTGATTAACCTGTATCAGTCAATTATTAGAAGTAAACTTGATTATGGGAGCATTTGCTACAACTCAGCCAGCAGCACTCTTCTACACAAATTAGATATTATATAGACCAGTTCGCTAAGAATAATTTCAGGAGCTTTCAGAACAAGTCCTGTTAGTAGCCTCCAAGTTATCACATCATAACCCCCTTTATATCTAAGACGTCTATATCTATCTTTATACTATTCATCTAGAGTCTTGGTTCTAAAAAAACAATAATCCATTTTTTTTTTACAATATTTTATGGTACAAATAGATGGTAGACTCCCCGAAAAAATACTTACCATTTTATGAAAGGTTAAAACGATCAGATTTCAATATTGATCAATTCCAACTGTCTTTACCATTATGTCATGAAACTCCTCCTTGGATAATTCAAATACCAGCAGTCAACTTCTCATAAACAAATCAGCCCAAACACTCTACCAGCGACCCCATATTCAAATTCAAATACTATGATCTCATTTCTAAATTCACCAGTTATGATCATATTTTCACGGATGCATCTAAATCAGAAAACGGAATTGCATCGGCATTCTTACAAGATACTAACAATTATGCAATCAGGGTAAATCCTCACTGTTCAGTATATACAGGAGAGCTACTCGCTATACTTGAAGCTTTGGGAAGCTACAAACATCAGCCAAACAAAAACTTATTAATAATATCGGACTCCTACAGTGCTCTCAAAGGAATAAAACAACTGATGTCGAAGAATAATTATTTTTATTCACACTTCATGCATTTTTGAGAAATAATATTTTTCAAAAACAGTGACCGTTCAACTAAGGAGCCACAACTACTTCCCGTGCAATATGCACCGCCGGATATGGAATTACACCCCAAAGTCATCCATTAAAACGCAACAAGAATGCAGAAAGTACACACTTTTACAATTTGCTGATGCCTTTGTCATAATATGTAAATTATCTAAATAGCTTGAACACGCCACTTCAATCATAATAAAAGACGGAGGCTTCGATCTATCAACGTCTAAATCCAATGTTACCCTCTCAAAGCACCGTATCCCAGAAGCTGGGAGCATTCAGTTAGGGTAGCACAATTACTCATGCAGGCAAATTATCGAATAAAATTTGGACACGCGTCGTACTCAGGCCACTTAAACAAAATAGGCGTAATCGAATCAAACTTATATGCACAGCCTGCAATGTCATAGGTGATATGGATCATATATTTTTTGGATGTATGAAATATTGTAGTCCCACGAAATAACTTTATAATAATCTAACATGTGGAAAAATATTCCTTTCCGTTAACATGTTACTCTTAGGTACTGGCGCTAAATAACATCAAAATATTAAATTACCTAGTGAAATTTCTAAGGATGACTAACATATTGATATAGTTAGGTTAGTTTCAGCTTGTGACCTTTGCTACCCTAACCCGAATGTTTATATACCTTCCATCCGTGGTCTACCTTTGTATGTGTCCAAATAATCTCCTGAACTACCCAAGGACGACACAACTTGTAACCCTCTACCAATCCTTTGATAATAAAACGATACTAACTTGAATTGCAGATGACGATAGTTTGATGCGCTGAATTGGGGGCCTAAGTAATAGGATACAATAACAAATAATATCGATTCGGATTGACACTTCGATTAAATCATTCAAAAATAAATATTATGATACATCTACAGTGTGGAACAGCCAAATTTAAAAAAAAACTATATAGGGTGTGTCATGTGACAGTGGCCAATACCAACTTTCTCATTAAAATGCAACCCCCTGTATATTATTAAATTTTTGGATTCTTCAGAGAATCCTAGTCATAATTCATGTACAAAGTCCCCACCTATCTTCAACTGTTTCGGAAATATTAAGTGTTTTCAGATTGATTACAAAAAATTAACATTAGAAAAAGGAAATTATTTCATTTTGCAAATTCACTACATTACACTCAATACTTATTTCCCATTAATCTCTTGATATTGAGAAAGTGAGCAAAAACTATTTCTGTGCTGCCTTTTTCTGATATATTATGAAATAAAAAAAGAACAAAAACAGTTTTGTTTATTTTCGTATCAAAACTCATAACCCTAGCAACTTGTTGTCTGCCTGCATGACGATTTAGTGATCAGTGCCACAGCTATTATCATTTGATTTTAACTGTACGTAATAATATCAGAAAAATAGTTTATTTAACAGAAATGCACAAAATAACCATTCTACAAATGATTGGTTATGGATATAACACACGGACACAGATGGAAGTTTCTCGCTTATTTCACGAAAAACTTCCAAATTTGCCTCCTGTCCACAAGGAACAAATTATAAAAACAGAAGAGCAGTTTCACGAGCTTGGTCATGTAAGTCAGATAAAAAAGGTAGCTGCCAATGCAGTAAGTGATGATACGGAATTGGATATTATGTGTAAAGAAAACCCACATAATTCTGATCGAAAAGTTCAACTTTAGCCACACATCAATTTTTCGAATAGTGAAGGAAAGTAATATGCATCCCTATAAAATAATGCCAACTAGGGAGCTGATGGAAGACAATTTCGATAGGAGAACGTTTTTTTTTGTTCAAATGATGGCAATGTTAGATAACAATTAGAATATGTTTTGTTATATAATGAGAGCACATTTACACTTCACGGTCATGTTAATCGTCAAAATTGCCGCTATTGGTCTAATGACATTGACAATAATGTTTTTTTCTAAGTTATTAAGAAATAATCAGTATAAGGTACTTATTAGGTTTTTAGTGTAACGTAGCGAATTTGTGAAATAAAATAATTTTTTTTGTTTAATGTTGGGTTTTGGTAATAAATCTGAAAAAACTTAATACTTCCGAAACAGTTGAAGATAGGTACAGGACATTGTAAGTACATGAATTATGTCTAGAATTTTTTTGAAGAAACCAAAAAGTTAATAATATACAGGGGGTTGCATTTAAAATAAGAAATTTGGTATTTGCCACTGTCACATAACTCTATATAATTTTTTTTTTTGGAAAAAAATGCGCATTTAAAAATACAAATCGACATGTCCAAGCGTTTTTCCCAACACGCCCTCATTTATTCGTTATCGAATTTATTCCATTTGGCTGTTCCTCACTGTATAATAACCTAACACAAAGTATTTTGCTTCATGGATACCTATAAACGCCATTAAACCACAAACAAAATTTGTACGAACCAAACTGGAAGAGATATCCGCGTAAAAGACTCCAATTTCGAAAAATTTTATATTAGTGTCCTATCCTTTCCAGACTACCTAGCTTTATTTTAAAATACAAGGTGTCCATCTATAAATTGACACATTTTAACAACTTATAACTCGAGAACGGAAAAAGATATCGACATGCGGTTTTCACTAAACTTCCTAAATTTACTTCTAGTTTCTGTTGACGTTGTTGCCGCATGTAATTTTTTTCTTGAAATTGACGAAAAAAAAATTAAGGTTTTTGAACCAAAATTGTGATCTTAGATTAAATGGGACACTCTGTAATTCTCAAAACCTTTGAAAAGACCCTTTCTTCTTCTATCCAAAAATGTATACATTGTTGGCATTCACCCACGTTTTTAGGGAATAATTTACTTTTTCATGAAACCACTTCCAAATCTAACAACTTAAAACTATAGAATGACAAGGCATTAAAAACAGGTTTTACATAAAAATAAAATACAAAACATACATTAATAAAGTAATTGTTGAATATGACCTCCATTTTGTTCAATACATGTATGTAAGCGCAATAAAAAATGTGTAAATGCATTTTGGAGCATTTCTGGAGTAATTACATTAAACACATTGATTATGTTATTCCTCAGTTCTGCTAAATTTGAAGGTGTTGGATCGTATCATCTGTCCTTAATGTACCCCCATACAAAAAAATCCGGTACAGTCAAGTCTGGAGAATAGGGAGCCCATTCAATAGGACCAGCTCGACCTATCGACTTGTCTCCAAAGGTTATATTCAAAGAATTTCTCGCTATTAAAGAGTAATGCGGTGGAGCACCATCTTGCTGGAAATATACATCATTTAGTATACCTTCTTGTTGTAGTTGAGGATAGAAAAAGAGTTCTAGCATATCCGTATAATTGTTCCCACTTACTGTTTGTTCTTGGAAAAAAAATGGTCCATAAATTTTTGTTTTGGAGATACCACACCACACATTTACCTTGGGGGAATCTCTTTCAAACTCGTTGAATGCTCTAGGATTTTCATCACCCCAAATCCTACAGTTATGTTTGTTTACGCGGCCATTTAAGTGAAATGTTGCTTCATCTGACATTATTAAATTTACGTTTGGTTGATTTCTAAACAAATCTAATAACGTCTCACACATAAACAATCTCTTTTCGATTGCATGATTCTCAATTTTTTGGAAAGTCTGAATTTTATATGCTTTAAACTTTATAATCTTTAAAAGCTTATGCACCCTACTCTTTGACATATGTAAGGGTTGAGCGATTTTTCTAATAGATATTTTATTATTGTTTTTTTCTAAAATCTCTCTTAACTGTAAAACATCATAAAAGAATATCATAAAAGAATATCTTGAGCGTTTTGAATGTGTCTTTCTTTTCTCGCCAATGTTCCTGTTTCTGTAAACTGACTTACCAACTTATAATAGAATTTCTAGTAGGCGGATTTTTTTCAAAAATGTTTCTAAAGCTCCTTTGTGTATGCGTAATTGATTTACTTTCATTAAACAATAAAACGCACCGGGCTTTTTCGGTTTTGGTAAACATTTTTTTCAGTACCAGCTTTCTCTTGCACTAAAATTATTGCTAATCTGACACTTCTGTCAACTCTATTTGCGTTACACAGCACCCTTGATAAATTAATATCATTTATTAAGTCATTCATATTCTATGCTCAGCTGGGTAAGTCAATTTACAAAAATGAGAACATTAAATAGAAAATGTGTACTGAAAATGCTTACGATAATCCTTTAAATGATAATTTATGGATGAAGGTTTGCAAATAATTATTAGAAATAGGAGTTTTGTTCGCAAGAAGACCTCAATATGAATTTGAAAAATTAAATTTTTTAAGAAACTTTCAGACGTTTGAGACTTGGCAACCACGTTAGATACAAATTAAAACATTTTTAAGAATTTTAGTAAAACCTGTTTTCAATACCTTGTCTCATTCTATAGTTTTAAGTTGTTAGAATGTGGTCCTTTAGATTTGGAAGTAGTTTCATGAAAAAGTAAATTATTCCCTAAAAACGTGGGTGAATGCCAACAATGTATACATTTTTGGATAGAAGAAGAAAGGGTATTTTCAAAGGTTTTGAGAATTACAGAGTGTCCCATTTAATCTAAGATCACAATTTTGGTTCAAAAACCTTAATTTTTTTTCGTCAATTTCAAGAAAAAAATTACATGCGGCAACAACGTCAACAGAAACTAGAAGTAAATTTAGGAAGTTTAGTGAAAACCGCATGTCGATATCTTTTTCCGTTCTCGAGTTATAAGTTGTTGAAATGTGTCAATTTATAGATGGACACACCTTGTATTATAAACTGCTACTGAAAATAAGGTTATGCCCAATATTGCTCCTTTAGGTTATCATTTTTTTGTTGGATAAGTTTTCACATGTTGCACTCTAGTGCAAAGTTTTATTGGTGACAATAACTTTAAAACTATGCCAAAAATGTATAAGTTAACATGCAAAATCTGCTTAGCCAACGGATTGTGCATAACACACAATTTTTAGTACGTAATGGATAATTGTTAAATCTTAAAATTTATATATAATCGTTTACCCAACGTATATTTAATAGTGCATTATTTAGTGTTTAATGCTTAATGCACTAAGTTCGTAACACTCGACTTTATGCGTTAAGAATTACGTTAATAATACATGTGCGCGTGCGTTCTCCTTTCCTATGATTAAAATCAGCATAGCCCCAAAAGTTTTTTGATAATCTTAAATGTGAACCACGTATTCAATACAAAAAATTCAACTTTTTATATTAAAACATAAATGTAAAAATAAGGTTTTATCTACTTAAATTTAGTGTCAATAGTCAACATAAAAATTACGCATTGTATACCTAAACACCATTTTTTTATTTTAGTTTTAAAAAGTTTTCTACTCGAAAAGACAATTGCCAAAAAATCACAATTTTATCCAAGCGATTTCACCCTCAAATTCAGTGTTGAAATATGGCCAGCTTTGAAACGGGGCGTGTCCAAGCTGTGACGTCAAATCATCCTACTGGCGACGAGCCCGGCAGCGGCGGCTTGCGGCTTCATATACTTCATACACACTTAACGTGTGAATATTGGTTTAATTCGGTATTTTCCGCGAATTTTGCATGTTAGTTGACGTTTATGTTTGTTTTTCATCAATAATAATTATAAAATGAGTGACAGAAAGAGCAAATACAAGTATTGCATAGTACCAGATTTTCAAAGTACAACCGTAAAAACTGAAAAACTTTAAATTTCGTTACCCAACGATTTGAGGGTTAGAAAACTTTTGCAGAAAGCTATGCGACGTACTAAATTTTGTCTCTAATAAGGGATCAAAGTATTGTTGTGAAGAATTTTCTCGTTGTTGATGCTACAGCCAAGTTAGAAATTTTCAGTAGCAAGCTTTTTCCGTAGAAGGATCCTCTGTTCTTCGGTGTAGCCACATTAAGAATGCCACAGCATGCTCAGACGAAGGACAATCGTAGCATAAAATTTCACCACACAATTTTTAATCGTATGAGTTTTACACGAAACATTATAATTTTTAGATTTTATTTTATGTTCTGGAGTGATCTTTGCTTTAACAAAACAATAAGATTTGTCTTGTTTCATTTGAACATAACCAATGGCGTTATCACCATAAGTCGTTCTTGCAGATCTGAAATGAAATTGAGCGTAAAAACAGCTATATCCAAGTACATAAAAAAAATCGCATTACATGAATTGATAAGACTGATTTTTGTGTTTGTTTATTCTTAGAAAAACCCTGAGTTTACGCCAAAAAAGCAGTGATATTGAGAACCAAATGATAACTCCAACTAATATGTATGTTAGAATGTGTTCTAGGATTAAATTAAAGTATCAGAAATAAATATGCAAACTGAAGCGCGCTAGAGCTATTTAGGTTATTTCACCTCCACAGATATTCTTTATATTCCAATTTTATCCCCACCCTACTCCGACAGCCAGGCGGCACTAAAGGCGATAAGCTCATATCGGACAACGTCAAATCTGGTGTGGGAGTGTCGCAAGGCCCTCAACAGACTAGGTAGTCATAATAGAGTGTCCCTAGCCTGGGTACCAGGTCACCAAGGAATAAAAGGCAATGGAAAGGCTGATGAATTAGCCAAGCAGGGAGCTACTGAGGTCATGATAGGGCCAGAACCTTCCTGTGGAATTGCAAAAAACCTCACTAAGGAGAGCATCCACCAATGGATAAACAATCAGGTGCTATGCTGGTGGCATGAAACCCCAGGACAAAGGCACGCTAAATTATTCCTTAAAAGCCCTTCGGCCAAACTGTCACGCGACCTACTATGTCAAAGTCGAGAAACGACGAGGATGATGGTGGGAATGATGACCGGACATTGTAGGCTGAGGAAGCATATGCATGCAATTGGCCTAGCAGATGACAGCCTATGTAGGTTTTGCCAGGAAGAAGACGAAACCGCGGAGCACATACTTTGTGAGTGCAAAGGCCTAGTAAGGGTGCGGTTTCACCTATTCGGAGAAGAAAAACCGAGGGCAGAAAGCTATGCACGGGAGGCGGTATCCAGGCTAATGAATCCAATAAAAAGAATAAAGCTAGATATCGAGCTCTAAGGATAGGGGGGACCACAATAGATCTGCAAAGGTCGCAGTGGGATAGGACAGAGAGCCACTCCATTTCTAATCTAATCTAATCCCCACCCTACCCTGTATACGACCTCACGTGTTTATTTTTTAAATTTTATTCGCCTGCTAATAATACCCATTTACGTTTACGACAACGAATCGAATACGATTGCGAACACTTAGGTACTTTTCCATTTTCACACTGCTTAATTCTGCACTAATAGGTATAGTCCTTATTTTGGTTAAAATACTGCATAACCATTGTTACATCCACCATCGGCAAATTGTCAGAATCGCCTTTTAAAAAACCTTTTTCTAACGAGACCATTTCGGATGATTAGATTTGCGTACAAAGCCGTTCTACAAATTAATTATTACACTAGTCTCTACGCCTGCAACCTCGATACTGCCGAGCTCAACGGCTGATGTGACGTCACGTTGGCGCCTTTCGTTCAAGGGGCGGAGCTAACTTTACATTCTAATTTCTCGGATAGTTTTGATTCAATCGATTCAATTTTTTCAGGGTAACTATAAATGGAGCGGATTTATTGGAATTTTAACCAATAATGTGAAAATTTAATTAACCGAAATGACCCCATTACGCACTACGTTTATCTACTCAAATTTAGTGTCAACGGTCAACATTAAAATTACGCATTGTATAAACACCATTTTTTTGTTCTGCACTAGGCATTATGAATTACGCACTACGCATCAGGCACAAAAATCATGAATTACACATTATCGGTTAGCTAAACCCGCCTTAAACTCCTTTTTCCTACAACCAATATGCAAAACACGCTTTTCTACACAACTTTTTATACGCAAAGCAGGCCTTTTTTTAATTCCACGTACATTTAATGTAGTTGGAGAATTCTATGATTTATACAAAAAAATAATACAGATGGGAAAAGGCTATTTCTCAATTATCAACACGGGAAATGCACGCGGCAAGTTGTGGGCATAAATAAATTCGGAAATATGCCTAACAAATTGCAGAATATTTAAAATTACCTAACTCCAAATTATACACAGGTCATTGTTTTCGACGATCTGCAGCTACCTTTTTAGCAAATTCAGGCGGATACTTAACATTAACAGCGACATGGTGGATGGCGCTCAAATACAGTGGCGGAAGTATATATAGACGATTCGATATCCAACAAAATTGAAATCGCAAGTAAAATTGAAAAATCCAAATAATGAAAAACAAGCATCAACATCTTCGCTGACAAACACCAATATTACAATTCATGAAAACTCATTATCCAAAAAAGATACACCAGGCATAACAATACAAAATTGTTCAAATTTCACAATTAATTATACATTCAACTGATTTTTCTATTTTTTTTCATATTGTAAGTTCTTTCTGTTCAAAGTTTAAATAAAATAACTATATAAATTACTGTATTTCTTTCAATAATAAATGTGGCTGTAGAAAAAATATTATGTACAACTTGCACGCAAATCACTTTTCCTACTCGCTAGATTTGCGCTCGTGGGAAAAGTGACGCTTTGCGCACTAGTTGTACAATAGTAGTTTTCCTACAACCACTATGCAAAACAAGCTTTTCTACACAAATTTTCATACGCAAAGCAGGCCTTTTCTTAATTCTTTTGATAACCGTTGGAAAAGTAATGCGAAAAGTACACGCTATGGCACTTTTCCGCACCGAAATGTCAAACAAAGCTACCTATGACCTGTTAACTTTTTTTGACAATTCAACCCAATAGTGAATTTCTTATTGGTGTACAATTTTTAAATTTAAACCAAAAGTAAGTAAACTATATATTTCAATATTTATTTTAATTTATTAATTATAATAACATTAACCTATTAAGCATTATTTTAGAAATTATGAACCAAGATCAAATTGATTTATCTTTTGAGTTGTCCAATATGGAATTTGAAAACACTCCTCCAGATATTATCGAAAAAGCTCGAACTGCAACCGAAAATTTGTTACCTGAGGTTTCGAAAGAGAAATATCAAAATAGTAGTTTTCTATTTATTTTCATATTGTAAGTTCAAAGTTTAAATAAAATAACTATAAATTACCGTATTTTTTTCATTAATAAATGTGGTTGTAGAAAAAATATTGTGTACAACTTGTACGCAAATCACTTTTCCCACTCGCTAGATTTGCACAAACTTCTGCGCTCGTGGGAAAAGTGACGTTTTGCGCACTAGTTGTACAAACTAAGGCGAGTGCCGCAAATCTAGGGAATGGGAAAAGTGATTTGCGTACAAGTTGTACGCAATATTTTTTCTACAACCACATTTATTAATGAAAGAAATACAGTAATTTATATAGTTTTGGACAACTCAAAAGATAAATTATTTTGATCTTGGTTCATAATTCCTAAAATAAATCTTAATAGGTTAATGTTTTTATAATTAATAAATTAAAATAAATAATGAAATAAATAGTTTACTCACTTTTGGTTTGAATTTAAAAATTGTACACCAATAAATAATTCACTATTAGGTTGAATTGTCAAAAAAATTGACAGGTCATAGGTAGCTTTGTTTGACATTTCGGTGAGGAAAAGTGCCATAGAGTGTGCTTATCGCATCACTTTTCCAACGATTTTCAAAAGAATTAAGAAAAGGCCTGCTTTGCGTATAAAAATGTGTGGAGAAAAGCGTGTTTTGCATAGTGGTAGTAGGAAAACTACTATTTTGCATGTGAGTAACTTTATTTGTTGAGGGAATGTGGAAATACACAGTTTTCAGGATTAAATAATCAATTTCCGTTTTTGTGAGATGGGCATTCTGGACTGTACGAGAATAAGGATTCTTTGTCATTTGTGAATGATTTTGAAAGCTTTGTGGGTATTCCATGGTTGGTTATTTGCTCCTCTAGCGTTTGGTATCCCATTCTTTGGTTTCTTTTCCGTTGTTGGTTCCTTCCCTTCATATTTTTCCATTCTCGTCGATGTTCCTTAATATAACTTGAACAGGTTCACTGGAACACAACATTCAACAAGGCGGAAATTAATTTTCAACAATCTGGACTTGCTTACATTTGCAAGCGACACTGTTCACATTCTGTATTTTACTTGAGTATTATTGAATATAAACTTGCAATAATTTTATTTTTTATCACCATGTATCTGATAATTATTTTAAAAATCTCACGTCCTGAAAATTACTGTGCAATCATCTATCATTTAATATTTTTTTATGCTATATAGTATCACAGAAATTAGTAGTATTTAAACATTAACGTGACATCGCGTATAATGTCTATAATTTCCTTGATGTTTTTTTAATAAACCACAGCAATCATTTTGTTGTAATCAATATATTCAAATATTCACATATTAGCAAAACAATAGTCCCGCATGCTGTTATACATATTTATGTACTTACTTTCATGTGGGTGCTTTGATGGGAATATTAATTATTATAGGTAATAACTTGTGTTTTCCAATTGAGTTTTCTTGAAGATTATGGTAAAACAAATATTGTATAATTTTTAAGTGAAAAAAAACCATCTACATCAGAATCCCCTTTATATTCATTGACCATGATTAAGTTTTCCCAAAACTTAATTCTCATACAGTGGGGAACAACCAAGTAAAATGAATAAATTGAATATTTAATCATCCTTTAATTTTATTATAAATTATATTCGCACCCCAAGTGGCAAACTAAGCCTCAATATTTTCAAGGTACTATGATTTTTTTAAGAATATTAAAAATTCACGTGAAAGATATTATATAGATACCGCCAAATCCCTACAATTAGTTTTTTCAAAACTTTTTTCTTGTGATATAACAAAAAAAACTGTTATAACAAACGTGTTTATGAAACTCACAATTCACAACGGCAAGATATAAAAGTGCTAGTATCTCATGTGTGGGAATATTCATGATTGTTTTTCAACCCGATTCATAAGGCTTTCAAATTTCTCCACGCCAGGATTGAATGTCCTTCCAAGACAGAAGATTTATAGCCCCGCTTTGTTAGACTGACTAACAAGTCCATTGAATTAAACGTTGGTCGAGGATATAACCAACGAGGTACCTTGTAAGAAGCTAGTGTGTTTGTTTCTCTAGGTCGCACAATGTCCAGTTTCATCGATGATGAATTGTTGAATATATTCAAAGTATCCTCCAAGTCCCTCCTAGTATTCATCAAGTTAACAGTTTGTGCTTCCCCTTTTCCAAGTAATGCCGCTGTAGTATGGTATCCTTTGAATGCGTGAGCAAACAATATCGTATTTTAACTATTAGAAAGAAGTTCCAAATTCTGAATATTGAGAAAACTGTGTGCTCTTGATCATATTTAATATCGAATATCTTTATCAAGAGGAAAAAGAGCAATTATAAGTAAAAGACGATGAACATCCTGTTTCATGACAACTATACCGTGGGACTATTAGGAGGTTCCTTAATATCACTTTTGAACAATTATAATATCAGCACAATCTATTGCAAAAATAGTTTAGATACCGGCATTTTAAATTTTTTCATAACTAAATTTCTTTGTGAATCAAAAACATGCACAGAGAAAACACGTCCAAATAAAAAAAGTTTCTAGAAAAAAATCGCTTGCTGCAAATAAATTTTTATTAGTGGTAGAAACATTATTCATTTATAGTTGAAAAAACAGATAGCTAGTTTTGTCCGTCAAAGCGATCGACAAACCTTAGTCACCAGGTAATTTGTACTTAATAAAAAAAGTTTCTAGAATTGAATCTCAACTATCTATCGTTTATCCTAAGTGAGCTCAATATTAATTATTAGCTATCTAAGTAGTTGAAACCAGGTCTTCGACACATTCCGGGTTTGTTCGGCTGTCCGTCTAGTCAGGTGCAGACATTTAATTTTTGAAATTTGGAAAGACAGCACGTGTGAAGTGTACCTACCTAGTGAATTATCTCTGGTAGTGATAGTGCATGAACGTCTGAACAATAGAATGAAAAGTTATTTTTTAATTAGGTAGGTACTTGAAAAAATACAAATGTTCATTTTTCATAAGTTTAAATTAAATGTTTTTTATAAATTTGCTTTTTTTAAACCCATTTCTGAGTGTCGCAAATATGGAAGACTAAATGAGGGAAAAAATTTGAAGTTTGTATTCCAAGTCTGTTAATTTGTACTTAATTATAATTTATAAAATACATTTAACATACCTGGTATATAAAATTTCAACTTTTGTATTAGCTTTCAGTACTGGGTGTCCACTTTTCATATTTTTAAATGTTTATAAATTCTAAACGGTGCAGGATAGAAATATACGGTTTTTACTGAAATGTTTCATTTTAGAACAAGTTTTAGTCGAATAGATTGAATGTTTTCCATCGCTTCCGATTACGTCAAAACAAAATTGACGGATTTTTACAATTTCCGTCATTTGCTAACCGATTTTGAAAAGTTTCCATCGCTGGATAGGTTAAGATCACTTATCAAACTACAAAAAATATACTAGTCATTCCATTAAAAAAGTCAATAAAAAAAAATTGTCACAAATGCGCCATTTTTGTTGTGACGTAATCGAAAACGATGGAAGAAAATCAATATATTCAAACAAAACTTGTAGCTACTAAAATGGAACAATTCCGTGAACACCGAATACTTCTCTCCTAAACCGTTTAGAATTTATAGGCAGTTAAAATAGGGGAAATATAAGTGGACACCCTGTATAAGCCTAAATGCCAAGATTTAGGTTGATGAATGAGTCAATTACTGTAAATGAACTTTTCAATCAGTCCTGATAACCTGTATTACTAATGAAAATACACATTTCATCTAGTATAGGTTGTAGTTATTAAATAAATGGATAAATAACTAAGGATTGGTGTACAATATCTCAGATTTAATAAACGATATTATATTAAATAGGTACTTTTTTTTTTTTGACGGGGAGAACGCTCATGCTCGCCAGGTACTTGTTCCTCCCTTTGGTGGTATGCCAGTCACCACTTGTATCGCTCTGGCGGAGACAGTCCGATATGCGCTAGCTATTCTCATCAGCATTTTTCTTTGTACTCTTAGCAGCTTTTGTCTGTATATTCTTTTCCTGGCGAACTCACCCCAAATTGATGCTCCATAGATTAAGATTGACTGGACGATATTGTACAGTAGTTCTCTTTTCTTCGAACCGGGTCCTTTTATGTTGGGCGTAATTCTCATCATCTGACCTACCTTTTCTTCTGCATTAAGAATTGTCCTTTTAATATGCTCTCCAAAATGACAGCTTGTCCCCAAGTGGATTCCAAGATATTTTACACAGTTTTTAGGAGTGATAACTGTTCCAGCGCAAGAAAAGCTAATCGCCTCTCTTCCTTTCCTGCCCTTGAGTATCACTGCTTCTGATTTTTGAGGAGCCAGTTCCAAGTTGTTGTTTTCCATCCAGTTATTAATTTGGTACAGAGCTTCGTTTCCTTTCCAGATCAGTTGTCTTTTATCTGTAGCGGTAATGATCACAGCTAGATCGTCTGCGTAGGCTACTGTGCATACTCCTTCGGGCATTATCTCACTTAAATAGGTACTAGCAAGTTATCTAGGTCGATACCTGTAAGTGACTAAAATATTTATAGTAAATAAGATGGACTACTTGAAATATATCTATGATAAGTGATCTCTATATTAACTGTAAATGTTTAATTTTAGCAATATGGTTTTTTCTGTGGTAAATGAATAAGTCATTTGTCCCCTATTCAATCGAACTTTTTTGCTACTGCAAGTGAATATTCGCTAATGGCTAGCGAATTTTTTTCTCTGTGTGTCTATTTGCGTTAAAAATTATCTCAGCAGATATTCGCTTTAACCACTTTTGTTGTCATTCAAGGCCTTTGGTACTCTCGATATTTTCAGAATAATCGTCAAATACTACTAGTCTAAGATCCCAAGCTAAATCGACCTTCACCGAGCGGATAATAGAATAAAACTTATATATACACATATATAATGTGCGGACGTAGGGTTGTCTATCATTTTCCTGGACGAACTACTGGGTTGCCAGGTATAAGTATGTCGATGCCAGTTACTTCCACTTATATATGATAACAGAAAAAATTGTATATCAGCATTGTTACGAGTTAAAAGTAACCAGCCCTTAAATTTATTTGTTAAGCAATGACTTACCAGATCATGCCTCATTCATAGGAATTAATAGAATTGAATCAGTCCAGATGTTTTATTCACGTAATGAATCACAATAAACACTAAACAACAGTTAGTAGGTAATCAAAGAGCAAAAATAAAAACAATAATTCTGAGGTGCTTTTGTCCAGAGCCGTCCTTCCAACTAGTGTGGTCAGCTTTCCTTTTCTGAAACATAAAAAAAAATGAATTAAATTATAATAGGAACTATAAATATAAACAAATGGGAGTAGAATTTTGTAGGATATAAAATAGGTTATCTTCTTTACTTAGAATGAAGTATTGACATCTAGATATCTTAGCATAAAACCATAGATAAACTTCAAATACGGACGTAAAACCACAGAAAAGATTTTATTACGATGTCCCGAGAGAATCAAGGATACCACTCTTTAAAATATAATTGTAACTGGCCTTCCCGGTCAAAAATTTTGATAAGGAATGATAAAAAGAACTGGTTTTTTAAAGAAATCGTTTTTTTTTGAGTAAAAGCACATTTTCTAAGGTGAGACGTGCTCGCAATTTTGCGGATTTTTAGAAGGAAAATTTAAATTTCCAAAGAAATAATAATAACTGTGTAAAACTGAACAGTTTATCTCGGGGGAGGATATTAAATTTCACGGAAATTGTGTTTTCTGACTGATATATTACCGCTTCCTCTGAAGCCACTTTTTTTAAAGCCACCCATCAACGAAGGTGAGTTATAAGTTGAAAAATAAACATAAAACAGAAAAGTAATCGGTTTAATCGGTTTTTAGGCTTTTTATTTGTAGTTGAATTTTACTAATAGTTTTAATCCTGATTGTGGGATTATATTTAATCTTAGACCAAATATACTAGCTGAAAGTGAAGATCTAAACACTGATTAATATAAAACAAAAAGGAAATAGAAAGCTACCCACCACTGGAATTTGGAGGCTCCATTACCATTTGGACGGCACTGTTACATATAAGAGAAGCATCTAAAAAGAACTGTTATTAGAAACAAAATTGGAAAAATTATAGTTACCCTTACCCGCAGTATAGTTCTTGATTACGAGGAGGACATCGCGTAGGAAGACACCTTCTAATTGATCAGCTAAGTTTAGTTTTAAGGATAGCCTGAGATAGGAATGTCTTCATTCGCTTATTTATTAAAACACTTACTTTTTCTCTTTTTTATATATGCTATCAGGTGTTTCACTTACTGTACTATAGTTCTGATTTTTTTTTGTTTTGAAGTTTAGTTGCATATAAGATAACTGGGTCATGTAATGCTTCTAGAAGTACTGGCCGTACAATTGCTTTTAATCCAAAACATCTGAATCGTTGATTGATTTGGAAAATCGAGAACTTACCCACGTCTTTTACTGTAGATAATAGTATTTTTAAAGTCACAAGGAAACGCATATTTATTCGCGGCACCCCTGGAACCCACTCCATCAGATAAATGTAATAAAGATTTAAAACTCACTTTTTGTTCTCATTTACTATTATTGTGGTCCTATGGTGGAATAAGTATTAAAAGAAAATAATAAATAGGACGTAGCAGCATAAGTGCTGTTTCATTGTAAACACGTTCATTTAGGGTTGTCTGCAAAAAATTCGGTCCTAATAGAGGTTTGCGAATTTAAAAGATTTCAATTTCAACGCGTGTGGAATTGAGAGACAGAGAGATCCGAGGTAAGTATACTGTGTGATAATAAAGGACCTAACGTTGCAGTCTTGCTCGGTACGTAAACTATGGAGGGTAGAGGTACTCCTACTACCCTCCATATTATAAACAGTATCTACGCGTTATTTTGGAGTAGCTATAGTTTGTGATTACACTGCGGCATTTTATAATTAAGGAAAGGTCAAACCGTTTAAAATATTTTCTAAAAATGAGACGTATCAAACTATTTTTGCGTCAATAACTGATGAAGCTAATATTTTCATCGATGAAAAAATGAATGCTGTTCAAGATTTCACAGCACAAATGTATGGCGTGAAGCACTGTCAGTCAGTTAATGATGAGAATTAGTATTTTCATGAAGAAGTACGGCGCAAGAGAAGACAGTGAACAATTTTTAACCAAGATTAAAAGTAAGTTTTGACTTTAACTTTATACCGCCATGTTGGATTTCCCTACTACAAAAAATTTTAGGAACAGTATATATGTAAATTCTATGTGGCTTAATGCAACTGATTCTATATGTGCGACGTTAATCCCTGTTAACTACGGTTATACAGGTTTTGTCGGAGATCAAACTCCTTTGAAAATCCAGTACATTATTGAAATGTATGTTAATGTGAAAGAATCTATAATGAATCCGATGAATTCGAGAGTCACAATTTTACTTCTGATGAATCAGATATTGAATAGAAAATATTTATTAAAATTTCTTTTTCATTAATATTATTTTTGTACATTTGCTGTTCTGTAATGAAATGTTTAAATATAATACAAGACTACACGACTGCATGGTTTAGTCCTTTATTATTACACAGTATACTTACCTCGTATCTCTGTCACTCACTTCCACACGCGTTGAAATTTAAATCTTTAAAATTCGCAAACCTCCATTAGGACCGAATTATTTGCAGACAACCCTATATCAACGTGTTCACAATAAAACAGCGTTTATGTTGATATACAATTTTTTCTATTATCATATAAGTGAAAGTAACTGGCATCGATATAGGAAAATAATAGACAACCCTACGTCTGCACATTCTATATGTTTTATACTTTAAGTCCAGCATAAAATTGTCTTATTATCTTGATGCTGCAACATTTAATGAAAAATCATTTTTTCAAAAATAGTTAAAAAATATTTTGTCCAGGATTTTTTTTGGCCACCCATTTTTAATATATTTTCTAAAATACTAAATTTATTATAAAATAAGTTTTATTCTATTATCAGCTCGGTGGAGGTCGATTTAGGTTCGGATCTTCTACTATACCATTACTCATTGACCGTACCATTTTTTAATGAAACTGATATAAGCTGTGTAGTATCTCGAAAATAACTCTTGTTTCGTCCAAATCATTTAATGAATGAACCCAACGGGGATGAAATACCTTCCTGAGATTAGATTAGATTAGATTAGATTAGATTAGATTAGATTAGATTAGATTAGATTAGATTAGATTAGATTAGATTAGATTAGATTAGATTAGATTTTTTTTTTTTTTTTTTTTTTTTTTTTTTTTTTTTTTTTTTTTTTTTTTGACGGGGAGAACGCTCATGCTCGCCAGGTACTTGTTCCTCCCTTTTCCTGGCAGTGTGAGACTCTAGAGTGATGCTCTAGCCTACTCACTAAAACTCCCTCGTTTCCACTTCCTACACACCGGAACCGCTTGTCGCATACTCAGAGTGTTGGATTGTCTGCTTTCTATCTAACGCGTTATCTGTTTTGGTCTCTTTGCACTTGTTGCCTCTCTTCGGTTTCTTTTTCTTTCATTATTTTCTTGATATATCCATGTATATCGGTCCATGTTTTATCCCTTTCGATCATAAGATCAACCATGTTCTGTGCTGTTATTATTGTACATACTTTTCTATTAATAACTTCTCTGTCTCTTTGCCATCGGTCACATTGAAAAAGTGTGTGCTCTACAGTGTCTACATTCTCACAGTACCTGCATATGTCACTGTTGGTTTTACCTATTCTTTTTAGGTATGTTTGGAAAGAGCCATGCCCTGTCAGAATTTGAGTCAAATAATAATCGCATTGTCTGTGTTGGCATCCTATCCACGCGCTCAAGTCCGTTATAAGCCTTTTTGTATTTTGAGCAACGTCCTCAGTGTCGTTCCATTGGTTTTGCCATGTCTGTATTGTGCGTGTTCTTTCTTGCGTTTTAGCGGCCCCTGTACTTCTATCATCCCGCCTATACAGTTTTCTCCTTTCCTCTATGAGTAGATCTATTGGTGGTATGCCAGTCACCACTTGTATCGCTCTGGCGGAGACAGTCCGATATGCGCTAGCTATTCTCATCAGCATTTTTCTTTGTACTCTTAGCAGCTTTTGTCTGTATATTCTTTTCCTGGCGAACTCACCCCAAATTGATGCTCCATAGATTAAGATTGACTGGACGATATTGTACAGTAGTTCTCTTTTCTTCGAACCGGGTCCTTTTATGTTGGGCGTAATTCTCATCATCTGACCTACCTTTTCTTCTGCATTAAGAATTGTCCTTTTAATATGCTCTCCGAAATGACAGCTTGTCCCCAAGTGGATTCCAAGATATTTTACACAGTTTTTAGGAGTGATAACTGTTCCAGCGCAAGAAAAGCTAATCGCCTCTCTTCCTTTCCTGCCCTTGAGTATCACTGCTTCTGATTTTTGAGGAGCCAGTTCCAAGTTGTTGTTTTCCATCCAGTTATTAATTTGGTACAGAGCTTCGTTTCCTTTCCAGATCAGTTGTCTTTTATCTGTAGCGGTAATGATCACAGCTAGATCGTCTGCGTAGGCTACTGTGCATACTCCTTCGGGCATTATCTCACTTAGTACATCGTCGTAAAGGATATTCCATAAAGTAGGACCTAAGATCGAACCCTGAGGGACGCCTGCCAGAATTTCCATTTCGACATTTTTGTCCAGTTGTATACTCCTATCTTCCAGGTAATTGTCCATACAGTTTATAAGATATTGTGATATTCCCCGTTCCTTCAGCTTTTTCAGAATCAAATCCCAGGAAGCTGTGTTAAAAGCATTTCTAACGTCTAGAGTGATTAATGCCGCCCATTTACACTTTTGTGTCTCTCTTACGAAGGTTAGAACCTGTTCCACTGCCTGGATTGTGGATTTTCCCTTGCGGAATCCAAATTGTCTCTCAGATAATCCTCCTCCAGTCTCGATTTCTTTCTCCAGTCGTTCTCTTAGTAGACCCTCATACAGCTTGCTGATGGAGTCTAGGAGACAAATTGGACGGAATTTCATATCCTCCATCTTGCCTTTCGGTATAAGGACCAGTCTCGCTTTTTTCCATTCTTTTGGGAAGCACTGCTGTATCAATTTCTTATTCAGTAGCTCAAGCAGTGCGGTAGGTTTTATCTCTTCTAGTTTCTTTATCGCATCCATAGGAACCCCATTCGGTCCAGGAGCTTTTCCTGTTTTCGCCTTATTCAAGGCTAAGATGTATTCGTCTGGTGTGAACAGTTCAATATCTTCTGTAGGATGGACTTTTTGCCAGCTCTTAGATTGGTTAGGAAACAGATCTTTAGCGATTTCTATTTTTGTCTTAATGGCTAATTCAAAGGGAGCGTATCCTACAAGTTTTTTGGTGGCAATTTTGTAGCCTTTACCCCAGATATCCTCCTCTAGTTCTTGGCAGAGGTCATTCCAGTGTCTATTTTTCGATCGGTTAATTAGCACTTTCAGATCCTTTTTCTTTCTTTTATATTCAGAGAAATATGCATTCTGGTCTCTTGGTATCAGTCTTGCCGTCCTTGTGGCTTGTCTCCTTATCCTTAGACATTCTTTCCGCTTGTCGCTAATTTCATCATTCCACCAGAATGGTGTACTAAGTTTTTCTGTTCTCGATAAACTCGCATGATATGCCTCGTTTATTATCTTTTCCACATTTTCCTCCTCTACGTTGTTATTTTCCAGTCTTAGGGTGGCAATTTCCTTGAAAACTGCCCAGTCACATGTAGGTTTGTTCTTTAAATTTGGCTTTTTGTTGTTACGGCCGTAGAAAATATCGAAACTTATATACTGATGATCTGTAATGGTTTCATCCTCAAGCACCTCCCAATTGCTGATATCTTTTTGCAAATTAGTAGTACAGCATGTGACGTCTATGTATGATTTCGTTTGCCCTCTTACAAAAGTAGGTTTTTTACCGTCGTTTAGCACCACTAGATTAAGCGCGGCCATCCATTCGCTCCAGTATTCACCCCTCTTATCCGCCTGTGATGAACCCCACAGTGGAGATTTTGCGTTTATATCACCCATTATAATCTTTTTCCCTAGTCTTCCACTTGCATCCTCCATAATAGTGTCCACAGTTTCCCTAAAGTCCGTCATTCGGATGTTGGGAGAGATATAGCAGCAATATAACTGAACATTTCCTGTATCTATTCTCACGTAGCCTTCTTCGGCGGAAATCTCAACTATCTGTATCTTTTTATTTATAAATAAAGCTGCCACATCTATCCTTTTATCCTTTACCCATTGGGCACTTGCTACAATTTTCTTATTGGGTTCGCCTACTACAAGTACGTCTACGTTGTTTTTAATCGCTGTAGCAAATGCCAGATCTTGCGCAGCTCTCTCCCGCCCCAAGTTTGTTTGGAGAATTCTAATACCCATCACTGAAAACACTATCCGCTCTTGACCTTGCTCTGGAAAGCAGTCTAGATTTATCTCTTATCATACTTCTATATTTTGGGCACTTTGTTTGATCAGCCCTGTGCCCCTCCTCATTGCACAATACACAGTTTGGAACGTTCTTACACTCTTTTGCTTGATGTCCTGGCTTTAGACATTTGAGACATAGTTCCGACCGGTCTTTTTCTGTACATTTCTCTCTCTTATGTCCAAATAAATGACATTTGTAGCATCTCAGTAGGTTTATTCTTTTTCTTACTCGGCAGTTAACCCATCCAATCTTAATTCTACCTTGGTCTAGCACCTGCGTAGCTATTTCCTTCTTCATAGACACTGTTGCACTCTGATTTCCATTCTGAGTTGGCCTAATAGATAAAATCCTAATCTGATTCGGTTGCGCACCGGCGGATGTCAGCAATTTTTCCATTAGTTCTTCTTCTTCTATGCTGGCGTCTATATCCGTAATGTGCATTACTATGTCATTTGTTCTGATCACTACCTCAGTGTTCTTGTTCTTATCCTGAATTGTCCGTTTCAGATCCTGTGCTTTTCCTTTCCCCCCTATCACTTCTAACATGAGGTCGCCTTTATTTGTTTTTTTAATTGCCTTTATCTGGATATCTTGCTCCTCTAAGTTAATCGAGTTCTTTAGATTTCTTAGCACTTCTGCATAGCTCTCTCCCTGTTGAGTTTTTATTATTATTTTTTCTTTTTCTATGAATTTTCCTTTCTTGCGTCTTTCGTGTCTCTCGTCTTCCCATTTTCCTTGTATTGTCATTTTTATTGCAGTATCTCTAAAGATGTACTCTGTAACTTTTCTTACATACTTCATGTTTATGGACCCCATTGAAACCATTTTTATCCGTCTATCTGTTTGGTTTTGAGATGCCTCCTTTAGCTGCGTTATTAGATCGTACATCACTTGAACATCTACTATGCCACCATTATCCACCTCTATAGGTAACGCAAAGGTAGTATTTGAGTAGTGCCCTTGATCTGTTCTGTTTGTGCTACATACGACCTCAAACTGGAGTTTTACGAATTCCATTTTTCCTTCCGTTAAGTTCTCTTGGATTAAGTGTTTTAGAGACGGTATTTGAGTGCCAATATCTTGCAGTTCCTGACTGCTCTTACTCTTGGGATTTACAAACACGGCTAAGTCTTCATCTAGTTCTGTAGTAACTACAGAACGTTTTTGTTCACCTTCCATTTTCGTGACATTAAATATTTCTTCGGGCCATTCATGATCTATTATTTGTATAATCTTGTCATAACTTTTTTGATCTTCGTTCAATATTTCATGGATTTTTTCCTTTATTTTATACTCCTTCTTGGCTAGTTCCCCTTGTATGTCCTTAAAGTCAGCTTGTACGCCAATCGATGCTTGCATTGCTACTTTGTTGTTACTTTTAGTGCATTTTAGGTCCTGAATTTCCTTCCGAAGCTCCGTGTTTTCTAAACGTAGCATTTGTTCAGTTATGCCTCCATCTTCAATGGATCTCCTTGGCCATGTTGTTTGTTTTTGCCTTACGATTTGTTCTGCCTGATATTTGAGGTTGTTACAGATTTCTACCAGCTCATTTTTGGGTTTGTACATATCCTTTAATGTTTTGTCCAATATTCCAATCTGTCTTAGAATTATATTCAAGGATCTATGAAACGCGCTCTCTTCCTTATGTTCATCTTCATTTGGTTCATTCGGGGCCTCTTGTCTTTTCCTCTTCTGCTTTTGCTGATATACATTGGCATCTTCTGATTCATGTTCCCTCTCACTACTGTCTGTTTCACTATTATCAGTCTTCGAGATGATCAATGAGTTTTTTCTTGATCTCGGTGGTGGTGTTCGGGCCATAGAGCTTCTTCTTGCGAAAGGATCTGGACATTGTAGGCTGCAGTCACTTGCTGACGGTCCAGCGGGGCCTGCTGCTACACCCGCATTCTGGACCGGTACTGGGGATCCGACCCCCTGCACCGTAAGATTTAAATTGGTCGTAACGTTTTCCATAGTTTTGGAACCTTCCAATTGGGATTTTTACAGGGTTTACTCCCGACGCAGTGCAATATCCTAATATCCATCAGGTATTACTATAAGACATGACACAGCCGCCTCCCCTATGCCATCAGGACTCTTCTGTTTGGGTTGCCATACCATAGCCGAGGGGTCCCAGTTTTGCGGCGCCGGGAACTCGCCGTTCGTCCCCCATATCGGGTAAGGACTTATCAGTATGTTCAGATGTAACTTGGGCGTGTTGGATTTTTCTACTGGCTTTTGTCGGTGCTACCTATTCGGCATCAGTAGCCCCACCAGTGCCCTACTGACCATTTTCCGAGCTGTTTGTTAGTTTCACTCTTCCCTTCCCGTCCTTGCGGCGCGAGAAAGGAGGAAGTTACTGAGCCACTCCACCAACGACAAGGTCTTACAGCTCCCAGGAGATTAGATTAGATTAGATTAGATTAGATTAGATTAGATTAGATTAGATTAGATTAGATTAGATTAGATTAGATTAGATTAGATTAGATTAGATTAGATTAGATTAGATTAGATTAGATTAGATTAGATTAGATTAGATTAGATTAGATTAGATTAGATTAGATTAGATTAGATTAGATTAGATTAGATTAGATTAGATTAGATTAGATTAGATTAGATTAGATTAGATTAGATTAGATTAGATTAGATTAGATTAGATTAGATTAGATTAGATTAGATTAGATTAGATTAGATTAGATTAGATTAGATTAGATTAGATTAGATTAGATTAGATTAGATTAGATTAGATTAGATTAGATTAGATTAGATTAGATTAGATTAGATTAGATTAGATTAGATTAGATTAGATTAGATTAGATTAGATTAGATTAGATTAGATTAGATTAGATTAGATTAGATTAGATTAGATTAGATTAGATTAGATTAGATTAGATTAGATTAGATTAGATTAGATTAGATTAGATTAGATTAGATTAGATTAGATTAGATTAGATTAGATCAGATTGCAGAGGGGTGGATTGGCCCGATTGGTCTCACCACACTGAGACCTATAAGATCTTTTGTGTACACCTTCCTTAGAAGTGGGTACTCTTTTGATCTATATTTGAATCTGTATTGAGAGTCTGTACCAAAATTTTGAAAATTTTATAAATTATTTGTTCTAGTTTTTCATTGCATATTTACGTCGACTGTGAAGAGATCCAGATCCTTGCTTTCTAAATCATAATTTTGCTCACATCATCTTTTCCGTCCACTCTGCATTCATTTATCTTGAGAAAAAATATTTTCTTGTGGACATTGCTAGAATGGAATTCTGATGTTAAAATATCCCCTTTATCTACTGAAAACAATTCAAGGTTAATTTTAGTAATATACTTCCATCAACAGAATGTAATTCATTTTGTCCACAATGAAGCAAAAGTAACCAGAATGTTCTCTACTGAAATGTACCTATACTTATTAGGTTCCAAATATAACTATTGCCTACATAGTGATATTCACTCATGAAAGATGATGACGCACTCAAATAGTAGTGTTTCAAGCAATATGGGACGATAGTCTGACAATAAAGTCGTGAAAATTCGAGTTAATTCGTTAAAAATTTTTTTCAGACGTACAAAGTATTCGCGGAGATTCGAGCGCTTTACGTGTTAGTTCCGGCATTACTGGGATTAAAAGGTAATTTGGATATGTGTCTATCATCAAGATTATCTACCCACGCTAACTTAGGAAATATGAAAGATAGGAGAGAAATCGTTAAGATGGTTATTGGCAATATTGTCCTAGTCCAGGTAAATATATTTCATGAGAATATCCTTTTTATTTACAGAGTATTCATTGGTCTGAATTCTATCAAGCAAGCCTACATTTTAATTTTTAAAATTTTTTGAAAAACTTATTTCGAGTAAGGAAATGAAAATAGGGGATATTAGTTATGATTTATATTCCACATTCCTTTTGTAGATATTACTTGAAGCTATTCAATTTCTTAACCATTTCTCAGCCACCATGTAGTAAAATTTGCACCTTCCAGTATTCGCTACTTTAGTCCATTCATGATATTTCCTATTCTTATATTAATAATGCATATCTCACTGGAATTAATTAATTAATTGATTCATTTGGTCCATGATAGTTTTGAGCTTCTTCTCAAAATATTACACAGTGAACAGCTAAATTATGGAATATTATCATTATTTCGAGAACCGTCGAGTTTTGAGGGAAATCCCAAAACAAGGTCGATTTTTGATTTCGAATAATCAATGTTATAACGTACATGGAGTGTAGTGACGTAATCGTTAATTTTTTTAAATAGAAGTCGGTATAATGTGACACCTCATTTGAACGAGAACTTAATTCTCTATTTAACGACATTATACATTTTTAACTAAAATATTTATTTTTTAAGGGTACGTAAACAATTTTTTTAAATTTAAATTCAACCATATTACAACTATTGATTTAATTAATAAAGTACTTTAAAGTAACCAAACCATGCATAACAATTATTTTAAATTAAATGTTCGAAATGCCATCCATCGGTGTTTCTTGACAATATGCGAATCTACGGACACATTCATCAAGTACATTGCGGATGACTTCTAGAGTAATTAGACTCATTTCATGCCTAATTCTATCTTTCAAGTCCTGTAAGTTTTGGGGACCATTGACATAAACTTTTGATTTTATGTAACCCCACAGGGAAAAGTCTAGAGGTGCTAGGTCTGGCGACCTTGCTGGCAACTCTATAAAACCTCGTCTTCCGATCCACCTCCCTGTGAAGCAATTATTTAAAAATTGACCTTATTCACGTGCGTGATGCGGAGGGGCTTTATCTTGTTGAAACCAGATATTTTCACTAGGTAAATTTGGATTATTGGCATTTGGATACATGTTAGCAAGGACAGGTATAAGTTGATTTCTCAAAAAAGTTAAATAACGTTCTCCTGTTAGATTTTCTTCAAAGAAAAAAGGGCCAATGATTCTGTCATTGATGATCCCTCCCCATACATTCACTTTCTGAGGATATTGCGTATGTGCCTCAGTCATCCAATGTGGGTTTCCTTGACTTCAATATCTGCAATTTTGACGATTCACGGTACCATGTATAAAAAATGTGGCTTCATCGGAAAAAAGGAATTGATTGATGAAAAGTGGATTGCGGATACATAAATCCTGCATAATTTCAGAAAATTGAAGCCGGCGATCGGGATCGTCGTTGAACTACTGTGAGGATTGTCATGTTCATTCAATAAAATATCAAGTTTCACATTGTCTTCAATTTTAGGACGCCCAGCGTTTGGAATATGTTTAACGTGCCCAGTTTCTTCAAATTTTCGGTTTATTTTACTTACTGTTGATTGGCTGATGGGTCTGTCAGGATATTTTGTGTTGGATAAATTGCATACCTCGTTCTGTGTTCTTTTCTTTATCTCCGCGTCCGCTAAGGATTAATATTTCTATGCGTTGTGTGTCATTTAGATAAGCCATAATTTACTATTACAATTCACAAAATCAAAACATTTACGACAATAAATATTACAGTAACTATGCCACTATCACTTGCTTGAATTAACTTTTGACAAAAAGTTTCAGTGTTTATGAGAGAACTTTTTGTGTCCATTATTATTTTTACTTATTTTTGCTTTTCTAGGTATCTACTTCAGAAAGTCATAGATTCAAGCATTAATTGTAATTTGGTTGAGTTTAAATTAAAAAAAATTGTTTTCGTACCCTTAAAAAATATTTTAGTTAAAAATGTAATGTCGTTAAATTAAGAATTAAATTCTCGTTCAAATGAGGTGTCACATTATACAGATTTCAATTTAAAAAAATTAACGATTACGTCACTACACCTACACCGGTGACGTCATCTCTACTCCATGTAAGTTATAACATGGGTATTTCACAACCAAAATCGACCTGTTTCGGGATTTCTCTTAAAACTCGACTGTTCTCGAAATAATGATAATATTCCATAATTTAGCCGTTCACTATATAGTTCTTGTTAGTTTGAAGTGACAGTTAGCAATTCCAATGTTAGAATAAAACTCATAAATGTGATGGTGTAAAACCTCTGCAGAGCTCTTTAAAGAAAAGAAAATCTGCCACGTGGGTATGTTATCTTATTTATTCACAACCGTGCGTCTAAAGTTTGTCTCCCATTATTTTGTGTTAAAAAATAATGTAATAATGTTAATGTAAAACGACATATTTACATAATTTGAAAGTTTGCGTTGGTTACCCGATGGTTGAGCCGTAGTAACTAAATCTGAATATAATTTAAAAATTCACAATTTTTCTTTTCCAGATTCAAGCAATAGTATGTTCATGTATAGTTTCTATTTTTGCTACTGGAGCATCTGCCTGTATAAATGGAAATTTCGAATGGATTCACACACTTTTGTTAGCCACAGCAAGTACGTTAACGGCAACAATATCTTGTTTCGTTTTAGGTAAGCAATTTAAAACTGCAAATTGATTTTTGGGCTTACTTCTTAATGTAGGATATGGCGTGAAAAAAGTAACCTTAATGAAATAACAATTAGATCCCTCACTTCACAACATCTAGTTTTCTTGGGTATATTTCCCTGTGCCCAGCAGCGTGTTTTATTCTAGAGAATAGTTTTTTTAAATTTCAGGAAAATGAACAATGGTGTGATGATTGCTATTACCCATATGAATTCGAGCACATTACAGTTCTGGTTGAAACAGTAAAACTCACTGCACACCCAATGATTGAAGAGTTTCAGTTTTAGTTTTAATGTTCTTTTAAATAAAATATCACAATTATACGACTTTTATATTACTAATGTGACATTTAAAAATTACCAAGAGACTGACATTTAAAAAATATAATCAATATAATCATAGTATGTTAACTAATAAAAATAAAGTATTCAGTAATTATCTTAACACCTTCTCCTAATTACTGAATCTAAACAAAATCTTTTAATACACAAAAAAATTAACACATCAAAGTGTTTTAAACTTCCCAAACTTATTTAATCCCAATGGTTTTGTTAAGACGTCAGCGATCTGATCTTCTGTTGGACAATATTGTAGACTCACAACACCTTCTTTAACTTTTTCATTTATGAACTGATACCTGACGTCTATGTGCTTCGATCTTTTATTTAATTGGTTCCTTTTAACTAATTTAATAGCACTTTGGTTGTCTACTTTAAGGTTTATGATCACTCTGTCTGTAAAACTCATGAGTTCTTCTACTAGAGCTTTTAAATATATTGGTTCTTTTACACAATCAGCCGCAGCAATGTATTCTGCCTCTGTGCTTGAGAGGGAGACTATTGGTTGTCTTCTACTGCACCACATAATGGGTCCTCCACAGTACATAATCACATAACCAGTTGTACTTTTTCTTGTTTCCGTATCACCAGCCAAATCACTGTCACAATATGCTATCATCTCTGAGGGATCAGAATTTTCCATATATTTAACTCCAAAAGTTTTTGTTCCATTCAAATATCGTAGAACTCTTTTAACATTTATTACGTCTTGTTTCAAGGGGTTTTCCATATGTCTGCTAGCAAAGCCTACAGCATATATGTAATATCTGGTCGTGTTTTATTTGATAGATACAACAGACTTCCGATCAGTTCTCTATAGGGAAAGTTTTTATTTATCTCTTGCCCTCCTTCGTTATTACTATTGCTGGATAATGGCGTTGTTGTGGGTTAAGCATATTCCATTTTGAATGTTTCTAAAATTTTGTTAGTATAAGGCTCCTGACTTATTTTGATACCATCAGTTTCTTTTATAATTTCAATTCCAAGAAACGAATCTGGATTATCGTTCTGAACCATTTCAAATCTTCCTGCTAATCTTTGCAAAAGATTATTAATTTCAATTTCACTCCTCCCAATTAAAATTCCATCATCTACGTAGATTCCAAGTATAAGTGAACAATCTTCATTTTTTAAAATGCAGTTTTCAGTTTTTAATTATAGAGTCCATTATTTTCCAGAAATTTTGTGAATGTTTTATTCCACTCTAATGGAGCTTGTTTCAGGCCATACAAGGATTTCTTTAGTTTACACACCTTATCTTCATGATCAAAGCCTTCGGGTAGATTCATGTATAAATCCTCTGTTATTTCTCCATATAAAAATGCTGTTTTTATATAAAATGTCTTAATATGATAATTGTGATGTGCAGCCAGTGCAAAACAGAATTCTTAATGAGGATGTATTCACTACTGGACTGAAGGTTTCTTTATAGTCAATCCCATGTTTTTGTTCACATCCTCTTATTACAAGCCTGGCTTTATATTTGTTGTTTTCTTTTATTTTGAAAACCCATTTACTTGATAGGATTTTCTAACCGTGAGCTTCTTCTCTATTGTTTCATTTTTCATCAGAGAATTTTTTTCATCTTCTATTGCTTTAAGCCATTTATCTTTATCATCAGAGCATATTACTTCTTCATAAGTTAGAAGCACATAATCATCAAATTTCTGTGGAATTTTAGTGTGTCTTCCTATTCTAGTTATTTGGCCTTCTCCTAACCTAAAACTCTCTTCATTTTCTGAAGATATTTCTTCTTGTACATCATTTTCCAAGTAGCTATCTTCGTATGAAACTTCACTTTCTAATTGTATATCATCTTCCATTTCATTGTTTTCCGGCAACTCCTGTATCAACATTTCTTCTTCTAATAGGAATCTCTGATTGTTGTTTTGTGAGATAGCCCTAGTCTTATCTTCAAAAATAACATCTCTTAAAATTTTAATGACTTGTTTTTCATTGTCCCATAGCCTATAACCATTTGGGGCATAACCTACAAATGTATATTGTTTACTTATAGAATCAAATTTTTTCAAATGACCTAGGACTTTGGCACGTGAATTGCAGCCAAATATATGCAATTTACACAAATCTGGTTGTTTTTCAGTCCATTTTTCAGACGGTGTAACATCAACTGTTTCAGATGGACTTCTGTTTAAGAGATATGTAGCAACTCTTACCGCTTCACCCCAAAATTTCTTCTCAAGGCCACTGTCAAAGATAAGTGCCCTTGCTTTTTTTAAAAGAGTCCTGTTTAATCTTTCAGCTTTTCCATTTAGTTGGGGGGAATGAGGGATTGTTGTGTCCATAATGATACCTTTATTTTTAAACCAAGTCTTCAGATCTTGATTTATATATTCTCCACCGTTGTCACTTCTTATTTTTGATATTATCGTATTATGATATGCTTCAACTTCTTGAACATATTGTTTTAAGTATTCGTTAACTTCAGACTTGTTTTTAAGTAAGTATATCATTGTAAAGTGGGAGAAGTCGTCTAAAAATGTTAACAGATATCTTCGCCACATTTATTCCTGTTGACATATCAATTAATTTTATCATATTATTTATGCCTAAATGACCTAGCTTTCTGTGTAAAATCGTAGCTTCCTCCATCTTGTTAACTATTAGCAAGCTTTCTTCATTTTCTTCTATTTCATAAAGTCCATATTCATTTTTATATCCTTCCAGAATTGTATTTTCATCTTTCATTACTATTACTTTTTCTTTTGTGAACAACACCTGGCCATTGTTTTCTGTGATTGCGTTAACAGACAATAGGTTTCTGCTCAATTCTGGAACGTGTAAAACTTCATTAAGTACCCAATTGTTCATCTCTATCTGACCTTTGCTTTCAGCTTTCATTGTTTCTCTTTTCTTGGCTACTGATATATTTGTTTTTACTTGCTGCATGTTCTGTAGCAGTTTTCCATTATTGACCATATGTGAAGTACATCCAGAATCAACAACGAATGTTGGTTTCTCATTATTTTTATCTTTTATTTCAGTTAAAAATGCAACTTTATTATTGCTGATTGAACGAGATGATCCTGATTTATTTCTAAAATAACAGTTTGCTTAGTCTTCATGATTTGTTTTTTTACATATTCCGCACTTTAAGTTATGACCACTATGTGAAGTAGATTGACCAGTACTATGGCGCTTATTGCAGAACTTTGAATAATGCCCTGAGTCTCCGCATTTAAAACACTTAATAATTGTTTTACAGTTTTTAGTGTTATGATTGGACTTCTTGCAAATTTTACAGAAGTTCTCCGAACCATAAAATGTCACTGCTTTTTCTTTATCAGTCTCCTTATTATTACGAGCTTCTTCTGCTAGTACTCTGGATATTAATTTGGTGAGAGTTTTCTCTGTCTCTGTAGTAGAGTCCCATGATGTACAGAAATATTTATAATTTTCAGGTAAACTTGATAGAATTTTTGACTTTATCATCTCTTCATCTAAGTCTTGACTAAGATTTTTCAATCGAAATGCCAGATTTTGTATTTTGCTTATGAATGTGGACATGTCACTTCCTTTTTCAAATGTCATGCTGAAAAATTCTCTCAATAGGTCAAATTTTTGTTCATCATCTTTATGAAAAATATTACACAATTGCTGATACATTTTAAACACAGTTGAACAATTCATTATGTGAATAAGTACTTTTTTATCTATTGTTGTCATTATTAATTTCTGAGCTTCTGCCACAGATCTTGAGATTTAAATAATATTACTATTTGAAACTTCCAGATAGGAAACGACTCATTATTTATTAGTTTCTCAATTGCATGTTCCTCAACGGACGCAACAGCCATTTTGTTGAGTAAAGGTAGGTATTTGTTACTATTTTATTTTTCAGGCGACTTATGTGTTTTCTTATTATTTTAATGCACTGGGCCCATAACCTGATGAGTTTTAGTTTCAGTTTTAATGTTCTTTTAAATAAAATATCACAATTATACGACTTTTATATTACTAATGTGACATTTGAAAATTACCAAGAGACTGACATTTAAAAAATATAATCATAGTATGTTAACTAATAAATATAAAGTATTCAGTAATTATCATATAGATATCTTAACAATGATAATATGGAATAATATCATTGTTTTTTTTTCGATTTTAGATGTGGTACTAGTAGCTGTAATAATATTATCCCATAAATTGAAACTTAATCCAGACAACTTAGCAACACCGCTAGCAGCAAGTATCGGAGATTTGGTCTCGTTATTAGTACTGTCATCCTGGGCACGACTATTATTCAAAATTCATGGTCAGTAACAATCTTTTTATTTTCAGTCATGTTTCTCAATCAATTACACCAGTAAAAAATGAATTAAAAACCACAATCAAGGTATTGCATTGAACTAAATGGATAGCCAATAGTCAATTGTTATTTTCCGAGTAAATATCTCATTTGTACAAATCTCCATATTTCTAATCGAAGCTATATTCACCATTTAAGTATTTTACTACATCACTTCAGAATTTGGTCATGTATGTACACAACACCATGTTGTTAAAATTATACAGCGTTATTCTTTGTCAACGTTAGTGGATTCTAAGACTCTACTCGTTGAAAATCGCAAATAACCTATTTATGGAGGTATTTAGCATCATGCTGTCGCTAGTTTTGTTTTAAATATTCAGCAGCGTGCTTGGGTATGCGTACTAAACATGGCATAAACTGCGTTTTTTGACAGAAGGTGAGTTTTTGTTCGGTTGAGAAAAATAATTGAGTTATTTCAATTAATAATGGTTTTAAATAATATATGATAATATATTATATAATAATATAATACAGTGTCCGTACGAATGTGGTTTTGATAATTTTTGTATAGGTAGAAAAAAAAGTTTTTATTGAATATTCGTATATAAGTATTAATTATAACTGTAGAAATAGAAACCTTGAGGCTTTAATGTATAAGTCTATTCATTATAATTCATTTCGTTTTGTTTCTATCTTTCTGTCTCTCTATCAATATACAAGTTGTCCTGTGAGATTTACAACAATAAAAAGACTGATTGCTTATGTTTATGTTTAATATCAATATTTTAATGCAACAACAACAATAACAACAAATTATCAGTCCCGAAGCTATACCGAATTAAGAAACAACACTACTATCTTCCCCAACAGCAGCAACACAATGGTCTTGGGGGAAGAAGACCTTTAAATGATCGGAAAAATAATTCAATTTTTGCATTCTAGTTTTGCACTTCTTCACTTTATTGATATGCACCTTTGCATTAGGTATTATGAATGAAAATAACCAATAAATTTATACGTTTCAATGAAACAATGTGAGTTTGACCTTATCAATTCTATTCATGACACATTTTATATTGAGATCATGAATCGGTGATCTTTCATAGCAAGATTACACATATACATCTATTTGCAATTCTTTCCTCCTAACTGCTCTTATTTTCGTTTGAAAAACATCTACAAAGGCAACCTATCCTATTTATATCCTATACAACTTTAGAAAATATTCTTAAACCAACCATTACTGCTCTTAATAGGATAGGGGCATTTATACTTTTCTCAGTAAACTGACTACTGGATATATTTTTGCCACCTTCATCATCCAAATATTCACAATATTTGCTATATGTTCTTGAATGAATTGAATAATGATTTCCATTACGATATTAATGTCTCAAATACTGTTTTGGATTCCAATATATCACCATTTTAGCTGCTTGCACCTCAACTAATTCTTCGTTAACGTTTATCTGGTATGTATTTCTGATTTGGCCAATTAATAAACCACAAAATATACAGGAACCAAATAATTCTAGGTTATGATAATGAAAACAAAGCTAGTTAGAACACGTCGAAATTAAAATTTGAGCTGTTGTAATTCATATTTCTCTAGTAACATAATATTAACTAGTAGCTACTAGAGTACGGACTTTGAATACGACACATTTAGTGACATGTTAGTGAATACTTGTTAGTGAAGTATTCAATAACTACTAACCCTGTCCCTATGAATAAGGCTAATAATCTTTATTGAAAGAATAAAGGGCACAACAGCCTCAAACATACATGTTATAAAGTTTTTGTAATCCCATACTGTTATTTTGATTTAACGGCATTCAGATGACATTTGAAGAGTTATTGTTAAGAGCCTCCGTCCGTTAAGAAATCACTTGCGAGCACAAAGAACTGACGTTGCTTATAATATTGTTATGATATTATGAAGCTGTTCCATGACATTACGATGTTGGAATTTTTCTGTGAAATTACTAGGTTCGTGGTTTGTTCTTTCCTCTGAATCAAAATGTAATTTAGCGGGATTACGAAAAGTCTTTAAAAAACACAGCCGATACGAAAATAACGGATTCCGCTGTTATTTGCTACGTATCGGCCTTGTAACGTTAATAACTATAAATTATCAAAGCTGTCGAGTGTTGACAACTAATTGTTTTTGCCATAGATACCACATCCCTCCAAGCCTAGCTCCTTGGTCTATCTCTACCAATACTAGTATTTTGAACGATAGCCTCGGGTGGTTTATACACATTTTTCGCAACAGAGGGGAGTATAACCACCGAATTATCTTGAATTTAAGTTCACTAAACTGCGGTAATTCATTAATTATATCAACACTGGACTCTTGAGAAATCGTGGAGGTGGCTTGGAAACTTTTTCTCACTATCATAAAATTCACCAACTTTAATTATTTAGTCAAGATGCCTCACCCATGCCATTCGATTAGGTTGTGCTCAACAGCACAGGTACTTAAACTGAATATTTGTACCATTTCCCATGTTATCTACTTCCATTCCAGAAGCTTTGTGTCTTCTATATAGGCCACTAGTTTGACTGGAGGGATTTTCAGTAGTTGTAATGGTTGAATTATCTCCTCTCCAAAATGCTTCCGTCTGAGTCGATGTAAGTTCTTGCAGAAGCAGAGTATGTAAGTAGTTGTTTCATCATTGAGTTCACATAAGCTCACTTACTTTGTGCAGATGTTTCCCAAGGGTGCAGTGTCCAGTCATCAGGTCGGTAACTGTCTTCAAATGTCTCTTACTCAGTTTCAATAGCCTGGTTGAGTGTTCCTTGTCTACTTTGTTTAGTAAACTCTTTATATGGAGGTGAACCTGTATTGACCTCCATTTGAGTTGGTGTTCCCTATCTAGCCAGTTCCTGATTTCCCCTCTTATGCAATTTTTTTTTATTTCACAAAACGGTTCTGGACCTATGAAATCTCCTTTAGAACCGTCTTTAGCTAACTGGTCCGCCATTTCATTACCTGCAATCCCCTCATGTGCCGACACCCACATTAGAGACACTTTAATGTCTTTTGCCGGCCCGTTGAGGGATTCTTTACAGTTTTTTACCAGTCTAGCCCTAGTTGTTGGATTACTGATAGCTTCAAGCAGAGTCTGGCTGTCAGTGAATATTTTCAGATCCAGTACTTTCAAATTCATCCTCCATCACCCCCTCCTACCGAATATATATCTCTTCACTTCAAATTTGAAAATATTTATCAAATATCTACCCAGTTAGGGTGCAGAAACATTTTTAATTAATACAAGCTTGCATTTTTAAGAAATATTACCATACTGGACTGTAACAAAAATTTCGCCCACATACCTAGGCCTTTAATCTAACACTACTTCTACACAAAGCTTACAATTTTCGAATTTAGAATAATGAATACCTTCTGGTTTAACTGATACACTAGCTCCAGAGTCTATAGCTCCATTAATAAATGATCATTATTTACTAACATCAACTTCAATCATATCAACAAAATGTAAATTCTCAATTGTTGTGGGTTCTACAAAATTATTATCACCACATGCCTCGCCTTCTTTCACTTTTCACACTTAAATTTCTTTTAGGTACTTGCAAGTTTTAAAATTGAGACCATCTTTGCCACGGTGAACATATTGCTTGCTTCCCAAACTCTGGTTTTTAGAACTGTTTTCCTTGACTCCTGCCTGCTTCTTTTCATGACCCTGCTCCATATTCGAGTTTGCATTTAAGCTGCTTCTTTTTAACACGCTTTTATTAGTTTCACCTGTATGTATGTGTGCATGTATGTATCTTTGTAACCGATTGCTTTGGACTTTATTTTGACCTACTTCAAACGAACAGATTCAATTCAAACTTTGTACACTTTTCAAGGACCGATGACAATACATTATAGTAAGAGAATGTAGGGTGTTCAATTTATAAAGCAAACTTGAAACTCGATTTTTTATCCTCTTTAAACACTCAGATTAATTCGAAATTTTGCACACTCGTCAAGGACCGATGACTATACAATATAGTAGTAAAATATATGGTGTTTTTTAAAAAAAAAACAACTTCCATCTGGCATCGACTTTGAAAAAAATAAATTGTAGTTTAAGAAAACTAAAAAACGGGCTTCAAAGGTAATCGAACTTAACGAGAAAATTAATGTCATTATGGAAATAGGTCGATATCAATAATTGTTATAATCTCTAAATAGTTATATTCCGAAATGCAGAGTTAGTGTTTAAAATGTAGTACAAAGCACCCCTCGCTATTACTACAATAACATTAATTTTCTCGTTAATCATTTTATTCTTAAATTGATAATTATTTCTTCTTTTCAGTTCAATTACCTACAAGGGATGTTTTTCAGTTTTTTTTAATTACAATTTATTTTTTTAAGGTAGCTGCGACTATTTGTTGAAGCATGGAAATGTGCTCTTCTCACACTCTTCATAGAACTGAAACTCTTCTTGACCACGTGATGAACTTATCTTCCAGTACTTCATTCAGACTATCACCAAATCTACATTCTATTGCCTTTTTCTTCAATTTCACATAAAAATCTTCCACCTGCTCATTTTCTTGTTGCTTCAGATCACCAAATCCAATTTCCTCTCTAGAAATAGACAGGATTGGATAATTTTCCATATTCCTTAAGTAACAAAAAGGAATAATGCTAATACCTAATTGATGAATAATAGGATTTTTTATTATATTTGGAGAGACTTTGTCCACTATTTCCTGGCATAGTTATTTGGAGACACGAAAAAGTTCCATAAACTAATGGTCACAAAGAATGAAAGGACTTCGTTGGGACAGAGTAACTCTTCTTTTTTCTACTGCTTATGCAGCTTCATGCATCTTTTCTTGAATCATGTTATTTAAGATTGAAGCATTAATATGATTTGCATCCATTTTATTTGAAAATGCTTTACTGTAAAACACACAAAAAAACAGCAGGATATCAAATTTGGAATTTGAGGATTGAAACGTTTGCGTTAAATTTGCTTTCTCTTGGGTAAGAAGCGGAGATATTAAAATTCTCGGAAACGTTCATTTTTCAATCACATTTTTAAGAATATAACAATCACCGCCTTCAAGTGAACCACGCCGACATTCAAGAATACTTGTCCAGGTCTCAGGGAATGTTATCTAACAAATTGTCAAATTATCTATATAGCACCCCACATTGGCAAATGTCTTGGATGCACCAAAGTCACAAACATTTTTATTTTGTGTAGCTGATCAACACAATAAAAATTGTTTAATTTCAAAAATGATATACCCATTTTGGATCTAATTCACAAGTTATTGAATTTTTTGAGTGTTTTCAGAGACTTATCCATGGCTTTTGGGATTGATTCTCATTGGATATTTATTTATTCTCCTTCCGATTTGGATTTCCATCGTTAGAAGGAACAAATATACTAAAGACATTTTAACCCAAGGATGGGTACCAGTAATAACAGCTTTATTGATAAGTGGGTAAGTAAGCAGAATTTCATACTCAGGTGCATCCAAAAAATTAAAAATGTATACACCTGTCTAAATCATACATACATTATATTATAAATATATTTCTAGTGCTCCGACGGGCATGGATTATACTCAATTGACCTAAAGTTAGTTCAATCAGTAAAATATTATCCTTCAGGTCTTAATCTAACTTCATGTAATTTATGTTTAAATATTAATATAGTTTCAACAGGCATAGATACATTTTTGGATGACAAATTCTTCAGCAGTGATTGCTTCCAGTAGGCTCCTCAATTCACTTTTATATATAATAAATATTGTAGGCTCATTCCATTACTAGTTTTAGTCAGTTAATTTAAACTACATATTTGGTATCCTGTTTGGGATGCTGTTTTGGTCCAGCAGTATACCACCTAATGGGATCATCATGTCATGTCCTCCCGAAGAGCTACTACCTGGTAAGCTCTCATGAGTAGTGAGGTTCACTCACTGTTTGTCCCAGCATTTTTCCTCTATATCCCATAGCAGTTTACTTCATGTTCATTTTGCAGTTCACTTCATCACAAGGTGACAAAATGTGAGGTATTATCACCTCCTTGGAGCTATAGCTCCTGCGATACTTGGTTTGCCAACATATAAATTTACCCAGGTAAATGCCATCAGGTTTGTACTGGTGGGGCTCACTTAGAGTCCAGCGCCTGACACTATTGTTTGATAAATTCGGATCCGTTTTCCAGGAGGTCGAACATAGTCTTAATTTTTTCGTCGTACTACTATTACTGAATCCATGACATATCGTAATTCATCAGATCGTAATCCCACATATGGTAACGGACAATTCGTAACTCCGATAATTCGTAACGGCGTAATTATCGAAATTTATTTTTCCAATACATGTGAAATGGATTGAAAATATTTATCTTGATGTTGGTCCGTTAATGATAAACGTGATTTCAATTGCAACTGTTATAAAATTATAAAAAAAATGTTCCACGTTAACAAAAATGAACAAAATAATTCAATATTGAGCATTTCTGTTACTGACGCAAAAATTAAGTTGCATGGAAATACTTTTATTCACAATCGGTCAGTAATATAGACATTTCTTACTTTTAACACGGTAGGGAAGTGACTCATTACTTACTACCACTTCCACGCTATAGCCGGAAATAGTAATTTACGTTACAAGACTGGGAATTAGTGTTTTTCAGGTCGAGACAAGCTTGGAGAGACCTGAAAAACACTAATTTCCGGTTGCGTGACGTACAATATTTTTTTTAAGACAGACACTTCGATATACATTTAATTTTTTATCGGATTATTTAAAATCTGAATTCATATTATTGTTAAATTTGCGCACTCGCGAAATAAGTTTGACATAAACGACAAATTAAAAATCAACGAACTGTCATCACTCGACAATATATGTCATAGTAACGAAATCAAGGTAGATTGTATTATGAAAGAGCGAATGGAAAAACAAAAATCAGGGACCGGAAAAAGCTTTTGCCGGTCCCAGAATGTGTATATTTTTTGGTCGGTCTTAAAAAAAGACTTTTCCGGCTAGAAGCATGTGTCACTTTTCTGAAGTATTACAATATTGTGTTAAGCTGGTTTTAAAAAAAAAATTAATAGGTTTTTTTGCTTTTCTACGGAATTATTCCCTCAACCGCAGCTTCTTGGACTTCCGGAGAAGTACAGGTTAATTCAAAATAATACATTATGTACTTGTTTGAGCAAAAAAATTAAAATTTCGTGACAGAAAGAATATTTTATGACATAATTGTCAAAACCAGTAAATTATTAATATTGCCTAGCAACAGATTCATGAAGTTCTTTGTCGAAAAAAATATTAAATTGTGATTTTCTTAAAATTGATGTATTTAAAAGCTTGTAATTAAGCGCCTCGTGTCTCTAACAAAGCCTGGGCTGTAATGATCTACTTTCCCGCTAGGTATGTAGTATACTATATTAATGGAGTAGGTAGTTAATATAATATATAAAATAATTGATAAAAAATAGCCTAATGTCATCAAAAATATGCTCTGTATCATCATAAGACCTATTCATTTCTATGATGAATATTATTTGGCAATCATACATGGGAGGAGATTCTACGTACAACAAAATCTACCAAAAATAAGCGTTTTGCCAGGTTGATTTATATTTGTGTACATGATACGTGAATATGACAATGTTGGCCCGCTATCGCTATGTTTGATAAGTGCTGGTTGAAATGGATGGTGTGAGACCAGTAGGCAGGAAATAGGTAAGCGGAAATTGATTGGTTATGGCTGTGGTTCTTAGGTAGTTCGCAGATGAGTGAGGTTTTATAATATGTCAATAATTGTTAGCCGTTATCTCTTTTTTTTCATGAAACTTTACGTTTTCTATATCTATTGTTTATCTGAATGTAACAAGTCTTGAGGAACGAAATGTGACTATGATTTTTGTTGCTGGAAAATTGATAGAAGAGCCTGTTGAATTCTTTTGCTACTACGATCTCAAGAAGGCATTTTATTTATTAAAATGTCTGTCATGTCTTCAGAGAAACCATAATACAATGTCTGTCCGAGAATATAGCATGAGATTGAGTTGTTTATAGAGTTGTACCTTGTAATAACGTGTTCACGTTTGTTCATAATTTTTGCATAATACTCGATACATTTTCCAGATGTGGTGGATTAATACTAGACGTTGGAGTAGACAATTACAAGGGGTATACTATTTTTCAACCTATAATTAATGGTATAGGAGGAAATTTGGTATCAGTTCAAGTTAGTCGAACCTCAACAATGCTACATCAATCTGCAGTATTAGGAGAAATTCCATCTATAACAAAGCAATGGGTGATGCCATGGATAGCATTGATAAAAGGAGGTAGGTCGATGTTTTAATGTGAGTTGTATTCAGAACTGAGAATCCTTTTCACAGTTCTATCATTTTGGAATAACATCTATCATATTTTAATAAATAAGTGAACTTCCATTGCTTTTGTTTGATAATCAATGAAAGGCCCATTTTTCAACAGCGAAGTTTTTTATATTGTTATTTTGATTTCATAGGTTTGAAATGTTAAGATAAACAAACCTGCGGATAACGGGTTTGTATATCTGCAAGATATAACCGACCGTTCTGGTCTGTAATTAGCAGCGACAATATCACCTGTAGACCGTTTTTGGCGTATTTGCGCCTCATCAGTACAAGGTAGATATTATCCGCCCAGAAGTTTTGTATATTCGTAAGGCGTTTTAAAAGTATTATACTATTATCTTGACGTCTATTGATAACACGTTTCACCTAAATATCACAATATTGTTACAGGAAACTGTGATTAAGTGAATAACCACAAAACCGAGATTTTTGGTCAGTATAGAACTTTGGTTTGTGGTTAGTTGTGGAGATGTCGCTATTATCGCATGTTTAGCATTCCCTTCACAGGGGTTAATGTAGTAATGTGATTCCAGCGTTGCCCTCAGTCCAGGATTATGCTCTCAGAGCTTCTTGTACTGATGAGGCGCAAATACGCCGAAGCCGGTCTAGAAGTGATAGTGTCCCTTCTAATTACAAACCAGAATGGTTGGCTATATCTTGCAGATATACCAGCCCAGTTTCACTTATCACTAAATCATTGTCTGTCGGTGCTTATAGCCCGAGAAGTAGATGTTTCATCCTAGTGAACGGTCTACTCTTTGAAAAGTAATTTTCAAATTTCTATGGCGTTATAATAGTATGATACTAGTATCTTGACGTCTATTGATAACACGCTTCACTTGAATATGACAATTGTTACAGGAAACTGTAACTAAGTGAATAAGTGAAAATTCAGTTATTGGGTCAAAATATGTGTTATTTTGTTATATAATGGATAGCTTTGGAAATTTATGGCTGCCTCAAGTTAAATTCGCACCCTGTATACAAACTAATCAAATGACAAAGCTGTATCTTGAAAATTGTTGATTTTTTCATCTCGCTTCTTCAACATCAGTGCATCAAACACTATAACATTACACTAAGCCAGTCAGTTCCACTGGGACTTAATTATCTCCAGACAAGTGCGGGGTCCTTTGTTAATGTTTTATTTACTGTAATATTTTTTTCAGTACATCCTGCCAAAGCCGCTCGATTACTACTCCTTCTATCCATACCTGGTCACACCATTTTTGTCTATGCAGCTGATTTTTTCTATAATGGAGAAACCACTTTAACATCAATATTTCTTATCACGTACCTTTGCGTGGGACTAATACAGCTGGTTGTATTACTGTATGGTTGTCATATTCTAGTGCACACAATGTGGAGGTACAAGAGAGATCCCGATAATGCTGCAATTCCTTACTTGACAGCTGTAGGAGATCTTAGTGGATCTGGATTATTACTACTAGGGTTCATGTTTCTGAGATATATTGGCTACGAATATCGCCCCATTGTTTGAGAAAAGATTTATTCTGACAATTGTTATGTCCACAATTCAACCATTTATTGCATTACCAATGTTACAGCAGTTACACAAAGATTTTTAAATTTTCATTGGAATGCTAGAATTAGAGAAATTGAGAGCAGGAAAGTTATAACTCGTTGGAGATATGCCAATTTCACTACAGATTATAATAATTTAAAAATGTGAATATTCTATCACTATATTATTAAATGTGTAACTAGTACCTACGTATTTGTATAATTCGTTTTTGTTAGTTTTGTATAAATTGAAAAACAAAATCGTAAGACTTAACTTCTCAGCATGTAGGTATGCTGAGCGATTTTTTAGGTTTAATTTTTTCACATAACTTCACACTGTTTTTCTCAATATTATAACCATTGTTCATGATTTTTTAATGTGGTGGTAATAACATTTGCATACAGTATGTCTTGTGCGAGATAGATGCCCGGTTGCAAGAACGCAAATCAAATCTCTCATCATATGATGGTTGATTAAAAAATTATGAACCATCAATGGGAACCCGATTTCACGAAAAAAATAATGGTCGATTAATTCTTCATCATTGCAGGTACCTATCCGTTGCATTTTGATTGTGTAAATGATGGTTGATTTGAAGAATTAACGAGTTATTATTTCATTGATTAGCCGTTAATCATTCATCATTTTTAATAAGCGTTCTTGCAACCGGGCAAGAGACTATTAATCAAATTTTCATATATTATACTGGTATTAGGTTTACTGGTTTCAGTATCAATGGATTATTTCACATATCGCATGGCTTTGTTCATAGTTTATACAATTTCGTTACATAATACCTACACATTATTGTGATAATTATTGTTACGTATTTTTATACATAAATGCTCTTTGTGATCAACTTTTGTTCAATAAAAAATATATAAATCTGATATAAGAGTTTTATTTCAATTTTCACGTTTATTTGGGTGAAATATTTATGGAGGTATTTTGGAAATAATAAGTGGATTACGTCACAGAACACAATAGTATTATAAAATAAAGGACTTGTGTTTAACGTGAGGAAATAGAATTCAGGAAGTAGAGATCAAAAATACTATTTTTGACTAACTCTCTGATGAACAAGTGAAGTGGGTGAGTATAATTATGCTGTTCCAATTATCTTTGGAAATTAGTTCATATGAGCATAGCCTATTGTCGGAGCAATCTGTAATCATTTGTTGGTATGGTTTTAATGATCTGTTGGATATTTCTGTTCAAAACTAGCGTATTTTTGATTTATTTATTAAGGTGTGCATCTGTTCGTTAGGTTTTTAGACTGTATCCTACAAGCATATTATCGTTCTTATCATCATCTTCCAATGTATCATTTGTATTTTGAGTTTCTTTCACTATGGTTGGTTTTATGGTTTTGCTTTTGTGAACAGCCTCAAAAATTCAGCATATCTGAGGCCTATTGTCTCAACCTCTGATGCTTTTAGGTAGCATACTTTACGTATCCTTCCAGCATGCAATGCTATTTGCCTTTTTCACCAACCTTAGTAGTTATTGACTGGTGAAGCAGTCACAACTGGATTAAATAGTCGATTGGTAATATTTTCAGGATTATCATCTTGACAGTTTCAACTGGAGGCAGCTGGAAACCATGTCCAGTCTTGGTTTATACTTCTTTCTCGCATCTCTATTATCGAAGCTAGTGGGTTTGCAGGGACCGCTCTTACTAGCAGATCTTCGATAGCCTAATACAGCCACCCTTGACGTGAAAGTAACATTTCAATAGGACAATGGGTACCATTCATTACAGCGGTCACATCTAGAACATTCATAGTGCAGTGTCAGCAAGATTCGAGGACAATCAAAGTTTATAAATAAGATAGGAGAGTAATTAAGATTCATTCTGGCATAAGTTATTTCATAGTCATAGTTGTATCATAAATATTTTATTTAATCTTTCTTACACTTATATTAGTTTCATTGTATAAATATATTTAATATAATTTGTTTTTAAAAAAGCAAATTTTGAGTATTAAAATATAATTTGGAGGACAGACAATGTTCTGTTACCAATTTCAGCGTCACAGTACCTTCAATCCACCTACCTATCAGTGTGTTTCCAGAAGTAGGAGGCGACAAGTACATTTGTGGTCCAGCTAAGTAAATTTGAATTTCGTTACCGCTGTGACCACACAACGGCGTTACTGTAACTTTTTGTGCTTTCTCAACATTCAAATTTTATGATGGAGAATCAACCCGGACCATCAAAAAGGGTAAAACATGTTATATATGTCCTTCTAAAATCAAAAGAAAAACTTTTCATTTGTGTTTTGTGTGCCATAAAGCTATATGTTTGCAGTGCATCACGCAACTCAGTAACAATTGCCAATCTAATTTGTAAATTTTAAACCTTTGTGATTTTTGACTTTACATATTTTTTTTTTTAATTTATAATTTTATATAGGTTTTTGTATCCTTGAGCTTCAAGACATTATCTTTAGTTTGTTCAATTTTTTTTTTATTTTCCCAAAAATATGTTTTTTGTGCTTACTGCATAAATTACTGATACATGTACGCATATTTTATTTTGTCAATAAAAAATTATATACAGTAATATATTCTTATTTTTATTTTTTTAACTTGTCAGACATCTATTTCAAGCAGTTCTTTCATGTAAAAAAAGAATATAATGAAAAAGCTTGCCAGTTACAGTAAAAAAACTTACCGGTCACTATGACCGCACGACAGCGACCGTGTTCCAAATATCTGACGACGGTGGTTAAGGGTTAAGATTAGTGGTATGTTCAAATTATTTTTGTCGAAAGTTTTACATGGCACCGATCCGGTGATTGTGTCTAGAACTAGGCAATCTAGATTAACATAAAAGGGATTCAAGCGTGACTTAAAAGTGGCCCTAGTTCTTGAGCGAATTTTAGAATTTGATACCTGATATAGAAGCTTGAATTTTTGTTTGTTCTAGGCTTAGTTCATCGCATAAACTAGTCGTAATAAGATTACATTGCGAACCACTATCTAAAAGAACTCTACAAGTGTGTGTTTTTCCTGAATAATCACAAATATTTACAACTGCAGGAACAATACGATTTTGATTGCAAACCGCTAACGCCGTTCAAGGCGGGTATCGGGGAAACGTTAACGGTACTAACCATCCTACTTGAGGCGTTAGCGGTCGAATTTGGAATCGGTGAAGCCGCGTTCACACCATTATCATTAAAATGTAAAAGAGTATTGTGTGCCCTTCCTCACTTTCTACATTTGCTTGCATTACAATCTTTTTTCTACTACCGTGTGTAAAGTACGTACTTTAGACACATTTTCGAGTGCGTAAAACTTTATTTTACGCACTAGTGCCTAAAGAGTTTTACTTTACGCACTAGTGCGTAAAGAAAAAATTCCAATATGTATGTAGTTATAGATATCTAGTCTCATAAAAATATAGGTATAATAAACGGATATTAAATCTAAGTTTTTTTCATAAATTGGAGATAGAAACCTATAGAATTCGGTAAAGTAACCTAATAATTAGGTATTGTTAAATAATTATTGAGTACTGGAAATAATACGGTAAATAGGCATAAGTTGGCGGTGAGTGACTGACATTTCTTTGTGAATTGAATCTGACATTTGAAATTTAAATTGAGATCTTCCGACCATACCTAGGGTAAGCAATTGTATTTTATATTTAAGAATTGAATATTTTTAGAAAACTATGATGTTATTTTAGATTATTATAAAAATAAAGATGGATTCCTCTGACGATCTCTTAAATTACTTGGCAAATACACCACCAAATAGATGTGGCACGGAATATTCATATTATTAATAATTATTGAATTCGTTTGTTGTTTATATTTTAATTATAATTTCCAAATCATTTATAATATATCTTATTAGAAATTAATAATAGCGTTAAAGATTCTTCTATAGAAAAATTTAACTTACTTTACGCACTAGTGCGTGAAGTATGTTTCTTTACGCACTATTGCGTAAAGAAAATTACTATAAAATTTTTGTATTTTGATTAAATATTCGCTAGTAGAAAAAATATTGTATGCAATTCGTGTGTAAAGACCTTTTTTTCGATTCATGTGATTGTCAATATTCACATTCGTCAAAAAAAAGGCTACTTTACACACTAGTTACATAAATAACTATTTCCAGGGTTAGAATAATTACTATTTGATAAAGTTTGTTGATTTTGTATGGATTTGTTGTCTTCCATAGACTCAAAGACATCGCAACGATCATTTAGAAACTTCAAGAATATTTTAAGGTTAGGTTTCTCACGTTTAGGCTTTTTAGCTTCCCATGCATCCCTACCCGAATTGCTAGGTTGTATTGTTAATAAGTGAACTAACAAGGTGTCCCATAGTAATCAACAGGTTCATGAAGAGCTATTAAAGCCTTTAGAATTCGATTTGTGCTATCAAATAGCCGACTTAGAGAGGCATGATTTTCCTTTTGTCTTACTGGGAGACTAAACAACTTCTTAACCTGATTGTTAATCAGTTTTTCATATTTGTCTGTCAAACAAGCCCATGCCATATCGTAACTTGCGTCACAAACTTCTAAAGATTTAATCAGGTTAAAGGGTTCACCTTTCAAAGATAATCTTAAATAGTTAGTAGTTCTAGATCAACACATGCGATGGTCTGATCATATCATGCATGTTAACAAACGCCTTAAAACACTTATATGCCTCTAAGAGACATCCTCTCCAGAAAAAATCTTATAATGCTCTACAACTGGATTAAGGGTCCCAAGAAAATTATGGGCTTATTTAATTACTCTAATACTAATATGGGTTTGTGACCTGTCGACAACCAAAATAAAAATATTTTTCATCAGTTAGTTGTCTGCGTTTTTACTGAGAAGATTAATTTTTTTTATTTGAAAAGTGATTATCTAACCTAACGACAAACATTTTAATTCTGCTTTTTATTCAGCGCATCCCGATATATTCAAATTTGTGGATGTAATTCTCGATATTCAGTTAAATACTTATGTGAAATTAAACAGTACACATATACCTAACAAAATTAAATACCTTTAATAATTGACAACTACGGCGACCAAGAGGCCTACCTGATTTTAAAACTGGCGACCAAGTGGTCGATGACATTATGGAACCCCCGCTGACAAAACTGACCGCTGCGACCCAGTGGCCAACACCCAATTAAAAACACCATCAGGGACAAAACACTATTCCAAACTGGTTATTTGGTAAATCTATATGGCTGGTTAAGTTGTATTTAGATCTCTTTCTGTCGATGAATGTGTAATCAGCTCCTGTTTTTTTTTCGGAATTCGAACATCTTTATAATCTATAAGACAAAAATCTATTAATACATAAATTAAAAATGAGGTTAGGTTGAACTACCTACTTTCAAACGTCCGCCCGTAGGTCAAATAATAGGAACAAAATGTTTTAGTTTTTATGACCAAAATTGTAACATGCGGATCTAAACGTTCTTAGAACGTTGTCTGGTTCCAAATTAGTCCAAAGACCTGAAAAAGGTAAAAATTAACGTTGATCGAACGTTGTCAGTCTAACAAAAAATAACGTTCAATTTGCTGACGTCGATTAGTCATTGATCCGATCGACTTCGAAGTTCCTACGTCAGAATAAGTTATGTACTGACTCTGTCGGTGAACGTTGATGCAAACAACTAAATAATTCCCAAAACCAACGTTGATTTAAGTAAATATTATTTCGGAAGTCAGAATATTGCTTCTTGGGATTCCTATCTCCTAATTAAAAAATGCAGGAAGTATGCAATACTACAAGTACCTTCATTTCGCTAAACGAAATTAGAAGTTGAAATGGTAATTAAACATTATACCAGCATTCACACATTATTACCTATAATGTTATGGTTGCAGCGTAAATCACAGCGAGTATGACGCACAGTAGCGCATCATTTCAGAAGGGTAAATTATTTTATGGAAATTCTAAATATTGTTCTCATAGACCATGTGATGTAGGATATTAATATTTCGTGTGAATGAGTATGGTAATCATATCAAATATCGTAGCTCATGAACATTTTTCAAAACCTTAGGATTAATTCATTTTTCACTGCATATTATGTATGTATATATATTGGAGTGACATTCATACAAACAACTTTATGCTAAAATACTTTTTCTCAGTGTGATTCGAGTAAAGCTGTAAGTCACCTTCAAGGTTATTTATTTTTGTTACTTCAACATCAAAGGATTTTTGCTCTTATTTTTGTTGTGTGTATTATTTGGTTAGAACACATATAAAAGTGGAAGAACCACTTTTTAATTAGTTCCATTCCAAAACTGATTTGCAGCATAGTACACTGTTAAATTAAATATGAAGTTATTATACAGCGTAATACATCAAATATACATCACACGATTGTAGACAGTTAACTGAAAATTTTTCGAAGAACTATCTACCCATTCTACTTAGGGTATTAAAATAGTTGTTTTTTTTTACCAACTTGATAATTGGAAAATGGGAATAATAATGGGAAATCAATTGTAGACATCACATCCAACTATAAAATTTCAATTTGCGCATTAGAATACAGAATACATAATAAATACAATCATTCAGATGATAGACGGTTAACGCATGTTAAAAACTGAATTATTTTGAACTTCAACAATTCTATCAATAACTTTATCTTCTTCTTGAATCTCACAGTTTATACTTAATTTCCTACTAATATTTCATGGTACCTAAAATGACTCACCAATGTCCTACATCTTATTTTTTCAATGTATCTAAAAAAATACGCATCGATCGTAGTAGCAAATCTCATGGTTGATGTATTTCTATCATTTTTCATTTCAAGAGTAAATATGTCTCTTGAGTATTCAGTGAGTGAAGCAGATTCCTCTCTTGTCTACTATTGATTTCCCATTATCATTCCCACTTTCCAATGTTTGAATTAAGATTTGAAATGCACTTTTAAACCCTAAATAGACTAACTTTCCAATCATTTCCAGTTAATTGCCTACAATCTGAAGAAAAGATGCACTTGCGTTTTTGTTTCATAAAACCACACAACGATTTCCATGTGTTCATACATTTTTGAATTATAAAGGTTTCAGTTATAGATTATATAATGTAGTAAAAGCTATTCTAATCAATGATTTCAGTTCAGTTCTTATCATTTGATGTTGAAACAAAAAGAACTCTTAGCGTTGAGAGTGATAGTTTGATTTTAACAAGTTGACGTAACGCGCTTAAACTTAGTCACAGGTTTTTCCTACATCTAACTACTGAACATTTTTTCACACAGACATGACATATTGCAATATTGGTAATATTTTTCCTCAGTTCTAAAATAATATTACTCACGGAAACAATATTTCTTTCAGATGTCTCCCACAGACGATAACCATTATGTGTGTATCTAACAAATACATGTAAATTGGCTTTTGAATCAAATTTTCTCACTTGTTTTTCCATTGGTATGTCATTATATGCTGTACAACTAAAAACTCTTCAGTTATTTAGATCCGGTTCCTTGCCGTTGAATTATTCTGCTGGGATTTTTCTGTTCAAAAACTGAAGTAGGACTTCTGTTTGTAATATATACATATGAAAAAAACCTGAAACTGGTTTATTCTTAAGTTGCCAATTTACAGTATGGAAATATTATCCCCCTCCAGCACCCCCTCTGAATTATAAGCACCCCCTCGAATATTCTAAATAAGAATGGGGGTCGTGTGGCACCTTTGCTGGAAAGCGATTTTAGTCCTCTGATCAGCAAATTGATTTTTTAGATGTAAAATTTTGATAATGTCTCTATCGCAATACTTTACGTAGAATGAAGATAATAATGTCGCATAATATTTGGAATGTATTTTTCAATGTTCCTTACAATTAAATTAAATGTTCAAAATGACCACTATTTACTTCTTGAGAATTACCGAGGCGATTTTGGAATTATCGTAAAACATTTTCTTTGACCTCAGGGGTTACTGTGTTAATTTCTTCCGTTATCCTAAGTTTTAAATCAGTAATCGAGAGTAGTCAAATCGGGGGATCTAGCCGGCCATTCGATCGTTCCACGTCTTCCAATCCACCTATTGGGAAAAACCTTGTTTAAATAATATCTAACTGTACCTGCAAAATGCTGTGAAACTCCGTCTTGTTGGTAGTAAATAGATCGATCTATCTCATTTGGATGATTAACATCAGGAATAAGTCTTTGTAATGTAGGCACTAAAAAGTTGATAAAAAATCTAGATAAACCTCACCATTAACTGTGCCCTCGAAAAAGTGAGGGCCAATAATTTTATTGTTAATGATACCAGCCCAAAAGTTCACTTTTTTAGGATGTTGAGTGTGAACCTGTCACATTCAGTGAGGATTTTCTCTACTCCAATATCTACATTTCTGTTTGTTAACCGTTCCGTTTAAATGAAACGTCGCTTCATCAGCTTCAACTATTTTGTTTATTAACTGCAAATCTGCGTTGATTATGTCCATCATCAATTCACAGAATTCTTGCCTTCTATTAGGATCATCTTAATTTAACTCCTGAACCAACTGAACTTTGTAAGGTTCGTATTTTTCTTTATGAAAAAATTCTAAAAATAGATGACTTACTCACATTATTGTCGGCGGCAAGTTCTCGAGTTGTCTTATGCGGATTTTCCTCAATCTCTAGAAGTACCTATTACTTTTGTACCAAATTTAAAAAAACTTTATATTGCTGAAGGTGCGACACGACCCCCTTTCTTATTTAAAATTTTAGAGGAGATGCTTATAATTCAGAGGGGGTGCTGGAGAGGAATAATATTTCCATACTGTACATTGTCAATTTAAGAATTAAAATCGATCTGTTTCAAGTTTTTTTCACATAGTACATAATAACGCTAAAATTGAATTTACTCCTTACATATGGATCGCATTGTATGTTACACATAATATAGCTTCACACCACATTTCCTTCTGTACTTTTGATTGTAATATCATAGCTCTAGATTTTTCTAATAAATTTTGAACAAATCGTTCAGGTACTACATTCTTTTCCGGATTATACGGTACTATTAGCTTTTGTCTAATCCCTTTTGATTTGCAGAAACTCGCAAAATCTTCAGATGTATGTATATTCTCCGCTATTGTCACTACAAATTACAGAAATGTTCCTTCCAAATTTACTTTTTCTTCTTAAAATTTTTTGGAACAATTAAGAACTAAATTTCTTATGATATAATATAGACTATTGCATAGTGAGTAAAATCTTCAATAAAAGATACGTAGTACTTTTTATTATGATATTAAACGGTTGACAGGTCGGCAAACATCGCTGTGTAACAACTCTAGAACTCTATTACTATTCTTAAACGGTCCCTTTTTGAAAGGTAATCTGGTGCATATCAACTGTCGTAGTATCTACATATTTTTACATTGAATACCCCGAATCATAATAATTAAATATACCAATTCTATTAAATTTCTACTTGATAGATGTCATAATCTATCATGTAACAAATCCAAATGAATATCAGTTTTACATAAATGTGTTTCCTTTTCTTTAGCTTAAATTCTAGTACATACAAATGGTTTTGCTCATTTCCACTATGTAGTAACCTGCATCAGTTTCATCAATATTTTAACAGATATAGCAGATTTGTCTTCAATTATTTGGCTTTGGTTCACTTGTACTGGTTGATTATTATTTACCCTTTTTATTTCATGAACCTAAAGTTTTGCTTTTACAGATTCTAATGTTAATAGTGATGAGTCTAGAGTTTCCAGTGCAGTTACTATGTTAATAATAAATACAATATCTATTTCTTGAAGAGTTGCACCAACTCCTTTCAATTATCTCACGGTTTCTTAAAATTTCAGAAAATTATATTCAGTATATTACGACTATATTTTATTGTTAAGAGTATTTTCCCCAAGTATAATTGACTTGCTATACCTTTCCTTTGAAAGATCGATTACAAACTTTTTCAAATTTCAAAAGCTGTTTTTTCTTGTTCTTGATATATTCTAAATGAGAATTGGCTATGTACAATAATCGCCTTACTGCACTTATTATCGAGTCCAGAGTAATATAGGGAACCACGAGTTTTTGACTGATTTTGCAAAAAATCGATAGCAATTAGCAATTGAAGATTATTTGTCGAAAAATTTGTGGGTTATTCAGAGTTTCCAGAGAAATAGTAGTAGTTTTCCCAAAATTTCAACCATCACTTTCTTAGCACTTATATTTTATTCAAAAAACTGTTTCATTCTCGCATCAGAAATTATTCAAAATAGTATATTGTATTCCTAGGGGGTAAAGTGGCATTTTTCACGCCGAAAAAAGATATGGAGCCTGGTCACTTTTTGAGGCCTGAAAAAGCACATTACTGTCGTGGATTATACATAATTTTTCATCCTACACAATAATAATTATTGGTAACATTTTTTCTATAAAAATTTTATTTCATGTTATGAAATTCATTACCGTTTTTATCCTGCACAATAATTGTTACATTATTTCATCTGATTCAGGCTCCATAATTGACAAATTAACATCAAACAAATTAACAAATAATATCGAAATATGACAACTCATGATTGAATTTGCAGACTTTGACAACTGCTAACAATTTTATTTTCATACTGACGTTTAATGGTGTTTATTTTGAGTAATTCTTTTTTATTTTTTCTGAATATAATGTGATTGAAATCGCTCATGCTATTTTAAGTGGGATATCAATCAAATTAGCAATTTTTATTTAATTTGTCAATTGGGGCACCAGCTAGCGTGGAAACGTAAAATTTATTTTCTCGGCTAGCCGTAGAAAATGCAACTTTCTCACCTCCGTAAAGCTGGTAAAATTAAACTTTCCCATAGTGTAGGATAAAAAGATTCTCTACAGTAATATCGAAAAATTCCATTATTTCCCTCACAAAATCATTTAAAGTACCACTTTCATAAGTAAGTATTCACATGTTTATAACTGTGTATTTATTTAACAAAATAAGAAAAGAATAAGGTGGGCACATTTTTGGTTCCGTTATCTTAAATATTTCAATTTATATATTGACGTAATTCTGGAGGACCAGCGTAAATAAGACCTCAAGTTTTGTACTTTATCCCGACAATGAAAAAAAACGTAATATTTGTTATAAATTACTGAATATTGGAGACAAACATACTAACTACTCCTTTTGTGGGTTGCATAACAGTTTATTTATACAGGCTAATGAATTTATACCTTGACAGATTCGTTTCTCTGCTATTGTCAGTGAAAAAAATGAATTCCAACTGTAAATAATTTTTGTAATGTCTTTCTTATTTTTTTAAATAGTTTTCTTACGGTGGGATGGAATTATACACACACTATGGCTAATTACTACTGATTTATCGAAGGAACACTTACACACTATAATAAACTTAATTTATATACACACTACTTAAAGTCTACTAATTTATCTACACTCGGTATAATTATTGTCCTAATTTATCTTTAACACTATTTATATCTCACTATTCGACTCACAGTAGTTCACCGATTCACTGTTCACTGAAACTTGTCTATTAGGAACTGTCCATTAAGAACTCAAAAATTCGCGTATAGATAGTCTTTCTCAATTCTCGAGCATTCTAGAATTTGCCATGCTTGTCGTATATCTGAATACGTATCGTACTAGAAGGTTCGAGAGTAAGCCATCGCATTCGTCAAAATTCATAATTCACGACAGGACCGGCTTCTAAATGACTGAGTTCGTAACATTGCCCCCTCCTTAATAATAATTTCCTCTTGGAGCTCCTGTGTAGCCGGGACTGGATTTTTAAATCGGCAACTGGATTCATTCTTACACTTTCCGGTCGCATGGAAATAACAGGGCACTGTCTTCATCGGATATGGATAACGGATAGCTGCAGATTAAAATGTGGACACCCGTATCTTCAAATATCACTTCCATCATATTCCTGATAACTCGCCAATCCAACTGGTGGCTCTCTATCTTGGGCATCGCTAGTTTCTTCACGTTAGATTCCAGCACGTGGTCTAGAAGACTTCGTAGCGCTTCCCACACATTCCGGTAGGTGGATCGATCTTGAAATTCGTTTTTTGTTTCCAGATAGAAGACGTGTCGTGAATTGTGTCTGAGTTTCAGTGTCTTGCCAGGAGTTGGGATCTGTTCTGAAAGTTTTTCTAATTGGCCAAACTTCTTTCGAAAGACAAATGCCAAACCTCGTGCATTTTTGGTATTAGCTGGGATGTTGTGTGCCAGTGAATAATTTTCTGGAAGCGTGAAAAAATCTTGTCGCTGCTCTGTCATGACTCCAAATCTAGCTTTACCGCTACCTTCATATGCGCCCATAAATTCTTCGAAGGCACGGTCAGGATTTTCCCGGATATGGTTCACTCCTTCCTCTTTGTTATGGCGCTAGTCGGTTTTGGTGGACTACTTTCAGCTTAACATTGGGGATCTTACTTATGCGATAGATGATCTTCTTCTTGATTAAGTATGGACCCTCCCAAGATTTTTGTAGTTTTGGAGAAAAGCCTTTGTATGTATGTATTTTGGGGTAACATTCACTGATACCTAAAAGATCTATTGTGCCTTTTCTCCTCGTCGGTTTCTCCAGGTCGACAACCAAATTCCAGGTCACAAGGAAGCCTCATTTCGCGTCCAGAAAGGATTTTCGCGGGGGTTTCACCTGTGGACTCATTGATGGAAGATCGATAAGCCATTGCAAATAGGGAAAGGTACTGGTGCCAATCTCTCTGGTGGCTGGAAACTACTTTGGACAGGTATTTTCCAATGGTCCTGTTCATTCTTTCGACCATTCCATCTGACTGTGGATGCATTGCCGTTGTCCTGGTCTTCTTCATTCCCAGCTTGTCACAAATTTCCTGAAATAAATGGCTTTCGAAATTCCATATCGGCTGATGAATTCTTTCGCCAATACATCCGCGACAGTTGCGGCCTCTTGATTCGGGATCGCGTAAACTTCTACTCATTTTGTGAAATAATCCATCACAACCAGAATGTATAAACCACCATTTCCTGTCGTCGGAAATGAACCAGCGATATCTAAACCAATCATTTCTAATGGGCTTCCGACATTATACTGATTCATAGGTGCCTTTCTCTTGTGATGTGGTCCATTACTCGTAGCACAAGTCGTACACTTCTTACACCAGTCCATCACATTGTCGGAGCTGTTCATCCAATAAAACCTTTCAAGGACTCACTGAAAGGTGTTATTCACTCCCAGATGACCTCCTGATGGACTGTCGTGTAGCTTCCTCAGTACCTCAGCTACTCTCGCTCTCGGGATAACTATTTGTCGTTTATTCTCGGAACCATCATCGTTTTAAAGGACTCGTTTCAATAGGCCTTCTTCCTGGACAAGGGAGTTCCACTGAGCCCAATATGCCTTCAGTGTTGGTGAAAATCTTGACACTTCTTGCCAGGTAGGTCGCCGATTTTCTTGCTTCCATTGCCGGATTATCTTCAGGTGTGGATCACTCTCTTGATCTTCTCTGATCCTGTTCGGTGACCATTCTTCATTGACAACTGTAGTTCTTGAAACTGCAGCTTCCCTATATTCCGCCTTGTTGCAAAGGGAATAGTCTGCTGGACACGTCTAGACAGGGAGTCGGCATTTTGGTTACTCACACCATCCTGTTGTTCGATGAGAGGGTTTTTGCAACGATACTAGTTCGGTGGATCTTGGTTTGCTGGAGTCCTAGGGCGCTTACACGAGCTGCTTACATGCCCTAGCTCGTCACAATTCCAGCATCTAATCTTCTTCGGCTTTCGGTCTACCATGTTTTTTATCAAGTTGACGATCTAGTCAAGTCTATCTTCGTCACCCTCTTCTTGAATGGTCCTAACTTTGTTGTACCCTGAAGCCTTCGTGGCTGCTTCGTATTCAAGAGCAGCAGTCAATGCCTCGACCAATGTTTTTGGATGAGCTGAACGAAGCGTCCTCTGCATATCAGGGTCATGTAATCCATCAATAAAGGCCTGAATGCCCAGACATTCCATTAAGTTTTCCTGTGCTGTTGGATAAGCAAATCGAACAAGTCGGGCGATATCCACCATGCTATGTTCACTCCCATTATAAATTTTGTCTTCGTTTATTTAGTTATTCCACCTGTCGCTGATAGCGCTACGTGAGCGAGGATCTGTCAGATTTCAATAAGTCCGCCATTTATATAACCTCTATCTCATTCCTTATATATAATCCTTTATCTATGATCTCATTTTTCATTTTGAATATACGGCATCGCCAACCATTGTTCTCGTTATTGTATATTATACGGTTATTTTTATATTAATTTGTAGAAACAGACATTTTTGTGCTTTTTAGTGATTGTGTTTATTAAACATTGACATTATGGTTCAGTATTGTATTGTTCCCACTTGTAGGAATACAAGTAAGGATATTAAAATGCATCTCCTTCCTAAAGACCCCGAGGTAGGTTTGTATATTAATTAGTTTGATTTAATGTTTTTTCCACTAAAAATGGTTGTCTCACTTTAGGTGGGACAGGTCGAATGGAAATTAATAATAATTTGTGTACATTTTTTAATTTAACCACTGCAAGTTTAGAGTGATGTTGACTATAGTTTCATTAAATTTTTTTTCTTAGCTCTTCAGACAATGGATTCAAATAATTCAAAGAGAGGATATCCCCATATCAAAGAGAAAGAATTCTCGAATATGTGCTATCCACTTTTCTGAAGAAATGATGTTTGTTGCACATCATAATAGAACAAACTTGATAGCAAGTGCAGTTCCAAACCTAAATATACCAGCCCCAACAAAGGAATTACCTGAGGAGAACCAGGAGATTGTTGAACCACAAGGTAATGTACATTAAGATTCAAAAAACTAGTACATCATTACATTATTAGTGTATAAAGTGACCCATTTCACAAGTGGTTATAAAAAAATGGTTTTAGAAAAATCTTATTATTTTTAATTTCTTCAGTTTGCTTTTTAATTAAGAGAAACAGCCCAGTATATATAAAAATCTAGATTTGGAAAAGTATAATTATACTTTGTTCTAGATTATAGAGTTATTTGGCCTATTAATTTTCTACCAAAATAATAACTTTTCTGATGGTGCTTTAATAAGGTTTTATTTTGACAAATATAACTAAGAATTGTACTTATTGCTATTACAGGTTTGGGGTCATCTACTTCCATTGCTACCTGCAGAGCTTTGCCTACCTCCAGCACTATACTTTCTACACCCAGCAAATGTAAAGGTAAATTTATAAAGTATGTAAATTTTTTATTGAAATAATGTAAGTGGAAAAAGTACATACTTATCTATAATAATTTGTTTCAGATATTAAACAAAGATTGAATTTACTGAGCCATGGAAATTGTAGTAGAGCCGTACAGCTAACCCCCAAAGCCAGAAAATTTTATCGGATTGCCAAAAACATGGTTTCACTAGCCAGAAAAATTGACAGAAAAAATTTTAGTGTACGAAAACAACTGTTTGAGATTAAAAAAAGGGTTGAATCTGGTGATTTCATGATGGATAAAGTAAATTATACTACATTGAACTTTTTACAATCTCAAATTGCTATGCAAAGTAAGAAAAGTAGAGGACGTCGTTTTAGTATGGAGGACAAGATATTCTCATTATCTTTGTTAAAACAAAGTCCCAGGGCATATCGTCTTCTTCAGAAAAGTTTTGCACTCAAAATGTATAATTTTTTAATGAGCTTCAGATCCTTGAAGAAATAGAATAGAAAATGTTTATTGAAATTGGTAACCCTAATATACAGAAATTATTAAATCTACAAAAACATGAAAATTATGAATATGTTTAATTATTTTTTATTTTTTGATTGATTTAGGAATCTATTTAAAAACAAAAAACTTCTTAATGATCCTGAGCATCTTTATTTAACATGAACCAAGTCAACGGGATATGCTTTGATTCCCTTTTATACTAAAACAATCGGTCAACGTTGTCCAATCATGATCATGTTCTGGTTTGAATGGGCTGTAAACTTAGTCTATTTCTAGCTCTTCTGAACCTATAATTGCTATTATATTCTTGAAAAATAAACAACATTCATCATTACATTATATAATATAATATTAAGAATTTATTTCTTTGTAATTTTTTTAATTAATAAAAATAGTGTATTTAAACAGTGTTTTATTCCACTTTTCATAAAATTCCTTATTAATGGCGTTTTCGATTGATAAAAATAGTGTAAACTAATACATTTTCCAGCTCACTGCATAAAAATGTATTAGTACGCACTATTTTTATAAAGCGAAAATAATAGAAGAATAATAAATTTAAATATATTTTAAAAAGCCCGCTACTTCTAGCAGCAGCGCTAGAGCGACAGGTTGAATAACTAAAATGACTGAATATTATTATTCTGGAGAGTGGGCCATCTATTTTTTTTTATCGGTAATCTATGATATCCACTTCATACTCTTGAAGAGTTTCGTCACGTTTTTGCCTTCGGCTCTTCAGCTGGGATTGGTGTTCTAGATGTTCGTGCCCACATAGCATGTCCAGCCTCTTCTTCAGCTGCTCGAAGTCATCCGTTTCTTCCAGAGGTATCGTCTGAAGTACGTCTAAGGCATCTCCCCGAAGCGCGATGGTCAAGTTCACCGCCTTCTCCCTGTCGGACCAATCATTCGCTCTAGCGGCTGCTTGAAACTGTTTAACATAGTTGGTCCACGACATCTTTTCGTCGAACGTTGGTGTCTTGACTCGAGTAAAACTGCCAATGTCTTCTATCTTGGGGAGTGTTTCTGGCTTGCAGGGTTTTATTTGTTCGATCTTTTTTTCCTTCTTCTGGCATGTCCTGTGTTCTTAAATCTGCCATCTTTATCTCTAACTCCCGGATTTTCTCGTCCATCGTTGTTATTGTATTCTCCATTTTCTCGTCCATTGTTGTTCTTTTTCTCAAAATCTGATTTTAAGGACGAAATTTTATTTTCAACTTCAGCGGCAATGTAATTTTTCATTTATAAGGTATACGCAAGATATGTTGTTCTTCACAGCAGAAATCCTCTCGTCCATAGCGGAAATATTAGCAGAAATATCGTTCTTCATAGTAGAAATCTTCTCGTCCATAGGGGAAATGATTAAGGCGGAGGCCTCGTCATTGAATAAAAATGTTTCCGGATCCAAGCCATCACTTTCCAGTGCTATTTTCAATCTTTCAACTAATTCACTCTTCTTTCCGGACGTTTCCAACTCGCGATTTTCCAATTCTGCTTTTAGTTCCGTCACTGATGCCCGGTTGCAAGAACGCTTACTAAAAATGATGAATGATTAACGGCTAATCAATGAAATAATAACTCGTTAATTCTTCAAATCAACCATCATTTACACAATCAAAATGCAACGGATAGGTACCTGCAATGATGAACAATTAATCGACCATTAATTTTTTCGTGAAATCGGATTCCCATTGATGGTTCATAATTTTTTAATTAACCATCACATGATGAGAGATTTGATTAGCGTTCTTGCAACCGGGCATTAGTCTCCTAGCCATTTTTTAGTAACTATTTATTCATATTACCCCACACCTGACACCAATGTAATGTTTTTCTTATTTATTTGAATAGTTTTCTTACGGTGGGATAAAATTATACACACAATGTGGCTAATTACTATTGATTTATTGAAGGAACACTTACACACTATAATAAACTTAATTTATATACACACTACTTAATGTCTGCTAATTTATCTACACTCGGTATAATTATTCTCCTAATTTATCTTTAACACCATTTACATCTCACTATTCGATTCACAGTAGTTCACCGATTCACTGTTCACTGAAACTTCTCTATTAAGAACTATCCATTAAGAACTCAAAAACTTGCGTATATATAGTCTTTCTCAATTCTCGAACGTTCTCGAGTTTGCCATGCTTGTCGTATATCTGAATACGTATCGTACTAGAAGGTTCGGGAGTAAACAATCGCATTCGCCAAAATTCATAATTCACGACAGGACCGGCTTATAAATTACTGAGTTCGTAACATTTTTATATAATATCAACTTTGGAACAGTTCAGTTCTTGATACTTTAGGAAGATGAATAATCCCATTTCTACTTATAATTTCACAACTGTTTGACATCTAACATCGTTTCATGTCATCGAATAAAAAATATATGTATTTTATGGAATATTATATTTAAATCAACATTAAAGAGAAAATAAAGGAATGTTTTCTCGAAGAAAAAAGAGAATATGATCCAGTCGGGATCCAACCTGCCTTTTTCAATACATTCCTCGACTTCATTTTGGGCAAGTATGATTACCATCCGGTACCTCCAATGATCATAGTTTTTGGGATCAAATTGTTTTATTCCGAATTATATCGCAATGTGTTTTTCGTCGAAAGTATTTATTTTATATTTATCCCTGTCATTCCTCTGTAATTATGGACTGGGCCCATAACCTAATAACAGTGTAATGAAAATACTTTCAAGTTTGAGTTAATAACTTGTATTTTAAAAACCAAACACATTATAAAAATTACGTGTCGCAATCGACATTTGTCGAACAAAAATGTCGTACGAAAAATTGAGACATTAATGTCACCGTTCGACATTTTGTGTATTTATAAAAGTCAGGATTGGCACTCTGTAACAAAACAGCGATAAAGATTCTCTTCTCCTTGCTATTTCGTACTCTGTTACTGATTTCGGACGTTTTCGTTATTAATTTTAATTTTCTAGGGTTAGTTGTGTCAAAGGTTGTGTTTGTGGAATAATATTATACCTACCTAAAAAAAACTATCATTCTTGCAATGTTTTTGATTTAATTTACAAGAAATCTTTATACTGGTAAGATTTTCAACAAAACCCAATAAATTAACAAAACAGAATGTCCACTCCTTGCCACAGCTATTAGAAAAAATAAATGTCAAATTTCTTGTCCTTTTTTATTTTCATCCTGAAATAGTCAAATTTGCATAATGCTTTCTGAATTATTAATAGATTATTCTCTATCCGATTGACGATCCCGAATCTTGTCGAACTATAGCCGAGGCGATAGAGATTCGCTTATAGAGTACCACTAACCAAGTATAGCGATTCTTTTCGTTTGCTTATTCTTCTTTTTCCTCAAAATACAAATTACAGAGTGCCAGCCCTGGCTGCTATTCTCTAATAAAGTCAAACAAAACTGAAAAATAAGAGTCTTGTGGCTTATTTGAGGAAGAGAGACGGTAAATATACCGAAAATGAGGAGGAAAGACTGCGACTTACTAGAAACTCATTTTCCTGGGAGTACCCCAAATAGGGGAGATAGGGGAAGGTGGGGTAATAGCGCTCGCTTTTTTTATTTCCAATGTAGAATCTACAATTATTTGAATTTTTTGTTAAGATTTGGCACACATACTTCAGAAACTGTAACGTATTTGAAATGATGGCAAAGCCAGCCATTCACAGTGGATTCTATTGAATATATTGATTCAACTTTTTTCACCGAAAACGCTGTTGCCCCAGGTGGCTGGGGCAATAGCATATAGTTTAAACGCATTTGCCCCATATCTACCAGTATGTCATTTAAATGGCAAAAGGAAATAATTAGACATCAAAATCAAAATGTTTATTCCAAACAAATGAAGTACATAACTATAACCACATGATTATCATTATTTTAAAAATATTCATTCTAAAAAGTTTAAAAAACCTCAGACAAAGGAATCAAATCAGGTGTTGAACTTAGTTGACTTTCAAGGTGCCAAATGATACCCCAAAATCTAAACAGGACTGCTGTCGCTTAGTCATCCCATGGAGAACTGGTTCTGGTAACTTCATTTTAATATTAGTTAGTGGAATGAGGGCAATGTCTAATACATTCGGTAAAATGAATTTATTATAGTTTTTAATACTTTTGCGAAAAAACGAAATTTCAAATTCATCGTTTTCATCTTTGTCAGTCAAGATTTTTCCAACGTAATAAACAATATTGTTTTCGCGTATTTTGAACTCCACTAACACGTAATCGTGCTTCTTTGGAACTTCGGTTAATGCATCAAAGTCGGAAGGCTGTTCTACGTCATCCTCATCCACAACTTCGTCATCAGAAAACTGAATAAAAATTTCTTCATCTTCCGAATCACTGTCTTTTTTCTTTGTTCGTTTCGTTGGTTTAGTTTTTGCTGGTTTTTTGTTCTGATGTTTCAGAACTTGTTTTTGATTTTGATCCTTTAGACAAATTCTCCTTTTGATCCTGGCAACTTCGTTTTCCTTTTTTTTTATTTTGTTAGATTCTTTTAGTACTAATTCCTCCCTCATAGGAGTAGAACTTAAAATTTCTGAGTGTTTTTTTCTAACATTTCTTTTTCTTTTTTTGTCACCAGCTGGTTGTAGATTTGGCAGACTGAGAACGTCATTATGATTTAAATTCATAGTTGCGATTTTTGGTGGGGTTGTATTATTGTGCAGTTCTCTAGTTGATACAGTGGACGTTGATGGTGTAGCACCGTTTTTCTGTTCATCAATGATTTTTTTTGCTTCAGTTCCATTACTTGTTACATTAACAGAAGGTTTCATCAATGTATTTGCTGGCGCGAAATCTTCTTCATTGAAAACAGTGGGTTGAAAAGGATAAATACCAGCGCTTTGAAAACCTTTAACTCCTTTATCCACAGTGGCAACTTTTTGATATGCTTGACCAAACAGCTCTGCAATTTCATACACTGTTATTCGTTGTCCACAATTGTTTTTCATCCAATAATCACATTGATTATTGAAAGCTGTTTTCAACGGTCCAAAGAAAACTAAATCGAGCGGTTGTATCTTGTGGGATGTATGTGGCGGTAGTGATAGCACATCAATTCCATTTGCTTTAGCGAGATCATAGGCCCGTAAAGATATATGGCTTTCGTGATTGTCTAAAATTAAACAAACACGATTTGAACCTGAAGGCCTTACATGATCTATAAAATGTTTCATCCAGTCCACAAAAATATCTTCATTACTCCATCCATTACCACTACAAGCTCCCTTTGAACCAGGTGGAGCATTTTTCATCAAACGGTCATTCATTAATTTTCGAGGAAAAACTAAGAATGGGGGAACATAATTGCCAGCTGCACTTACGCAACATATTGTTGTTACTAGAGATCCTCTTTCTCCACTGGTTATTTTACCAATTTGTTTCACTCCTTTTTTGGCCAATATTTTAGAGGGCTTATGAACCGTGTGAACACCACTCTCATCAACATTATATATATCTGCTGCACGATATTTATATTTTTCATATAAAACTGATAAATTTGCAAAAAACCTATCCACTTCAGGTTTGTTGAAGCTCACTACCCTATTTAAACTAGTTGCTTCAGGTGACCTTAACGATATATCTGGATGTCTTTTTCTAAAGTAATAATAGAAATCGTAGCCAGCCAATTTTTCCCCTTTTTTATTGATAAATCTGCTCTCTATACCTATTTTCTCAGCAAATCTATATGCCACCTGTCTAAAGTCATCAATTGACAATCCAAAGTACAGCTCCGATAGTTTGAAACAGTATTGTTTTAATAAATTCTCTTCTTCTTCACTGAATACTGTCCTTCTTCCAACTTTTTTTGGAACAACGGATATTCCTAAAGAATTGCTACGTCTATTATTAATATGGTCTCGTAAGGTTGTTTGTGGAATTTTATATTCACAAGAAGCTTGTCTGATTGACATAGTGTTTGATTTTATGTTATTTATGGCTTCTGCCAAATTTTCTGTGGACCACAAAGCCCGGAGGCCTTTCTTTTTGTAGTTACGAACCATCTGAAAGAAGAAAAAAAATTAAATATTTAATATTTTTTATCATTCTGATCATTGGGGCAATAGCGCTCACTCGCTAATACCCCAAATAAAAAAGACGCTATTGCCCCGTTCGTAGCTGAAACAGAATATAATTGAAAAATCTACAATCATTCACAAAAGTACACTGGATATCCAGGAAACACTAAAATAAAAGGAGAGACAACCGATTCCACCAATACCAAGAGTAAAAAAGTTAATACTTACAATTTTTTTGATCCCTTCAAAAATGATTTCGGAGAACTCAACGGGATGACACCACGAAAAATTTTTATTTTATGAAAGTTCATACACATCGGCTGAATAACGGAGGAGAACTGACGATCTCGACTACGATTGCATCATCTTATAGGAAAGTCGTTACGCCACCTAACATACTTTGTGAGAAACGGGTTAAAACGCTATTGCCCCATGCGCGCTTTTACCCCATCCTCCCCTAATCCTCTCGAAGGTCATAACAGGCTTTTAAGAGGAAGTACTACAATGGCTAAGCATATTTGTAGTAACGATAGGTTGAAATGAGCTATGAGCACCTTTTCACCTTTCACGGCACCGGGAGCAGATGGAATTTTCCTAGCATTGCTACAGCAAGGACAAGACGAAATTCTACCACATTTGGTTAGAATTAGTCAAAGCAGCTTAGAACTGGGTTATATACCAGAAACATGAAGAAAAGCAATAGTAACCTTCATCCCAAAAGCTGGAAAAAGGGTCACAACAAACCCAAAATCCTTCAGACCAATTAGTCTAACATCGTTTATACTCAAAACGATGGAGAAAGCTATTGACAACTATATTAGAACATAAATCCTAGAGAGACTTCCTCTCCACCCGTACCAGCATGATACCCAACAACTCTCCTAATAGGGCAGTCGAAATAGCATTAAATAGAAGTGTAGACAGTACAACATCCAAATGGATGTCGGAACTGTTCACCACTAGAGAAGCAGAGATGAGGACAAGCAAGGACATCTTCTCCATCTGTACAACCAAAGGATGTCCACATGGAGGAGTAGCATCCCCATTAATGTGGAGCCTGACGGTTAACGCACTGCTGTGTGGTTTGACTGACCTAGGAATATCCTGCCAAGGATATGCCGATGATATTGTCAAAACAGCCAGGGGAAAAATTCTAAAACACTCTTTGTGACATCGTACAATAAGGTCTGAACTATACAAATAGCTGGTGTACGCAAAGGGACATTACATCAACCCCACCAAAACCATCTTAACAGCCTTCACTTAAAAAACAAAACTGAACCTCAAAACCATTGAACTTGATGGAAGCGAGGTTGAATGGAGACAAGAAGTCAAGTATCTAGGTTTGATTCTAGACAGTAAACCCAGTGGAACAAACACGAGAGGAAGATTATATATATATATAGCAAAAATGGCTCAAATCTTGTGCAACAATCTGGTAAGAGGAAATTGAAGCTATAACCAAATAATCCTCCGTCTCGAAATACGCTAGGCTAGTGATTTCGAGGCGGGAGGAATGGCCAGCGTTAAGGTGGGTTTGGTTGGTAGGCATCCCTTGGGATGAGTCCAACACTGTCTGGGTCATGGGATATGGCCCATTCGAACATGAGTTTCCCATCTTGACCCGAAAAAAATAACCAAGAATCCTGATCTTGATGTACACTGCCATAGTGAGACCAATCATCTTTTATAGAGCCATTGAGTGAAGTAGTAGAACCAGTCTATCGACCACGAGAGAAAACGTCTCCAAAATTAAAAGACTAGCCTGTATATGCATTACAGGAGAAATAAGAACATGCCATGGAAGTGATTCTCAACCTTGCGCCACTACATATGTTGGTGGAAAATGTTGCAAAGAGAACAAGACACAGACTAAGTAGAGAGGAAATTATTGAAAAAAAATTATCTCTTCACTTCTTAGAAATCAAAAAACCATGGACATCCCACAAAATGGTATAATGAAAAGATATAACTTTTCAAAGAAATTCATCACTGAATTAGGCAACAAGAAGGAATGGGATCCAAATACCATTACCAGACTTGGAAAGAATTCCATTCAATGGTACACAGACGGCTTAACAGCAATAGAAGGAATTGGGATAGGCGTGTACGGGCCAGGAACCAAACACTCTGAAAGCTTGGGAAAATCCCCAAGTATCTTTCAAGCGGAAATTTACGCCAAAAGCAAGAGTGACAAATTATAGAGAAGGCAAAAGATTATCATAATGTCGGATAGTCAAGCAGCCATTAAAGCACTGAGCTCTTGTGTACTCAGTTCCAAAATGGTGTGGGAATGCCTAGGCATGCTTAATAAACAGTATAGTAATCTTACTGTGGATTCCAGGACACACTGAAATATAAGGAAATGAAATAGCAGATGGACTAGCAAAGAGAGGATTGAAAGACTCTTTTGGGGGCTGGAACCCTTTTGCGGTATCAGCCCCATTGTAATATTGGACGAAATAGGCAAAGCCGAAGAAAAGAGAAAATCTAGTAGGGCTTAGACAATCAATGACTCTGATGGGTAACTACAACCCATTGAGATCAAATTAATGCATAAGTAAAACGGCACTAAGAGTTTTAGCACGGCACGGTACGGGCACCTGAAAAAGCTCAAAATAGTGGAAGATAGTGGACCTCCATTCACATACTTGCGAATTGCATAACAATTCAGAATCATAGGGCACAGCACCTAGGAGATTATTGGAAAGAAAAGGGACATTTACCTAAGTTAAAGCCTGCAGATATCCTAAAATTCCTCAGGGAAATAGGACTAAGAGAGTTACTAGTCTCTGAGACGTTCTTCAGGAACTAAGTAGTAGTAAGGGGGCACAATAGATCTTTTAGGTTCCAGTGATTGTCACCCCATCGTACATACCTACATACATATATACCACGGTTTCAACCTGCTGTGTGCGGACCGTTGGAGGGGATAGGCGAAACTATCCCAGCGCGCGCAGTGGTGAATTTTCGCAATTCGGTCAGAGACTGACGTGGTATATTGTATATAAATAAAGGGGAAAATGGGGCACGACTGTTGTTTTGTTGTTAATTGTAAAAATACAGGATATAATAACAGTGATGTGAAATATTACAAGTTTCCTACTGCGCAACACAGGTTGGTACAAAGGAAAAAATGGATTGCAGCTGTAAAAAGAGTAAAGTGAGTGTCTTAACCTCACTTGAAAATACAGTGTGCACTGATACAGTATTCTATACGTCATGTTTTCTCCATCAATTTTATGTAGTTTGTTTATGTTTTCGTGTGATATAAGCTCAAACCCAGTTTTTATTATAATTTTCATTGTAAATAGTGCAAGTTCAAAGTCCACAACAAATATATACAGAGCTGAAAGCCATAAATATTCATTAAGCAATTGTAGATATAATATGATGCGTTTGTTCACTTTTCATTTAGCAGAATGAAAAATGGAATAATCGATTTTTATTAATGATTTTAACGAGTGAGAAGCTAGCTCCTAGCTCCAAACGTATATTTGCGACAAACGTCTGAACTGGCAACAGCGCACCAAACTGTCCGTTTATCGTGGTCGCCTGATGGCGCGGCCAGTCTCATATACGGGGGGAAGTTGAAATATAGTCTTAGAATTTGGTTGGAAGAGAACTGAAATAAACCTAATAATATATATTCTTTGATATTCCACATTCAAAATTCGCTGACAAACGTTACGAGGGTCGAAAAAATAGAATATTAATCCATTTAAAAAAAAAAAATTTCTTTTTAATAATGCAAAGCCATATATCGATGTCCCTCGTTTAAATTATGCACAGAGGTTGATAATATGATAGTATTTCATATTCCATATCCAAAACTCGCTGACAAACGTTACGAGGGTCGGAAAAATTGAATAATAGGCATTTTTGAAAAAAATTACAGCTTTGTTTTTACTACTGCACAAAAAATTGAATATTATTCAATTTTTTCGACCCTCGTAACGTTTGTCAGCGAATTTTGAACATAAATTATAAAAGACTATTACATTATCAACCTCTGTGCAAAATTTAAACGAGGGACATCGATATATGGCTTTGCAGTAATAAAAAGAAAGTTGTAATTTTTTTTTAAATTCCTTAATATTCAATTTTTTCGACCCTCGTAACGTTTGTCAGCGAATTTTGAACATAAATTATAAAAGACTATTACATTATCAACCTCTGTGCAAAATTTAAACGAGGGACATCCTTATATGGCTTTGCAGTACTAAAAGAAATTTGTAATTTTTCTTCAAAAATTCATAGTTATATCGATATTATTACGGTATTATTACAGTAGCAAAATATAGATTTTTTCTCAATTAATTTGTTTTTTATATTTTTTCATCCAGAGGGTTTGTTCTGCCTAATAAAAAATTTTACTCCTACAAATAATCACACTTAAATTGCTTCAATCGCATACTCCCCCCGTAACTGGCGAGTCCGATAACCGACGATCGACGCTTGAGCGGTGTTGCTAGCTTCTCGCTGATATGATTTTAGGCAACGTTTATCTCCGTTGATTCTAACCTACAAATCTACACTTAACATAAAAAAAATACATTTTAAAAACGATTACTTACCTAGTCGCTTATAAAATACTGAACATTATGTCATTAGGCACTTATATTTTCAAATTATTTACATTGTAAAAGCTAAAAGGCTCCTTATCTTTATAATAATTGTTGCTTCCATAAGCTTTACGTGTAAATCTCTGTCGTAACTTGCGTTTTTAAGCCGCGAGGGGGCGACAGTAGGTACGCACATAGCGAATAGCCCGAGAAGTAGATGTTGCTTCCTAGTGAACGGTCTATTCTTTGGAAAGCAATTTTCTAATTTTTAAAGCGTTTGATTCGTTTTACACTATTATCTTGACTTCTATTGATAACACGCTTTACTTAAATATGACAATTGATACAGGAAACTGTAATCAAGTAAATAAATATCATATTTTTATATCCCACACATTTCCCAACAATCGTAAATGTCTTATCAGCAGTTTCACTCACAAATTTCAATAAAAAGAAACAGATAAAAGCACAATATAAATTGAAATCTCCTGGTGGGCTTGTATTCATGTAAAATGTATCATGTTACATTTATCAGGTATGATTTAAAAAGTTTGAAATGGGGTTAACTTATTCAGTACCGCAATTTACGTTTAAGTGAGATTTCAAGATTCAACATGTATCATGTAAAAGGTGGCCTTAAAGTTGATTCACTTTTAACTTAAGATGTAACGATTCTTACAACAAACCCGATCTACGCGTGTGCTTTAAATTTACAAATGTCACAGCTATTCGGATTTTTTTTAATTCAGCTCCGAATAGTTTGTTAATTTTATTCGAGAAGAGAGAAGAATTCGAAGTGTAGTATCGTCAGATCTAGATTGGATTTCGTTGGATTCTTCCGGTAGTTAAGTCCTCCCTCGAAGAACAGAAACGGAAGACTTTTGTTAGATTTTATAATCTAAGAATATTATGTGTCAAAATTCAATTATTAATTTCGAAAAATCTTATATTATGTGTACATTTTTGATCCAATCAATACCTAAAAAAAGAGGCTACTACTAGTTTAAAATTAAAAAGTTAGACAAATAACTACTAATTACAGGAACTCTAATAACTAATGTCTTACATTATCCCCCCAGTAATTGAATAAATCACTCTTTGTTTACTTCCAGTGGGAATATCTTCTTCACCGGACGACGTAGTACTGCTCCAGAGCTGCACCGAGCATCTACATTTTCAATTTTCCGTATCTTGCCGGGTAGGTGGCCACTATAGTTCCTTTCGGCCAGGTGTTTCTTGGTCTCGATGGGTCCACTATAATAACCACACCATTCAAGCGCACAGTATTTTGATCAGTCAACCACTTAGTTCTGGTCTGGTGATAAAGTGAAAAGTTTACTGGAGGGTTAGGTTACCCATTTTTCAAAAGTAATATTTCTTCACTGAAAAATAAAATTTCCGCTTAGTTGATCTCATTAAATTGAAGTTCTCCAGTAATCTTTCTTTTCATCCTCAAGGCGTTCATAAATCGTCCAGAATAAAGTGTGGCTCTTACTAGTCGATAGAATTTAGAAAATCAATCTCATTAGAGACAAGAGATGGGACATGTAGGTACACAGAACGGAAGGAACTGGTAGAACTTTTCGAAGTACATTCTCCAGAATGCAAAATAATTGAAGGACAGCTAAATACAAGACAACATATGGTCTCGAAGACTCTGAATCGAAGTAGCGATGAGTGTTGGAGAGTATCAAAGTTAAATAAAATAAAACAATCAGTAGAAGGACTAGAGTATGCTTAAGAGCCGCAGTGTAGTGCATCATAGACCCATCCACCACAAACCTATGCCAATGAAGTATTATTAGCAGCATTCCTTGATATGAAGGGTGCCTTTGACAACACCTCTCAAGAAGTGATCTCAAGGACGATTCGTCAAAAGCAAATTCACGAAACAAGCTGCAGATGAATATGCTGCATGTTTGAAGACCGAATGATCTTCACAATCTTAATGGGTGGAACGTTATCAGCCCAGGATTAAAGATGATTCCATCAGAGAGGACTCCTATTTCTCCTAATATGGAATCTTGTGATATACAGACTGATAATCTAGAAAACAACCGCAGAAACAATTCAGTTAGAACAGGTCACATGTCCATCCATTGATGACGTCGTAAATGATGACATATTATCTCCCGTCCCTGTATCTCCGGATGGGAGCTCTCCAGTTTCCTCCTCTAGGTGACAGAATCTGATAATGTGTTCCACCGTTTCATCAACGGGGAATATTGGCTCGGAACTACCTCAATCAACAAGACAGCAGGATTTCTAGAAAAGCTTAGACAGTTTTGTCAGCATCTTCATTCCCTTCAATGTTTTTCTTTGAAAAGACTAAAGAAATTCCGAGGTCTTGTCTTTCGATTGAAGTTTGGATAATGTGAGTTTGTTTTCGGAACAATCGGCCCTTTCTGTGATTCTTCTTATTGCTTTAATTTGAAGTATTTTATAAAAAAATGTCCCGTTGATTTGAGAATCGTGGCTTTCCAAAACCATTTTTATTCCTTACCTAACCTAACCATTTTTATTCAATTTTATATTCAAATATTTCATATACTTTATCGTTGGAACGGAATAAATTACACTATTGTAATTAATTGTTTTATTGCTATTTTATTTTCAATAGCTACTTGTAAGTTTGCTTCAGATTTTATTCAATTCTTGTTGGAATTTTGAACAGGTGATTTAATAATATTTATATATTTGAACTAATAATGTGTACTAAAGTGACTTATAAAAATCAGGAATCAAGGATAGTTCACAATTTTTTTAATTTTGACTTGTTCATTAATTTAATGTGCCTTTGAGCGAGCCCGGTACCGTTTACTGCGAGAAAATTACTAATGGGAATGTGACCGAGGGTCAAAATGATTAAAGTAATTCTTGCTTACACCATTTTATAGACAATTTATTGGGTTTTGTTCAAGTTCTTAATGAGACATGCGGCTGCCTTAAATCAAATTCATACTTATATTGAAAATTAGATGCCGTTAGATACCTTCGACTTACATAGGCGGGTGTTGATGAAATATTGTATGCATTTAACTGTCCACCTGATCAATTTTTTTATCTACTGATGTAACAGAAAAAAAATTGTCACTACACTGTACTCTTATTTTGAAACGTACCAAAGCAAAATAAAAATAATTATGCACTCTCAAAAAATATCCTTCATTTGCTGATTATAAATTAGTTAAGCAATATAGTTGAACATTCGGTGGAAGGTCATAGTGAGTGTATGCTTCTGACCTTTACCAATAATTTATTTGGCAAAAATATTCCATGTCATACTTACATGAGGAGTGCGAAAGTAGTATGACTGATAATTTTAGAATTACCTTTGACTTTTTTTTTCATTTGGTTATTTCGTCGATCTATTTCTGCGACTGAGGCTAATCACCGACGCCGGGTGCACCTACCCCTAACCGGAAATTTTGCCCACTAGTGTTCCAACCAGTGGTAGGGTTCTTTATGGAGCCCAACATAATATGGACTCGGGACCTTGGTTTTACGACTCCTCCGAAAGATGGCATACCTACATTATAATTCGTGCTCATTGGTATAATGCCTGCGAGCTGTGATATGCTACTCCGGGTTATACGTGCTATATATATATACGATGGTCCTCCCAGTGGTCACCCATCCAAGTACTAACTGCGCTCGACGATCGCGAAGATCTTTTTGCAAAATATATCGATCCGATATTTTCTCGGGATATAAGTGAGATAAAGAGAGATATAGAGGGATATAGAGAGATATAGCCACATGGCTGATATACAGATTCTCTCATCTCATTATCGTTTTCTGCGCTATTGATTTTTTGCAGCCAATATTTAGTTGGTGTCATACACAAAAACGTTTTCAATGCCGTTGAAAGCTGAAGGAGTATATCCTTACATTCTTACTATAATAAATTGTGAATTAATTTCACATAATATGATAGATCAGACAGACAGTCTATTAATTCAATTTCGGTAAAAAGTGGATTTGTCGTGTTTTGAGTTCACAGGATTCATTCCAAGAACCTTTTGGAGATAAGCTTTGTTGACGAGATCTAGAAGATTTATTGTGTCCCTCTTTCGACTCAGTTCCTGAAGAAGGACTTAAAAGCTAGTAGTTCTTTTGGCACTAGAAATGAATTTTAGGATGTCCGTGAGCTTCAGTTTACACGAATTATCCTCTTCTGTTAGTCGACTTTCGGGTGCTATTCTTCTTTCAATCGACAGAATCTACATTCCTTTTTCTTAAAGATCTTAGGCTTTTCAAGATACTTTTTCAGGCAGCAGTATTCTGCTAAGACACCTATCAAAACTTAGTGCGATTTTACTCTGGCTTATGCATTCTTTTAACCTTACTTACTTTCCCCAGGAGTATCTTTGACTGTCTTAGTCCTTTCAGATTTTTCCAATAGTGGAGATATTTATTTTGTAATGTTTGCGAATAGCCTGAAGCCTTGAAAGGATTCCGGTCTCATGAGGTGTGTTTCAGTTCCTTTCTGCAAGTTCATCTGCTATTTCGTTTCCTCCTTTTTCAGTGTGTCCTGGAACTCAAAGTAAATTGACCATATTGTTCATGCCTTGATTTTCAAAGAACCCTTCCTTACATTTTTACTGCACTGTTTAATTGTAGATTAATATACAAATGTAATGATTACTGCAACTACAAATATTTCACACATATTTTCTACATACTATCTTCTCCTATCAATATAAATCGAACATAATAACGTACGATCGTTTGTCTTCTTCACAAGACCAACTACAAGACATACGTAATAGTTTCTTTAAGTTTGCCGTAGTAATCGTAAAAAGAGACAACGATATAATTGACGTAACGTGTACATAACTGATCGTACTCAAAGTTGAGTTTGACACTATCGCATTTGAGGTAATGCGAGTTTAGTTTATTGTCTTGTTTTTAGCGAATTTTCGGATTGAAAGTGAATTTATTGTTAAAATCAGTTTTTGTGAGAACTAATTTGACTTTTTATTCCATTTGACATTGGTAACTACGAATATAATACATTATTATCTTGTTAACTTTTGACCTTTCATAACACCTAAAATGCCGTGAGACGGAAATATTAGAATGCTTATTTTACTACTTATTAATTTTGTACTTTGTAACTTATTCACCCAGTATATCGATAGTTTTAATGAATATGACGATGTTAACCATATAAATAAAATAAATACAATGAAAAAAGTTGAATTTCATGTTGAATTACCGATTCGTAAAAGGCCGACCTTTGAAATATTAGTCATAACGATTATTTCTATTGAGTTGACAGAAGTTTTGATTCAATTCATATGAATATTGTTGCTGACGTAACAGTCACGTGATGGTAAAGCTCCACTGTTTCTACCGTATCTAACTAGTAACTAACAATTTTTGTGAAACTTTCTGTATAAATACATCTTTTAAATGTTAATTCATGACCTAATTGAATTAAGAATACCAAGAATAGTAATAAATTATAGTTATCCATAGATTTTTTCTTCAAATAAATTCAAAAAAACAGGATGTAACTTTTAGTTAATGTAAAGGTTACACGATTGTGTTATTTCTTATGGAATAATAAACTTTACGTGCTATATTGTTGTCATTATATTGAGTTCTCGAACACGGCGCGGCGTGTGTTTACGAAAACTCCAAACACCATCAGAAGGTGCACGTGCATAGAACCCGGAAGGCGTGTCATTTTCAGTCATCGGTAAAAAGACAACTTCAAAAATGCTTATAAGTTCACGAAACCAACCTTTGACCTTGCAGATGTTTAACATTTTTGTATATCACAGAATTGTGCACTTTAATTAAGCTATGTTTTCCAGTAGCGTCGGAAGGTGGACAAAATGGGAACAAAAAATAAGTAAAAGTCAATAGCAGTTGTTGCTTTTAAGTATTCGCATCGGTTATCAAAAACTGTACCGGACACTTGTGCAATGCTCAAGGGAATACAACTACAAAGTAAAAACTGAAGGGTGATTAATGAAAAATTGAACCTGTATAGAGTGGAACTGATTGATTTAGGTAAAGAAATAATTTTCATGAGTGAGAAATAATCATACATACTAACAGGAAAAATACTAGAAAAGTGGCTAGAGACGTATTTACCATATTAGCATAGGTATCATATGATAAGTAGTTTACGAACATTTACTTCCTGAATTACCACAACAAAATTAAAATGACCACAATACCTTTTACTAGAATAATAATATACACAATAATCTACCCAGTACACCAAAAAGCAAATCTAACAATTTGAAATTATGATCTTTTCCTTGCAAAGTTGCAAGAGTTTGGATTGGAGTAATAATATTCATGTGATTCCAAACAGAAATCACACACAATATAAAACGCGTAAACTAGTTTAAATTAGAAAACTAGTTAAAGACAAGAGGAAAGCTGTACCAAAATGGCCACAAACAAAAGCTCATCTGACAAAACGAATTTAAATCTAAAAGAAGATTCAATTAAATCCTATCCAGGAAACTTTATATCAGAAAAAGAGACAGATAACTCTTCAGGAGAGGCTAATATCAATAATCCAATAATGTTAATCTCTCCAATTAGAACAGGGAATGGAGAGTGGGCTAGAGACAATATGCTGAACGCGGTTTTATTTGCACTTAGCTGGAGTGCTTACACCCAATACGATAAAAGTAAATATCAAATCAGAAAATATTTTCTCAGAAATTTTAAGAAAGCATCAGGTTTTATTTTGACCACAGGTAGGGTTATAAAAGACAGCATAAGAAAAAATAGTTACGCTTACATACCTATTCAATTTTACACTTGAATTTTTAAAAAAACTGGAAAATAGCAGAAGTAATCATGTTAGTAGAACCAAGGAAAATCTCCCTCAAATGTGAAAATATAAAGGTTGACTTCTCTTGTACCCATTATTACAAAATTGTTAGAAAAACTAGTGCTAAAAACACTGAAATAATAGTATAGGTTTAAAAAGAACACATCAAGTACATTGGAAAATCAATGTAATTGAACAAATCATTATAATAATAATAGTAATCCTGTCCACGTAGGGAATAAACAATTTGTTATCTGCCAACATTATTACACACCCAACCTATTGAGCAACTAAGCTCGCGTTGATCTATCAGTATTTGATTGATTTTGATGTTTCAAAATAAACGAGTTAACTTCATTGGAACCACAAAATAACCTGTATCCTGTTATGGTGATAAATAAAATTGTTGTTCCAGAACTTCAGCGTCAGACATACTATTTATTGCTGTGATAACTTCTCTCTTCATTTATTCATGTGAAAAATTATTATTTTATAGTGCATAAATCTTAAAAATTTTATATAGATATTCTTATAAAGTCTGTCGCGCTTTCAACTTGTTCATAATTTATACCATATATCTACATGAGAGTGTCACCATATTTTAGTCTTTTAAGACATAATTTCTGTGTCCACCTCCGAAAATTTCGTTCTTTGTCTTATTTATTCATTGTGAGATATGGTTTTGTGATACAGCAGTTAAGAAATATTACTGATTTATGTGTATACTAATTTTATTCTTTGCATTGATTGTAGTATATTATTCAACAAGCATATAGTGATGGCTATCATTCACGATGGTGTGTTTATGCTGCGAGCCGCATTAAAGTAGGTAATAAAGGCGAGTAGAATACTATATTTTGTCCACGACTACTAATTAGTTATGAATTTCATTACAAAAAAGGTACAATATATTTGGAACCTAAATTACGAGAAACTACTGCTCATTACCAATGATTTTTTCTTATGTTTTTATGGAACGAATAATATGTAACAATATAATCATAGTTTAGTGTGTAACACCCTGTATATCAAACAGTTCGTTAGTCATTAAACATTCAAAGATATGTTGGTCAAGAACCAGTAGAGTCAGCATTTAGACATAAAATACTTTTATATTAAATATTGTGTTAAAAGCGCTGGATAAACAAATATTTAGACGTTTTAGTTAGGTCAAGTAAGTGGGCTACGAATCATTATTACATATATACATACATATTGTAACCGATTAATCTTGATTCTGAATATAATAAAGTAATTGTTGAAACGAGAGTGAGTTCTTATCAAATACCCTTACATGGCGATCCTTGGGATTGGAACTGGACGGTATCAAATTAAACTGGTGAAGTATCATCAAAAACATTACATTGGATGGAGTAAATATAGATTGTGAGCATTAAAATGGGGAAGTCTTACTCCACGCATCAAGTTGTAGAAGAAAATGGAAGTGTAAATTCCAATTTCATTGTACAGGAAAGCCAAATCCAATTGACTGGAGATGTTTGTGTGCTGATATATCTGTTAACAGCGGTAGTACTGATAAAGTTGGCGATTTCCATATGGGCGATGTGGTGTAAATGTGGTAAGATTATATATTTTCCTCGTTGTTTTAAAAAACAACAAAATAACGTCAAACAATTTTTATTCATCATACTCCAGTATAAATAAAAAAACTACCGCACGCCGCACGCGCATGTTGCAGAGATAAATAGTCAAGTTGACAAATTATTAGATCACGGCATAGTCGAGCTGTCACGATCTGAGTACAATAATCCTGTACTATTAGTACCTAAAAAATCTCAAAATGGGAATAAAGCATGGCGTATGTGCATAGATTTTAGACAACAAAATTAAAAAGTGATACCGGGTAAGTGTACCTTACCTAGAATCGATAACATCTTGGATCAACTAGGTAGGGCATAGTGGTTCTCGGTAGTTGATTTAATATCAGGATTTCATCAAATCTCTCTAGATGTAACATCCAGAGATTATACATCATTCAGCACAGACAAGGGAGCGTTTAGGTTTACGAAGCTGAAGGTAAGTCCTAACAGTTTCCAAAAAAAAAGGTGTTAGTTGCGTTTACTGGACTCACTCCGGAAAAAGTGTTTTTGTATAAGGACGACCTAATTTTAATATGTTGCTCAGAAAAACACCATCTTCAACATTTGAGAAAGGTTTTTGAAATGTGTAGGAACCACAATTTGGAATTAAATTCGCAAAAAAGTTTTATAGTGAGGAAGTTACTTATTTGGGTCATAAAATATCACATAAAGGGGTTGAGCCGGACAAAACTAAATTTGTGGTGGTGGAAAAGTACTCTACACCAGTTAGTGCGGAAGAAGTGAATCGATTTGTACATTTTTGCAATTATTATAGGAGGCTCATCCCGAAATTCACAGAACTTTCTAAATCATTAAATAAATTAACACGTGAAAAAGTAAAATTTCTATGGACAGAAGACTGCGAGACTGCTTTTAATAAGTTGACAAAATCAATTATTAAACTGCCAATATTGCAATATCCAGAATTTTCCAAACAATTTGTTTCAATTACAGATGCATCCAATGTTGCATTCTCCGCAATATCATGTCAAAATCACAATGCGAATAAATGTTGTAATTGTTTATGGTCTGCTTTCACTAAAATTTATTTATTTACTTTGATTTGTTTAATGTAGGAGTCAATATTTTCTTTCAGGTATATCTAAGCTATTGTTTTTCTCATCACTGCGTAATTGAGCTTTATATATTTCAGAGAAGTGTCCCACATAATTTCATGGTCCGTACTTTTTTCCGTATGCGGGATACTCTTTTGATCCGTGGTCTATGTCACAGCGATCACAATGGAAAATTACTGCTTTTGATTTTTTGATGGTATTCACATTCGGTTTTTCGTCACTCTGCATTACTTATAGTAGTTTAGAGGTCGTTTTGAAAGCTCGGCACTAGTCGATCACTTTTACGAGTGATAGATCTTACTACATAACTTTTTCTCTCAAATTATTATCTCGCACTCTTATGGTGATGTGGTCTCGTGTGATTCTCGGTGTCCACATGGGCATTTTTTCAATTGCGACTGTCCTTATAAGGAAGTCATCAAAATCTTTATTTTCTTCTAGCTTTATTTTGCTCAGGACGACAGTTTCGAACGTCACATCCGTAATTGGTGTGAAGTGCCTACCGAAGACTTTTTCAAGTCCTTTTAAGGTCGCTTTGTCTTCATCTCCGAGATTGTTGTAGACTTCGAACCAGTCTATACCAACTACCAATTGCGAGCATAAACGTCGATGGTTTGATGGAGAGGTTTACTGCCTTCCTATACCACTTGAAGTGTTGCAGCCACTACTTCCAATCCTCTGCACTGTGATTTTCCATTTTGAAAGCTTCTGGTGGGTGTAGACCGGGTGTGGTCATGTGTAGAAGTGGTTGAGATATGTGAGGATCGGCAGAAATATTCTGTTGTTGTTGGGTCTCCCAGCAAACACAAATGTATATATTACATAAAAACTCATAACAGAGGAGGAACGATTTTTATATAAACCATTTATATATTTTTTGCGTAGTATTTATGTAACAAAGTCTTTGTAAGTTTTGTTATACATGCTCAATGTTTATATTATAAAATGTTTTATATATTGGATATATCTAATTTCATATGTATTCAAGATGTAAATTCTATTACATAAATATATGAAAAAAATTATATATATTTATAACGTAACATTTGCTATCGCCATACATGTACCTACTTCGTCTTGTCTTGAAAAAGAAGAAGGAAATCATAACCTTTAAATTGTAACACTCACGCTACCACAACTATTAATAATTGAAAAGTTGATCTGTGAGTGTAATAACGTTTTTGTCTGTGTGCTTATGTTTAGAGGATTGAAGAATACATTATGTAAGTACTATTGTATTATCATTATCAGAGATATGTCTCTTACTATTTTGAACAGGCACGCACGTGGATAAGGCTGAGTAAACAGAGACTCCAGAGGGAAAAGAAGGGTGACACGGTAACCCTTCAAAACAAGGGATAGTATTAGTTTTCTATTACTTTTTATATTATGTTATCATTTAGTTTTTGAATATTTTTAGATTTTGTTTTGCAATATTTTTATTACAGTATTGTATTGTCAATCTTAATTATGTTAATAAAATAAATGTACTTATATGCATTCATTTGCTGTTTTTTTTTAGTAACTAAGAAAACATCCACCAGCTACTAAATATTCCAAATAAAAATAAATACCATTTACAATATATAAATATTCAGTTGCTTTATTATGTTTGAAATATTCATAAGGTATTGAATCATAGGTTGTAACACTGTTCTCTCCTCAAGAGACAGATCCCGGCTAGAGACTCTCTCAAGGGTGGATCGACTCCATGTTAGTGTTACACTAGGTATGCCAGAGGGTTGACAGACTATAAAAGCTTAGGGCGCCACTACCTTTTTAGACATCGACGAAAAATTTCAAGAAAAGAAACTAAGATGGAAAAGGTAGAAACACCTTGTAGAATTTAATTAAAATTAAAAATAAAAAAAAGTTACAAACTTACATGAACCCGGACACGATCCTCTACAGCTCCTACAGCCGGGTAGATAAGAAATTGAAAAGAAATTTAAAATATCAACTTTATTCTGCCTTAGGAAGAAAAACAAAAAGGAAAGAGTGAAAAACCTGTACTTCAGGAAGGTACTTAGTTTAGTGGAAGCTGATGGAGATGTCTTGTCGAAAGGATGAAGCGGAAGATGTCTTGAAGTTGAAGTAGAGATGTCCTGAAGTTGAAGTAGAGATGTCTTGAAGTTGAAGTATAGATGTCTTGAAGTTGAAGTATAGATGTCTTGGAGTTGAAGTATAGATGTCTTGGAGTTGAAGTATAGATGTCTTGGAGTTGAAGTATAGCTGTCCTGGAGTTGAAACTAGATGCCTAGGGGTATCTTAGTGGAATGTAACGGTATCTGGTAATATAACGGTATCCTGGCAGGGGTAACCTGGCTTATAACGGTATCCTGGAAGCTGTGCTTACCTAGAAGTTCAGGTGGATTAGGGATATGTAGGAACTTGAATGTAATGGGGCACATAATGTTGGTTTAGCTTTTCAGATAAAAAAGGAAGGCAGTTGTTTGAAATAATGAAATTTAAATTTACTGAAAGCTTTCCAACATATATGTCCCATATTAAAACAGTAAAAATTATCAGCCAAATTAAAAAAGTACTAATGACCTGAAATAATTAATTATGGCAAAAAGTTATGAATAAACCATTTCTAAAAAATAAAATGTTTAATGAAATGCGAAGCCGGCACTGGCAGGTTTTTATGATAAAAGAATATTTGAAAAGGTTAAAATGCAAATGTTATCTATCTTTGAAAATAATTAGGTATTCTACAACACAGAATCTAGCAAATGTTTGCATTAAAAAAAGGTAACAGTGATTTATGATCAAAGATTTAGTTTAAAAGTAATGTACAAGTATAAAAGAAGTATAGTTGACCACGTGGTATGTGTATATTCGTCTATCCCTGTAAAAAAATAATAAATGCACAAAAAAATTATCTCGGCCACTACTTTAGAAAAAGCTTAATAAATATAAATTATAATTTTGGACTTACCACAGGAATTTAAGAGAAAACTTATTTAAATTTAAGAGACGGTAAAAAGATACGTCCTTGCTATTCAAGGGTCGGTAACGGAAAGGGATGAAACCACCCCATGGAATCAGGATCGTTTAAATGTAGCTCTTTACCAACGTTGCCAAGTGTAGTCCTAAACTAAAACGTTTGTGTTTTGGAAAGTAAAAATATTTTAATAATGATATTTATCACAGTTGATTAAAAAGCAATGTGTTAAGAAATCAATATTTGTCATTTTTAAAATTATGTTTAGCAAAACGTACTGAAAATTGTTCGAGTTTACAATACAGAATTATCATACAAAAAGGAAAACTCACGAATGCATAGATACATTTTCCCTAATCGAAAAATTGAATTGTGTAATTGACAGATTATTATAATAATTTTCAATAATAACCTAACCAAAACCACCCTACCTTACCCCCTACCCTAATCCGAATCGAAAAATTGAATTGTGTAATTGACAGATTATTATAATAATTTTCAATAATAACCTAACCAAAACCACCCTACCTTACCCCCTACCCTAATCCGAATCGAAAAATTCTTCGTATTTTTAGTCAATTTTTGAAAAAAACAATAAGAAAATAAAAATATCTTGACTCGGACACGACTCGAACCTGGTACCTCTGTGTTAGGAGCCCAGCACACTTACGCTGGGCTAATCTCTGCACACATTAATGATATCGTATAGAAGGTTAAAAGCTTTAGAACCGTCGCATGAAAGCCGAGCGCCACCGGAGATACTCGATGGCGCCCTTTCAGTTTAGGACTACACTTGGCAACGTTGGTAAAGAGCTACATTTACATGCTCCTATGGAATCGAGCGTTGACATCATTTGTCAATTGTATTAACGGTCAACGAGAGTAGGAGAAATTTCGATCACAGAACTATATTGGAAGTGGTTACTATGACGGCGAGCGGTAAAATCGAAATTATTTCGTCAAATCGAAGCAGGTCGATAGACATGTTACAAGGTATAGTTACAATAATTCCTTTTTTCTTTTGACCTTCATCCATACTAAAAATATTGTATTTCATTTCATCTATGGAAAATAATGTTTTAACAGATTTTTCTCAAATAATTTTTTCATAGATCCAATAAAATAAAGTATTTTAGGTAAGGGGTGAGACAAAATTAAAAATAGGTAACTTTTGTTACATCTATATTATTTAATATTGAATAGGTACATAAATATTTTCTAGATATTATCTCATTTTTACATATATATATTACATAGTGATTTGGACATATTTAAGATGTAATATAATTTACATAATAGATAGGTAATATGAATATGTATCTTTTATATCATTATTGTTCTCTAGCTGTGACTGCCTTTGTCAGTATTCAATAAATAAATATAATCTAGTTGTGACTTCAGTTTTATATAATTATATCATTTTAACCCCACATACCGAAATTGATCACAAAATTCGCGTTTTTTAATTTTTTTGGCCCACACATTTATTATTACAAGATATTGTTTAATTTGATCAATAGCGTGCCATGGAAAATAATATTTTGACAGTGTTTTTAAATGTCAGCTAAGTGCTAGTCAGTGATCAAAGAAATAAAATGCGCTTGACTTTAAGAGAAAAAATAGAAATAATTCGGTTGTTTGGTGATAATGCTCGTAGTAGCAGAGAAGTTGCTGCAGAGTTTAACTTGAGACATCTCCAGCGTGTGCCCATTACTCATGGAAAAGCAGCTGCTGTAAATGCTCTTTTCAACGAAACTGGCAGTGTTATTAAAGTTCATCGGAATGGTCATCCTCGTCGAATACACCCGCATCTTGAGGATAACAATATATTGGCAGCAAATCGAGCAGATCCATGCATGAGCCTTCGAGATTTATCGTCTCAACTTAATATTAGTAAGGATAAAATTAGATGTTTTGTACGTCACAAGATCAAGCCCTATAAACCGAAGTTCTTACATACATTGAAAGAAGGTGATGATAATAAAAGATTAGACTATTGTTATTGGGCCCAAGGTAATTTTTTAAATGACAGACAGTTTCTGAAGAAGATTATGTTTACCGATGAAGCTACATTCACCACTAATGGGGTTATATCCTCTCAAAATTGTAGATACTGGGCCATAGATAATCCTCACTGGGTTATTAACTGTAAAGACCGCTATTCCCAGGAAGTCAATGTATGGTGTGAGATTTTAGGAGACCGTATAATTGGTCCTTTTTTCTTCAATGGATCATTGAATGCTAATCGCTTTGTTAACTTCCTCGATAAGGAATTTTGGCAAGCAATTGAAAATCATCCTCTTAATGTGCGTCAGGATTTGTATTTGCAGCTAGACGGTGCATCCATCCACAATTCAAGGCTTGTTCGTCAATGGTTGAACCAAAATTATCCTATGCGCTGGATAGGAAGAAACAGTCCTTTTGAACTGTGGCCTCCGAGGTCTCCCGATATTACACCATTTGATTTTTATTTCTGGGGAATGGTAAAAAATAAAGTCTATGAAACAAGGCTCAGAAATCGAGATGAACTTTGTGCTAGAACAAGGCAAGCCTGTCAAGAAATCAGCATCCCGGAACTAAGACGAGTAGCTAAACAAAATCGCAAAAGAATCGAAAAATGTATTCGATTAGATGGAGGACTAGTTGAGAAAGGTCCCATTTTATAGTTATTTATTTGTATTTTGAAAATTATTGTTTAATACTTTTTCATAGATTTAATCAATTAACAAAATTGTTTTCCCATAATAATAATAATAATAAAATAATTATTCCTTTGAAAGTGCTGTTTACCTTACTAAAATATTTGAATACATGACACTGTGATAAGATTTTAATTTCCACGGCACACTAATTATCAAAATAAATAATACTTTTGTATAGGTACCAAAAAATGAAAAAAATAAAAATGCGAATTTTGTGATGAAATTTGGTATGTGGAGCTACAATAATATTCTGAAAAACTTTGTTCAATAATATTTTTCGATATCTCTAACGCGAAGAAAAATATCGAGAAGCGGTCCTGTTTGTGAAATCGTAGTAGGTCGAGTTTGTAGCATCTGTTTTTTCAACGCAGGAATTTAGTATGTGTCGTCAAAATTAATTTGATCTGTTTTCCCCTCCTCCATTGGGTAGAATTTTGGGAAAGGTACATACCTCCACGAATTTTCTGTTGTTTTGTCCAGTCTTCTTTTCGAGATACTCTTTCCTCTCTTTTTTCAGATTGGGTGTTATTATTAAAGCACAGCCATCTGGCATATCTCAACCATTATTTTTTTTATATTACGGTTTGTTGGTTTTTTTAATGTGTGACAGAGTTCTCCCAGGTTTGTTTTTGTTGGTACTTTGGTTTCAGAACAGCACCCTTTTTCTCACTTGGTATATTTTTTTCAGGTTATCTGGGTGGAAATGGTTCGGTGAAATATTAGTTATGCTTTAATATCCTCTTAATAGGGCAAGTCCACGTGACGACATGTGACAGTTGCAATGATGAATCATGTATGTATTTATATATATTGAGGTGACATTCACTAAGACCTAAAATATTTGATGTTCTATCCAATCCTAGGTTATGTGCCCTAGGATTCTGAATTGCTGTGCAATTCACAAGTATGTGGATGGAGGTTTCTTCTTCCATGCAACAGAATCTACATTGTTCTCGCACATTTCATGAGTTTGCCTAGGCATTCCCAATGATGAATCATATAAAACAACCAAATTACAAATCTGAAGTCTATAATTGTTTATCCTCAGTAAGACTGTCATTAGTGTCATCTTGGACAGTTGGTGGACATGCCCTATCAACCCAATTCATGATTAATTGGTGTTATTATTGATCTCCTGAATAACCTCGATCATCGATCAAGTCAGATATAATCATAAACACCATCAATTCTCAAGGTTTTTTAAAATTAACCAATTCAGCATTCGGAACTATAACAATAATTCCCTGGAAGATAGTACTTATGTGTTTAATTTTTTTACTATCCATATAAGTCACCCAGAGAGGAAAGATCAGGACATTTGCCAATCCATTACCCTGGAAGATTTCGATTGAAATTATACATAAATAGATATATAGAGGTTTTATTTAGGAACCATGCTATTACATTCAAAATATTAACAAAAATGACATATGAAATAGTTATACACTATGTACCAATTACATGTCAAATAACTGGATAGGAATAATTACGTATAATTTATTTTCACATACACGATTTTATAGGAATTGGTAAATTATTATATAACAATAAACCTTTGTAAAATAGATAGATAAATAGATCTATTTACTTTTAAAATAACCTGCATTGCTTTATTTTATTCTGTAGAACTTCTCAGACTAGTTTTAATATAAAATTGCTGGACAATACTCAAAATAAGGTGCAGTTATACTTATATTATAGGTAACTATTGTAGTTAGAGATAGATTTGAAATTATTCTCCTGGAACAATTGATTTTTTTTACTAATTCTTATGAACATACTGACCATTTTTCTCAAAATTCAAATCCTCATCAAAACTTTTCATTATATCTCCACACGTTTGAGAAAGCTACTGTGTTAGCGAAACGCATCACAAATTGTATTTTAAACTTAGTTCAATTATAATGAAGGTTTAAACAAATTATATATATTGTTTTATTTCATAGTTAAGTATGAATCTTCATCAAGTAAAAGCCTCATCCATTCAACAAACTAACTACTGAACCACAGAGTATTTTTCATTTGTCACGAATTTTAGTTCACTATGGGAGTGCTAATTTTTTCAATAATAACAAATGGTCCAGTAGTGCTACCCTTACAGAGAAAATGCGATACTGCAGAGATATGGTGACAAGTGCATTTACACAACTTTCTTTGCCAAAAATTGGAGGGCCTGTAATTATATATAGTACAGGTAAATAAAATAATTCACATGATTATCCACATTATTCTAAAATAATACAGGCTGAAATAGGTGTACTATCAGGAATACATACACAATTTGCAAATGGAAAATTATGAAAACGTCGACCCGGAGCGCTCGCGATATCAATCTGCTTCAGTATTTTAAACGGAAATCCAATCTTATCTAAATTTCCGAATTAGAAAATATATTTATGTCTATCTATATACATACATATTTATTCCCTTCCCCTTCTCGGAAAAAACATCAAATAATTTATATTCCACATGAAGTTTTCCAAAAATAGTTAACATGATTATCCACATTATTTTGAAATAATACTTGCTCGAATAGGTATACTATCAGGAATACATAGTACACAATTTGCAAATGGAAAAATTGAATGAACCGCCATCAACAGATTATGTAAAATGCGCGCCGGGTCGACCCGGCGCGCTCGCTTCGCTTATCAATCTGCTTCAGTATTTTAAACGGGAATCCAATCTTATCTAGATCTATGAATTAGAAAATATATTCATAAACATATTGACGAGTCCAAATTGAATGAACAGCCATCAACAGATTGTTAAAAATGCTCGCCGGGTCGCCTTTAATTATCAGCAATATGTTCGTGATAGGACGAAGATTTATATACTTATCGGGACATTTAACGTTGATTCTCAACTAGAAATCACAAAACATATACATTTTTTATATTTACCCTAACCTATGGAACATACATAATATAAAAAGTACATTTTCAATACATACATTTTATATCATGAAGATAGTAAGTATTTCCGTGTTATATGGGAAAGATCTAAAATCTTGTATAAAGTATTTCCAAGCCGTAACGAGTAACGGAAATAAAAACTGGCAATATTGTCCATCACCCGCTCGTTCTAAAATTTGTCACCATCTGCTATCTGGACATAATTGTCAAAAATTAAAAAAAAAATGGTGGAATTTTAGTACTTTCAATTGCGATTTTCTTTTCCAAAAGTGAATGATCGAAGAATTTTTTCTATTAAAATGTTCTATAGCAATGGTGCTTTCTAATAAAAACAAAATCATTGTAAAATTCCGAGGGTCGCAAACCTTACCGGACCCCTTATTATTATTCAATTAATAATTTTCCAATCTATTTCTTCATTTCCAACGTCAGGAAGGAAAATTTGTCATTTACAGACAAATTGGTAGGATTTTCAAAAGAAATCTTGTTGATTTTTTAGTAGGTATACGAAGATTTTTAAATTCACCACACTTCTAAATTTTAGCAAAAGAATATTTTCTATTGTCAAAGTCAGGTAAGTTCACTCTCTACTTTACCGATACAGAAAAAATTTTGTTATAGTTTGTTGGGCAAGAGACAAAATCAGAATGACCTTCCTTCGTCGAGTTTTCACTTTTATAGAACATACAAGTCACAGGACACTATGTTAAATTTTTCAATAAAATTTGTGTCAAAATCGATATACCAGGATGGTCAAAAGTTATTTTGATATTTTTGATTTTCTTACACACTTTTTATACACATATAATTATAATCTACATAAAACACAATATTTTCTGTACAAATCTTACATCTTAAAACCTCTTCTAGACATAGAAATTACGCTTTAAATATTTATCATTGTTAAAATTATTTCTTTCTGAATTTTCGAAAATCAAAGCAGTTTAACTATTTAAAACCTTTGATAATATGTCCTTGTAACCTTATTTATTGACAAGTGATATTATTATTTATTTTTTAGATTCACAATTGAAATCTTGGTGGATAAGAATTTTCGATTGTTGTGTTGGAGGTACGACTTCTTGGACTTTGATTGTTTCAGTAATTTATAAGAGGGCTCCAAATACTGTATTTCCACCCTTCTATCTTACTATTCTTATCAATTAATATTTTTAAAAAGATACAAAAATAGTTTTGACAGTGGTACTATAAGTATTCTCAGTTACTTTAGAATAAATCATGCATAGGTATTTTACTATTGTTATTTCATGATAACAATCCTTAAAGTTTATAATGATCAATACTTTAAATTCAGTCTCGGCTAAGTTTTTATAATATATTTAAACCTTATTTTGAATGCTGTTACATTATTAATCCGTTACAATATATTCCACATACTTCAATTTTTGGATTAAAATTTTCACAGAGATGTGTAAATGATATGTTTGTTATCTCGGATAGGGATTCCGACACCACCAAATCCATCAGTCCTATTAACGTGTAGAAAAGTATACCCATTTACGTAAAATGTTTTATTTGTAGATAACCAAGTCTCATTTATTATTACTATTTAGAATTTTGTAGATGAATCAGGTAAGTAGTTTAGGAGGTTAGGCTTATTTTTTGTTATTTAATTACAATTCCATTAAATGATATTCAATGTTTTAATAGAATTCATCGTCGTTAAAATCACGTAAAGAGTTTATTATTGTTTTAATTTCATTTTGTGTTTCTTGAAAAATGTGGCAGTCTGTGTTGGAATATCCGTTTCTTCTATAATGGATGAATAGGCTATTCAATAAATTTATTATAATTAGTAATACTACAAACAACTTGAATCTAAAAGTAACATGGACAACTCAATTGACAAGTTGACAACTAACTTCAAAAAACTATCTAACAACCTAATTGCTGGATTATGTTGAGTAATTTTACAACACTACCCCTTAAACCAGCAATTAATGAAGACCAATATTTTTAATACAAAAAATATGCTTGAGATTATGCAGTCCCTTTGTTAAAACATCTGCTACCATTTTTTCAGTAGGCATGTATTTAATTTCAACCAAGTTTTTTTTAATTACTTCCTTTACAAAATGTTACTTAGTGTCTATATGCTTAGTTCTGTTGTTGTAAGCAGGATTCTTTAACAATTTTTGGGCATTTTGGCTGTCATTGAAAAGAATTACAGGTTTGGTCTCAAGAAATTCTTTTAAAAAACCACTAACAAACATGGCTTCTTTACAGGCTTCAGTAATAGCAATATATTCAGATTAAGTACTGGAAAGTGCAACGCAAGATTGTTTCTTTGATTCCCAAGAGATTGGAGCATTACTCAATTTTAGGACAAATCCTGAATATGATTTCCTGTCATTTATATCATTTTAAAACCATACAAACTTTTATCCAAGGTCCCTTTTAAGTATTTTAATACCCGTTTTGCATGTTTCCAATGCTTAATACTGAAACTTGAATTAAATTGGCTCAAATAACTAATACTAAATGATATATCTGGTCTTGTATGAACCGCTTAATACATTAATGAACCAATTAAATTCTGATACGGTACATTCGGTTTTTCATAAGTGGTTGGCTTAAGTTTTAAACCAACTTCAATAGGAGTCAAAAAATGCTTGATTGACCCCAAGTCTTTAATTTTAAATTGTTTTGACAATTCCTGTTTGAGGTAAGCTTTTAAGACAGGAGAATTAGAACAAATCAAAAAATCATCAACCTAAAGGGCAACTAGAATTATGAATTTATCATTATTTTGAAAAAATATACATGGTTCAAAAGCTGATTGTTGGAAACCTAAGTCTTTTAAAAGATTTTTCACTTTAATATTCCAAATTCTGGAAGATTGTTTCAATCCATATATAGCTTTTTTCACCAAACATACTTTATTTTAATTATTTTTAAGAATAAACCCCTCTGGTTGTACCATGTAAATTTCTTCATCCAAGTTTCCATTTAAAAGCGCGGTTTCTACATCTACGTGATCAATATCTAAACTTAATTCTACAGATAAAGCGAACAATATTCTTATTGTAGAGTATCTAACAACAGGCGAAAATGTTTCAAAGTAATCTACCCCAAATGTTTGTGTGAAACCCTTCGCAACTAGCCGTGCTTTATACCGTACTTCATCATTTGAATTCTTTTTTAAACAAAACACCCACCTATTTTGCACAACATTTTTGTTTGATGGACGGTCTACTGAAGTCCATGCTTCATTTTTCATTAATGATTGGTAGTCACGTGCCATTGCTTTTTCCCAATTTCTTCGGTCAGTTCTTGACATGGCTTCATCTACGGTCTTTGGGTCTTGCATTTCATTATAAGTCTCCTTAATAATTACATTATATGAAATATAGTCTTCGAAATTTCTTTTCTTTGACACCCTTTCTGATCTAGTTACAACTTGATCTTTAGTTTCCCTAAAACTTTCACCTTTACTTTCTTCTAAAACTTCATTTTCTTCATCAGTAATTCTTCTATTGGTTATTTCACTTTCTCCATCTTTGCTGTTATCATTTGATTCTCCACTTTCTTCATTAAAGTCACTACCATCCAATTCATGTTTGGTTTTTGTATGTAGGTCAACAGTTACTGCTGAATCAGGATCCGAGTTGCTAGATTCAGCCTTACAATTATTTATATTTTTAAAAGGTTGATTCAAGAATTCATTAAATTTTACATTACGACCTATAATACTTGTATCTGTATCTGTGTCTAGGATTCTATAAGCTTTACTACTTTCACTGTATCCCACCATAATGCCTGTTTTTGCCTTTTTCTCTAGTTTAGATCTTTTGTCTTTTGGAATGTAAACAAAAGCTTGAGAACCAAATGTAATGAAATATGATAAATCAGGTTTCTTTCCGACCCATAACTCATAAGGCGTCTTTTCTTTACTTCTAGTATGTAGTCTATTAGAAATATAGTTAGCAGTTGTTACTGCTTCCCCCCAATATTTATGAGGTAAATTAGCATCTAATAACATACACCTTGCTGATTCCATCAATGTTCTATTTTTTCTCTCCGACACACCATTTTGCTCTGGACAATATGGTGCAGTCGACCGAAAACTTATACCAAAACTTTTAAGTAACTTCTGCATAGCTACCCCTGTATATTCCCCTTCATTATCACTTCTAAATGTTTTTGGGTAAGCCCCAAAAATATTTTTGACTTCTAAAATAAATTCCTTTAGTTTAATATATACTTCACCTTTAGATTCTAATAAATAAAGTGTGATATATCTTGAAAAATCATCAGTTAGAGTCAAAAAATATTTCTTTTTACCAACGGTAGGAGTTCTCATAGGTCCACATAAATCACTATGAATTAAATCAAGAACTTTGAATGTTCTACTTTCTGATTTTTTAGGAAAAGGTTTCCTAGTTAATTTACCTTCAATGCAAGTAACACATTGTTTTTTCTGACCGCAATCATTTAGTTTTATGCCAATTGCTAAATCTTTACTTACTATCATTTTTATGTCATCAGGACTTCTGTGACCTGAACGTCTATGCCATGTGTGTATACAATTATTCATTTCCTCACATGTTTTAACTATATTGACTTTTTCTGAAAACATGTTCAACCTATACAAACCATTTGAGTATTTTGCTGTGGCTATAATAGAATTATTAATTTCTATGTAACAATTATAATCATTAAACTTTATGTTATAACCAGCTTCTGTAATTTTAAACACTGATAACAGATTACTACTAAGCTCAGGTACAAATAAAACATCTTTAAATTTTAAACTTATGCATTCACCTGAAATTTTTGTTTTTTTTTAAATATCTCCTTTACCTTTAACTTGCATTTCCTGCCCATTTGCAACTATAATATTGTTTAATTTTGAATAATCCAACTTAATAAAAAATTCTGGATTATTTGTCATGTGACTTGTAGCCCCTGAATCAATATACCATTCTTGATTATCTTTTCTATAACCAGAAACATTGAAACAAGAAACTGAGTCAGTCAACTCATTCCCTTCAACAGTTACTTTAGCTTGCTGCTTTCTCTCACTTCTGTCTTTCTTCATGAAATACAATCTTTTTTATAGTGACCTTTTCTATGACAATAGTGACATTCTATTTTTTCTTTCATCTCCTTTAAAAACTTCTTATTTGTGTTTAATGCTGTCTCTGTTGAATTGGTATCTTCTTTTCTTTTATACTCATCCATTAGTTTCCCCTTTACATATTCAAGAGTCAATTCGTCATCTGGCCTGTCATCTAATGCTGTTACTAATGTGTAATAGCTTTCTGGTAATCCACCTAGTAATAATGCAGCTACATGGAAATCCTTAATAGTCTCGCCAATACCTCGTAGTCTTTCAACTAATTCTAGTATTTCTTCAATATATTCATGCATTGACTTATTTTCAAGTCTGGACTTGTACAGTTTCCTCAATAAATACAACTTGTTACTTAAATTATTTCTTTCATGTACTTTTTGCAGTTCATTCCACATTTCTTTCGCATTTTTACATTTATAAATGTGTACTATCTGATTGTCTTCAATACTAAATGATATTGTAGCTTGTGCTTTTTCATCTTTACGTCTTCATTCAACGGATGGTTCATCCAGTATTGCCTCTTCTACTACAGACCAGTTTCCTTTTCGTGTTAGCGACATTTTAATTTTAAATTTCCAATTATTATAATTGCTGTTGTCTAATCTGGCAAAAGTAAACGTTACACTTTCAGATTCCATGTCTTCAATTTGCTTTACAAGCCACATCGGCACACCACTTTTTTAAATTAGCTCTCATACTTCACTTTGACATTCACTGAAGCTTTATTAAATCTGGCCTGGGCCCATAACCTGTTGGATTATCCGTTTCTTCTATAATGAATGGAAGATGTTTGTGCAGGCTCTTCAATGAGTTTATTATAATTAGTAATACTACAAACAACTTGAATCTGAAAATAACATGGACAACACAATTGACAAGTTATATCTGGTCTGGTCTTGTATGAACCGCCAAATACATACATTAATAAACCAATTAAATTCTGATACGGTACATTCGGTTTTTCATAAGTGGTTGGCTTAAGTTTTAAACCAACTTTAATAGGAGTCAATATCACCTAACTTAAAATTCTCTTATAATTCTAGAATATAGTCTCTGATTAACTTTAATCATATTGTTTTGCTTATAGAATCAATATTTAAACATAGTAAATGCTTCATTGGCCCCAAGTCTTTAATTTTAAATTGTTTTGACAATTCCTGTTTGAGGTTACTTTTTAAGACAGGAGAATTAGAATAAATCAAAAAATCATCAACATAAAGGGCAACTATATGGAATTATGAATTTAGCATTATTTTGAAAAAATATACATAGTTCAAAAGTTGATTGTTGGAAACCTAAGTCTTTTAAGAAATTTTTCACTTTAATATTCCAAATTCTGGAGGATTGTTTCAATCCATATATAGCTTTTTTCAGCAAACATACTTTTATTCTCATTATTTTTAAGAATAAACCCCTCTGGTTGTAGGTACCATGTAAATTTCTTCATCCAAGTTTCCATTTAAAAACGCGGTTTCTACATCTACGTGGTCAATGTCTAAACTTAATTCAACAGATAAAGCGAACAATATGCTCATTGTAGAGCATCTAACGACAGGCGAAAATGTTTCAAAATTATATAGACCAAATGTTTGTGTGAAACCCTTCGCAACTAGCCGTGCTTTATACCGTACTTCATCATATGAATTATTTTCAAAAAACCCACCTATTTTGCACAATATTTTTGCTTGATGAACGGTCCACTAAAGTCCATGCTTCGTTTTTCATTAATGATTGGTACTCACGTGCCAGTGCTTTTTCCCAGTTTCTTCGGTCAGTTCTTGACATGGCTTCATCTACGGTCTTTGGATCTTGCATTTCATTATAAGTCTCCTCATTAATTACATTATATGAAATATAGTCTTCGATATTTCTTTTCTTTGACACCCTTCCTGATCTAGTTACAACATGATCATATTTCTTTACTTTAACTGATGATTTTTCAAGATTTATTAGTATCTGAAGATGAAGTATATATTAAACTAAAGGAATTCATTTTAGAAGTCAAAAATATTTTTGGGCCCTACCCAAAAACCCTTAGAAGTGATAATGGAGAGGAATATACAGGGGTAGCTGTGCAGAAGTTACTGAAAAGTTTTGGTATAAGTTTTCAGTCGACTGCACCATATTGTACAGAGCAAAAGTAAACTTTACTTTTTCAGATTCCATGTTTTGAATTTGCTTTACAAGCCACGTCGGCACACCACTTTTTTTAGATTAGCTTTTATATTAAAAGTAAACTTCACACTTTCAGATTCCATGTCTTCAATTTGCTTTACAAGCCACGTCGCGTCGGCACACCACTTTTTTTAGATTAGCTTTTATACTTCACTTTGACATTCACTGAAACTTTTATTGAATGTGACCTGGGCCCATAACCTGTTGGAATATCCGTTTTTTCTATAATGAAGGAAAGACGTTTGTGCAGGCTCTTCAATAAATTTATTATAATTAGTAAGACTACAAACAACTTGAATCTAAAAGTAACATGAACAACTCAATTGACAAGTTGACAACTAACTTAAAAAAACTATCTAACAACCTAATTGCTGGATTATGTTAAGTAATTTTACATCTTTCTCATCATTATCGTTCAATTGGGGAAAGTTAGTATTATTGTTAAATAAATGAAACGTATTGTTTGTGACAAGTTTGGAGTAGCTTGGATTATTTACTAGCAATTCTACTCCTTTAAATGATACGTTTTGTTCCGACATGATCTTTTTATCTTTCAGTTGCTGTTGTGTTTTGATACCGACTTATGGTCATTTCATTCACAGTAGATACAGAATTCCTCATCTTTACATTCTGATTCGTCTATGGTTTTGTGTATTTGTCCACATTTTATACATTTATCCATAGTACTTTTGCAATATTTTTTTGTATTTCCGTAACGAAGGCTTTTATATCACTACGCCACAGGGTGCACGTAAGGCTCTACTGCAAACCGAACTAAATTAATCTTAACAAATTGAGGTAAAGAATTTCCTAAAAATGTTGCAATTATTATCATTTTTCGTGGTACGTATTGTATTTCTTTATCGGAATCGATAGTTTTGCCCCCTAACTACCCCCCTAATTAAAATTGATCTTTACCCTTGTGCAATTCTCTTTGTACATGTATGGTGAATATGTCCAAGAAGTTTGACCAATTTAAAATTCACTGTTTTCGAAAAATTATGGCTTAAAGTAAAAAGTTATTTTTCGTAATTTTGTATTTTTTACCCTTTCTTTCAAAATAACTATTAACGGTATAAGCAAAGTTAAAAAACGTAACTGTAGCTTTTTTTATGACAAAAAAATTTTCCTTTAAGTAGATTTTTTGTACAGTTAATATTTGACGAGATATAGCCATTTAAAACGTCTATTTACGCACGAGCACCACCTTTTTTTAGCCATTTAAACTCACCCCATTTAAAAACGAAAGGGTCTAAAGAGATTTAACTTACAGATCCTTGTAGTTCTTTAAAAACCCTACAAAATCGTTTTTGAATAAACTTTTTATCATCAAAATGAAGGAAATACGTTAAAAAAACCAATCGATTTTTTTTCGAAAAATTCCAATAGTATAGTATAGTACACTTGGAAGCATAATAATGTACAAAACCGGTTCATTCGGCAGTGGGGCGTTATATATACGAAATGTTTCGTGTTCTATTTTTGAAATACAATAGGAATATATGTATTTGTATTTGTAATTGTAAATGTAATCATTTATTTATGTTCATCTATGTGAAAATACAGCGCATTTTTATGTTAATAAATTTTTTTTTGTACTTAAGTCTACTTTTTTTCAATTTATATCTATTACAATAGTTTATAAAAATTGCAATGTTGTGAAGGGTGGTTTTTAAAGGTTGAAAAGTTACTTAATGCACGTGACACATTTTTTTTACAACAGAATTATTGAGCAAATCCCTATTAGAATTAATTATTTTTCTCTTGGCAAAAATTTTTTTTTTACGTATAACACTAATAACAGTTGATTTTTAAGGGTTGAAAAAGTATAAAATTGTATTTTGAAATGTAACAAATTCATCATTTTACTAATTCAAACCCATTTTCACCTATCTTAAGATTTATAATGCTATTTTTTAATTTTTGACATTTAGGGGTAGTTTTCACCCCTAAGAAACAATCAGGGTTCGTCGGCATGACATGATATATAAAGCAGAGGGTAAGTTCAGCCTAATCCCAAATTTTTATGCAAATCAATCAGAGGCGAAAAAATGTTTTAAGGATTCGTGATTTTTTTTACATTAAGCTGTAACAGGGGCTGCTTTTTAAGGGTTGAAATATGATGAAATTGTATTCCAAAGCTCAAAACAATCATTATTCAACTTATCCAAACCAAATCTTACCCATTTTCAGGTTTAAAATGTTATTTTATGATTTTTGACAAATAAGGGTAGTTTTCGCCCCTAAAAACCGTTTGGCGCCCTTCGGTTCGATATAGATTTTGAACTTTCGGCTATCACCTACCTCCTGTTAAAATTTCAAGTCAATCCATGTTGGACGAAAAAATTGCGAGGTTTTACCTTTTTTTGAGCTTCATTCCCTGTACTAATATAAGCTATTAATTTGTTGAAATTCATTATTTCATGTTCTATAATGGAATTTACAATTTTATATGTTTTGAAAATAATTTTTACTTTATTTCTACCAAATAATTTTATATCAACTACATCAGTTTTCAAGTTTCTTTCAATAAAAAGATAATGACCTACCTTAACTGCCGAAATACGATTATTCGAATCTGAAGGTTCGACAATAACATAGAACGGTCTGATATCATTTGAGGAATATTTGTTATTTAAATTGTATTTTCTAATTATACCGGTGTCCGTTTTATTAGGAGGATCATGTTGAGATGGGGGCCCCTCCCCCATCTGAGTCTTTGGTCCTGATCCCTTCAGAAACTTACCAGAAGCTGTAGTTTGTTTCAAACGTACAAATATTTTCACCTCTATTTAAAGTTAATTTACCGTACCGATATATATTAACTACCATGTTGTAGGGCCATTTAGATATAGCAAAAAGTACACATATAACCACACTTTTCATATGTAGATTATTATACTTTTTCCCCATATGTCACATATACTGTCAGCTAAAATATTTATATAAGTTACGTTCTTACCTCGAGTTTTATTAACAGTGCCAGCTGCACTGGCATGTAATATCAATATATTACATACTGGCGACGAGCAGTGAAATAAACCCACGGAGTGTTATTTTTTTTAGTGTTTTCTGAACAATACAGTACCTATATTTTTTGTTTATTAACGATGGCTGAAGCATCACAAATAATCGTTAGAGGTCAAATCGGAACCCTGCCCGAATACAGAAAACACATTGATTGGTGCACATATCAAGAAAGGATGGATCAATATTTTTTGGCAAACTACATTGAAAATAAGAGAAATGTCGCAGTATTAATCACAGCCATTGGGGACGAAGTTTATGATATTCTGAATGGCCGTTTTGCCCCAAATTTATCTTCAGTTATGGACCCATTATATAAGTTATTACGTGATAAGACAATTTTTAAGTGGTCTTCAGAATGTGAATAAAGCTTCCTTAAAATCAAAACAGCTCATTTGCTCAGACATTAGCCTCGCACATTTTGATCCTGAAGTCGCCTTAAAATTAGTCTGTGACGCTTCTCAGGTAGGTTTGGGAGCGGTTCTTCTTCATGTTTACAGTGATGGTACGGAAAAACCTATAAGTTTTGCTTCTCGAATATTAAACAGGCATGAGGCCAAATATTCGGTGATACATAAAGAGGCGTTAGCCGTATACTGGGGGGTAAAAAAATCTTACCAATACCTCATGGGTGAACATTTTATTCTATGTTCTGACCATAAGCCTCTTATCGCTTTGTATGGGGAAAGCAAAGGAATACCGCAGATGGCAGCAGGGAGACTACGACTACCTCAGATTAATACATTAAAAATGTACATTTGTTTACATTTAAAAGTGAATCCCTAAATAACTTATACGGCATTGACGACCTATTCTATATAATATTACATAAGTATAAATTTCACCGTTTATTCATAGAACACCCTGTATTTTGCAAAATGGTAGAAATCAGTGAATTGTTATTTTAATTTAACGATTTTTACATTAACAATTTGACTTCAATTACGTGTGTTACGGTATAATGTATCTATGAGTTATACTGTATCTACCTCATAGTTTTAGTTTGTTTGTTAGTTTCATAAATAAAATATTTTAAAATGTTGTTATTTGAGGGAGGCGAAAAAATCATATGTATAACATGGGAGTAAAATGCCTTTTCCTCCCTTAAATGATCCTCGTGAGGGGAAAGTAGCATTTTGCTCCCTTGTTATACAAATAGCTATTGTCTGATTAATTAGTTGTTGACAATTTTCAAATCAAAGGTAAATTGTTATTGGCACTTGAAAAGCTAATAAGGATTTATTATCTTTCTCACATTCTATAGCAAATAGCGACATTTTCAAACAAACAATTCATTTTCAATTCAATGGCGGGGTCAGCAGTGGGATTCTAATTTACCAACTCGGGACATAACGTCCCGACTCTACGTTTTAAGCGATTCTAATCGTTCTTTGCATTCGATAGCTCCCGAGTAGAACTGTCAAACCTATTCGGGACCAAATGATGTACCGAGTTGTGTAGTAGCTTATCTATGTTGTGTATACGTAGGGTCAGCATAATCCCATGAAACTATTTTACAAGCGCATTCGGCATTTATTTTCTGCTCTTTCTCCATAGTCCAGTAATGGCCTTTAAAATTGAAAGATATCTGCAGGCTTCTACTTAGATAAATGTCCCTCTTCTATCAGGCCCATGGATGCTTTGTTCACAATCATTCAAATTTAATTACTCTACTACTGCATACATTTTGTAAAAACCGTTAGCAACATTCTGATTTTTCATGTTAACTTAAAATATTTCCAAATAGAGGAGTGGGTGTAAGGAGAGTGTACAAACACATAGAAAAGCTAAAATTCATACCACTTTGTTCTGATCTCCGATACTTCTCTGGTATGCTCCTGTAGCATAAAAACTCAAGGCTACCAATATCTTGACTTCCACAGAAATTCCTGAACGATATCTAGGGCTTCTGAAGTGTGGTGTCGACATTTCACATGTCTCCGTATATTGTTTTACTTACTCTCAAAAGTTCTATGAAGCGCGCGTCAGGTAAATCTACATTAAACCGTTCGAAGTATATTATTTTCATGTCGCCGATTTTCTTGTCTCAATATTTCATAGGAAATTGGTAGCATGATACGAGATACAAGGGTTATGTGCAAGGAAAAATATATACGACTTTAATCTGACAAGTGTGAGTGCCAATTCCGTCATTAGCGTAAAAACATTCGTAGCAAATCGGTACTACGAGTCGGGAGATTTTTTTTCGGTATCGAGTTGCCTACCGAGCGGTATATTCCGAGTCGGGACATTACGTCCCGACTATTGAGAATCCGCATGCAGCAGAGGTCATTTCCATTTTGTTTAAAAATGTTTGCCCCTCCCATTAGAATTTGACAAGTTTTCTCGCATTCTGAAGAAACTTCTAATTTCTGAATTTTTGGAGGTCAAGTTTTCTTTGTAACACCCTGTAAAATCATTCACGTTGAGCTATTAGAATTGAAGATATTTGTGACAATACTCAATCTTGATTCATACTTGGGTTTCTGAATTATTGCTTTGGCTCACATCAAGTTAAAGAGAATTAATAGTGTAAAAATACCCCACTGAATATTCTGATTACAAATATATAAATCGATTCCATTCATTCCGCCCACTTTTTATAAAGAATCAAAAAGTGAAGTATACTTCAGAATATTTCATAAAATCACATGCGAATTTGAATTTGACATTGTTAGAACTTAGTGAAATTGTAGTCGAGAACAACAACGGGGCATTTTCTTATCATTCAATCTACAGTCAAATCGTGATATGTCGATAGTCTGTTTAACGAAGAGAAATCTTATTATCCAGCTTCACAACCCCGTAAATAATATGTCGTAGTTGATGAAATTTTCATGTGCTTAATCCAATGGCGTAGTTAGGAGTTATTGATTTCAACCGTCTGATTTTAAGTTGTGATTGAATCATAATTATTAATCGTTTCCCCTAAAATTGTTTGAGGACGACCATAATCGAGCCACACTCTGCAATCGAGGCTGCCACAAAAATATGGCTGCGTTTAGGCGAATTAGTGGCCCATCGTTAATGATCTGTCAACCTTATTTATTTTAGATTTTGTTTCATGAGAGCATACCACCTTCTAGCAGAAAATGCTGTTAAGCGAATACACAGCACACCCTCTAGCAGGCTAACCCCTTTACTAATTTCTCAGATCTAATATATTAGTATTGAGACCATCCGCCGCACGATAGTGTAGATACATGGAGCACAGAACACGAAAATATGTGACGTAGAGCGAAATTAAAAATAAAATAAATTTAAGATGGATAGCCCTGAATTATTCCAAAATGTATATATTTTTTCACACCCAAATGACTACAAAAAATTTAAATATGTACACCTTGAAATAAACAAAATACGGGACTTACTTTATCTTGAATTCGACAAAGTGTCTATTGATGTTAACTGGTTTTCAAAAAATGAATTAAGATCAATGTACAGTGAGGTCCATAAGTTTCATACTCTTTTTAAGTGAAGTGAGGAAGGGGTACGGATGGGTGGTAGTGCGAATGGGAGACGACATGGTGGTGTACAGTGTGTATATAAGCCCAAATGTCAGCCTGGAAGAATATGAGAGGAGCTTAACAGGATTGGAGGACGATATGAGGGTGTCAAAAAGGAAAAGGACGATCATGAGGAGAATGGTTACAGGGGACTTCAATGCGAAGAATACTGTATGGGGAGGGAAGAAAACGAACAGGAGAGGAGAGATCCTGGAGGAAGTCTTGACAGCCAACGGGTTGGCGGTGCTGAATGACGGACTACTGCCCACCTTCATGAGGAGTGACGGTGGTTCGTCATTCATCGATATAACGGCATGTGATGAATGGCTGGGGGAAAGGGTGAGTAGTTGGAGGGTGCCGGAAAATGAGGAGAGCTTGAGTTTACATAGGTATGTAGAGACGGTTATAAGGAAAGAGAGAAAGGAATTATTGGAAGAGAGGGGATGGAGGTGGACAAAGACAGAGGCAGAGAGTATGCGGAGGAAGCTAATGGGGGAGATAGAAAGGGGACTTGGGCATGATGTGGAGAAATTGTACGATGTGATACAGGGCTGTGAAAGAAAGGGGAAGAGTGGCAATCGACATGAGCGGAGGGCAAATTACTGGTGGAATGAGGAGATACAGAAGTTGTGGAAGAAGTGTAAGCAAGAACGGAGACGGATGCTGAGGGGAAGGATAAAGGGAAAAGGGAGATACAAGGAGAAGAAGGAACTGGAGCGTAGGGTGGAGAGGGAAAAAAGAGGGAAGTGGGAAGAGTTACTGGGGGAACTGGAAAACAATCCATGGGGAAAGGCGTATGAAATAGCTGTGAAAAAAATGGGTGGAAATAGGAACGAGGTGCTTGAGGAGGATTGGGAGATGGAGATTATATGGAAATAGTTCAATGTGGGAGAAGGAGGAGTGAACGGTAGGTTTCGGGAAGTCCAAGATACTAGAGGGATGGAGAAAAAGTGTGGGATTAGATCGGTAGAGAAGTGGGAAGTACAGGAGGGGGATTGGAACATTGAGGTGAGGAAAGCTCCAGGAATAGATGGCCTGAGAGGTGATATGGTAAAGAGGATGTTGGAAGACAATGAGGAATACTTTTGGGAACTATTCAACAGGGTGCTGAGGGAGGAAGAGTTTCCGGAAGCATGGAAGGTGGCCAGGGTGATACTGCTGAAAAGGCGGAAAGAGAGGGGAATCGGCCGGGTGACTACAGGCCTATCAGTCTGCTGTGTGGTATGGGTAAATTGATGGAGGGGATAATAAAGAATAGGATTGAGGAGGAAGCTGGTAGAAATGGGGGTTTTAGGGAAAACCAGCCCGGGTTTGCAAAGAGGAAATCATGTATCTCGGCTCTGGGAAGGGTGATGGGCTTGGTGGAAAAGGCTAGGGAGGGCAATTGGAGGAACAAGAGATTGGCCCTCCTCGTATTCTTTGACGTTGGGAACGCGTTCAACAGTGTCAGCAAACGGGCGGTGTTGGGTGCGTTGCTGAGGCTTGAAGTAGGGGAAGGGCTAGTTAACTTAGTGGAGGACTACCTGACGGGGCGGGTGATAGTGGACTCTAGAGGGAGGAGATATGAGACCGGAGCTGGAGTGCCACAGGGCACGGTTCTGGGACCGACGCTATGGAAATGTGTGTTTGATGAGGTTTGTGGGATAGTATGTGAAGAGGGATGTGAGATTACGGTGTATGCGGATGATGTATGTCTGGTATGTACGGCAAAGGGAGAGGCGGAGATAGAAAGAAAGGCGGGGAGGATGTGCAGGAAGATTGTGGAGAAGATAGAGCGGTGCGGACTGGAAGTGGCGGAAGATAAGACGGTGGGACTGCTAGTGAAGGGACGTAGCAAGACGAGGGAAGTTGCGGTGACGGTGAAGGGAACGAAAATTCGGATGGAGGAGTCTGCGAGATACTTGGGAGTGTGGTTGGATAGCCAATTATCCTTCAAAACACACATGGCAAAGGCGGCACAGAAAGCAAAAGTGAGAGCAGCAAGGCAAGGGAGATTGTTGTGCAATGTGAAAGGGTCGGGAGAGTGGAAGAGGAGGGTAATTGGTAGGACAATAGAGCAGAGTATGCTGTACGGTGCGGAAGTCTGGGGTGAAAGAGCGGGGGTGAATGCGAGGGTTAGGCCACTCTTGCGTTTGCAGAGAGGTAGTGGATGGAAGTAGTGGAGAGAATGATTAGGGGGAGAGAAGGAAATGATATGACATGAGACGTAGGAGTGATAGAAGGGAAAATATGACGGAGTGTGTGAGGGACCGCCGCCCGTCTCGAAGTATTCTAGGGTAGTGATTCCGAAGCGGGTGTAACGGCGAGCTTTGAGGTGGGTTTGGTTGGTAGGCATCCCTTGGGATGAGTCCAACACTGTCTGAGTCATGGGACATGGCCCATTCAAACATGAGTTTCCCATCTCGGCCCGATAAAAAAAAAAGAAAATACTCTTTTTAAGTAATATATAGTTTATTAAAAGTTAAATCCCTCAATATACCATTTTTTAATTCTAAATGGCATTTTTTGAGCTTATTTTCATACTGATATATATATAATAACAATCAACTAATTATTTAGGATTCCGTCACAATCTGGGCTGGTTAAGAAATTAAAATCTTTTTTACTAATTGAATAGATGAGGCTTTTACTTGATGAAGATCCATACTAAACTATGAAATAAAACAATATATATAATTTGTTTAAACCTTCATTATAATTGAACTAAGTTTAAAATACAATTTGTGATGCGTTTCGCTAACACAGTAGCTTTCTCAAACGTGTGGAGATATAATGAAAAGTTTTTAATTTATACAGTGCATTAATAGGGAATTTTACGGATAAAAGTATTATCATTTATTTACCTGGAAATAAAAAGCAAAAAAGTTTCTAAATATGGTATTAACTAAAGTATTGAACAAGTTTACCTGGAAATTCATTCACAACAATCTTACAGGAAGTTTCTAGGTAAAAAGGTTTAATGAGGGAGAATTGTTGATATGTATTTGGTCGTTAAGAAGGTTATCTGAATATTTGTTTTTATTTATTTTAAGAGCTTCTAAAAGATTTAATTTCATGGATTTAGGTTCTATATGCAAAATTTCAAAATTTGAATCGAAAGTGTGTTGGTTTGCTAATAAATGATTTGAGTAGTTGGAATTTAATTTTTGGTTATCATAGCTACGTTTGTGTTCTGAAATTCTTGTTTTAAAATTCCTCAAAGTTCTACCTACATAAATTTTATCACAGTTGTCATTACCACATTTTAATTTATAAACTCCTGATTTGTTTAATTTTGAATATTTAGATTTGTTGTTTTAAATGAATTTGGATAAATTGTAATCGGTTTTAAAGCAAATACTCAAGTCTAAAGTTTATAAAAATGATTTGATTTTTAAGGATGGTATTCCAAAGTATGTTAAGCTTTTAAATTGGTTATTTTTGTTTTAATCAGAAGGAAATACTTGTTCTAGAGTATGTTTTAGTATCTTTTCATTTATGATATTGTCTATTAAATTTGGATCGTAATTATTATTAACTGCTATTTGTTTTATGATATTTATTTCTTTGTTGTAATTGTCAGTATTCAATGGAACTGTTAAAAGTCTGTGTATTATACTATTAAAAGCTGATTATGACCGAATAGGTGGACCGAACTATTATGAATTGTAATGTCTGTATGTGATGGTTTGTGAAATATAGAAAAATCATGTTTATTATTTATATTTGTAATTATTGTAAGATCTAAAAAATTTCTATGGTAAATTTGATATTTCTATGAATTGAGTTGATGTAAGTAATGCAGTTATCTAATTGTCTAGTTGTGCCAGTGAAGCAAGCTAGAATGTCATCTACATATCGGTGCCAGTAAACACATTTTTTACTAAGGAGGTGTTCATGTATTGTTTTTTCTATATTATTCATGAACATTTCTGCTAATAGGGGACTGAGAGGGTTGCCCATAATCAAACCATCTTTACACTGCCATTGAAATGAAAATAATTTTGATTTAAACAAACACATAATAAATTTATCCCCCAAGGAGCTGTGAGACCTGGTCGTTGGTGGGGGAGCCGAGTAGCTGTTCCTCTTCAAGAGGAATAGGTGAAACCAAGGACAGCTCAACGGATCTCTGTGGAATGCAGAAATCCGATATCAGGATCTTCAGCGTGGAGAGTGGACTGTTGTAATTAGTTCCAAAATGGTGTGGGAATGCCTAGGCAAACTTAATGAACTAGGCGAGAACAATATAGTCACCTTACTGTGGATTCCAGGACACACTGGAATAGAAGGAAACGAAATAGCAGATGAACTAGCAAAGAGGGGGAGTGAAATACCCTTTTGGGGGCCGGAACCTTTTTGCGGAATCAGCTCCAATGTAATATTGGAAGAAATAGGTAATGCCGAAGAAAAGAGAAGATCTGACAATTGGAAAGATCTAGTAGGGCTTAGGCAATCAAAGATTCTTCTGGGTAACTACAACCTGTTGAGATCAAATGAATGCATAAGTCAAAGCAAAACTGCACTAAGAGTTTTAACAGGAATCCTAACGGGACATTGTCGCCTGAATGGACACCTTAAAAAGCTCAAAATAGTGGAGGAAGAAGATTGTAGATTTTGTGGAATGGAAGAAGAAACCTCCATCCACATACTTGCGAACTGCACAGTATTTCAGAATCCTAGGGCACAGTACCTGGGAGACTACTGGATAGAAGAGGGACAGTTACCTAAGTTGAGGCCTGCAGATATCCTAATATTCCTCCGGGAAATAGGACTAAAGGAGCTACCAGTATCTGAGACTCTCCTCAGAAACTAAGTAGAAGTAAGGGGGCACAATAGATCTTTTAGGTCTCAGTGAATGTTACCCCAAAATACATACATACATACATAATAAATTTATGATATCAGAATGAATTATAGGATTAACATTATTGTGCGTGACCATGTTATCGACAAGGGTTATAGTTTCATTGGGAGGTATACTAGGGAATAGATTTGTTACGTCGAACGATATGAATTTAGAAGTATGAGTTAGTCTTATATCTTGAATATTATTAATTAAATCTATTGAGTTTTTAATTGAAAATTGAGGTTTAAATGAACAATATTTAGAAATGATATCTATGAGAATCTTTGAAATTTTAAATGACGGTGCTGTGAAAAAAGAAACACTTTTATCCGTGAAATTCCCTATTAATGCACTGTATGAATTAAAAACTTCTCATTATACCTTCACTCGTTTGAGAAAGCTACTGTGTCACAAATTGTATTGTGAACTTAGTTCAATTATAATGAAGGTTTAAACAAATTATATGTTTTATTCCATCTTTTTTACTATTTCCAAGCTTTCGGATTTATTTGAATCCTTTCAAGGGTGCAAAGTGAGTTTGTCCAAATTAAGTAAAACATAATTTAATGTAAAGTGTTAAGCCTTAAATTTCGATGATACAATGGATAAAAAAGAACTTTTGCAAATTGTTAGACAGCGTAAGGCAAAGTTTAAAAAATTTGTAATCGATGAGATTTCAAAAGGTAGGGGTATTATTGTATATCGCTTACTCCCTTACCATTGTGAGCGTATGGCAAAGTTTAAAAAATTTTTAATCGATGAGATTTCAAAAGGTAGAGGTATTATTGTACATCGCTTACTACCTTACCTTTGTGAGCTGAACCCAATAGAGCTGATATGAGCAGAAGTCAAATGTTATGTTGCCAGGAACAACAAAACTTTTAAACTTCAAGAAGTACGGCAACTTTTGATGGATTTATTGGCGAATTTGACTGCCGAAAACTTGCAAAGCGCCATAAAACATGTTATAGCTGAGGAGGGGAAAATGTAGGATCTGACCACTTAATCGACGAAAGTACAGAGATCGAACTGTTAATTATTAACTTAGTCCAAGACGGTTATTCAGATTTTTCTGATGGAGAATTTAGTTAATAATGCTGCATGTATTATGGTTTACCTGCAATAAATTGTTATATTTTTTTTTATTTTTCACAAGAACCCATATAGGAAATAGATGTATTATATTTGTCGAATATACATCTACAAATTAATGACTTGATGTCTGAAAGATGTCTTCTATAGACACCTGTTAGAGATCCTAGTATATTTTTTTTGCTATGTCTTTTATATGTCTACTTCAAGACGTCCATTAGATCAAAATTGACGTCTATACTTACAACGTCAAATAGACATATCGTAATGTTGATATTTCACTAAGTTTTTTAGACATCTTATTAACATCCACGCTTGGTATTTTAATGGGTCATTACACCTCTAATAAACACATTTTCCTTTAGACGATAAATAAATCATCTACATTAGATGAAGAAAACCCTAATTTTTCCCATTACAGGATGTTAAAAGTTTAAAATTAAGTTTTTATCTTACCCAACTTAATATATATATTATTCTCTAATTAGTTAATTTACGAGAAACCATTCAATGTTTAAAGGTGTGTTACCTAAAAGGTCGCTATTATCGGATAATCATACTGTTACCAAATTATTATTTTTTCATAGATTAATAATTAAATAAATACATTTTTTATTTTTTAACAGTTACGTTGACCGTAAAATTCTAATTTTTGCATACAGGGTGAAGAGATTTATTTTGATTGGAATTCAACTCGATTACTGTGACACCCAGATAAAACCAAAATCTCTGATATGTTTTTTAGATGTATATTAGATCTGTTTAGCAGACGTCTAATTATCTTAAATTATATACTTGAATTAGATCTGTTATTTTACAAGGAAAATACCGATTAATTGATCTCACATGCGGTTTTTATAGAAGTATATACAAAATTAGACATTTTCTAGGGTGGTTATCGGTATTTAAGCTGATTTTGTTTTTCGTAAATCTCTATTAGATATTTATTAGACCATTTCACAAGATGGACCATCATCTATTATAGACGTCTATTTCCTATGTGGGAATATGTGTGTATATAAATCTTGCATTTTATTACCTATTGTTATTTGACGGATTACCGGGTGACCTGGTCAGAATTTCTTTTTTTTTAGTCTAGATGCATTGAAAAACATAAATAAAAGATCAAATTTTTTGAGACACCCGACCTCTGTTTTCCGTTTATTGTAGGCGCTCTATGCTATCAACTCCTTTGAAACGAACTTTAGCTGTGAAGTTGAGAATTATTGCCTCTTCTAGCCAACTGAGAAGTTGAATTGTACCGATTTTAATTTAATCCAGGATTAGTTAACTAAGAGTTAAATTTTACTCGTGAATTAACAGCTTCTGATTTGCACGGTAGCCAAAGCAAATCGGGTTAGGTAATCCCAGATAAAAGCGACAGCATTATTCGGCAACAGCGCTTTTTCTGGTGAATTTTTGTTCAATTGGTTGTAGTCTTGTAGTTGGAAATCTGACAGTTATAAAATTTGTTACTTTTCGTAATTTCCGGTTATACAGTGTGTCGCATTTAAGATGAAGACACCCCCATATTTTCGCTGTTTGAAAGATTACAGATTTGAATTCTGAACTTTAATATCAGCCTACTACGATTTCACAAACGGGGTCACTTTTCGATATTTTATTTCGCGTTAAAAATATCAAAAAAAATATTCGAAAAAGTTGTTCAGAATATCATTTTAACCCCACATACCGAAATTGATCACAAAATTCGCGTTTTTTATTTTTTTTGCCCACACATTTATTATTACAAGATATTGTTTAATTTGATCAATAGCGTGCCATGGAAAATAATATTTTGACAGTGTTTTTAAATGTCAGCTAAGTTCTAGTCAGTGATCAAAGAAATAAAATGCGCTTGACTTTAAGAGAAAAGATAGAAAAAATCCGGTTGTTTGGTGATAATGCTCGTAGTAGCAGAGAAGTTGCTGCAGAGTTTGACTCGAGACATCTCCAACGTGTGCCCATTACTCATGGAAAAGCAGCTGCTGTAAATGCTCTTTTCAACGAAACTGGCAGTGTTATTAAAGTTCATCGGAATGGTCATCCTCGTCGAATACACCCGCATCTTGAGGATAACAATATATTGGCAGCAAATCGAGCAGATCCATGCATGAGCCTTCGAGATTTATCGTCTCATTTTAATATTAGTAAGGATAAAATTAGATGTTTTGTACGTCACAAGATCAAGCCCTATAAACCGAAGTTCTTACATACATTGAAAGAAGGTGATGATAATAAAAGATTAGACTATTGTTATTGGGCCCAAGGTAATTTTTTAAATGACAGACAGTTTCTGAAGAATATTATGTTTACCGATGAGGCTACATTCACCACTAACGGGGGTTGTATCCTCTCAAAATTGTAGACACTAGGCCATAGATAATCCTCACTGGGTTATCAACTGTAAAGACCGATATTCCCAGAAAGTCAATGTATGGTGTGGGATTTTAGGAGACCGTATAATTGGTCCTTTTTTCTTCAATGGATCATTGAATGCTAATCGCTTTGTTAACTTCCTCGATGGGGAATTTTGGCAAGCAATTGAAAATCTTCCTCTTAATGTGCGTCAGGATTTGTATTTGCAGCTAGACGGTGCATCCATCCACAATTCAAGGCTTGTTTGTCAATGGTTGAACCGAAATTATCCTATGCGCTGGATAGGAAGAAACAGTCCGTTTGAACTGTGGCCTCCGAGGTCTCCCGATATTACACCACTTGATTTTTATTTCTGGGGAATGGTAAAAAATAAAGTCTATAAAACAAGGCCCAGAAATCTAGATGAACTTTGCGCTAGAATAAGGCAAGCCTGTCTAGAAATCAGCATCCCGCGGAACTAAGACGAGTAGCTAAACAAAATCGCAAAGGAATCGAAAAATGCATTCGATTAGATGGAGGACTAGTTGAGAAAGGTCCCATTTTATAGTTATTTATTTGTATTATGAAAATTATTGTTTGATACTTTTTCCTAGATTTAATCAATTATCAAAATTGTTTTCACATAATAATAATAAAATAATGATTCCTTTGAAAGTGCTGTTTACCTTACTGAAATATTTGAATACAGACACTGTGTTAAGATTTTAATTTCCACGGCACACTAATTATCAAAATAAATAATACTTTTGTATAGGTACTTGGACCAAAAAATGAAAATATTAAAAATGCGAATTTTGTGATGAAATTTGGTATGTGGGGTTATCATAATATTCTGAACAACTTTTTTAAATAATATTTTTCGATATCTCTCACGCGAAGCAAAATATCGAGAAGCGGTCCTGTTTGTGAAATCGTAGTAGGTTGAGTTTAAAGTTAAGATTTCAGTTGACTATTTTAAGAAATGTGGCCCATCAACCTGTATGACTGTACAAAAATCCGAATCTGTATTTCTTCAAACAGCGAAAATATGGGAGTGTCTTCATCTTAAATGCGACACACTGTAGGTTATTGTTTTGTTTCTTTATAATTATTTTAACAATTTTTTCAATATTATTTACCATATTACATTACGTGATTTTTTGCAACGGAAGAAAAAGAAATAAGCCGTGAACGGCAAAGGGGTTCCAATTTTAATTATGGAGAAAAAGAAAATTTAGTGTCATTAGTTGATACTATTAAAACGATCATAAAAAACAAAAAAACGGATAGTACAACTAACGGAGAGAAAGAAAAAGCATGGAAAAAAATCACTGATTCATTTAATGCTCAAAGCAGTAATACCTATAGCTCCACTGGAACTTTAAAAACATTTTCCAAAAATTTGAAAAAAAAACTTAAAAAAGAGAATAGCTGAACATAAAAAAGAACTTTACCTCACAGGAGGAGATCTAGCTCCTCCAGTACTCACAACACTGGAGAAAAAATTACTTACCATAGTGAATAAGAAGTCAATATATGGACTTATAAATCCACATGATAATGATGGTAATATGGATCTGACTAGCATGAGCTATTTACCTTCCACATCTAACAATAATTCAAACAGTGCCGTTATTAATATGTTAAAGCATTTATATTCATCTTCTTCATCTGCAAGTACCTACCTATCTATATTATCTGCCTTATAATAACACCTAAGAAAAACTTAATAGTAAGGTGAAATGCAGTCAGTGAATATATTTTACGCTGACAGACCATTGACAGACGATGGTTTTGATGCAAGACATTTCGTTTTTTCTTTTCAGATTCGAGAGTTAATACTTAACTCGAATTTTTTTTTTTTTTTTTTTTATTAGAATTTAAGTGCCTCGACAACTATGGCCATTGGCACTATACAAGAGTACATCAGAATACACAAAAAATATGTAGTTATATTAATACAGTCAATGATATTTCATAGTTTGTGGTAGAGGTTAGCTGCTTTGAGGAATTTCAATATCTTCGGAATTTCAGCGGTGCAGTTTAGAAGTTCTTTCAGGTTCGGTTTTAGATCTAGGCGCTGATACAAATTGTTGTATATCTGGCAGTCCGTGAGTATATGCTTAACGCTCAAATGAACATTGCAGTAACGGCAGACGGGAAGGTTTTCAGATGACATCAAGTAACCGTGAGTATATCTGGTATGGTTGATCCGCAATCGTCTAATAACAGCAGCTTCTCTCCTGGTTAAGAAGTCGAGGGGGAGAGAGCCAATGGAAGGCTGTATATCGTTTAGAGCTGTTTTACTGTTGTGCCAAAAATTTTGCCAGGATTCCTTGACGGACTTTTTGAATAAGTGTTTGAGGTCTTCTGGGAGCTGGATCGATGTTGTGGTGATGGTAGAGGTGGCTTCTTTGGCATGGTAATCAGCATTTTCATTGCCAGTAATTCCGATGTGAGATGGGAGCCAGATAAGACAGACTTTTACATCACGAGCTGAGAGTATTTGATAGATATCATGGATGTTTTGAACTATTGGATGGTCAGTAAAGATAGTATTAAGTGAATTAATTGAAGAAAGTGAATCGGTACAAATGGCGACATGCTTGGAAGGAGGTGAGATATGTTTAAAGGCTTGGAAAATGCTATACAGCTCACCAGTGTGAACACTACATGTTGAGGGCAACCGATAGGAACCTATAAGTTCGTGGTTGGTTGTGACTGAGCAGCCAACACCAAAAGAAGTTTTAGAAGCATCTGTGTAGAGAACTACATCATACGGTGTTTTTTTCAATATTTCTAAGAATGCTTTTTTAATAAGTGTGTTAGGTGACTCATGTTTATTGAATTTGGTGAGAGAGGTATTGAAAAGAGGGAGATGTTTAGTCCAAGGAGGGGTGTGAGGTTGGGGAAGCGGAGTGGTTATTGAAAGGTCGGTATTCTCAAGTAATGGGGAAAGTAGTTGAGCAACAGATTTTATGCTACGTTTGGTGATAATGTTGGTAGGATGATGTTGAGACATTGAGGTGAACAGTGGGTAAACAGGGTTAGTTGGATTAGAGGACGTTGAGGCAGCGTATGAAAGGAGGAGCGATTGTCGTCTTAGGAAGAGGGGTGGCTCATTTGATTCACAGTATAGACTAGCAGCAGGACTAGAGCGGAAAGCACCGAGGGAGAGTCGAAGGGCTGTATTGTGAACAGAGTTTAGTGAATCGATGTCGGATTTGGAGGCTGACATGTAAATGAAACTTCCATAGTCTAGCTTAGAACGGATGAGGGCTCTGTAAACTCTTAGTAAAGTGTTTTCGTCGGATCCCCAGTGATAGTGACAGAGAGCTTTGATGATATTCAGTCTTTTAAGACACATGCCTTTGAGTGTGTTGATATGAAGTTTCCAATTAAGGCGAGAGTCGAAGATCATTCCGAGAATTTTGCAATGATTCACAACAGGTAACGGGGAATTATTAAAGAAGATTAGCGGTGTACTGGTTGGGGATCTTCTGCTGAACTTTATGACCTTCGATTTACTTGGAGATAAGGAGAGATGTAGGCTGTTGGCTCTATCTTGCAGCATATTCACTGCGTTTTGTAGAAGTTTGCAGATGGTGGAAACTGATTTTCCATGGCAGTAGACAATTAAATCATCAGCGTATTGAACATGTTTGATGGGAGAAGGGAAGTTGGCGCATAAGTCGTTTATTGTAAGGATGAATAGGGTGGGACTTAATACAGATCCCTGAGGGACACCATCATTTTGGGAGCGAGGCTGGGAAAGTTTGCCATTTGCGGAGACTCTAAACGATCTTGCAGTTAAGAAGTTTTGTATGAAAAAGAAAATGTTGCCATCTAGATTATATTGTAATAGTTTATTCATTATTGCATTTCTGGAAATTGTATCAAAAGCACCTTCGATATCAAAGATAGTTGCTACGAGATCCTGTTGGTTATTTAATGCTGTGGAGATCTGGGTTTGCAATAAGACAAGGTTATCACGAGTAGATCGGTGACGTCGGAATCCAGATTGGGCACTGGGTATAATTTTGTACTTTTCTAGGAACCATAGAAGTCTTTTATTGATCATTTTTTCCAGAAGTTTGCAGAAAGTACATGTGAGGGAAATGGGGCGAAAAGATTTTACCTCTGTGGAGGGTTGAGCAGGTTTTTTAATTGGTATGATAGTAGCGTTGCGCCACGATTCAGGAAATTGATGAGTATTCCAGATAAGGTTAAATATTTCGAGGAGTTTGAGGAGAGAAGGATTTGAGAGTTTTTTTAAAAATATATATGGGACATCATCGGGACCAGCAGCTGAATTTTTACAAGAAGATAAAGACGATTAACTCGAATTTAATAACCCATTTTTCTAAGATTAAAAATAATCCTAGATTTACGAAGTAGGTAATCATAGATTAAAAATGCGGTGCAAATAAAAATTTTGAGTAAACTGATGATTATTGGTTAACTCAGGATTAAACAATCGGTGCAATCGGCCATCAGTGGTTAACACTTTTTTTATTGTTAACCTAGATTGATACTAGACAAATTAAAATGTTTTGAGAATCTAGGGATAGTAGTTTAACAAAAACTTTTGCAGCATAGTTTTGTACACCCAGGAGATTGTCTTTAACATATTTGCTGCTTGAAATTACCTAATAATATAAAATCAGTTGGATAGAAAAGCCATTAGTTTAAAATTCACGATAAACAAAAATGACTGATCACATAAGGAGTGCGTTCAATATCTATGGATTAGGTGAGGAGCGAAAACAGACAGTGTACGTGTCATTCAGACGACGGGGTAAATGCATAGGAAGAAAGCACCTTAAACAATTAAATTTGAGTTTGACATTGAAATGTGTTGCTGAATTCACGTTGATTGCAGAAAAACATAGATCGAGGATTGTTTTTACCTCTAACGTTTTACCAGTTGTTCGAAAACAAACCATTTGTATCCGAACTTGTATGCCTTCACCTCACCCGGCGCCCCTTCTCTCATATCCTAAACAAATTTGCCTTGTCATCAGTTATCAATAGTAATAACCCAAGGACATTGATAATTATTGTTCGGAAACATTTTATGACAAATTTCGAAAGCTTGTTGCTTGGAAACAGATCGACGCCGTAGGCGGAGGTCTGTTGCCTACGAGCGTTGAATGATAATATAATAAGATACGCGATCCTATGTTTAAAAATGTTCATGATCTCCCACTGTTACTGTAAAACTCAGTTCCTGTAATGATGCGCCCCTAGCGCGAGAAACGAAAAATAGCCACTTTGGTCATCGCGTCGATGAGGAAACAACAACAAATTGTTATCGGTACGGTTTAAGATTAGGCCTATTTACAATATTCAGAAAATAATCTTCTACTGGTTGCATATATTTTGTATGGACGCGCACAAAAGTAAAATATGAATTGTACTTATCTTTCAAATTCTTTTTGTTTTGCTTAATTTTTATAAATTTCCACAAATTATATAGATATAGGTACAATAGTTTTATAAGCATTCTCTATTGCAAACTTTTTAGTAGTTTCAACAAAAAATATCACTATACATTCACATTACATAAGCTACCAGGTAAAAGGGAAAAGTTTGTTAAGTTTGTTAAATTCAGATATACAGGGTATTTCAGAAAAGTAATATGTTTCCAATCCCACTAAAGGTTTTTTGAAACCTTTCGATGAAATTTAAAAAAAAAGAGCCAAAATGAAATTAAAAATATTGTAGCGTACAATGTTACATTTTTAACAATCACTGTAACAAGTGGCAGAGAGTCAACGAAATTTTTTAAAATTGATAATTTGGCACGGATTTCTTAGTAACAGAAATTTTTATTATCAAATTTTACAATGATTGTTAAAAATATTATAAACTTCACGGACAAAATAGAATTAACAACAAATCTGAATCTTTAAAAAAAACAAATCAGAAGTTTATAAATTAAAATGTGGTAATGACAACAGTGATAAAATTCATATAGGTAGAACTTTTAGAAATTTTAAAACTAGAATTTCATTACACCAACACCTATGAAAACCAAAAATTAGATTCCAGCTACTCAAATCATTTATTAGCAAATCAACACACTTTCGATTCAAATTTTGAAATTTTGCATATAGAACCTAAATGCATGAAATTAAATCTTTTAGGAGCTCTTGAGATAAATAAAAACAAATATTCAGATAACCTCCTTAACGACCAAATAGATATCAAGAATTAGTTAAACCCTTATTTAGAAACCTTTTTGCTTTTTATTTCCGGGTAAATAAATTATAATACTTTTATCAATATTCTTAAAATTACCTATTAATGCACTGTATAAATTAAAAACTTTTCATTATACCTCCACTCGTTTGAGAAAGCTACTGTGTCACAAATTGTATTTTGAACTTAGTTTAATTATAATGAAGGTTTAAACAAATTAAATTGTTTTATTTTATCGTTAAGTATGGATATTCATCAAGTAAAAGCCTCATCTATTCAAGAATTAACAATTAAAATACGATTGAGATTTAATAAATTACTACCGGCATTGTTCGGATTAGTTAATATTTTATTTATATAGAAGACAAGACTTTTGTTTTTCTACTTTCTTTAGTCTTAAACAACAGACTAGCATGGCATCTTGATAACAAAATTTTTTTAACACCCTTTCAAAGTGGATTCCGAAAGTGTAGATCGACAAATAATAATGTAATATCTTTTGAAAGTGAAGTGCATTTTTAAATGACCAAAAACTAATCGCTATATTCTTCGATTTAAATAAGGCTTTTGATACAACCTGGAAATACAATATTTTAAAAACACTACAGACATGGGAAGTACAAGGAAACATGCTAGCATTCATACATAATTTTCTCAACAACAGAACTATTCAAGTCAGATCAAATGGTCTCATCTCAACTACAAGACCTCTCAAAAATGGCATTCCTCAAGGATCTATTCTGAGTCCCACACTTTTTCTCACTGCAATTAACAGCATAGCCGAAATGATAAAACCTCCCATCAAAATTTGCCTTTGGGCAAATGACCTCATCATTTATACAAGAAGTAGAAGCACAAAGTTCGCCTCCACTTTACTTCAAGATTGCCTCCATGAAATTGAAAACATAATTTTAATCTGATTTTATATAGAACTCCACTAATGCGGGTAGAAGAAGTAAATTTTCTTGGTCTTACTTTAGATTGTTCTCTCAAATGGAAAACACACATAGATATCCTTCAACAGTCATGCCAATCCCGAATAAGTCTGTTAAAAATTTTATCAAACCGAACATGGGGAGCTAGTACAATCAGCCTATTGAACCTATACAAATCACTGATAAGAAGTAAATTAGATTACGGTTCCATTTGCTACGATACCGCTAAGGAAACATTATTAAAAAAATTAGATGTCATTCAAACCTCTTCACTTAGATTTGTATTTGGCGCTTTCAGAACCAGCCCGACCAGCAGTCTCCTAGTCATTGCAAACGAACCTCCACTGTACTTACGTCGACAACTCCTTCCCTTAAACTATACTGCAAAAATATCTGCTTATCCCAACAATAATGCATTCCAAGCCTTTTTTTCCCAACAAACGCCCCTCCTGACGAAATATACGACTCCAAGTCAACAAAAAATCTTCCTTTTAGAGAAAGAGTGGGACGAACTAACTATGAATTTAAACAATTTAAATTATCGCTCCAACAAAACTCTAACTTTCCCCACTGGATGTCTCAAAAGCCAGATGTTAATACGACCCTCACTCAAAATCCAAAAAATTCAACTAACCCCTGTCTCCTACAAAACCTCTTTAAGGAAATTATATCAAAATACCCTCAAACCCTGCAAATCTATACAGATGCTTCAAAAAATCACAATGGAATTGCAGCAGCTTACATCTGTGGAAATAACAAATCTGCCATCCGACTACCGAATCAATGTAGTATATTCACGGGAGAAACTACTGCAATTCGGGAAGCCATAAAAATGTGCAACCAAGTTTCTCATCATAACAGATTCACTGAGTGCGTTACTTGGCTTAAAACAACTTTACCCTTCACATCCTATTCTCATACGAATCAAAAGTGAAATGGAAATCATACGTCCTACCCAAAAGAACGTCTCATTTCTATGGGTTCCATCTCACTCTGGTATAAAAGGAAACGAGGAAGTCGATCAATTAGCAGTAGATACAACATCTAATCAAGAAGCACCTTACATTAAAAAAATTCCCTACACTGACCACATAAATCCAATCAAAAAACATATATTTAATTCTTGGCAAGTAATATAGAATCATTCTAGATATAGAGGACAGAATAATTTAAGTGCGGTATTCAAGGATGTGCTAACTAAAGACACAAGTGCTTTAATTAAATATTTCAAAGACATTAATTTGTATAGCAAAATTATCTATAATACAAATACAACACATACTACTTGTGTAAGTCTTCCTGCTAATAACTCTAAGTAGTTGATGCGGGTATGTTTGTATTAAATAAAAGAAAAAAAAAATCTGATTTGTTTCTTTATAAGATTTTCTGCTTGTACAATATTAATGTTTATCCGAACTATCATCATTTTGGAAAATATTTTCAACAAATAATCTATGTGACTGTCATTACAAGAAATATCGTCTTTTATTAAATTGGAACATTCTTGTTTTATTTGAGTTTTAATGTTTTTACACAATTTATATTTCTCATAAAAATGACAGATCCGATTTTATCATAATAGTCGATCATATTTTTGACCATTGTACCGCTTTTGAACCCTAAAACATAAGTAACCGGCAATTAAACAGTTAATATAACTGCATTTGACCGAATATTTTCCAGACATTATTTTAATAAAGTTCAACGAATGATAAACGCCAATAATAAGTGAATAAAATACGAATCGTCAGTGAAAAACTAGTAAATAAAATCGTTTAATGAATAAATACGAACTGAATAAACGATATAAGCGTACGGAGAAGCTAACGCGAAATATCAACAACCATAGCTAAACATCAAATGGCAAGGGCAAAGAATACACCAAACAACTGGTGTATTCTTTGGCAAGGGTAAGAGGGATTTTAGATACGTAAACAACAGCGCCATCCAATTATTAGAGGGATTTTCGGCTACAAATAGTCCCATAAGGTCGCGCTTCTTTCTAGTTTTCATTCAACGCTACGAGCAACAAGCTTGAGAAAGTTGTCATAAAATTTTTGAGCATTTATCAATGTACGAGGGTTATTCGGATAGAAAATTTTTTGCTAATTATAGAAAAAATACAAAGCTAAAACAATTTATTTAAAGGTGACATTTCGAAATATTAAATATTTGAAACTTCAAAATCGAAATAAATCAATGTATCCATAGCAACGTGTAAATAGCCCATGGTCTGTTATCAGTGTAATGTTGACATGATTGGGTGAAATTGTTCATATGATAAAAAATGAGGAAATTTGATTGGTTTTCGGAAGTAATTGCACAAGTGCATCAAAATTAGCGATAGTTTTGCATGACAGCGTCTTGTATAAAAACTGCATTAGTTCATTTTCATATTTTGGAGAAAGAGCCCGACACCGAAGGTGGAGGAGTCTTTTAACAAAATATGAAAATGACCGAATGTAGTTTTTCCAAGACAACACGCTCGAATGCAAAATTATCTGGTTATTTTGATGCACGAGTGTAATTCGGGAGAATATTTCCCGAATACAAATATTGGTTTAAATATTAAATTCCTATTTATTTTTTTTTTAATACAAAATATCCATTTTAAAACATGTACAAACAAAATAGAAAGACCCAAAAAAAAATAAAAAATACGATTTTTTCATAACTATTTTTAATAGAAAGAACAGAAATATATAATGAAACAATTTTTTTTAAGTAAACCTAAACTAAAAGTTGCAGGAATTGCAATGAAATACACAATTGTAATAACTTTTTGTGTTCTGATTAGACAACGCAGATACCGGTACATTAACGGCTGAAGATGTTTGAAAGTGCTCTGGTACATCATTACCACGCATGTTTGTCACTATTTCTTCGTGGTGATTTTCATCCATTTGAAGATATGGCTTTATTCATTTGGAATTGGAATGACCAGTGATTTTTATAAGTTGCTGGTCGCCGACACCCTTTTTAGCGAGATTGGAGGCAGCCGTAGCTCGTAAGGAATGGTTAGTTAGTTTAATATTCTCTATATTCAAACCTGATATTTTGACTTGTATGTTAGTCCATTTGCTTACTGTATTACGTCCAGCGGGAACATCTTTAAACCATTTTCTGTTCAACTTCCAAACGGGATTTATGGTAAGAAGAAGTCGATTTGTTTTTATTCCATCCCGTTTTTCTAAGAATTGTTTGTATAATCGAATGAAACACAAATCAGGATTGATTTTATTCATTATCAGCCATTTCGGTGAAGCGCATGGTTTTTCCCCTCCTTGCGTTGTCTTAGTAAATACAGGGTCTTAAATAATCCTTCCTGTTTTTTCACCTATGTTATTTTTTTCTTCTTTAAAGTATAAAATTAAGCACTTGTAGCCTTCTCCACCACTCGACGCTAACTCAAAAGCAAAAACAAAAAATACCTTCCTTTGTAACCCATCTGGGGTGTATTCATCACAACCAGGAACCATATTGTGAAATTCATCGTATATACTTCAGAAAAACTGCACTTTCTTTTCTTTTCGCTGAATCAGTTTGTAATTGTTTTCTCTTGGCATTTTTCGCATCTCTGGCTGTTTTGAATTCAATGTCAGTAAAAGGGTTGAAAATAATTTTATATTCGGTGAAAAACTTATTCATCACTAATTTTACGGTGACGTTCCAAATTGTTTTAACAGTGAATTCCTTGTACTCTTCACCATTTTGCTTACGCCCAGTCCGTTAATATTTCTGCCAAAATGTTGATTGGTGTTGTTTAATCCAATGTATATTTTTTTTTAAGCATAAAAGCTCATAAACTGTCGCCACACGTATTGTGTGTTGTGTTTGGTGTTCTTTGGTTCGCTTTCCATCACTTTATTTTCTATAATTCCCAATGAACCACATCCGAAACGAGACATTTTTAAAAAAAATTTTTGACTTCACTTGTCAAACTGATTTTATGTTTAATTATCATGGATTCACAATGGGATTACCGTGGATAAGTAAACAATGCAATTAACGAAGTGCTCTTTCGGTTTCTACAGTGCAGTTACAGCTGTAATCAATCGATAATTGCACTCCTCTCATGGGATTTTTTTACAAATGAGGGAAATTTATCTTCTTATATAATTACTCGATTTTGCGATGCCACCACCACAGCTTACGGATGCTGTTTGTACTTGCACACCTTTTACTCTGATAACTCAGTCCCGTCCTCTTAGCCGCCAAATCTAGAGAAGCTCCCATAAAGAAACCGCTCACTATACCCAAATTGGAACTATGCTCCACGACTCTTTTATCTCAACTATTTACTAGAATTCACTCTTCTCCAACCTGTACTGACTATCGATGAATCTTCCCTATGGTCAGACTCTCAGGTAGCACTATTTTGGGTCAAAGGATCCCCCTTCCATTGGAGCACCTTTGTGTGTAATAGAGCCTCCCATATTCAAACTGCTACGAAACAAGCAACCTTGAGACACATATCATCTGTCCAAAACTTCGTCGATATGCTGTCTAGAGGAAAATTTCAACCTGATTCCATTCACCTGTGAAAGTCAGGGCCCTCTTTTCTTTCCAACCCAGAATCCGACTTAGACTCTTTCGATTATTTTCCTCCAATCCTCCAGAAGAAAGAAAGCACTTTGCTTCAAATACTAAATCATCACCTAACCTCTGGGAATGTCTTGTCTTAAAATGTTCCCCTGTAAACAAGCTACAACGGACAACTGCTTATGTTCTACGATTCATCCATAATCTCAGAATTAGAGAAAAAGTGACAGGTCTCCTGAGCCCAAGAGCATTAGAACAATATAATACTTTAAACAAATGCAGACAATCTCGTTTGTTATGGAAATTAAATATCTCAAATTCGATAAACCCGTTTATAACAAGTATATCGCTTCTCTTTACCCGTTTCTAGATGACAATCAACTCCTGAGAGAACGTGGACGATTGTCCAACGCTGACTTGCCCTTTGGCCAAAAATACCCATTATTGTTACCTTCCAAACATCATCTCACTATCCCGATCTCACGTCACGAGAATAAACGATTAGGTCATGCAAGCCCTCAAAATGTACTAAATAATGTAAGATTACATTATTGGCCCATAGATGGCCTCAGATCTCTGAAGAAAATTATTCATTCATGTCCCATTCATTTGCCCAAAGAAAGGGTTACTCTTCTGCGTTATTTTGCCAACACCGGAGTATATTTTGGTGGCCCATTCTTCACTAAGTCCTCATTACTAAAGAAAGCTCCCTTAATGAAAAGCTATATAGCAGTCTTTGTATGTTTATCCACGAAGGCTGTTCATATAGAGTTAGTCTTTGACTTATCTGCCGACTCTTTCTTAGCTTGTTTAAAGCGATTCATAGCACGTAGGGGACTGCCATCAATCATATTATGACAATGCTACAAATTTTGTAGGAGCTGACAATTACTTGAAAGGAGTTAATCAATACCTACTTGATATTGCTCCTCAATTGAAGGATTTTCTCGCTCAATCTAAAATCACTTGGAAACGTATTCCTCCAAGATCTTCCCAAGGGGGGAGGAATCTGGGAAAGTACAATCAAAACTACTAAAGTAGACTTAGCCAAGACTGCGAAAAATTCATCTTACACTTTCGAACAGTTCTCAACCATTTTAAGTCAAGTGGAAGCAATACTAAATTCACGCCCTTTATTCCCATTGTCCGACAATGTGAACGATCTACTTCCCTTGCGTCCTGGTCATTTCTTAGTGCACTCCCTTCTCATGTCTTATCCAGAGGTGGACATTTCTCTGACTCCGATCAATAGAGTTGAAGCACTGGCAGGTCTGTACTCAGGCGCAACAACCATTCTGGAAACGCAGGTCAACAAACTACTTAAACCGTTTGCAAAACCGTCCGAAATGGATGCATCCCCAACCAAATCTCGAAGTGAATGATTTGGTTCTTCTCAAAGACGAAGATAAGCCCCCCTGGAAATGGCCACAAGCACGCATTACACAAGTTTTCACTGGAAAAGATTAAAAAGTGGGCTCAGTCCAAGTATTTACACAATCTGAATATCTTACTCGCCCCATCACAAAGGTGGTATTACTCCCTAACGAGGATACTCCTTCAATCCCTACCCCCCTATCACCAAAGAGTGTTTGGCACATCACCGGCCACTGCTAGTAGGTAGGTACTTGTATAGTTCATTTTAAGATTTTATTTGCTCTAATTGTTTTATCATTCTTTATACATAGAATAGTAATGTTGATAATCAGCTGGCAATCTACGTGTATGTTTTGCGGTGTTGATTGACAGCAAATACATTTACATATTATATTTCCGATTCTAGGATTTCATAGTCTCACCTGCCGCGCGGACAGTATGTTCGTAAGTGTTCCAGTAGGTGAGCAGTTAGAATTATTTTAAAAACTCAATATAACGTAGCCTATATATAAAAAAAGTGTTGGTTATCTGTCAAGTTTGACAAATAAAAAAGTTTTTCTTCATACCTCGGTCGAAAGTACGCACTTTCGTCCCTCATAGCAGGAACGAAAGTTCAACATTTACTCCCTGTGAAAAGTACACGCGTTTCCTCTATAACAGCGGGAGGAAAGAGTTTCTCATGCGTATTTATACTCGTAACTACGACCAGCGGCACTCGCTTCCGACCGGCTATGAAGAAATAGTATATTACACTCCAAGGGCCGAAAGTTGAATTTTCGGCCCTGCGCGTCATGATGCTCCGAAGCGAATTTCGGCCCTGCGCGTCATGATGCTCCGAGGCGAAGCCGTATACTATTTTTCTTCATAGCCGGTCGGAAGCGAGTGCCGCTGGTCGTAGTTACGAGTATAAATACGCATGAGAAACTCTTTCCTCCCGCTGTTATAGAGGAAACGCGTGTACTTTTCACAGGGAGTAAATGTTGAACTTTCGTCCCTGCTATGAGGGACAAAAGTGCGTACTTTCGACCGAGGTATGAAGAAAAATAGTATACACTCCACGGGCCGAAAGTTGAAATCTAGGTCCTGCGCGTCATGATGCCCTCGGCGAATTTCGGCCCTGCGCGTCATGATGCCCTCGGCTTCGCCTCGGAGTATCATGACGCGCAGGGCCGAAATTCGCTTCGGAGCATCATGATACGCGCAGGGCCGAAAATTCAACTTTCGGCCCTTGGAGTGTAATATACTATTCAAGTTCCTCACTATTTTTTTCAAATAAAATGGATTAAACTTCCATTAAAACTCATCGTAGTACCATTAACAATAAAAAACATAATCCTCGTCCTCTGCTTTAAGCCTGTGATCGAGGCCGCTGGTCATTTATAGTAAATAAGTAAAAAAGGAAAGAAGTGAATGAAAAACAATCCTCCACCAGTGAAATTTGAAAATATTCTGCTGATGGAAACTGGAAATCACGCAAACACAATAATAGCAAACGTTGTTTGAAAATAAATTTTACTAGTGGAAATGTTAATCAGACTACTGGATTTTTATTTTATTAGTGGAAAATCGAATTTACATTCAAGTGCTACTAAATTTTTATAAGAAATTTTTTTAATTTAAATTTCAAATTTGGCTAGTGGTGGAAAAAATTATATATACACCACGGTGGTGAATACATTTATAAGCCTTGCACCTTATTCCGCTCGGTCAATAGTCATCACCACCTTGATGTATGATAGTATTTTCCTCTTGATTGTATTGAGACAAGATTTATGTGCCTGCACCTTTATGTGGTTAATATAGGAGGTATTCTTGCACAATTCTTGCACATATTCAAATATTTTTTATATTTGAATTTTTTGCCTGCCTTTTGCGTGAATAAATAAAACATGTACTTCATGGTACACCAAAAACAGTTTTTGTAACCTCCTATTTCTGTACTGACAAGCATCAATAAAATCATTCTCATCAGTATTACTATTTTTACATAAGCCTTCCATACTTAAATCCCATTTTAATTGTTTTTTAAACTTTTGATGAAACATCCACTGACATATATACCACTAAGCACTTAAATACAATTGGTCTCTTCAAGATCTTCAAATATAAAAGTTTGATGCCCGGTGTATATTGAAGATCAGATGCAGGGGCTGGCATAAAGGTACTAAAAGCTTCGTGAGATGTATGAAGTGCCCCAGTTGAAATATCCTCCTCGTAATTCGAAAATTTTGCCATGAAACTACTGATTACCTGACTTGAAATTGGTAGCATTTAGCAAAAAATTTTAAGCTTTTTGGCTTCTTACAAACACAAAAAAATTCTCCAATGCATCTTGGTTAAAACATCGTGTTAAAACACCCTCGAAGAATTCCTCATTTACTAACCTCTGGGTTGATCTAAAAGATTGAAAGGAAAATACTTCGAATTGTGGATAAAGATAAGAGCTAAACTGCTAGTATGTGCTGTTGATTATAGTGATGGCATTACATATTTCCTACGATTGGGCGATACTGCAACGTCACGATACAGGTGCGCCCTGAACTGAAGGGGCTCGATATCATAACTTGTATACAAATTGTAGATAAGAGTTAAACTGCTAGAGGGTGTGCTGCGAACAAATACTATAATCCATTTTAAAACCAGGAGAAGTAATTTCTAAAGCCTCACTCACACTACTAAAAGCTACTAGAGTAGCTACTAAAGAGCGCGTTCCGAAATAAAGTTTATTCACCGAATTTGTGCACGTTTAGGATTAAATAAGAAAAGGTCGATACAAGTGGCCAACTGTTTTAACCATGGGCGGGTGCCAAATTGAACCGCTAAGAATAAAATTGTATTAATTTTAATAATAGTTTCACAGTTTTAAAATTTATTATTATTGAAAGTTGAAATGACCATTGGAATTTTTGTTCAAAATTAGAAAGTAAACCTTTTAAACTCTTCTGTTTATTATGGTAAATATCTAAACAGTTTATGATTTTCATGTTTCCATCATGGATAACGGCCTCATTCATTAAACATTAAATCTTAAAACTTCCCTTCTCACATTCACAGGCTTAGGATTGTCGACAAAAAGTGTTGGCGTGTTTAAAAGTTTTTTTTGGTTTTATATTTTATTTTTGTTTATATTGTTTTCATTGTTTTGTTGCATTTACATCTAGACCTCTTCAAAATCACCGACATGATCTGATTCACTACTAGTGTCGCTTACATCGTTAGGATAAATAATGATTGGATTAATCTCATTAATCATGTTTTCTCGTGTCCACCAATTGTCAATCAATTCCTCACATTTTTTAATGCTTTTCTGCTAAACGTCTGGCGTTACAGTATCCAATGCCTGTTTCCAAATTTGCTGCACTGCCTCATCGCTGTAACCAGTAATTCTAATATAATTATTGGAATATGTTTTAAAGATTTCCCAAATATGTTCAATGGGATTAAATTGACAATGATAAGTCGTAACACCTGATGTCTGAAACTATGTATGATGTCCACTATGTATATCGGAGGTGGTTCATGTCTTTTGGCGATATTTATTAATTCTGACCTTAAAGCGTACTCCGGAAATGCGATGTTTTCTTTAAGTAACCAATCTTTTATTTTACCTACAGTCCAGCTTTGACTTGGAGGCTTGTTCATGATTCCTGAGTGATATGGTGCGTTATCTAATACGATAACAGATAGTTCACTTAATTTTGGCAGTAATTTTTTTTTCAACCATTTAGTGAACATCGCTGTGTTCTTATTGTCATGATATTTTGCTGGTTTGGATTTAGTAGAAAATATTAAGTCTGCTCCAGTAACAAACCCGTTTTTACCACCAGCTTGTGAAATAATATGCCTCTTTCCTCCATCTCCCGTATGTTTTATAGATTTTATATTATAATCCTGCCTTATTCTGGTTGTTGCCCCTTTAGAAAATATCCATGTTTCATCTAAAAATACAAAAGAGGCCCCCTCCTGCTTTAAACGGTTGTACTGTCTTAAAATTGTACCCTCTTGTGAACTACATTACTTCTTTCACATAAATTTTTCCTGTTATCTTCCATTTTATACAGGGTGTCCCAGGACTAATTGGAAAAAAGTCAGGAGCGTTTAATCTGAGCCAAAATAATGTTAGTACTTCATATAAACTTTTTCTATGCAGGCCCTCGTGTTCGAGTTATAGGCATCCAAAATTTTAATTTTGAATTTGGTTTTCACTTTTATTTTTTGTACTAGTTATTCGATCTTCATAAAATTTACGGCAAAGCTATAATGTACATGTATGTTCATTTTGGAAAGGTGAACAGATTTACAGTAGAGCCTTGAAGCTAGGGACGGGCTACTCGCAATGGTTAGTGATCCAAAACTGGATTCCACACCCTGTATGAAATTATTGAAATTGACTTCCCCACACATTAAGCTAACGAAAAGGTACTCTTGTTGGAATTCGATAAAATAAGCCGTTTGGCTACTATTCACAGTTTTATTAATGCACTACGTACCAATTTACGCATTCACCATTTTTATAAGTACACAACGATATATTATTATTAATATTAATACGATGTCCAAGATTTACCTACAGTACTACAAAAAAATAATTTAACGATAGCAGAAGATAAAAAACATTAACGACTTATTAATTCGAAAATTGGTAAAAACGTTTTAAAAGTGTTTTTACCGTTCATCAAGTAACCATAGGATTAGTTGTCAAACGTTGTGCAGAATAGTTCGTAGTCAGTACTTGTCAATAATTCATAAGTGCTTAATTTAACAGTTACATTAGCAGATATACATTCAATGTATGAACTGGCTTCTCGAAACTGTTTAGAGGCCAGAAGGCTTTATGCAGAACATTTTCCAAACGGTGCATTTCCAGACAGACGAATGTTTGATCATATTGATCTCAGGTTACGAGAAACAGGTATGAATAAGTGTAATTTTCCATGTATACAAAACAAAATTTTAAATTTTAGGAAGTTTTTTGCCCAAAAAAGGTGGAGAAGGTCCAGTACGAAGCGTACGTACTGTGGCAGTTGAACAAGACTTGTTAAATGCAGTTGATAATAAACCATCAACGAGTTTACGAAACTTATCAAGAGAACATGACGTCTCGAAATCAGTTGTTCATCGCGTCATAAAAGAACAGCTGTTACATACTTTTCACATGGAAAAAGTACACAGTATGACAGTGGCTGATTATCCTGCACGACTTGAGTATAGCCAGTGGTTTCTGCGATAACAACAAGCAGACATCACATTAATTATTAGTAACGTTCTCTTTACGGACGGATCCGGTTTCACCAGAGATGGAGCAATTCATTCTCATAATATGCATTTAAGGGACGATGTAAATCCACATGGCATTACCCAAACTAGGAAACAGCATAGATTCATGGTTAATGTTTGGGCAGGAATAGTTGGCAATCATTTGATAGGGCCATACTTTATTGACGGTAATTGACCGGTCAGAGATATTTGGAGTTTTTGCAAAATGAGTTAAGGAACCTGTTTGATGATGTGCCACTACAAACTAGGAATTTATGGTTCATTCATGATGGGGCCCCTCCTCATTTCAGTTTAGATGTACGACAGCATTTGCTTACAAGATTTCCTAATAGATGGATTGGTAGCGGAGGCCCTTTTCAATGGCCACCGCGATCAGGAGACGTTAATCCTATGGATTTCTTTCTCAGGGGTTATCTCAAAAGTAAGGTATACTCAACACCTGTACAAACAAGGCAAGATTTAATGGACAGAATGTTATTATAAATAATATAGGATTGCTCTTTCAAGTGCAAAGAAACAACCTTCGTAGAATGTGCGTGGAGGTGGGAGGAGCTCATATTGAACATGTATTAGAATAACGTTAGTTTTTGTTGTTGTTTAGGAATTAGTTTTAGTCTAATGTTTTATAGCTTGTGTTTTGTGAGGTTTTCTTATTAATGTTGTGTTCGTAATTTTGATAAAAAGCAAGTAACTACGTTGTTTGCGTACCTATTTAATTCCAATGAAATAAGTTCTTGATGTTTTTATCATCTGCTATAAAAATTTATTTTTTTGTAGTACTGTGGGTAAATCTTGGACATCGTATTAATATGTTAGTTTTACCTGGTTGTGTACTTACAAATATGGTGAATGCGTAAATTGGTACGTAGTGCATTAATAAATCTGTAAATATTAGCCAAACGGCTTATTTTATCAAATTCCAACAGGAGTACCTTTTCGTTAGCTAAATGTGTGGGGAAGTCAACTTCGATAATTTCATACAGGGTGTGCCATCCCTGCAAAATTTTTGGATCACTAACCATTGCTAGTAGTCCGTCCCTGGCTTCAAATCTGTTTACCCATCCAAAATAAACATACATGTACATTATAGCTCTGCCGTAACTTTAATAAAGATCAAATAACTAGTACAAATAATAAAAATAATAAATATAGTTTAACAAAACTAAAAAAACACGCTTTTAAAGAGTGTTGGACTAAAAAGTTGAAAATCATTTTGAAAATTAAATTATGACAATAGTACATAAACAATACTAGTTTAATTGAGGGAAAACCGTGGGGCGCTTGATATACGATAAGCACAAAGCGCTCCACGCATTTCCCTCAATTGAACTAGTATTGTTTATCTACTATTGTCATAATTTAGATTTTAAAATTATTTTTAACTTTCAAGTCCAACATTCTTTAAAAGCGAGTTTTTAGTTTTTTTAAACTATATTTATTTTTAACTTTTTAGTTCGATTTATTGTCTATAGATTTTTTCTTCAAGTTCTCGTTGATAGTATTATTAATTTCCAACAAAGGGTGCATGAACGTAAAATTCTTCTTCAACAACGCAATAAAATTTGAGGTGTGAAATTTGAGTTGTAAAATTATCTCCGACTTGAAGAGAAAATAAACAGTTATTACTTCGATAACCAATCCAGGTTAGGTACTTAGAAAAAAATGCAGATACGCCTCTGCATACTCAAGATATTTAGTTTTTAAATCTTAAATCAAAAGAAAGCAATTATACCCGATAAGAACTACTTCGATAAATTTACTAATAGGTAATAATGAGAATCAAGTTAAAAATATATTTACGTCAAAAAAACTAGAATCAAATCCACAGCAAACTATTAAAATATGTTTCGGCTGAAGGTCACTGAAAGATAACGATAAATTGAGTTAATAAATTGATACTCTAATTACTGAATGTCGACATCGAACTCGTTCGGTGCCAGAAGCCGCGGAGAGTTACATACAGACATACAAACAGACAAACATACAAGTGAAGCTAATAAAAAGCGTGTAAAAACCAAATTTAAAATGAAAACTTTCGAGGCCTATAACTCGAAAACGAGGGCCTGCATAAAAAAAGTTTATATGAAGTACTAACATTATTTTGGCTCAGATTATACGCTCCCATTAGTCCCGGGACATCCAGTATTTAAAACCTATTTCTTTCAACACTTTCCAGATACTTGTTCTGCGAATGTCAAATATCTGTTTCTATCTTAATTTCTCCATCAGAGTATTTAAACTGACATGCTCCTTTTTACCACGCATTTCATACAAAATATCCCGAATAGTAAATCTTATTCCGTTGGGCATATCCGAAGTTTTCAATTTTTTGCGAGGTTTATAAGTTTTCGAGTTAACTTGATTGTTTCCACTTTTAACGTTTCTCAGAACAGTTTTTATTTTTGTATCACTAATACCGAGAGCATCACACACGCGTTCATGTACGGACAATACTGAACTTAATGGTCCACCATTATTCTTTTCTAATGTAAAGTACATGTGTAGATTGAAAATTAATTCATCGACGTTTAAAACAGGTATCAACATTCGTTAGTTTCGAAATCAACACTGTAAGATCAAAAACTAAAATGAATGAAAAATGGAATGTGAAACATAATGGACTACCTAAGTCTGACGTCACTAGAGGCGTGGTTATAGAAACTTTTCCAAACAATCCGAGTGCGAGTGTAAATTGGCATAAGAGATTTTCAGTTTTCCGTTTGCTGTTGAGATTAATCCAATCATTATTTATCCTAACGATGTAAGCTACCCTAGTACTGAATCAGATCATGATGGTGATTTTGAAAATATGAAAATCATAAACTATTTAGATAGGTATTTACCATAGTAAACAAAGGAGTTTAAAATATTTGCTTTCTAACTTTAAACAAAAACAAAAATGCCAATGGTCATTTCAACTTTCAATAATAATAAGTTTTAAAACTGTTAAACTATTATTGAAAATAAAATAATTTTATCCTTAGACGTTCAATTTGGCACCCGCCTATGGTTAAAAAATTTGGCCACTTGTAGCGACCTTTTCTTACTTAATCCTAAACGGGCGCAAATTCGGTGAATAGACTATAGTCCTGTTCAAATACTATTAAATATTCCTCGAGTAGCTTGACTAGGAAACCAGCTAATAATAGATAACCTTCATAATATTGAGAATTATTCGATTGAGATGTAAGCAATAAACGGCCTGCTATCCTATAAAATAAACGGTTAATCTTAAGCTTTTCTTTCACGTTCTGTATTTAATATTCCTGAAATATTTAAGTTAATAGTTCAATAGTATTGCTTATTGAAGTTCTGCTGAAATTCCAATAACGTTTCTCCTTTTTTCTAAATGAGGTATACAACGTGAATAAACATGAACCACGAAAGCTGTAAGACACACCTTGTACGTGAAAAAGCAAAATAAAATAGAACTCACAACCAATGATCATCATTATAGTACAATTTACTTACAAAGGTATTATATACAAAATCAAATAAAGTAAAGAATAGAGATTTTAAAATAAAAGATAGCCAAATGTGTAATCAATTCATGATATCTATCAAGGTATGGTATAGTAAATAAAAAAAAATTATTTAACGTGGTCTTGAAGAAGTACTTGTTCCTCAATAGTTCATATTCCAAGGTGGTAATGACTATTCTTATTTACCAAGCATCAAAATTATTTTGCGAGGGGCTTTGTCCCAAACGGAATAAGGTCCGAGGCTTAATAATGTCTTCATCACCGTGGTGTGTATACAATTTTCCTCACTACTATCCACATTTAAAACAAAAATTGGAAATCGAGATATTTCTTATAAAAATTAAGTAGCACATGAATGTGGAATCGATTTACAACTAATAAAACAGGAATGAAGTAGTCTGATGCAGATTGACATTTCCCATAATAAAACTTATTTTCAAACAACGTTTGTAATTATTGTGTTTGCGCGATTTCCAGTTTCCATCAACAGAAGATTTTCAAATTCCACTGGTAATAATGTGTTAAAGATAAAAACATTCCTCGATATATGTTTTTCTGCAATCAACGTAAATTAAACAATACAAATCGGTAGGGAGCGCTTTAATCGTCAAAGCTGCTCTCTCCCTAAGCGTTTACCTCGTCGTCTGACTGACAGGTACACTGTCTGTTGTCGCTCCTCACCTAAACCCATATATCATGAACCCACTCTTTATGGCATCAGTAAAGCTTGGATTATATGCAAAATACCTTTTTGCCTATTCTAGATGAATTTGTATATTTTGCCTTTTTTCGTAAATTCCGCCTTTTTGTACTTTTTTGTGCCTTTTTAAACTTTTATGCTACCCTACTGATGATGTTATTCATATTCGGTACTTCCTTGTAGGTATTACTAAACTTTTCTGTAATAAAAATTTGGGAGAAATCAGTTTCCGTTGGTGAATGAGTTAATTAATTGTATGAAAATAGTTTTCTTAAAGGCTCCGTTGAGGGTGCAAATGTATAAAGAAAGACTTCCTGGTGTCCCTTTGCCACCTAAACCAGTGATTACAAGGAGGGGAACGTGGCTCGAAACAGTGTTCGTTTACTTTGAACACCTTAATGGAATAGAAGTAGTAATGTCAAAATTTGGTGATGATATTTCCGGAGCAATCCGAAATTAAAACAGCAACTCGCATATATCAATAGCAATTATGAATTAATCGTTAGCACAATAACCTTATTGGAAAGACAAGAGATAAGTTTGTGTGAGTCAGTTAAATTAATAGATAATTTACAGTCTAAAATTAAATCGCCACCTGGAAGTAATGGTCAATTAATTACTAAGAAAATTAAATTTGTTTTTGACAAGAATGAAGGTTTCTCATTTTTATGTGATGATTACAAATTGGGCAAGATTTATTATCCTCTCTTAAATGTAGCGTTCATTCTCTATGTACCGGGTGGGCAAATAAGAACGACTGTCGGTCATATCTTAGGTTCGGATTGTAGTACAACTTTGGAAAAAAAATGTATAACAAAAGTGCCCACGAGCAAAACCTGGAAATGATTTATAGAATTGTAGGTCCACCGCTAGAGGGCGTTATTGGATAAAAAAAATTTAAAAAGCCAAATTTTAGAAAACATGCCCAATTAAGAAGCATAACAAAAACAATCTTCGTATTCCTCAAAAAACCTTGCGTATGTTTAATAATGCAAGTTTTAGTCTAACTTTTCAAATAAGAGGTAGGGGAGAGTGGGAACTTTGTTATGAAAAACGACCATAACTCCGATTCTACTTAACCGATCTTTGCAAATTTTATCTTGATGAAAAGAGCTCTTTTCCAACATTGTAAGGGTTATATTCTCAATTCCACTTAATAAGTGACGTGCCCGTTAGAGGGCGTTATTTAAAGTTTTTTAGAAATCTAGTTCTCCTTTGGAAAATACTAAATGGAAGAATGCATTTTTAACTAAAGATTATAAAAGTAGACAAAATTAGCAACATAATGGCGAGAACCGCACGTCGATATTTTTTTCCTATCCCGAGATATCTTAAGAAACGCGTAAATGTTGGGAATTTCTTGTCAACCTTCAATTAGACTAGTTAGCCTCAACGGAAATAAACAAATTAAGTCCTGTTAGAAAGGTTTTACATTGGCCTATCTGCAGCTAGAAGACGCAATAATTGTCAACTTCACAGCAAGTAGTGGAGAAAATATTTTTATTTCGCAAAATTCCCTTTTTTGTCCGAAAAGTTTGAATATTATCCCAAATAATTGAATATGATTATGTTTAATGTTATCTGAAATCGAGTTAAATATTTCATCAGTAAGTAACGAGTAGGATCTCTTACAACTGGACTTCATCATCCTAGGAGCACTATAAAAAGTCTATTTTCAGGACAATGGGTATGGATTCGTAAGTTATCTGTATTCTTTGATCCGCCGCTGCAATACATGAGGCGTATTGCTGTTTTAATATTGTAGTCGTCAAATAAAGTTACTTCATTTCATTGGATAACTAGTATAATTAGGGATAATATAGCTCAAACAAATAATAGTGATAACATTAGTGTGTTTTTTTAATCAACATCGTTTCCAGACCAACTGACATAGATCAAAGTGTACCTGTCTAAAACAATATCAGAAAATGAGAAACACAATACAAATAAGAGAATAATGAATAACAATACAAATAACATTAATAACTTTAATAGTAATGGCTATCAATAGTTCTAATCATAATTCAACAAATATCGCTTCCCGATCAAATGACAGATGAAAGTATAACTACCTACAGAATATCATTAAATATGAAGCACGAAACGAGAAAAAAATAAATTACCAAGAATACTTAAAGCACTGGCAAAAACCCATTGGAAAATCTGACAACGCCGATAAGAACTATCACCTGATCACTCCACAATCCTAATTTGTGTCCCTGGCTACCAACACAAAAGTTTTCAGTGGAATTTTGTCCACGACTATTTGACAATGTTCACATTTCACGTGTGCTCTTCCAAAAATAATGACGTTAATTATTCCCTAGTGAATGATGGGTGTGGGTAGTGAACAGGTAACATGACACGGAAAAATTATACCTACATTCAAGGTTATTTATGTATGGGACAGTGTAACAAATAAAAATATCTCCGTGTCTAGGTTTTGAACCCAAAGCCTGAAATTCTTCATTTCACCAGCCAGACCTCTATAATTATCTGCTACGAAGACATAATAATTCATTAACCAAGTTGTTGATCGATCGTTTTATATGCAGTTTTTTATTCAGTATTTAATAGTGTATTCCAAAACTGGAACATTGACGTTTTAAATAATGTATAGGTGATTGCAAAAATCTCAATCGTTATACTAAATTTAAATCGAAATAACTGGAGAATTTAATATGGAAAGGGAATCAGACACTGAAATAAATGCTACTTCGCCAAACAAGAGAAGCAGCATAACTAGTCTTATGAAAGCCTATAATTCCTCCTTAAATCTTTGATAGGAAACAGGAAATACATTCATTTATATACAGGTAATTAATAGTCATGTACAATCTATAGTTATTTAACGTACAAAAGTATTAATAAGGGCTATTAACAATCGTAATATTTTAACGAGCGAGCGCGTTATTGGTTGAGATTGTTAATCGTCCTTTTAATACTCGTGTCTTCCTCTCCTTCTTCTTCTTCTAGCTTCCTACACGTGGCTCCTGTCACTCGGACACGTCACTATGGACACCCTTTATGTAAAAGGTTTTATCGACAGATTTTTAGCGTGGTTTGCTCCGCGACCCCTTGACCCTTATCGTCAAGAGTTCCAGATAGCCGCAAATGGAGGATACGGAAAATTCCAGGGGTCTTGTTGAGTTTACTTAAACTAGCTTATTACAAAATTACTAAAATAGCGGTTTTTTCACTAACGGCTTGCGGTTAATAGCGAAGGAAACAGAAATTTAAACCTTTATTATATCAATAGTCTGTGATCTAATTTAGTTATAAGTCTATAGGGACTGATAAAATAACGGAAAAAAAGTAACAGACGCAACGGTCCAGGCTATCAAATACGGTGCAAATCGACCGGGCAATCGAACAAGCGTAACTGAGCAACATCCAAGTTCGAGTCACAGCACACCCTCTAGCAGGCTAACTCCTATACTAATTCTCGGAACCAATATATTAGGACTGACCACAGCCGCCGCACGTTGCGAGCGATAGTGTATATGGAGCACAGAACACGGAACTAGAAATCTGTGACATAGAGGGAAATTTGAATAATTAATTGAGCGGGAAATATGAAATAACTGAAGGCGGGATATTTAAATGATAAATATTTGATGGATAGCCCCGAATTATTTCAAGTTGTACATATTTTTTCACACTCATATGACTGCAAAAAATGAAATATATACAACTTGAAATAAACAAAATACGGGAGTGTCTATCCTGAATTCGACAATCTGTCTATTTTTCAAAAAACGAAATAAGATGAATATACAGTGAGGTCCATAAGTATCATTTCATTTTCTAGGTAAAATATAGTTTAATGAGTTAAATCCTAAAATACATTATTTCTTAATTCTAAAATGCATTTTTAAAGCATATATTTATAGGTTACCCATACGTAAGACATATTATGGACATCACTCTATACATTACAAATTTCAATATTTTTGGAAACTTGGCTTTTAAAGAAAACTTCGACGTTGTTCATCAACTTTATATTAAATAAATATATATAGGCAAATGTACATAAAAAATATATAAATAAATAAGATAAAAAATAATCCAAAGCCATTAAAAAATAAAAAATATATAAATAAACAAGAAATGTAAAAAATAAAATTTACATTTTCCTCTTAATTCTATTTAGATAGGATTTATGGGCTTGTACTTTTATTGGGTCAATGTAGGAGGCATTCTTGCACATCATATTTAAATACTTTTCATATTTGGAATCTTTGCCTGCTGCTATTTTATTAACTTGTTTGCACCAAAAATAGATGGTGCATCTAATTATCAGCCTGCAGGCTTTTTCTCCAAATGTTTTGTTATTCAAACAATTGAAAATATTGAAGTTTATGTAAATAGTCATAGTCTGACACACCAAAAAACTGAAACATTTACCAGGTCTTTGTAAAGTACTATTATCATACTGACGAGCATCAATAAATTGATTCTCATCAGTATTATTGTCTTTAGTTAAGTTCTTTATGCATACATTACATTTTAATTGTTTTTTTAAATTTTTTTATAAAATATCCACTGATATATTTTAAATATTTTCCAATACTTAACTTTACCTAATGTTTACTGTGAGCAGATTGTATTTTATATTTCTTAGAATGTTTAAGTCTTGGATTCCAAGATTTTAATTTAAGTTTCAAAAAAATATATTTTTAATCTTGTCTATTTGTACAAGCATTTTAAATTGATAGGATTAAGGCATTAGTGAATTTTCAGAATTTAATAGTTATAAGCTTTTCATAACCGCCATTATATTAGTATATTTACAGGAAGGTCTTAATAACCCATTTTATTTTACCTGTTCCTTAACAGGCCTGCCAGTTTGAAGAAAATATAATTTACTTTTGATTGAATTACCTTTTGACAATAGCTTGTATCATGTTCCACTTGCTTTGAATAAAGAAAGAGCCAAAATTTTGTCATCCAAAGAAAAAGGCCTTCCTCTTGGTTTATATTTTTGGTTTCTGATTTGTGATAATATGAAATTATAGGTATCATCACTTACATTTTTCATCATAGCTGAAAAATGTTTTGAAGCAATACATTTTTCCTCAAGTTTTATATTTTCTGTTAGATTTCCTAATTATCTGAACAACTTGGCAGTCTTCTTGCTCCAATCCACAACCTTTTTATATGCATGTCTTTCATTAGGAGTTACCTAATTGTTTTTGATGAGTGACATTGAACTTTTTTAGTATATATCATTTTTAAAAAACTGAAACATAAAAATATAAATAACGTAATAGAATTAGTGTCTTTCTACTTTCAGCCACTTAGTACCAATTTAATTTTTTCAAGTGATAAGTAAAGAAGAACAAGAAATTACTAGTAACTAGCTGAATGCAATGAAACTTTTATGCAAATACAGGTTTTGAAAAATTAACTTCTCGTCAAATCTTTTTCTAAATCTATAGATGTAGATGGAGCTTCTGCATGGTTTCTGAAGACACTATTGTGGATGCTGGTAGAATAAATAAGTGTCTGAAATCAAATCATTTTATCAACTTACAAAGTAACTTGAATTTGTATCTTCTTACCAGATAAAAGTAAAGTTGGATATGCACCTGGTTTCAACTCTTTCTGAAATCCTGAGTTATGAAACTGCTGGTCAAAATGCTGATGGCACACTCTATAGTTGTCATAAAGCTGTTTTGGAGTTTTCTCCTTTAAAACAGGATTGTTTATATTCTCCATCCAAATATTGAATAAGTCCGGATCCTTGGTGAAACGATGCCTCTTACTTGTATTATCGGTATAACTAGGAACACGAAATATTAAAGCATGATATTGTATGCTACACTATACTATATAATTACAAAGTAATTGTTTACATTTAAATATTAACACACAATATAGAATAATCACACTGCTCTAATATTCTCTTTATAGTAGGTACAGCAAACAATTAAAATGAAAAGTTCATATAAAATAAAATACTGAACTAAATCACTAAATTCACTAAAAATACTAAACTAGAGGAAACTTTCACAAATTTTAATGGTAATTAATCAACGAAAAAAGCAAAGGCGAAAGAAAATTCAAAATGAAAACGTTTACAGAATGAAATGAGAAATCATGGAGCTCCATGTGAGAAAGTTTGTGATGACAGTTCACGTTCCCTCCGATTGGGAGATAGTGCAACGTCACGCTACAGATGCGCCCTCAAGCGGGTGTGGTCGATACTATAACTTGGATACAAATTGCATATAAGAGTTAAACTGCTAGGGGGTGTGCTGTGGTTCGAGTGACCCTTTTGATTCAACGGAAAATACGGGGAACTATTATGAACCAATGTTACGAAGTTTGAATGAGATATTGATTAACACAGTAAGAAATACACGGTTTCAATCTGCCGGGATATCGAACAAGCGTAACTGAGCCACATCCAAGTTCGAATATCCCTTTGGATTTAAAATAAATACTAGTTCAACAATAATAAAAGAATATATTTTATAAGTTTCAACACTTAGTAAGAATAAAAGAAAATCGGAATAAAATTCAAAGTATTTCAATCCACACGAGCTTTAATTATATATAAAAACTGCGGAAAGTGGCTTAAAAATAAACCACTAGAGAACCGGCTAATAATCCCAGTTAACTAACATTTCTTTATCTGTAATAAAATTCGGAAGCAAATTACAGTTTAATAACAACTCTTTATTATTTCTAAAAGAAATAAACCCAAACAAAAGATCTTAATTCAGCAAAGAAAACGGCCAGGGAAATTTTACACAAAACAAAAAAATATAGTGAATAATTTAACAGTTAGCGGCGGTACGAAAAGTTTCCGAATGTACATTTTATTTTAAAATATTTTACCTTTTCTAGTAAAGCTCCGGAGTAGACCAGTTCCGGATCACTCAGACGGTTTACTCTCTGCGGTTTTTATTTCACAAGACAGTCAAAACAATTCAAAATTATCGGCAGCGTCAAAACTGTTTTAAAATTATTCTCTCTCGATCCTCTAAATCTTTTTAATTTATATATTAATTCCTACTCCTTATTTCGGTCGTTCAGTGGTAAAATTTAGTTAATTTCAACAAAAAACTTTACATATACCGGACGACTTTCAGAATTAATTAGAAGGTATATACAGGGTGAACCACGACTAACGGGACGGAGGTTTATGGCGAAACGGTGAAAATTTTGAAATGTTTGTCACTTCAGTAGTTTGTACATTCATATAGGCTACATTTTAAAATTATTTTGAAATATACAGGATGTTCCAATAAAGTGTGGCGTATCAAAGTTATATTTTTTTTTACGGAACACCCTATTTTTTATTGAATTTTCTAATTGCCCCTAAAAAATAAAATACTATTTCATGTTGGTTTCCTATACCTAAATACAGAGGGTTCCGAGTTATGCTGACTTTTTTAAAAATGTGAACGTTTCGAAAAAAATTAATAACTCATTGATATAATAAATTCTAGCAAATTTTCTCTCACAGATCAATAGTCGGACATTCGTTGAATGTATTCTACGATTGAGTAATAAACATTTATTTACAGGGTGTTTAGAATTTTCAGTTAAATTATTAGATCATTCAATGTATAATATCGGGCTTATTTTAAATGGAACACCCTGTATTTTGATAATTCACCATATTCAAAAAAATGTCCCCTTTCGAATGGTGTAAGGGTGTCCTATACCTTAGTATTATACTTTTCGTGCAATTTACAATTTTCTAAAATTGTATGCTAATTCGATTCTAAAACATCTGCAATTCTCTTTAATTTTAAACTGATGAACTGTAAAAGAAACAGTGAAGCTGCTAATGAATATGTACACTTGTCATTTTTGAGGTACACTCATTTTTGTTACCGATATAAGTATTTGGGTACATAATAAAACAAAAACAAATTTTTATTAGAGCAAATACATAAATACTACAGAACGAACAACAAATTATTAGAAGCAAAAAATGGAAAATTACTATAATAAATGCTCAAAATGCTTGCCATCTTGTGCAATGCAACACGTGATTCTAGCTTCTAAAGAATTTTTTGTTTTAAAAAAGCCCGATATTATACATTGAACGATCTAATAATTTAACTGAAAATTCTGAACACCCTGTAAAGAAATGTTTAGTACTCAATCGTGGAATACATTCAACGAATGTCCGACTATTGAGCTGTGAGAGAAAATTCGCTAGAATTTATTACATCAATGAGTTATTAATTTTTTTCGAAATGTTCACATTTTTAAAAAAGTCAGCATAACTCGGAACCCTCTGTATTTAGGTATAGGGAACCAACATGAAACAGTATTTTATTTTTTAGGGGTAATTAAAAAATGCAATAAAATATAAGGTGTTCCATAAGAAAAAATATAACTTTGATACGCCACACTTTATTGGAACATCCTGTATATTTCAAAATAATTTTAAAATGTAGCCTATATGAATGTACAAACATTTCAAAACTCTTACCGTTTCGCTATAAACCTCCGTCCCGTTAGTCGTGATTCACCCTGTATACTGAACGTCCTTCCAGTTGGAAAATTTAAACACTGGAAACGACTAAATTTAATATGGCACCCTCCGAAGTATTTTCTTACGATTGCAGGTAAATGAATACCATTTAAATTTTCCGGTATGACAGCAAAAGTTCTATCAACTTTTGTTCTGGTATCTTCTATATGTGATTGGGAATCTTCGAATCTTTGATCTTGCCGTCTGCATGCCCCAAATAAACCAAGTACGAGAACAACCTAAAACACTATAACAAGCTACAAATATAATTTAAAAACAAGTTATATTTAGACTACTACAATCAAACAACTACTCGTTATTGTCAGCTTTTATAAGAATTTCCTATATTTGTTGTTTGGAGAGAACTGTAGACTTTTTTGGACGGTACTCCTCCGATATCTTCTTGAGAAAAGGAATTATTCTGGGAAATTGGCGGATATCTATTCCTTCTCGAAAATGTATAGTTGACCACAACATCGAATGTTTGCTGTATAGCGAAAATATTTTATATTTAGGATGCTCGCTGTGGAAATAAGCCCAAATGGTATCTTCCGTCGTCATAATATTTTTACGATCAGACTATTTTGGATAAAGTTCATACGTTCCTTAAATATAAATGACTTTATTTCCTTGGCATGTGCAGTTATATTTTCTTCCGTTCTCAACCGCACGGAAATCGTTTTCACTGGCACGCTTTTATGACAAATTATTAAAAACAAAGCAAACACGTTTTATAGCCTTAGCAACCACAATCAACTTTGTAATTCGCGTGACAGCTGTGACCCGGTCTTCACAAAGTCAAGACCACAGGTCAAGACTTTGGTCATAAAAATATTATACGTACATGAACTGAGGTCTATTTATCTCGTCACTTTATGGCCAAGCGAGCTTGCAACTTACCTAACATGAATAACTATCAAAAATATTTTTGAATCAAAATCTTTTTATACTACTCACATTATTTCCAAAACTAAAGCGCCGTTGAATTATACACCAAATATCCAATAGAAGAAAACATTTCTGATATAATAATTTTTTAAATTTGAAGGTTTCAATCAAATCGAAGTTTAATATACCTATGGTTTCTACTTAACATATCCTACTGTTTTCACGAAATATTTGTTCTTGATTCTTATTGAAGAAGCATTATAATCGAATGATAGCAAATTCCTGAACAATAAAGTATTTTCAGTTTTTTATTTTGTTTTTCATATAGTTATACGCTCACTGATTTTTTTCCATTATATGATGGAATTATATGCAAATACCACTGCTACAGGTTAGCAATTTTGAACGTGTAAATTGGTTTCTTGAAATTGCTGTAAGATTTTATTCGGATCAAACAGACTATTGTACGTGAGGCATAGAAATTGGATTCGTTCGAAAACACGTTCCTTGAAACAACAAATCTTCAACCTAAAAATATCATTTTTGCATAATAAGATAAACCAGCTTCATTTGAAATTGGAAATGACATCTTGGAAGACACTTAAGCACTCGCCATACTACTACTAGTTTACCTTATATTTTTATAATTTTCTCTACCTCAGATATGATTTTTAAATCGAACGAAAGTGATGAAAATAGAAGCAAAAGGCGGAAATCTGAAAACACCTTGTAAAAATTAACGTTATGTTACTTTAAAAAAAATATATGAAATGAAATTACTTATTCCCGAACACGTGTATCCAATTTAATAAATATTGAATAATCAATACAAAAATTGAAGATATTAAATATTTATTGAATTATCCAAAAATTTGCATGAATTGGATACTCAAAAAAAACAAACGAGTAGGATACCATATTATAATCCAACACTCCTAATCTTACACACGCTAAAGATAAGACGAAGGAGTTTATCTTAGCGCGATGGCAGTGATGACTTCAACAGGATGTGTACCTCGTGCACGGGAACGAGAACAGGAACAGAAGTTGGCTGAATCTTGCCTATACTTAAAGTTGTAAACTTGCCTGAAGCTTGTGACGTAAACTTGCCGGCTGCAGAGCTGCGGAAAAAAGATAAAAACAGGGATAGGGAACTAGAAAAAAACATAGGGGAAGGATAGAACAGATCTGTTAAAAAAAGAGGTTATGCATGCAAAACCCGAATTCCACGTGTTAAAAAACAACTTGACAGTAATCTGTTGTATTCTATTCGTTGTGATCCTTAAATATAGAAAAAATGTTGTTTAAGTGTGAGTTAGTTAATATTATCTTCCAATAATCATTATCGAAAAAGACAATGTCCAAATTTATTGTGGAGGAATATAACGTATATAGTGCACTCGGCAAGTTTCATTTTAGTAAAATAAAACAAAACATCTTCCATACCATAAAAAGCGACAAATTACAGAAGTAGTTTTTTTGTTTATACAGCTTCATACTTCCAATCCAGGAAGAACAGCTTTTAATTTGATGGAACGAAGTGGGAACAAATGCTCGGATTTGAACAGGTAATTTTTTACACATATATCTATTGAATGTAATTAAACGTGATTATGTTCTAGATTATAAACCAAAGAAGTTAATGGACATTTGTTTGTATCCCACAAGAAACAATTCCATCTACAAGCAAATAGTGTGTCTAAGAAGTATTGGAGTGCATTAAGCCATTCTGAGTGGTTGATAATCGTATGAAAGGTAGGTAATAAAAATCCCATATAGTATAAAATTAAATTTTCAAATAATAAAATTCTTTACAGATAGGTACCAGGATCATTATGGAACCATCTATGGAGACTCCCTGCTTAAGAAGTGCCAATAAAAATGCACTGGAAAAAGGTCGAATAATTTTCAAAGGTAAATAGTTTTGGGAAACGAATATTCAAACCTTCACAGTACTATGTTTGAGCTAATTAGAAATGTTTATAAGTATATTGATGATAGTCATATTCTCCTCAAGATTTACTAAATTGGCATTGTAAACTACCCTTTGTTGATAGTATGCAAGTTTTGGTTTTCAGTTAGTTTTATTTGTAGCAAATAGTTCCAATCCAGAAAGAACAGCTTTTAATTTGGTGGAAACAAATGTTCGGATTCGAAAAGGTAATTTTTTAAACATATATTTATTAAATGTTATTAAACATGATTATGTTCTAGATCATAAACCAAAGAAGTTAATGGACATTTGTTTGTATTCCACAAGAAACAATTCCATCTACAAGCAAAATAAATAGTGTGTCTAAGAAGTATTGGAGTGCATTAAAGCCATTCTGAGTGGTTGATAATCGTATGAAAAGTAATATAAATCTCATATAGTATATAATTATATTTGCAAAAATAAAATTCTTTGCAGATACCTGGATCATTATGAAAGCATCTATGGAGACTGATCCCTCCTTAAGAAGTGTCAATAAAAATCTACTGGAAAAAGGTTGAAAAATTTTCAAAGGTAGATAGTTTGAGGAAACAAAATATATATTCAGACCTTCACAGTACTATGTGTTTGAGCTAATTAAAAATGTTTATGAATATATTGATAATAGTCATATTCTCCTGAAGATTGGCTATATTAAACAATAAAATAAAACAATTTAGTTTGTTTTATATCATCATTTAGTATGGATCTTCATCAAGTAAAAGCCATATATATTCAATTTACTAGATTGTCATTGTAAACTACCCTTTGTTAATAGTATGCAAGTTTTGGTTTTTAGTTAGTTTTATTTGTAGCAACCTGTAAAAGTAAATGTTTTTCGCATTTTTTGATGTATATATAGCTGCCTACAGTACCCGTTGATCTGTTTTAAAAAAAATCTCGATACAACTGTCTTCCTTGAAACTTTAAGGAAATTTTCACCTATTGTAGGCCCCTGTATATTTAAATACATTTGTGTGCTTACTAATATCACTTTTCTTATTTGTAGAACTTTTATAAAACAGTTGACTGTGAAGTAAAAAGTTGAGCCAGAAGATATAAAAATTTCAGTCTCATTTTATGATTTCTTTTATTTATTATTATTCATTTTATTCTTTTGCTTTTTACATCATTGTATTATATTTAATTATTTTAGCAATCCATAGTGTAAACTCACTATTTCTATATTCGGTTTTTAACATGCATTTTTATCACTGTTGATGAAAATTATAATCACATTATCTAATTAAAAAGTTTTCATCACCTTGCAGCGCATGCTAATTCTTTTCAAAATTATTTTCTCAATTTTATCTATTAACTATTGTATTGTTAAGCTTTTATATTATGTCTTTCTGTTTGTCTTGAAATAAATGAAAAAAAAACGATCTGTTTATTGTGTTATTTTTGGTAATGAATAAAAATATATAAACTGGTTGATTATTATTTAATTTTTCCCACTTCAGGCATTGTATGGTCCATATTTTGACATTTTATTTAATTAAACTTGACTATCTAAACGTTATTAATATAATATCAATCAAATGTTGAGTTACTTTAAATGAAATATAAAAAAGTGGACCATAAATGCCATTTTGCAATAAATGAAAAATTACAGTAATTTTGAATATGCCGCCAAAAACTGTTAAATTACAGGAATCCACTTTTTCGGCAGTTATCGAGTACCACAATCATGTAAAATGTGTTAGAAATTACTTTTCCGACTCGTAAGGTGACGCCACCCGTCAAAATTAATTTGCCAATGGGAGCGCCACGGTAAGATGCCTATCTATAAGTATGTTATGTGTGCTTGAAATTTCGAATATCTAAAGACAAAAATGGAAGGGGAGTTTGATAAAAATTAATGTTTTATTTTGGAGTGACTAATGCGACAGGGAAACGGTATGTTTAGAAATTTAGTAGAAATTTGGGAAGAAGTGACTAATGAACCACAAAAATTAACTAAATAAAATATATATTATTTTATCTGACTTTTTTAATATTTAATTAACAAATTAAAGAAAACAAAAGGCGAAGTTCATTTTCTATCGTGAATTGCTTCACAATGAAAATGCTCTTCCACTTAACCTTCACTTAAAACTAAAAAGATATATTAAACTAAACACACAAAAAAAGAAAAACTAGTCAAAGGCCGAATATCTCAACATAAGTTTAAATTTAAACACAAATGTCAAAATATACCTAGATATCTAGAGGAAATAACCACTTTTTATCAATATGATCTATTCTGATCTTGTTGTCCCTAAAGCATATTTTCAAAACTTACTTATTTTATTGTACAGGTAATTAGGAATTTTAGAAGAGATAATTTTATAATATAAAGATGCTGCATGTAGAATTCTTCTATGATACATGTTCAACCAACCAGTTATTTTCAATTTATATGATATTATGTTGGCGTCTTTTGGTACCATAAATTAATCTTAAGCAGGAGTTTTGTACAGTTTGAATTTTCCGCTTATCAGACAAAGTTAAATGTGGCCCATAAACGGAATCTGCATAATTAAAGTTTGATAGAACTATAGCTTGACACAAGGTTATTTTAAGATGTTTTGGAAAATAATTACGATTTCCATATTATTAGCTTTACGGTGCTATATATGCTCGTTGAATTAACATGTTAACATGTTTTTCAAATATCAAGTCCGAGTTCATGATAACTCCTAGGTTTTTAGCGTCATTTACAATATTCAATATATCATTATTAATCTTTATTTCAATCGGATTATTCATTTTTGCACGATTTCGTGCAGACCCAAATAGTATAAGGTTTGACTTAGTAGGTACAATTTATCAATAAACAATGCTGAGATGCTAAATTAATAAACGTATTTAACTCTTCATCAATTATGTCACAAGCATTACAAGCCAGGTATGGAGGGAAACTGAGTGTCATCCGCATATTCATGAATTTTGCGTTGCTGTAAAGATTTAATTAAATTTCTTGTATTTATAGAAAAAAGTATAGGGCCTAAAATAGAGCCCTGTGGGACTACAAAACTTGAAGATAAATATTCTGATTAACTTGATTCAATTTTAACACATTGCTTCCTATCATTTAAATAATTGTGCATAAGAAGAACAGCTTCGTCCGAGAAACCTATAAAATGTGAGATATTAATCAATAAATTATAATCAATTGTATCGAACGCTCTACTGAAATCCAGCAACACAAAAATTGTACATTGTCCACGATCAGTTGAAGCAATAATATCATCTACAATATTGAGTAGAGTATATAATATTGTGTAGCATCAGTTTTGTTCTATAATGGCGTTTGGTACTACTATAAGAAAAGAAATACATTCACGTATACAAAAATATCTTATATATTTAGAAAGTCAATCAAATTAATGACTTAAGTTACAATACTACATTTAAGGTTACAATGGATGCTCAAAGCGCCCTCCATTGTTATCAATGCACAAGTTGGTTGAAATTTTTTAATGCGTCATATATTTTTTATTATGACCATTTAAATTTCCAATTTTCGCGCGAACTTTTGACGTGATAGTGTTAATATTAGTATTTAAATCAAAATACACTTTTTCTTTTAAAAACCCCCTTAAAAAGCTGCCACATGGTGTTAGGTCGGGACTATTTGGCGGCCATTAAATGGTACCCTTATTGCCGATCCACACATGAAATTGATTACTTAAATGTTCTTGAACGGCTACGACATTATGTGGCGGTGCTCCATCCTGCGGCCATATTATACTATTTAATTGATTTTTTGTATAATTTTGATTTAATAACTCATTCAGTAATAACTGTGTCCAAATATGATTCCCCGGTAAGTTTGTAATCATACAACATTTGTCCAACTATTTTGTTTTGAAATATTCCGTACCAAACATTTATTGATTTTCGTCCTGACTTTTTTATCGGCTCAATTTTTTTTCTCTATTATTTTTCTGTTTCCACGAATACTTATTTCTTTTATTAAAAACACTCTAAGTTGAGACATTTGATTCATCTGTTCATAAAATGTTATCAAAATAATTAGGATCATTGTTTAAAGTAATCATTTGTTGACATAAATCTAATCGCTTTGTTTTATGAATATCGGTAAGTTCGTGTTCCGGTAATAATTTGTATGGCTTATAGTGGTGTTTCTCAAAAGTCTATGTATGTATCGTCGCACGGCTTTTCTCTTATGAATTAGTAGTACTGTTTAAACTACTTTCGGAATTTTCTAAAATAAAAATGTTATTATGCATTTAATGTATTCAAGTATTTGATTTTCACCTTCAAAGTAAATCAGCCTATGTTCTCTTCTTGCCGCTTGTTTGGTTTTATTATTTTTTACATAAACTCAGAATATATCTACTTTTTCATCTGCAGTATAACCCATTTCGTTTCTTTTTGAAATGTCAGTTGCATAGCCACCTATGGCGTATGGTTGTAGTACCATACGCCATTATAGAACAAAACTAAAATGTTACACAATCTTATATATATGTAATCAGGAAATGCAGGGCTACTCAAAACGATGAAAAAATACAGGGTGTCCCATTTAAAATATTGAAGATGCATTTTATTGGGCACACACTTTATACAAAATTCAGACTGTTGCTATATTTTTGGTCGGTACAAAGAAAATAATACAACTTTTATTAGAAACTTTTTTTTGTATTCCCTAAATTAATGAAAATAAGTGGGGGTCAAGATATAATGAGAAACCCTGTACATGAAGACAACCCAAAAAAAATCAGAAAACTGTGATAATTTGTTATTTGGTAGGGTAAAAAGTTTCTCATAAAATACCTACACCGTTTTCAGAGTCATTCACCCTCGAAACAAATAATACAAAATCAGTTTACAGTTATAATATGTAATTACTACGCTACTGTTTCTTTAAAATCTGATATAATCAAAAATCCAAGAACAATGGGCCATTTTGTTTTCGGCATTTCAATACTGAGTAGTTTTCTACATCTCCTTGTTTCCTCTGTTTATGTTTTTGTCCACTCGTAATTTGAGCAAATTTAAAGGGGAAAGTACCCAGAGATAACATTTGTGGTTCGCAAACATATAATGAAATCATTGTTATTACGAATTTTATTATACAGAACGAGTTTTTATATCACAAGAATGCAAATTTGTGTCGCAGAAAGTTAAAAGGTCAGATTTCGTACACATTTCATTCGACGATAAACGAATAATGGTATCGGCTACAAATCACTCAATAAAATCTAGTCAATTAATTTTTTGGGATGTTTATTTTATTTATCAGTACCGGCTGCAGTTGACAGATTGAATTTAGTTGGTTCCATGAAGATGCATTAACACGGCAATTCGCTGAACAAGAATTATTACCTGATATTTTATATAGTATGGATCTATCCTAACGATTTAAGAATAATTGTGACAAGGAATCTTTTGAAATAATAACTTGAGAAGATTGTTAGGAAAAGTTTAGATAAACAGTACCATTCACCGTTAACAGAAGAGGTCTAATTCAATATTCCCCAATTATATGTCCATAGACGTTAATAGATCATATTATAGCATTCCTTTTTCTCACACGGCATATTAAAGTTAAGAAATGAAATGCTATTTGTTCTGACCATTTCTACATAGCATGTCGTGTGCCTTATATAGCACAATAACAATTTTACTTTCATCATCGGCGATCAATAGGAGTATTTATTCGAGTAACCGATGAGGTTGTAATGTGTAATGTAGTCACTTGGTGGGTCATCCCCCAGGAATAAAACAACTACCTGTTTCACTGGGACATGTTCTATTTAATATTTACTATACATTAACCACTAACACTAATTGACTACTCTTAGATTACTACTTAGAATGAATGATACTGACTGTAATCATCCTTTCATGAATGACCATCATAATGACTTAATAATAATAATGAATCAATAATGAGTTAATATTGAATTAATAATGAATTAATAATGAATTAATAATGAATGCTTAAAATACTATTGTTACCTATATATACAAAGAGTCAAGTTCACTATAAGTAAACATACATGATACTAGATAATGTTTATTTGCTTTGACATTGACTCGTACGTGTAACCTTTATATTTATTATTTATAAAACAATTCGTGGTTTATTGGAATTAGCTGAAGGGAATTTATTCGATAATATTTTAAATAATTAATGACTTAATGTTTAGGCCAAAAGGCATCACACCTTCCCCTTTTACAAAAAGAATAAATTCCGTTGAGCTTCCTTTCCCCCTAATGAAATGAATTTACAATTATCCTAAAAATAAATGGTAGATGGTTATTAAATAATGTCACTAACCTACGATTACATAATATATTCATAAATAAATGAATGTTCATTGCCTTTAAAAATTGTTTACGATCACTTAGTTGTTTATTTATTTTCACTTCAATGTTTTGAACGTTTGTTATAACACTTTTGTTTATTATTCGGAAATGTTTATAAACTCACTCGCACTTCCAATTTTACAATATTTTAATTCATTTTACAATAAGGATGGATTCTGTTTTTGTGTATTTCTTTTATCACACCTGATTCTAATTTAATTTTACAGTTAACATCGCTCACCTCTGTGACTGTAAATGGACCTATATATTGAGATTCGAATTTGGTTCTATTTTCCCTCTTTACTAACACTGAATCCCCTATTTTAAAATCAACTGGATTAGCTACCTTACTATTTTGACTTTGTCTACTCAGTTTATGTTTGGTTAAATATTTCTCTGCTCTCTGATGAGCTACCTGCAGTTTATATTTTAACTCATTCTGATATTCATCAATATTATAGCATGGCTCAATCTCGTTTGTTAGATTCTCGGGTAAGTTAGCACGTCTACCGAACAATAATTCAAATGGCGTATAACCATGATACGAGCTTGGAGTCGTATTATAACAATAAGCAAATAGTTTACACCATTCATCCCAATCATCCTTACTTTCATTTATAAAGTGTCTCACATACTCATTAAGCGTTCTATGTAATTTCTCACAACCTCCTATAGATTGATGATGATATGCTGTTGAGTAATTATGCCTAATATTTAACATTTTAGTTAAAGCGTTGAATATTTCATTTTTATATTCTGTGCCTAAATCTGTCCTAATTTGTTTCATTAGACCGTAATTTGGTATGAAATTTTCAAAAATTCCACGAGCTATCGTGTTCGCTTCTTTGTTTTTAACTGGAATTATTACTGCATATTTCGTTAATTCACATAACATTGTGATGCAATAACGGTTACCATTTTCACTTTGTGGAAAAGGACCGACCGTATCTATATATGTTATATCCCATGGTTTTTCTGCTGTATCCGTTAATACAAATTCTTCTTTGTGATTATTCTTTGCTTTATTGACCTGACACTTGTGACATTGCTTAATATATTTTCTTACATCTTTTTCCATGTTTTTCCATCTAAAATTCGCTCTTAATTTTTTCAATAGCCTGTTATTTCCTACATGACCTCCAAATAAAGGATCATTATGATAAGTTTCTAAAATCTGTTGCTTTTCTTTTTCTTTTTCCACCATCTTAGGTATATCGCAAATACATATTTGTACGTTTTTTAACGTATTGTTTCCTTTTTCCATAAACTCTTTTATAGTGCACTGTGTGAAAATAATATCATTCATATAAATTTTCATCCTTTTTATACCATTATTTACCGCTAGCTTATCAAGCTGAACTAACGTTTGACCTAAATCAAAGTTAACTATATCGGTATTTAATAAGGCTTGGCTAAATCTCATCCTGTTTTTGATCCGTATGTTCATCCTTAACGAAACACGGTTATTTTCAAATTGCAGAATTGGTAATTTATGCGCCTCTAAATTATTCAGTACTTTATATACTGCTGGCTTGCGAATATCTTCCTTTATTTCTGTGGAAACTATTTTATCTTCTCCTATAGGCTGAGCTTTATTATGACGAGTTTTTGACCTCGTTATTGCTAAGATGTGAGCATTGTCAATGTACAAGTCTTTTAATTCATTTATGGATATCCTTGAAATACTGTCCGCATAATTTGAATTTCCTTTCAAATATTGTATTTCGAAGTTGTATTCTTCTAGGTCTAGTCTAATTCTCGTAAGTTTCGAAGTTGGGTCTGTCATCGAAAAAAGATGTGTTAACGGCTTGTGATCCGTTTTCACAATAAAATGTGTAGAACCATATAAATAACACTTAAAATGATTAATTCCCCAATGGATAGCTAACAATTCTTTCATAATTATAGGTTTATTTAATTCACTTTTCTTAAAACCTCGCGAAGCATAAGCTATAGGTAGATCTATACCTTCGTATTCCTGGCTAAGTATTGCAGAACACGCAATATTTGAAGCATCTGTTGTCAATATAAATTTTTTATTGAAATCTGGATATTTTAAAATAGGCGGCTGAATTAATGCCGATTTTAGTATTTGGAATGATTTTCCGCAGTCTTCCGACCACTCGAATTTCACATTTTTCCTAGATAATTTATTGAGAGGTATGCATATTTCAGCGAAATTTGGAATGAAACGTCTGTAATAGTTACAGAATGCTACGAACCTTTTAGATTCTTCTGAATTTTTGGGCACTGGATACTTCTCAATGACTGAATATTTTGCCTTGTCGGGTAGAACCCCTTCACTGGACAAATTGTGTCCTAAATACGTTACTTCTCGCCTGAAGAATTGACATTTTTGTGGATTTAATTTAAGGTTGAATTTCCGACATGTGTCAAACACCCTTCCGAGATTACTTAAATGATGATTTTCTGACATCCCTATTACGACTATATCATCCATATAAAGAAATGCTTTTTCTGGAGTTAATCCTGAGAATGCTATGGACATCATTCTTGAAAAACTATTTGGACTTATATTTAAACCAAATGGTAATCTTGTATACTGAAAAGAACCTTTTTCTGTACTAAAAGATGTATATTTCCTTGACGACTGTTCTAAAGGAATTTGATGAAAACCTGACATAAGATCTATGACTGAAAACCATTTCGACCTCCCTAACTGATCTAAGATCGAATCTATTCTGGGTAATGGAAATTTATCTGTGACTATTTTCTTGTTCAATTGCCTGAAATCTATACAAAGTCTCCAAGACTTCTCTCCATTGATTGCCTTTTTGGGAACAAGTAAAACTGGACTGTTATAATCTGAGATTGAAGATTCAATTATACCTTGTTCTAATAACTTTTGGACCTGATTATTAAGTTCTGAAGATTGAGAATGTGGCGTGCGATAATTTTTAATATATACTGGAGTATCATCTTTTACCCATAGCTTTTGCTCATAAAAATTATTATGCGTTAAAATGTCGTTCTTTAAAGCAAAAATATCTGAAAAATTCTCACAAAGATTTATTAGCTTATCCCTCACGTATTCTGGTACCTCTAAATTTAATGTTTTTCTTAATTCTTTCAACCTATTCTTACTTTCATTCTTCACAGCATATACATGAAATAAATTTAAATCCAATATTTTAATATTGTTTGTATTTATCGACTTGCTTTCATAATTTGTGTTTAAAATTCTGACATAAGGATTAGTTTTTGATATAATAGATCTTGCTATAAATATTCCTGGTAATAGTTCTTGTTGCTCAACAACTTTATCTTGTCTTAAGTTTTTGAAACTTTCTACCAACCGATAGACTTCACATCTAGGCGGTATTGCCAAAGTATCATATTCAGGATTGTCAAGAATTTCTAATGTTACTGTATTCCTAGATTTACAATCTATGTATAATTTTAATTCTGAATAATCTAAAATACAATTATAATTTCTTATGAAATCCCTACCTAGAATTCCATTCGTAGGTATAGGAAATTCTTCCTCTACTACATGAAAACAATGTTGAAATGCTACACCCTTAATAAAAAGAAAAGTTTCTATTGTACCCAAAGTTTTAATTTCTCCCTGAGTTATTCCTTTAATATTTAAGATTTGTGTTGTCTTTATTAAGTGATGTGGAAAATTATCTGAAATTTTTAATAACGATATATCTGCACCTGTATCTAATATAAAAGTATCTATATTATCCGATATGTCAGTTTTAATTTGCACAAAGTTTGAAAGAGTTAAATCAAAGTTATAAATATAATGATTATTATGATGCAAGTTATTTAAAATTTTGGATTTTTCACCTTTCTTTTTCAAAACCCCAATTCTTTCTGTTCATCTTCCACTCTCGTCTCTTCACTCTCACACATTCTTACATTTCTATATTTATTATCATTGTTAAACCTATTGTTAGGCTTGTTTCTATATTCTTCTGGTTTCTCCCTGTAACCAGTAAATCTCCTATTGCCTTGATTGGCGTGAAATTTCCTACTGTTATCGTAGTTATTTTTCCTATGGAAATTATTTTCTCCATTATGATTTACATAAGAGTGTCTTCGCTGAGGAAAATAGGTATTTCCTGACACAAACTTATTTCTATCTGCCTTATAATGCAGAACACTTCCTGTTGACTGATTGTTTCCCACATTAATGGAAACCAATTTAGTCATCACCTCTTGCGGTGTCGTAAAATTCCCAGCTGCTATAACGGTTTTTATCCGTTCTGATGCTGAGTTGTCGATCAGTGATTTTACTGCTGCTTCTGTTGTATACTTAGTTGCTAAATGTACTGGCATTCCTTCTGCCAAATACGCGGCTTGTAACTGATCTGTTAATTTCTCCATCTCTGAAGCATACTCAACTATATCCTTATTGTTTTGTCTTAATTTGCTTAATTTAGCTCCTACTAAACTAGCACTATCTCCCTTTAGTCCCTTTTTAAGGGTTCCTATAATTTCTACCAACGATTTTTCGGTGGTGATTAGACTCCTGGCCTTTCCAGTTAGCCTAGTTTTCACAAATAGTACAGCATTCTCCTCATGCTCTGCTGCACCAACCTGTAGCAAACTTATAGCATCTACAAAAGATTGCAATTTGCTTATATCCCCATTAAATTCATTTGGTAATATCTTACCAGCTAAATTGAAAAAGTCATTCATACTTAATGCCATTTTCTCCTTTTTATCTTTGCTCATTGCTTCTAATACTATTAAATTATTAATTAAATTATTACGCGTAATTAATTGAGACGGAACTTCATACTGACAATCTAACACTTGAAATGCTTTCTCTACCTTTTCTCTAATTTTGTTAAAATATAAAATACATGTACTCTGCTGATTCTCCTCTAACTTATACCAATTCTTATTTATTAACTTAGAGAAACTATTAAATGAATCACACAACTTATTTATTATATCTATATGACTATCTGAGCTTTTTGGAACCTCCTTTTTTAACACACGCTTACTATTCCTACGTATATCTTCTAAAATTAAATTCAATCTAATCTCAAATTCATCCCACGTTACTGCATTTCCATCACTCGAGGACATTTAAAATTCATTGTCAATAGAAATAAAAATATGAAATATCAATTATCAAAAAAAAAAATTTTAGCCACAAAACAGAATATACCCTTAAAGTTTACAAAAAAAAATAATATTCTCACCATCCTACAGATTTAGCGTGCTTTGCTGTAGATTTCTTCTTATCTCCCTCTTCATTTGTCTTCTATGATTCTTATATATAGACCATCCAAATTGTAGTACCAAAACAACCACAATAATGTAGATAAGAATCTTCACCTCCAGATCTGCTTTGAGTTCCTCTTCTTGTACTATAAAATTACTGTTGACCACGCCATTTTCTTGGACCGCTTGTTTCGTTGCTTTACCACCCATTGTTACAGAACTCCAATTGTTTGCAGGATCGCCATGTAATGTGTAATGTAATGAGGATACTGGGTGTAGTAGGATAGTAGAAGGGCCTCTGACTAGGTGGTGCTGCTGGTCACTTGGTGGGTCATCCCCCAGGAATAAAACAACTACCTGTTTCACTGGGACATGTTCTATTTAATATTTACTATACATTAACCACTAACACTAATTGACTACTCTTAGATTACTACTTAGAATGAATGATACTGACTGTAATCATCCTTTCATGAATGACCATCATAATGACTTAATAATAATAATGAATCAATAATGAGTTAATATTGAATTAATAATGAATTAATAATGAATTAATAATGAATGCTTAAAATACTATTGTTACCTATATATACAAAGAGTCAAGTTCACTATAAGTAAACATACATGATACTAGATAATGTTTATTTGCTTTGACATTGACTCGTACGTGTAACCTTTATATTTATTATTTATAAAACAATTCGTGGTTTATTGGAATTAGCTGAAGGGAATTTATTCGATAATATTTTAAATAATTAATGACTTAATGTTTAGGCCAAAAGGCATCACAAGGTGTTGAAATTAAGTTGTTATCAGTCTTCACACACTATACATTTATGTTCACCATCACCTGTTCGTTTCTTAATCAAGGTTTCCTATCAAAACTATGCTATGCTATTTGACTAGTATCATAGTCCTGGACTGAACAATTACGTTACAGTTAGGTTTATTCACTCATCGTTCATTTATAATATTGTCACTGAAATGAATATTATTGTACGTACCTCATTGTTATTTTTTATTCACGTTATTGTATTACTGTGTATTTGTTTTCCATTGATAATATGTTTAATTTCAGAGCCACTCGATCATAATTCATGATGGTAATATTTTGTTTTCATTTGCCAAATTATAGGTTGATATTCAGAGAGTATACAATTATCAGCTGTTGCAGCGATCACAATACCAATAAGTATTCTAGTTCCTTTTTCGTACTCTACCTATTCGTTCAGTATGACCTCTGGTGTGCTCCAATATTAATTTATTACTTGTTCCGTGCATGTTCTATCCTCTATTGAATGAGAGAGTTCATTTTAATTTTTTGAATATTGGGAATACTGATTGTCAGACGATTTCCGGAGGTGGAGGCAAGCAATTGACAGGGGGAACAAAAAATCCACGAGACGTCGAGGACAGCTGCGGTTCCTCACAATATCTGCAAATTTTTGGGATCTGCCCCATTCAGTCATTGGAATTAATTACTTTCAGTTTTTATGAACCCTCTGGAGTAAAGAGGTATGTATTTTTTTTAATTCTGGTCCAGTTCTTCCTTCACCATTTTTATTTCACTCCACACGTGTTGGGATAGGTTGTCATTTTACCTATTTCACAGGGTTCAAGGAGAGGCTAACTTTCAGAGAAGAGGTCTACTTTAAAAGCGAGGCCGACTCTCAAACCGAGGCCTATTTCTAACTGGGGCCCACCTTTTTGCGAGGCTCAATCCAACCCTTACTCAGTTCCGTGCTCAACCATACGTTATCATGGTCTACCATCTAGATGTCTAGCTGTCTGGAATCTGAATGTTCATACTAGTAATGTTGCTGTTCACCGTTGGATAGCTACCTGCAAAAATTACCATCATAGAAGAATGATCTGAGGGCAGATTATCTGAGAGACCCTTAGATAATTAGGTACCTATTTTAGTTTATGATTCTATGTGAATATTTTCATGCATAACTGAATATTACTATGTGTCCGACGATAATACCTAGAGGAAATATTTGATTTTGAATCTGATCAGATTTCATTCATACTTAATTTTGAACACTAACATTTTTTTATCATTATATGTCTGTATATATTTGTACATAGTCATCATCATTGCTCATTTTGAACAATAAAACATCATTGGGGTTTTTGACTATTATTTCATAATACTTTGTCTCAAATAATTCAAAGGTTTCTGGATTCCATGTCAACAAAAATTTAGTGGCGCTCAAGGCATTTAATGTAACTATCAAATTTCGTAAGTTTTAATCATTTGAACCACGACCCAGTGCCGCCAGACGAAGAGCTGCCGTTCGCTGTTTGGCAGAGTAAAATTATGGCCATAATATTATGGTTGTTGTGTAAATTGAGATCACCTAGGTTAGGTTGAATAACCACGGCCAGGGAACGTCTGTAAGGGACTTGTCAGCTCCGAGCTAGATGATGGGTTGTACGTTGGATTGTACTTTCAGAAAGTTGAATAAATTATATCATTCTGTATTCAACACAACATAGTGGCAGCGTAGTAAATGTATCTACGTTACTTAATGGATAGATAGATTTGATGAGATGGCTTATCGACCTTTTCCATTGCGATCTATTCAGATCTATTGTGGTCCTCTGAATCTAGATAGCATTTTCCAGCCCGATTGTTACAATAATTGATTGTAAATTATTGATTATTTATTACCATGACGATCTTTAAAAGTGAGAAAAAATGAGTAACAGTAAAATGATTAAGACCAAGACTTTGTACGCAAGACCAACAAGACTAAATAAGCAAGACCAAGACAATTTGAGCAAGACCAAGACTATCCTTGATTAGAGAATTGAACCTACTAGTGATGCTGGGCCATCAAACAAGTGAACAGCTCCAGTTAATCCTGGATTTAACTTTGACAAAGGCAATATTAATTGCTGAACAATATTAGTTGCAGCCCAAACAAAAATATTATACGAAAATTTCGTAAATAAAAATAGGCAAGTGTCCAAAATGGTCGAACAATGTGAATTCTGTGATTTTAAGCCCCACAGTCAATATAGATGTCCAGATCGAAACTCGAAATGCAGGAAGTGTCGAAAGCGAGGTCACTAGGATAGGGTGTGTGAAAATCCTATATCAAGCTCTACAAAAAAATCTGTCAATGCTATTGATTGTGGACAGGCGTAAGATGAAATAATAATTAATTATTTTTAGGCGTCATGGCAGCAAGTGTAGGTAATAAAAATAAATAATACCATTGGTTTGCAAAGGTGAAAATAATAAAATTTAGCACTATCTCTATCTGGGTATATTTGGTTTCTCTTGTTCTCAATGCATAAGCCATAATTTTATTGACGTCAATGTCACCTAGCTGCATAATAACAGACCCAAATCTGAAAGGAAGATGCGTCTGCAATAATTATGATTCGCTTCGAGGCATCAAAGTGAGCTAAAGAAGCATGCAAATCTTCAATTTAAGCAAACGAGTTTTCTTGGGCTTGGTCCCAAATAAATATTACATTATTTTGACTATCTTTCACTTATTTTTTATGAATCGAGCTGCAAAATCTACTATACCAAGAAATTGTTGAATCTCCTTTTTGAAATGGTACCTGCCCAAACTGCTGAATATTCAAACTATACGTATTATACGCACCTACCCCGAGTTAAACAAAAAATTTAAATGTGCATCCTGAGTAACAGCATAGTTGGGTCTGTTTTCTCAATTTCATAGTAAAAATTTAAAGAATTCAAGGATCAAGAAATACCGTATCAATGGAATGGACTACTGAACATTTCGATCATCCGATATTTGAGAAACTGTTTTGATAACACTTCTCATGCAAGTCTCACGCTTCGCTATATAGTAGATACTTCACAAGCTTTCTTTAACTCAAATATACTTTTGTAATGACTTGATTCAATTTTTCCCAGTGATGTCAACTTTTTCATCTTCTCCACGCAAATATCGTTTATTTGGATATTAATGACATCGTTGTATGCACTTTGGTATGGCATCATTTGGTTATCATTTGAACGTGTTGTCAATTTTTTTTGATGATTTTGCGATGATTGCAGCTGAATCATAGTTTTTAATAAGCCATCTGGATTGTCTTATACATTTTCCTATTTTCGCCTGTTTTTGCTGTTTATCCACAAAAATCATTGCTCATTGTTCTCATGGTATCTCTTGTATAATAAACTTTTGATAAATTTCTCCTCATTTTCCATACCATAACCATACCAATAATTAATTTTCTTCGTATAAAACACCTTTGCGTCTGGATACTTTCTCATGAACCCAGCTTTCTTTGCTCAAACCTTCCTATAAAATAGCCAAATGCTCTTGCATCTGGATGTTGTCTTCTAAATAATAGCTCGATTTTAAAAAATAATTTCCTATGCTTCCTTCAATAGTATGCACAACATCGACAAACTCTCAACTCTTGTCGATAATAACCATCACCTTTGTAAACAAAATTTATCTGTAACCAAATCGTTAGTTTCTTGAATGGAACCATCATCTATATCTCTTTAGGTTCCATTATCACTGGATGTAAACGAGAAGTACATCAAAATGAAGAATTTTAATGTACCAACATATTGTTCTATGGGAAATAATGTTGTATGATACGAAATAAACTAATGAGGAAAACAATATACCTACTATATTGTCATCCTGCATATGGCAGCTGCGGAAATAGGAAAAACATTCTAATACTAATTTCGTTTTGCTAAAATCGCTGATATTATAAATTGTGCCATGTGACCATGTGTCAAAATGAAACACTGGGCATGGAACGGCGTGTGAGGAAACGGCAGAGATAAAATCAATACACACAAATCTAGAGCATAGATGGGCATCTGACCCGTGGCGCTCCCAGTGGAAAAATAAACCTTACGGGTGGTCGGATCAGTACTTTTAATACCTTTGACATGGTTGTGAACTTTGCCAATACCTGAAAAACAAGATTCCTGGTAATTTCACAGCTTTTGGCGGCATTTTTAAATTTACTGTAATTTCACTTTTATTGAAATATGGCATTTATGGTCCATTTTTTGATATTCAATTTGATATTATATTAATAACAAGCAAATGGTTGAGTTACCTTAAATCAAATATCAAAAAATCGACTACATAATGCTTGAAGTGGGAAAAATAAGGCAAACATCATCAATTTTAAACATTTTATTTAATATAAAAAAGGACACAATACATGAAACGTTTTTTTACATCTTCTAATGACAAACAGGAAGATCAATAAATGTTCCGCATATAGAGAAAGTAATATGGGTAAAGTGTAAACTGACAAATGTACCTATTTCAAAAATATTTATATAAAGTATAACATTTTTTCATACCAATAAAAAAATAGTTTTGATCAAATTACTGTTTCAACCCTTACTAGTAAGTCACAAGATAAGTCACTATTTGGTCTAGCCAAAATATTGAACAGCAAGTAGGTATCACTTCAAATGTAACTTCTGCCATTCTGACGATGATATAGTTAGATATCGAAATAATTATCAATTCAATTTAGTTTTCATATATTTTTTAGTATTAAAGTGGAATTAATTAGAAATTAGAAACGTATCTGTGGACAGATGTTTGCTAATAACACAGCTAACTAAAATGTGCACACTATTTAAAAAACATAGTTTACAAGATTATGACTTTCATTACTAATATATTATTTATTATTTAGCTACATTTGGATATTTTTAATTATTTAGCTCAAATACACATATGATTGTGAACATTCCTTTTTCTAAACTGCTAACCTTTGAATAATGCGGGAAATTCGGGAGATACTTTTTTTGTCCCTTCTTAAAGGTAGAACCTCCATAATTGCTTCATCTGTAGACAACTTATTCATTTACTAATATATTACTATGAAATATGTAATTTGGTTTGTTTTTGATGAGAATTAAACAAACCAAATAATATAACAAAAGGATCATACATGCAGAAGATATTCTATGTTATACATTCCATTATTTGATAATTGCTCACTCAAATGCATCCCCCTCTAAGCTGTCAATCGTGGAAGGAATAGCTATAACATAAAAATGAGAAGTTCGATAAACTGAATAATATAACAAAAGGAACATACAGTAGATATTTTATTTCATTCATACCATTATCTGATCGTGGCTTAATTCCCTCCCATCTATTCTCCCCAAACCGCTTGCTTGTGGATGGAATAGCTACAATATAAAAATTAGGTGTTTACTTTTTCTTAGGTACAATGTAGTTACATAGTATGAATGCTGAAATTATAGCATAATGAGTTGTATAAAACTCATCGTTAATTAATTTTCTTTCATAAGTTTTGGTTGGTAATTGCACCTTTCCAACTGGCGAATAATTTGATGTGGAGGACATTTCCAATATTTCCATCATATGTAGATACTTTATACACGTAAAATGTTTTCAAACTCTATACAATAAATAACTTTAATTTTCTCAGTAGTTGTTACCTGTGAGGGTACCAGAGTGGCGAACAAAAAATCTAAATCCTTAGGATTGTGAACTAAAAAACATAATCCCATTCAATAACATTCGATAAATATATGTACAAAAAGATTTACATACCAGGCAAAAACAGGGATGGCAAAGAAAACCTTATCAATAGTTTGCCTTCGCCTTTTTCTACTTTTGAAAAGCAGTCCTGGCCAAAACGACGAGAGTATATTTTAATGTTTTCACCTTGTTACATCCAAAGAGTGTTCTCCACTTCTTTCCAGTCAAAGTAAACGTTGTTCTTCCTGGCTGGGAAGTTAAAAACTGTATAAAAGAATAATTAACGAACTTGCCCACAAATATAACTAACCATCGTAAAACTTGTGGTTGTTAGGTTAGGTTAGCAGAGGAAGAATCTTTAGACTAAAATTGTCTACTAACGGCGTTACAGTACTCATTAAATCCGCAATTTTAGTAGTGATCCGACTATCTAGGTGGCAGTACCCTCACGCGTTCGGTGTGCCCATACCCTGATCTAGAGCACGCTTCTCCGGCATACGGTACGTAATCTACATTTGCTTGCATGTATTTATTTTGTAAGTTGGGAGTTCTGAAACCGTTAGCGATAAGTACTGGACACTAAACATTGTTTAGACTACCACTACACCAACACTAACCAAGTTCAATTGGTTATCGAAACGCGCGTAAGACAGTGTAAAGTAATAGTGTTGGTGTAGTGGTAGTGTAAATAGTGTTCAGTGCATGTTTTTGTTTTTAGCATTTAGCATTAACCTTCAGTTTTTCAAGTACATCTCTATGAGATTCACTGTAGACATTAATCTGCATTATTTGTTTTGTGATATTTTTCCTGTGTCAATTTATTGGTTGAAAGTGTATTTGTTTTTTTTTATCACTTATTTTATAAATTATTGGCTAATTTAAATATTTAAGTGGATCGGTAATTTCATTATACAAAATAAATTTGATGAATGATTCAGCTGCCTAATTTTATATTTCTCTTTAATCATGAGTTTGCCCTTTGTTGTGGTGGATAATTATTAAAATTGTTTGCCAATCTGTATGTTTGAAATCCGGTACTGTACATAATGTTCAGCATTCCCTTTCACATAAATATTTATACACGCTATAAAAGTTCTCGTTAAAAAATGTTCAGTCTTTATGTGGGTGTCAAAAAGGGGAACTGTAGATTACTAGAACAGACAAAACTTGTTTTTTATTTTATTATTGCTCTTAATATCAATTCGATTTTGATGTAGTGATAAAACAGTTTTTAATCCGTATACGTGAGTTTTCTTATATATTTTTTCTCAATACACCTATGATATATGTATCCTCAACCTTATAATGTTATAATATCATGAAAACAATATGCAAAATAAGGAGAGTACAACACTGTGTGATGGTTTACCCTCCATACCTGCCGCCTAAAAAATTTTTATTTATTTAATTTTTAGATATAGTTAGTTTGTTCTTTTGTTCGAGGTCAAGCTGCCTCCCGAATCGAATGTTACCTGTTTCCAAAAAGGGTCATGTCTGAGTTGTCTCCCATTCAATTCAAGTATACTTTAATTTTTGAACTATATTTTTGGATTGTCATTTTCAGTTCCAAATGATGTTGGTGATTGCTTTGCATTTGATTAAGCTTAATTATTTATATTATTTATATAGATTCCTCCTCATATCTAGGCAGACCATTCATCATGATTATTAAGAACCACCATTGGCTATGTGAAGCATTTCACTCGGAATATAATTCAATGTCTTACTCACCGCATACAAATACAAATCAAATTTTTTGAGGGTTTCAATCAAATGGGCATAGACCGAATCCGCCGATTGATAATTAATTTGATGATGTCATAGTCCTTTTGCGCCGGAGCCAGATCAGCCTCTACAGGAAGTCGCAGCGGGTGGTAGTGATGAGTAGGTACATACCTGCCCTACTTTTTATGGTCAACAAAGCAACTTCTGTTCATTTCTGTTTGGAATAAAAGAAAGTTTATTCAATGATTTTCTTTGCTGATGGTTTGTAATAATAAATTTGTCTGGCTGGCAAGCGAGGAATCGGTTTATAAGGAGAGTAATTTCTTAGTTCTAGTTTGCATCCAAAAACTTGACATTTGACAATATATGACGCGTACTAAATGCGCGTATACTATACACTTAAACATTTATCAATATAATACTCAACCATTAATTTTATAATAAACTGATCAAATTGCTTTATTCCTCTTTTTATTTTATCATTTGTTTTACCCATCTCATCTACACAATTTTGCTGTTAAGAATAATATAAAGCGTGTATTTCAACGAATATGTTGTTGGATATAATGTCAGAAACGAAAACGTAACTATCTCAGCTCCATGGTTGAATCTCAGCTCAATTACCACAAAATGGTGACGAAGCTGAGATCTACGGAGCTGAGATTTTTTAACATTTATCACTGATTTCACTTTTAATTTTGAGGTTAGGATTTTGATATTTGACGAATAATTACAGTTTATTAAGAAAAATAAAACCCCATTGTATCATGCAAGTACATATACACGGAACTGAGAATGAATAATAACATTCTTACCTTTACAGATAATAATAATCAAAATAACACAGAAAGTCACGCACTTTCTTCGAATGGATGACAACAACTAATAGTACGAGAGCTAGCAATGTCGAAATTACAAGAATTTCAGGTAGGCCTATCTGGGGGGCGTAGTAGTTGCGTTCATCAGTGCGCATCCTACCTGTACAGGTAAAATAGAAATTTTTCAAATCATTCCAAGGAGTTTCTTTTTTATCATTATTATTATTTTTATTGAACTTTTTGCAACATGAATATATTATTGCCAGATATTTTTATTGTTAATTAAGCTGTTCCAGAGTTAATTTTGAATTTAAAAAAAAAATTCTCAAAATAATTTAGTATGGCTGAAATTTTTATATGATGTTATTTAAGTAGCTAAAAACCTAAAATTAATTTGCCAAACAATAATTCGATTGTTAAACCTTCAGTCAGACCCATCTGAAAGTGAAAAGTGATGTGCTATCATTTTGATTGGTCTAGAAATAGTTGTCGAATAAATTACTTGTAATAAGTTATTATCATATATAATACCACGAGAGTGAAAATTTTGTCGGCAATTTTAACAAAGGCTAACCATTTTTTCGCACTTGCAACAGAATGGTTTGAAAAAAATAAATTAGTTTTAAACAAAGACAAAACAAATATCTTACTTTTTAGAACAAAACAAGCAACAGTCACAAAGCCATCTGTAATAGATCTTAACAATAAAGAACTAGTTTTTTCTGAAGACGCAAAGTTTTTAGGTATTTATATAAATGAATTTTTTGATTGGTCTTTTCATATAAATAGTGTGGAAAGAAAACTCAATACTATTTGTTATGGAATTCGGGTCCTTGGCAGGTATATGAATGAGAGCACTCTTAGGATAATGTATTATGCAAATTTTGAATCGGTGTTAAAATTCGGGATTATTTTTTGGGGAAGGCACAGTTTAGCGCAGGATATTTTCGTCGTTCAGAAGCGAATAATAAGAGTTATTAGAAATATGGAGTATAAGGAAACGTGTAGAAATGTTTTTAGAAGTCTTGGAATAATGACATTTTGGGCTGTTTATATTTATGAATGTTTAATGTTTTTGTTTAAAAATAAAAAATTATTTGATTTAAGACCGAAGACTTATGGATATAATACAAGAACATTGAATGTTAGTTACCCAATACATAGACTGACACTTATCGAAAAGTGCCCACATTATATGTGTCTAAGGCTTTTTAATTCTCTGCCTGATAAAATAAAAGAAATTGGTTCACAAAAAATGTTTAAGAACGAGATTAAAAAAATGTTAATAAATTTGGAACCTTATACGTTGCAAGATTTTATAAGTGTTTAATGTATACGGTACTTTTCTGTTTTTGGTTAAGTATAAAGTTTTTTGGTTTGTATGACGTCATTTCACTTTGTGTTTACTTGTAATTATGATCTGAAATAAGGGAGTTTATTATTATTATTATTAAGTAGCTGAAAACCTAAAATTAATTTGCCAAACAATAATTCGATTGTTAAACCTTCAGTCAGACCCATCTGAAAGTGAAAAGTGATCAATCATTTTGATTGGTCTAGAAATAGTTGTCGAATAAATTACTTGTAATAAGTTATTATCATATATAATACCACGAGAGTGAAAATTTAGTCGGCAAAATTTTTCGATTGTCATGAAAGTTTGTTGCTTGGCAAAATTACCTAAAAGCAACAAACTTGAATACGACAAGAGAAAAATTTTACCTTACAAAATTTTTAATTGAGTGGTATTCGGCATGACTATTTCACGAGAGACAATTTTGTACACATAGATTTGATATATTAAACGTCAAAAAATTGCCGCGACAAGACAAAAAATTGCCAGTTCAAAACCTTCAAATTTTGTCAGTTATCAATTTACTCTAGTGAAATAGTATGTAAAATAATGAAAAATTTTATAATCTTTCGGCAAAGAAATTTATTAGTATTTTATTTTTAATTTTCACCTTTAATAATAATGTGGGCAACTAATGATTGTAATTGCTCTCTAACAAACCATATAAAATCATATTTATCGTCATTTATGGGTCAGCCGGAAGCTTGAGGTGATAGAGATGTTGGGTGTTTTAAATGAGTATTTCTCCAAAACTTTGTTACGTAACGAACTCGTAGTAAATGCTGGGTTATATACCAGAAGCATGGAGAAGAGCAATAGTAACCTTCGTTCCAAAAGCTGGAAAAAGGGACACAACAAACTTCAAATCCTTCAGACCAATTAGCCTAACATCGTTTGTGCTTAAAACGATGGAAAAAGCTATTGACAACTATATTAGAACGGAAATCCACACGCTTACCGGGCAGGCAGATCTACGGAGACTGCACTGGTACAGCTGACGGAGTATATCCGAGGTGCCTTGGACAACCAAGAAACTGTAGTATGTGCATTTTTGGTGGTGTAGGCAAGTGGGACTTAGCATCAACCCCACCAAAACCATCTTGATAGCCTTCACTAAGAAAAGAAAACTCAACCTCAAAACCATCAAACTTGATGGGAACGACGTTGAATGGAGACAAGAAGTCAAGTATCTAGGTTTGACTCTAGACAGCAAACTCCTGTGGAACAAACACGAGAAGGAGATTACATACAAAGCAAAAATGGCTCTAATGGTGTGCAGGAATCTGGCAGGGAGAAACTGGGGCTGTCACCCAAAAATCCTGAGCTGGATGTACACTGCCGTAGTGAGACCAATCATCACTTATGTAGCCATTGCGTGGAGTAGTAGAACTAGCCTCTTGACGACGAGAGAAAACCTCTCCAAAATTCAAATACTAGCCTGTACATGCATAACAGGAGCAATGAGTACATGCCCAACGGCAGCAATGGAAGTGATTCTCAACCTCACGCCATTACATATGGTGGTGGAGAGTGTTGCAGAAAGAACAACTAACTGGAGAGGGAATCATTAAAAAAAACCACCTCTTCACTTCTTAGAAATCAGACAGCCTGAGACATGGCACAAGATGGTATGATAAAAAAGTATAACTTTTCAAAGAAATTCGTTACGGGATTAAGCAACAAGAACGAATGAGATCCAAATACTATTACCAGACTTGGAAAGGATGCCATTCAATGGTACACATACGGCTCAAAAGCAATGGAAGGAACTGGGATAGGAGTGTACGGGCCAGGAACCAAACACTCTGAAAGTAGAAGTAAGGGGGCACAATAGATCTTTTAGGTCTCAGTGAATGTTACCCCAAAATACATACATACATACATACAAATGCTGATACAATTCAGCTTTGCATGGTGGTAAGCTTGATATATCAAAATTACGAAAAATTTTTTCAAAATTATTATCTGATTTTTTAGACCGATAAGTGTTTGAAAACAGATGGAACCGAACTTCATTCACGTTTCAAGAATCACGAGCTCCGTAAATATGACAAGTTAACTTCTTTAAGATCTTAAATGTCTCATCCAGCAATTCTTCATCATCTGTTATAATATTTTGACAAGCTGACTGATACTCTTCTGATTGCTCTAACAGTTTAAATGGTCGAAGTGTACCTTTCCGTAAAAAAGCTGAGCTTTCGATAAAGAGTTCCCTAGAATTTCGTGTGCTCAATTGACGCTTATAAATTGCTTATGATTCCCCACACCCAAATGTATCCAGATTTTAAGTGATGCATTCAAATGATCCATGTTACCAAGAAGTATTATTAAAATATCTGTGTCTGAGCAGCGTATCACAACTTCGGCATCGACATTCATTTGGCAAATGTGTTATATTATTCGAGAATCGGCTTCTTCATGTTCTTGGCAAGACAATGAATCTTCAACAGTTTTAATAACTTTATTACTTTCAATCCGGTATGAATAGCACTTGTTGAACTTGACATAAATTAATTTATTTCCAATGATAGGAGCTATTTCTTCACCAGCCTAGTGGTCAATAAAAAAATTAAAGCGGTTTTTTTAAAATATATTTTTTCAAGTTCACCTACAAAATTATGTGGACGAATTTGATTAGGCCCGATTGTAACTTGGCTGATTTTTTCATCCCGACGTGAATGCTCAAAATCTTTGATTGACGGTGTAAAATATTGATCGAAGACAATATCGACACGATTGGATTTAAATCGTAGTGTCATACCCAAAAAATTTTTAGATAAAGCATCGAAGGTTACAGGTACTTCTTTCATTAAGTGTAACATGAGATGTAATAATTTAAGTAATTGAGATTTGTCAGTTTTACAAATACAGCTATCTGCGTGGCACATTGATGTTGGCACTGGTGTCAGTGGAAATGTTAGAGCTTTCTCAACATCAACTTTATTAGTTAAGGATATTCCTAGCATTCTTCCAAATAAATCACGTTGCATTCTCAGCTCGACATTTTTATTTCCGAGAGTTAATTTTTTTCTTTGAGCCTCAGCGAAGTTAAATATTTTTTTTATCGGTTTGTCAAATCTACTTCCATCTATAGCACATTCAGTAATGACCTGTTTCCTTAATTCATTACCATTTTCTTCGATGTTCAGTAGGAACTCAGCTATATGTTGAGAGACCGGCTTCCCAGTAGCTATATTCTAAAGATTATCTTTATTTAAATCTTTATCGAACGGATTACAGTTTTTTTCAAGAATATCGATAAAATCAGCAAGCTGTTTTTCAAAAATTTCAATCCGATTAGGTTGTAAGTCTGCGGTAACGTCTTGCAAGTATCTTAATTCACAAACATCGAGAACATGGGAGATCAAAGCAGCCCTAGTACTGTGGCTTTTTGTCCAGCGTTGACGTGCAGCTATCGAATTTGTAAAATCTGCAGTACCGCTGAGACGTTTAGCTGCATCTGCATTTATCGTCTGTTCCAGCGTAGGATCTATTGGTATTCTCGAAAAAGATTTATCTGTTCTGTTAATTTCCAAATATCCAGATTAGAAGTCCTCTGCAAGTCCTCGATGTGTTTAGTCAACATTCTTCAAATTATCATAATATTTAACGCACCATCGACCGATGTTTGGGTGATTAAACATAAAAAAAAATTGTGATTATTGGAATTACATGCTTCAACATTTCAAAATCCCCCATGCGTATGCTTCTTGATAAAATGATGTAATAATTAACTAGTTGGATGTAGGTCATGCAGAACTGAGCAGTTTTACCACGATCACCTTGTCTTGTTTTATCTACGAATTTTTGATACGAAGATAGCAGTTGGGACAATATATTCAGCAGTCGTAGTTGAATGGGAAACTTCAAGATTTCGATTCTTTTAAAAAATTGTGTTCGACTTGTTTTTTTGTCAAGTATTAGTCAAAATGTAATATTTGCAAACCTTCAACGGATGAAGACGTTTACAACGATTAAAATGTTTGCCTTCAATGATTCCGTTCACCGAGCCTGATGTTATAATCTTACTTTCAACCATCATTTGTGATAATCCACACTCATTGATAAATACTCCAATCGATTTAAAAAATACCATTATCAAATGAAATGAGCCAAGATGTATGAAGAGATTATCAAATTTTGGAGTTTCTGTTGCCTGAATTTTGAGAGCTATTTTAGCAATGGCCAAATCATATGATACTTGGACGTATTTTTGGTCACATTCCACAACTTTTTGAGCCTGTGTCATTGTCAACTTCACTACTGATGTCTCTGTTGGTGACAAATTTATTGGAGTAAGGTAAGATACTTTTTGTTTTGGAGTATTATCCTTTATAATTCTACAATTAAATCCCGTCCACATTGGAATGTTTGGCACATGGAAAAAGACTGGAGTCATATGTAATTAATCAATAGTTTGTACTGAAGACAAAGTACTCGAAATATATTGCTCTATGTTCTCAATACGTGTTAATCGTTCTAACATTTGCAATCGGGCAGAAATCGGAGCTAGTTCAGGAACAATGGCTTCAAAGGTTCGTCTTATTTTTGATGGTGGTGGTAACATGTCGGACTGACCACTTCTAGAATCGATATCACTTTCATTAGGAGCATCACTATCAATATTTTCATATATTATACCAACTGTGTCATGCAAAGTTTCCTTTCCATCAAGAGTATCAACGTACCTATCAAAGTTATCGAAGGCTACACCTGTGCATAACGATGATTCTTCTACTACTTGTAAGACTTTTAACAGTCATACCAAGAGTTATATATTTTGATGGTTCAGTAGAACCATATTAGTCACACAAAAAATAAAATAGTATCAGAGGCGATTGAGTTGCTCAATCGATTACAGTTTACACCATTTCTACGACGAATATCTTTGCCTCCAATCAATACTTTAAAAAATCGATCAAAATTTTCAGGAATGGTACATTTACCATTGGTTAAATCACTTGGCTTGATTTTTGAAGGTAATTTTAAATTGTCCAATTTCAAAATGGCGTTCCGCAGGACTAATGCTACTTTATCAATAAGCTCATTTTCCTCGAGTCTCGTGAAATCATTAAATCTTCTAACAAACTACAATCTTTATGCACGATAACTTTTTTTTTATTTTTTGAAATAATTTTGATTAATTTTTAAATTGTTTGAATATTTTTTCCTCAAGATAATAATTTGTCATTAAAATTACATCTGACTGAGACTGAAGCCTTAATTCATCATTGTATGTGTCACAAAGAGAAGATAACAGAAATCAATTTTTATTGTTGATAACTTCTTCCTTTATTATTGATACGATTTCATTGAAAATGCACTGGCGGATACTCCAATTGTCATGCCAGGGAGTATGTGGATTATCAGCAATAACTAATAATCATTTAAATATCCCAATCCACACGAATGATGATAAAAAATAATTTCACTTTTTGACTGTAAATTTTCTATTTTGTCAAGCAACAACTTAATTTTGTTATCCACTCTGCTATTTTTTTATAAATTTTTGCATCATTTGAGGAGTGTGAAATTTGTTGTTTACCTTTTAATTGCTTGCGATCTTTTCCACAAAAAAAAACTCGTTTGACGCTTGAATTTGTTTCTATATTTACTACACTTTCAGGCTCAATAATTGCATAGTGTCAATTTCTTGGATATTAACCTCTGTATGTGAATTTTGTGATGTATTATCTGGCAGGGTTTTGCTATCTACTGCAGTATTTGATATTGAAGTTGAACTAGATGTGCTCGAAAGATCTACTGTTGACGAGAAATTAATTTCAGATAAATTACGATATTTTGTCATTAGAGCTTTAAAACAATTTATGTGATAATTATAAGTGTCATTAACTTGCTCCGGTAACTGTACACTATCATATTTCAGTTTAAAATTTACACGTATTTGTAGAACTTCTTCACACTTTTTCAATTTATCTTCTACAAAAGTTATTATTTTTCCAATTCTGTCTTTACAGAAAACACATTTTAATTTTTCACTAGCCATTGTAACACAATTTTGTTAAAAACATTGAAAATAACAGTAACGAATACATTAATATGACTGAACTGACAACATCTTGACTTGACTGACAGCTGCTCGTCTTCTCGCTTGCGCAACCAACACGCGATTGTCTGTACTCATCCAACATGCCCAATCAATTTTCACTTTTAGATCGGTCTGGCTGAAGGTTTAACAATCGAATTATGCTTTGGCAAATTAATTTTAGGTTTTCAGCTACTTAAATAACATCATATAAAAATTTCAGCCATACTAAAATATTTTGGAATTTTTTTTAAAATTAAATATTAGCGTCTGGCACAGCTTAAGCAACAATAAAAATATCTGGCAATAGTAGATTCATGTTGAAAAAGTTCTATAAAAATAATTTTAAAAAAAAGGAACTTTTTATAATGATTTGAAAAATTAATATTTCACCTGTACAGGCAGGAAGCGCACTGATGAACGCAACCACTACCGCCAGCCATATAGCCCGTATGACGTCCAGCAGAGTGACAGAGGAAGCATATAAAAAAACTAGCATACCTGAAATTCTCTCTCAAAAACGTTGCTAGCTTTTAGACAGACGCATGTGTACGGTTGCACATAAGCATTCACTTGCCACCTAGTGGATTTTCGAGAAGTCCAAGCTCTTGTTCACGGAGCTGAGGTTACAACACGGGGACAAACCAATGTTAGACCAAAATAAATATTGTTGTTGAAAAACTGAAGACATTGTCCCTGACGCTGATAATTTAAGAGCTTTTTTATATAAATAATCAGTTTTTTATACTTTTTCCAATTTTTTAAATGTGTAATTCATATTCAACATGGACATACTGGATGTGGGGACATGACACGGAGCTGAGATCTTATATGATGTTTCCAATATTTTGTTGAGTTATATCAACAAAATTGTATTAGAGTTTAGAAAAGGATGGAAAACGAATGTAATTAACTTATACATACTGAATGACCCCTATATGGGAAATATTTAATTCGAGCTGGCAATATTTTTCTAAACAAGCTTGTAATCGACTAATCCAATTATATTTCAAGTTGACATTATCAGCATTACCTATATAGTTTTTTTTAAACGAACAAGTGCTTTGTGAGTGTATCTGTTGTTTTCATGATTTGATATTCTATTCAGAAGCTCTATAGCTTGCTTCATAATAAAATATCCCAGCGTAGAAATATTAACCTCAGTTCGGATTACATATGCGGCTGTACAGTTTTGTAAAAAAGGAGGTTTTTCCAAAAATTATTTTGCATTTTTTCAGCTTCTTTTAAGTAACGTAGGCTAGCTAGGATAATTTAGAATAATTAAGGCCTGATAACCAATTTTATAAAACTAGAAACCTTATCCAACTTATGCTATACTTTACGTAATATCACAAGAGAGTGAGAATATATTGAAAATAATTCGACAGGTTTTAGAAAACTTGTTGCCAGGCAATAAATTTATGAAAATGCCTGGGGAATTATTATGTAATTTATCGAACTCTCGTGCGGTATTCGATAGATTATGTTTTAACGTTACAATCAATGTCAGATAAAAAAAATACGTCGTTATGTGGCTGCCGTTCAATAAAAACAATGTTCAATGAAATATTCTAGGAAGTAATTGCACAAGTGCATCAAAATTATCTGGTTATTTTGATGCTCGAGTGTAATTCGGGGGAATATTTTTGATATAAAAAAAAATATATATTGGTTTAAATATTAAATTCCTTTTTTTTTAATACTGTTCAAATTTGTCGCGTATTGCATGAAAAACTCCTAATATTTACAACAATAACCAGAAACTTTTTTTATAAACAGATGTCGAAGAATAATTATTTTTATCCTAACGCTTTATAAGTTTTGAAAAATATTTTTTAAAAACACTGACAGTTCAACTAAGAAGCAACAACCACTCCCCGTGCATATGCATCGAAGGATATTGAATTACACTTCAAAGTCAAATGGAGTTGGTATATCAACAAGATATTTTAAAACCTACTATTCTGGTTCGCAATTAGAAGGGACAACACAACTTATAGACCAGTTTCGGCGTATTTGCGCCTCATCAGTACAAGGTATGTATCATCCGTCCGAGAGTTTCTAATCCCGGACTGAAGGATACACTTCAATCACAATCAATACATGTCTTCCAGTAACGGAGATGTAAATATTGTGACAGTAGCGACGTCTTCACCTCCAATCGCAAATCAAAATTCGAAAAATTTGACAATTAATCCATGGATTTGGAACAATAAAGAATTATTACAGTTTCCTGTAATATTCTCGTATTTAATAAAGCGATTTAACAAAAGATGTCGAATAATAACGACGGATAACACATACCTTGTACTAATGAGGCGCAAATACGCCGAAACCGCTCGATAAGTTGTGTTTTCCCTTCTATTGCAAACCAAAATGGTTGGTTTTGAAATATCTTGTAGATATACCAAAGATTTACCAACTCCGTTTGACTTTGAAGTGTAATTCAATATCCGTCGGTGCATATAGCACGGGTAGTAGTTGTTGCTTGTTAGTTGAACGGTCACTGTTTTTGAAAAATATTTTTCAAAACAGGAAACTGTAATAATTCTTTAAATTTTTTTATATTCTTATTCAACGTTTCGTTAGCAGTCCTTCAAGATATTATTTAATGTCTGGTTTGCCAATTTTCCGTAGGTGTCACATAGGAACAAAATTTTGAAAAAATCCAATTATTTTCAATTAGCTGGAACGCTACTGAAACGTTGAAATAATAGTATATTATTAAACGAGCAATTTATGATAACCTTATTCACGCAGGGTGACGTTTGCGTCCCGAGTCGTAGGCGAGGGGAGCTATTCACCCGAGTGAATAATGTCCATAAATTGCGAGTAGAATACTATACTTTGTCCACGACCCTTAATTTCTTTATTAAATAAAAGTTAAGTAGATAATGCGAGTGTAGAAAGTAAAGTAATAATTTGGTATTTGGTATTATTGACAATTCTAACGTCAAAATTAATAAATTTTTGGAGTACGTCAAATAATGTGATATATAGAGATGGACGATTCTGTGTAAAGTATCGATATACACCATACCGTTATAAATATATTGTTTTAAAGCTATCAATATTAGAAAATATCGTTATGAATAGTTTTAATACCAAAAATTTCGGTATTTTATCGCTACGATATATTTCATAATCAAATTTCCTAAACAAAAATACGCAGATTTAATAGTTTATTCCATATTGTACCCCTGTACCTCTAGTCACCTAAACCGGAATATTGTATTGTCATAGCAACATATGCTATTTAAATGCAAAAGCGTGAATTATGAACCATAATTCACTATAGTAGATATATGGGTACCATATATCTTTTGTTAGGAGGTAAAATATTGACCTATCATTAAGTGGTCGTGTACAAAAATATAGAGTTCATATAATAGCCTTCTTGGTGTGCGTCATCGTTTGTGACGTATAACCGGGTTTTGGACATGTTGCTTATTTTATTTGCTATTTTGACATATAGCTAACCTTAAATTTAATAAATAAAATGATCAGGATCGTAGTCAGTCAAATTCGAAAATGCTATGAAATTAATAATACTTGGGATATGAAAACACTGCAAAATAAAACAAATTGTATATTCAATTTACATATTAAAATAACTTTACATTAGTAAATATAGTCCTTCTGAGGAAGGTCAACCATAAAACAAATCGAGAACGCATACTGGCGGTTATTTGTGTTATCAAGACAAAATTAAGTCTCCAGGACTCCCAAAAAAAAATCAAAATACTGGCAGTACGGCAGAAACGTACATTTATTTGTTCATACCTGCTCAATTGCCAAACATTTATTATTGTTGCTGCAGTTATACGGTCAACAGAGGTTATCTTAGCATCGTAATACCGTTTGAGCTCGGACCAAACCATTTCTATTGGATTGAACTGGCAATAGTAGAGAGGTAGTCTTAAAATACGATGATCTGCTGAAGAGCCAGTCTATCTAATCTATAAAACAGCACGCTTACATTAACACTGTTGAGCCTTACCTCCTACAATAAATTACATACTTGTATTCTTTATCCGGTATATGTTTCTTCACAATTTTCATAATTTCATCTTTCATGCTAGATGCTGGAAAAGGTATACACCTTTCTTGTAACCAACTAATTAAAGATTGCTTAGTCCAAGATGAATTAGGGATTTTTTCAACTAAACTTGAATGGTAAGATGCATTGTCCATTATTATTAAAGAAGGTTCTTCTAAATTCGGCAGGAGCTGTTGTTCACACCATTTTTCGAAGTTATTCGAATTAATCGAATCATGATAGTCTCCAGATTTACTCCCACTTTTGAAAATCAAACTACAATTTTCGACAAAACCATTCTCAGAACCTGCATGTAAAATAATGTACCGTACACCTTCGCCACTGGTCTTCCTTACTGCCTTAGTGCTACCATCTTGCCAACTCTTGCGAAAACTACCTTTACTAAAAATCCAGGTCTCGTCCAAAAAAACAGGCTGTAGAGGGTAAGGAGAACTCTCATTGTTCTTAAATTCTCTCAGAAAATGTAATCTTTTTCGAGCTACATGTGGTTGTTCCATAAGATATTTTCTATTGGAAATACTGCAATTTAGCCATCTGAATTTTAGTTCCCTCAAAACATTAGCCATTGAACCAACAGACATGTCGATTCCATCCAGATCGATGAGTTTTTTATTTATTCAATGTATGTAGAGTTACATGTTCACCTAAAATAAATAAGTGAACAAACAATATTAATGAATAAAAAATACAAAAAATTTTTTTTTAATTACACACTTTAATTAGGAAATTCACTAATAAGTAAACAATATTTTTTTTTAATTTCTCATTCACTCTTTCTCACTATGATTAAAGTAGGTGGCGCAATCTATAAAATATGACTACTAGTTTTAAAAAACATTTAATATGAGCTCTCGAATATTCCACTTACATACCACTCACTTTTATTTTTAGTGAGAAGTAATGAACGGAAAATTTTCTAGGTTAAATAAAAAAAATAATTTCTTACTTTTTAGTGCATTTCCTAATAAAAGTGTAATTTGAAAAGTTTCTTCTATATTCTCTGTGTTAAACTGTTTAGTGTTAGGCTCTTAATTCCATTAAAATTTTTGATCCAAAACTTTCGAAAACATGTATTGTCACCGAAAATGTGATCATGTGCAAAATTTGAATGAAAGGTTAGGTAAAAGAAGGTAAAAAGTGGATTGCAAGATTTGATCTAGACAAACAGAGAAGTGAAGTTAAATCAAAGTGTGTAAAAATGGTTCACTCATCGGACTAATTAAAAATGTCAGATGCATAGAAACATTTTTCTACATACCTTCACTAAACATTCTGTATATACGCGTCCTAATGGCATACTCGTTTCTCTTGGATTGTGGGACCCTTCGACATTTTGACAGACTTACTCATTTTAGTGGTATACTCTGAATCACTGTGAATGCCATTTTTTGCCAAATTTGCTACAGCTGGCAAGGATATTCCCAATGCATCTGAAACGCGCTAAAACACAATAGATAAAAATAAAATATTTAAACAATCCTAATGAAATAGGATTAACTTGATTTATATTAATTTCACTTATTGTTATATAAAAAATACTTACTTGGTGCACTGAAGTTAAAGGTATCAATGGTTTACCAGCTTCTTTTTCTAATTGAAAATATTTGATAACTTTCAAAATAAGATGTGTATCTAGGAATATTCTTGTATTAATTAAATAAATACAATGCTAACTGCTAACAATAAGATTAATATTCACTTTTCATAAATAATAATTGATCGTAAATAACATAGTACAGACCTGACGAGAACTGTCAGTGGGACATTAGAAATGGACGTAAGACACATTGCCGCCACGAAGGAAACGTCTACATCCTATTTTGAACGATATAAATTCGCCCGATTGATAGGTCGCGCTTGCACGTAAACTAAACATCAACCAATAAATTTTTTCTGTAAAAGATTAGGGTTAACGTTTATAATACGTTTAAACAGTTCATTATTGTGATATTTTGATTAGGATTAATCACAGACCTGCCTTTTTTTCCATTTCTTCCAACGTAATGTGTTAGAAGGATATTAATAATTAATGACACACACCAAAAAGGTGAACTCTAGCACAAGGTTGTGATTTAAACTTCCAAAAATAACAAAAAGGATAATAAATATACCACAATCGGCATACAGAAGATAATAAGCAGAAGGTAACTAATAAACTTGTTCGGTTGAATTAAAGTATTTGGTGTCTAAATGCAATTTATTTTTCTATTTCACCCGCTCATAAAAAAAAAGTTGTTACCAACACGCGCGGAGAGCTTTAGTTAGGCAAGTACCCATTTTTCAGTTTAATAAAATTGTTTCAAAAGTAATGATTATTCATTTGACAAATTTAATTTAACATAATTCAACACGTTATACAACTAAAAATATTAATTCAAGTAGCCAATGCATTGGACAGTTCCCGTATTAAATTAATTATACCGTTTAGTGAATGTTTTGAAAGCATTTAGTCTTGAATATTAATGGGAATTTTTAATTCAAGAAAGCTAATGCATTCAGGGGAGATGAATACCTTTTAAAATAACATCTTCAGAAGGCAATTATTGTTAATTCGAATAATCACTAGAACAAATTAGTGTCTCGAATGTTACTTTAATTATGAAATATTTACTTAGACTGATGACTGAATGTATTTATTCATAGTCGCTTGCTAAAATAATGATAAACAAGGCACGTTGATGTTTACTGAAAATTAAGCAGCCCTTGGAATATTTTTCCAGGCTATGCACATGCGCCTAGATTTCATAAAGATTTGATGAGCTTAAAAACCATTAACCATAATATCGGAAATAAATAAAATAGTGTTATTTAAATTGCTTTCTATATAATTATTGAACAAATCAATAAATTTTATTTGAAATTTTATTAACGACTGTCAATATTTCAACAAATAGATCATAGCAAGGAGAAAATATGAAGAATTCTGCTGGTGAAAGAACAGAAAAACATCATTTATCAATCTCTGCAGGTGGGATATAATGTATTATAAGTAACAGTATATATCTTTAATATCCCAGAATACCATTATTACGTTGATTTTTAATCATTTGGTTTCTATTGCGATGTTTATGTAGGTGAAGAATGAATTTACCCACACATAATTGTGTAACTTAGTTCAACAGTAGAAAAAGCATAGTTTACAGAACGTTTTCAAAATCGTGAGGTCTACTGCACTTATTTAATGACTTGTGCACTGTACCATGACATGCTCTATCCTGGGAGCTAATTCACCATTTTGATCAGAGCCGCCCGGGTTTATAGCTCTTGCTACTTCCCTCTTGGTGCTTTTTTTTTGGTAGTAATTTTCGTACGAGTCCGATCCTCCTTCCCTGGTATTCTAACAACACCTGAGAAAACTAAAGGTATTTATTTCATAGAGTTTGAAAATTTTACTTGTAAAAAGTATCTGCAAATGATGGAAATATTGGAAATGCCCTCCACCTCAAATTATTCGGCAGTTGGGAAGGTGCAAACACCAACCAAAGCTTATACAAGGAAATTAATGAATGGTGAATTTTAGACAACTCATTAAGCTATAATTTTAACATTAATACAATGTACATTGTACCTAAGAAAAAGTAAACACCTAGTTTTTATATTGTAGCTATTCCACAAGCAAGAGGTTTGAGGAGAATGGATAGGAGTGAATTAAGCCACTATCAGATAATGGTATGTATAAATTGAAATATCTTCTGGCTGTTCCTTTTGGTATATTATTTAGTTTCTTGAACTCCTAATTTTCATGTTATATTCCTTCCACGATTGAGAGATTAGAGGGGGATGCATTTGAAAGTATTGAGCAATGATCAAATAATGGTATGTACAACATAAAATATCTTTTGTCTGTATGATCATTTTGTTATACTATTTGGTTTGTTTAATTCTCATTAAAAACAAACTACATTACATATTTCATGGTAATATATTAGTAAATGAATAAATTGTCTACAGATAATGGAATTATGGAGGTCCTACCTTCAAGAAGGGACAAAAAAAGATTTCCCGACAAAAGGTAAGCAGTTTGTGTTTGAGCTATATAATTAAAAATATCCAAATGTAGCTACATAATAATAGTTATTTATTATACAAGGAAAAAAAGTATTAGATTTTACCTCGAGGTTATGAGACAAAAAACCGAGAGCTAAAATCTAATATTTTTCCCGTGTATAATACACTATTTTTTTCTGTGACTAGAAAAATGACGATGTAATATTGAAAAAATGTCTTATTTTGGTTGCTCTAAATGGATTAAAATTGGCGTGGATTTGAATGTTTGTGTTTGTCATGATGACAAAACGCTGTAGAAAAATGACAGATGAGTGCAATAATATATCTATATATATGCGGGAAGAAAGTACTCACTTTTTTCCCGGGGAAAAAAGTAATTTCATAAAAAGTGATTTTTTGTTACCGGACAACAATGATAATATGTCAAACTTTTTTACCGTCAAAGAAAAAATGATATATTATAATCTTGTAAACTAAGTTTTTTAAATAGTGTGCACAATGCACATTTTAGTTTTCTGTGTTATTAGCAAACATCTGCAAACTGTAGAAATGGATATGCCTTTCATGTTTTTTTTAATACATAGGAACACCAGTGGAGTCGGCAAAATCTCTGGTTAGGGGTAGAGTGCTCCCGGGATCGTCGGCCTCAGTCGCAGAAATAGACCGACGTTAAATAACCAAATAAAAAAAAGGAATATTGATAGTTATGTTATGTAGCTGGCGATAGAAGCAGTATTCGAGCTTCTGTTATAAAACTCGAAAATCATTTATAATATAATATCACAAGAGCTTAAATTAGTTCCGGACATTTTCTTAAAATATTTGTGCCCGAAAGCAAATTTCCGAAAATAATTTAAGCTCGCGTGGTATTCGGTAAGAAAATTTCACACTTTAATTTGGAAAAAAAATTAAGTTTTTTTCATATAGCGTAAAACGTATTGAAGCAATCTCAATGGTATGCATAAATAAATTGTATATAATTAAAATACTAACAAAACCAGGGGTCGAGCGAGTCAATCGGATACTTAGGAACCAAGAAAATCAGAAAAACCGGTAAATTAGTCATTTTTTTGAAAATTCACATCTTCATAATTTTTCAATTGCAAGAGCTGAAACTTGGTACAAAAGAAGTTCTTCGTATGCCCTTTAATATGCGCGATGAGCAGACGCCAAGCGACGGTTACTTTTATCGCAATTGCATTTTTTTCATACGTGTCTGGATGGGTGGTCGATTGTCCGATTTTAAATTTGGAAACGGTTTTGAAAAGTGTATATGTAGAGCAGCGAAACGTATATTCTAGATTTGAAATCGAGTGATGCGAAGTCGGCTAAAAAGCCAGGGAACATCGGTGAAAATGACTGAGAGCTGGAAAGTGGCTGAGTAGTGGGGGAAGCGGAGTGAGATCGGTGACCGAGGAGAGGCATTATACATAGATATACGAGCGCGCTAACGCGCGGCGGGTCTATGGTTTGTCTTTGATTATTTTGGCAAATAATAAAGCCATTCCATTTTTTAAAAATTATTTTCAAGTACCTGGAGTCGACAAAACCGACTAGTAACTCCGACTTTATTAATAATCAAGAAATGCGATAATAATATAACTTTACATTATGAAACAAATTATCAATAATTATATTGTAATAATAATGCCATATAAAAATTCTTAAGTTCATAAATTACTTTAGCGAACCGCACGTAATATTTACAATAATCGTATTTTCTTAGAAGGTATATGACATTCCATGTCATTGTCATTTTTAATTTTCCACCCCCAATCTGCTAAAGTTGAGTTTCTTAACCAAATCTGTAATTGATGAAAAACGCGAAAAGCGTGCTGTTTTGCTACTCATTCTGTCGTTGACACAGTTTTTAAAGCAAATTTTGTTTTTATTTTGGCTTTACCGAAATGTAAATACCTCAAAATATTCAGTGAAAAAGTGTTTGCTTTTGCTATAAATCTTGTCTCTGCTTTATTACTATATATACCCACCATTAGCGCATAACCAGTTTCCACTATGATATCGCACGTGGCATTTGCATCATAAAAAGCTAATTCTAATGCCCGGTTGCGCCAACCGACCGTAAAAACAGTCGACACAATAACCGTTGGTCGACCGATTAATCGATGATTTTCCGATTTTTCAAAATATCAGTTGCACCAGAAAAAATTACAGTTGATATTTGAATCCACTGTTTAATGTGAAGTGAAGTGACCGTTTAAACTGTAACCCTACATTATACGTACTGTCAATGTCATATAAAACATAAAATGGAAGGTAATAATCATCATTTCACTCAATTAGAAAAGGATTGCGCCATTGATGTCATTTTACGATATAAAGGCTTATGAGTGTTAATGATGAAGTACATGATGGTATTTATACCTACAATAATAATTACATAATGTAACATGTTATAGTGCTAATCGTAATATTTTAGAAAATGAACAGATAAAAAATGTAAGCGAAGTTGGAATCATTTTTATTGATAAGAATGTTAATGTAACTGAAGGTAGGTTTATATAATATCAATTTATTATTAATATGTTCACTTTCACACTATAATTTTGTAGAATGTCACGAAACACCTTAAAGTCCACTAAAAAACGTACATTAGCTGATGTTTACGAAGAAGTGGTGAGTGTTACACCGAAAAAGAAAAAAAAATTGCAAACTAAAGAAGCTTCCTCATGTTTTAACAATCAACACAAAGAACAAATTTATGCAATAGAAAAAAAATTAAAAAATCAGGAATTTGAACATAACGAAATGGCAAATGCACTGACAAAAATATTGGAGTATGAAGAAAATCTAAAGGAAATGGAATCCAAGAGAGCAGAAATAGAATTTAAGAAGGCAGAAATACAATTAAGAAAAAAATAAATTGAATTTAAAAATAAGTATGGTCGCTAATTTACTTCAATTGTAATTAATTTATGTAATATAATATGTATTATTTATTATTATTTTTATTTATTAGTACAATTAGCTTAAAATATATTTTTTACTAATTCGAATTTCAAAAAAAAGTGTTAATCAAATGAGTTCGTAGTGCATTCCCATTTCGTTCCAATTCAGCATCTTGATGTTCAACTTCAATTTGGTTTTCAATATGTTGATCCCAATCAATTTCCAAATTGTCATCGTTTTCTATTGCTAAATTATGTAATACAGCTGTGCTAATGATTACCCTTAATACATTTTCAACCTTTATTTGCATTCCCACAGATAAAACAGGAAAGCGTCTTTCCCAAATTCCGGACAATCTTTCAATACCATTTCTAGTATTGATATGTGAGTTTTGATAATTTTGGGATTGTTTTTGCGGGTTACTTAGTGGTGTCATTAAGTGGTTTGTGCACATGTACCCTCCATCGCCTATCCAATAACTGCTGGGAAATTCATTATTAAGAAACCGAGCACGAATTAAACTATCGTTATAAATAGTACTATCGTGTACAGATCCCGTATAGCTTGCTACTATATATCGAATCTTCAATTTCATATCACCAATCACTTGCACATTGATGGAAAACCAGCCCTTGCGATTTCTATAAACCTCTGCATTCTCACCACCAGGCGACAAAATCTTAATATGGGTGAAGTCAATTGCTCCGACAACACCAAGAAATCTAGAAACACTATTGCTGTTTTATTACCCCAATTTTTTCATTTGATCTAGGCATTCACTTAATAAAGCTATGTGTGCCCTACTCTTCTCTTCTCCAATAATTTGTAATAGCTGGTTGACTGTTTCTTTGCAGAAACGATATCTTGCTTTTTTAAATTGTTGATTGTTGAATACATTAAATGGATCACATCTCGGTCTTACTTGTCTTATTTCTGAAAGAAGTTCCATTTTGCGGTCGAACTCTTCGTCAGATGAAGACGTATCCGTAACTGTTTTTGTGTAATGTGTAACAATGTAATATTCCGTAATGGTTTAATCGCAATGTGATACCACTTATAAATAATATTAAAAAGATTGCCGAGTCCCTTTAAACTTCATAACATCAAACAATTGTCATTAGTAAAATAGTGAGGTTATTACACTCAAAACGGTCCGTATTTGCAATTATCGCCCGAAATCGGTCGGTTAATTCTGTCCGGAAAATCAATCGATTAACGGGCAGTTTTTGGGTGGTACAATACGAAAGCTATGATTTACGGTCGATCGGCTGATTCAACGGACTGTTTTATAGCTGGTGCAACCGGGCATAACAATTTGTCGTGAGAAAATGAATATTACTCTGTGAAAACACGATGTAGTATCTGATCCGCAAAAAGCATGTAAAAATGCTACTACTTCTTGAAAGATTGGATATTTGAAACTGTCGCTGCTATAATACTCGTTTGATCTAGAACCTTTTGACTCTGCAACATTGAATGTTTTTAATGTTTTGAGCCAGTTGCCAAAATACTCAAACGCAAACCATAGACACGACGCACGTCAGCGCGCACGTATATCTATGTATAATACCTCTCCTAATATCTCTCGCCGCTTCCCCCACTACTCAGCCGCTTTCCAGCTCTCAGTCAATTTCGCCGATGTTCCCTGGCGTTTCTGTCCGACTTTCCATCACTCAATCTCAAATCAAGAATATACGTTTTGTTGGTCTACATTTACACTTTTCAAAACCGTTTTCAAAATTAAAATCGGACAATCGACCACGCATCCAGACACGTTGAATATTATCGTATGAAAAAATTAAAATTGCGATAAAAGTAACCGTCGCTTGGCGTCTACTCTTCGCGCATATAAAGGGCATACGAAGAACTTCTTTTGTACTAAGTTTCAGCTCTTGTAATTGAAAAATTACGAAGATATAAATATTCAAAAAAATGACTAATTTTACGGTTTTTCCCGATTTTCTCGGTTCCTAATTATCCGATTGACTCGCTCGACCCCTCATTTTGTTCGTATTTTAATTATCTACAATTTATGCACACCATTGATATTGCTTCAGTACGTTTTACGCTATATGAAAAAAACTAAAAAAATAAGGTTTTTTCCGTTTTAAATGTTTATAACAAATTACTGAACAACATTTGCGTGTCCAAAACATATCAAAATGATACTACGTAATGTCTTTTATATGATAGCATGATCCGTTTTCTACTAAAATTTTTGTAAAAATTACTATACTCGCATGCTCCGTTGCTTGGCCTATAATGTATAGCGAAATCTCGCGATTTGGTAAAGAAAATCAACAAGAAATTTTGCATTATTCACAGGTATATTTACAGTATTTAATGGTTGTAGATCATATGTTTACCTTTTCAACTGTCAAAAAAATATCCACTTTAATATCGGAAATTTTTTCAGTTTTTAGTCAAAATTAAGGCATCTTATTGGTTAAAAAGTAGTGGGGTGAAAGATTCTTTCTAATTATAAAGAAATAGTTATTTGTATGCCTAGGCCGCGAAATACCTTTTTAACGTACCGAAAGAACAGTTATCGCCAAGGCCGCTTGCGGCCGAGGCAAGATAATCTTGAGGTCGTTAAAAAGGTTTGGCGGCCATGGCATACACACTATTTTTCGTGCAATCATTAAAATTATTAAACTAGATAATTGTAAATAAATATATTATTGCTCTGAAATCAACAGCAGTTCAATTTATTTAACAATGTGTGCTATGGAAATGATATGTTACAATATATACAAAATATTTTGACAGTTCTTGCTTCAATTTCTGGAGTGAATATAAGTAGTAATACAAACTGTACAATTAATGTTTATATTCATCCTGAATAATATAAGTACTTATGTATTTGTTCGTATTCAATAAAAAATAATCCTCGTCTTTGTAGTATTTTAGAAATGTCAAATTTGGAAGTGATATTCCAATTTGGAAGTGACGTTTGGTTTCGCAGCCGTTGCTATGGGTAACGGCCGCGAAATTGAATTTCGCGGACTGTGTTGAGGACGCGAAATACTTATTTCGCATCCGATTGCACGAAAAACAATTTTTCATGCTCCAATTTCAAGTATAATACTAGAAACACATATAGTTAGTAACATAGTCTGGTTATCACAGCAAACATTAAATAATAGTTTGGTCCCAAAAATAAAATAAGTTGTGCGTTTATGATGTTATTGGAAGTGGACGGTTGTTATTGAAATGTAAATGATTCGTAACCTGATCGAAATCCCACAATATTTGCCCTCATTACTTAATTCTTCTCGAAATCTCCGATAATTTTTTGTCTGAATGTTTCATGTAACAGGTTCATTTCTCATGAGAGCGATACATAACACGAGATCACAAAAAGTGGACTTGGAATGGTCAATTCCGATGGCACATTGAGAAATACTCGTTCGTCGATTTGTAGCTGTACATTTTACATTATTTATAAAACTAGTAAAAACGTTCAGAAACCTAAGTACAATACAAGGTGGTTGTAACTAACTAAACAATTTGTGAGATACATATTATAATTAGAATAACAAATTAATAAAAATACGACGTGCTACCGACATTCACCAAATTCATTTTTTTCAAGGAAGTAAAATAAATTCTATTACTAGTGGACAGGATGTCTTAGGCCTAGACCGCGAGTAAATATTAGGCTATTCTTCACTAGTTACTTCAGCCTTGGTTTTTAAAAATATTCCGTAGCAAAAATTGTCGACGGAGTACATTGCATTGGTGAAGCTGGTCTGTGCTTTTTTCATTCGACGGAAATTTCAAATTTTGATATGCAAAATCAGTATACAATCTGTGTTGTGCTTGAACAGGTTTACTATGAGAGGCGTTCTGTAGTTTCTGCAGGATTTTTTAAAAACAAGAAAAACTGAAAGAGCACAAGAAGTAGTAATTAATGCATAAAAAAATAGAGTAAAACATGCAGAATACTCTAAATTGACGCCAGTTTTAAAGGATGAGATAGTGAATTATATTAGAAATGATATTAAAACGAAAACTTCCAAGGGGCACACAAAACCAGTGATTTACACCAGAAGAAAGACTAAATATTACTTCAATGTAAGGAACTATAGAATAAAGGAACAAATTACTCAACTTGTATTGCGATTATGAATGAAACTAACTGTTTCTAATTAATCTCGGCATTTAATGAAAAAATTAGTGGATATTCTAAAATATTATTAATATTTCATCAATTCTTTCATTAAATAGTGGAATTGATTAGAAACAAATAGTGTCATTTAAAAAAGTAATATGAGTAGACTCCACAAAAAAGGGCCAACTTCGCCAACGCATTTCGTTGACGAACTCCGTCGTTGATTTTCGCGACTAAAACCAAGGCTAGGATGAAAAAAGATCAAAATACAATTAAATTAGCTCGATATAGCATTCTAGATGTTGTTTTTGGAGTATCTAAGGTCATATGTTAGCGTTCTTAGATATTCAAGGTGAAGAAATTGCTTTTTGGATGGATCCTGCTTACTTTGTCTTAAATTCTATTTGTATCTAATATATAAGTTGTAGAGTATAAGGTTCTCAACTAGAAATCTCAGTCCACAACAAGGTTTTTTGAATAAAGCATACTTCGTTCCAAGATATTTCGATTCGACTAATGCCAACATGATTGATTTAAGACCCGAACCCACAAAAGGTAGTGGTTAATCCGATAACAATAGCACAGTATCCTACTTGTTTCTTTGACAAACGAAAAGATAATGCTCAATAGTATGATTATTTCCCAACTGGAATATTTAGCTGGTAAAATGATATTTGAGAATTATTTTTTAGTTTATTTAATAATTTTATATTTTATTTGGGTTTCGGAAAATGTATTTCCGAATTTTGATTATTCGAGGTTAAAAATATTTTTAAATATAAATGGTTGACTAATATTTTAATCTGATTGTATGAATATACAAATTGCTTGTTCTCCTTTGTTTTCCCTTGTTTTCCTATTTATAGATAAAATAGAAGGTGGAGATGTCGGGATAATCATTTTTAATATTGTCTCAAACTTTAAGTTTCTGATAAATATTCCACTCCAAGAGAAAATTTTGTGTTTAAAAGTAAGTAAATATACAGGAAAAAAAGTATAATTGTGTTGGACAATGTGAGTTATCATATCCGTCAATTCAATTAAATACCAAATACAACAGCAGTAAACGTGAAATTTAATGATTTTTTAAAAAATGACCTTTTTTCAAGAATCTTCCAAAAAACCTCATCTCTCACAAGTCTTAGCAGCGTTCAAGTTATGTTGATTCCTTTTTTTCGGTATTAAATTTTTCAATACAATATAGTAATAATAGATTACTAACGACTTATTATCTACCCAGTTTTAATAGGAATATACATTTAAAGCCATCCTGTAAAGTTTATATAACATCATTCAATTAATGGGTAAAGATACAACATGGAATATACGAGTATTACTGTGCTCCACTTGGAACATCATCAAATGATTCTTATCGCGTAATTTTAAATTCGATGATAATCGTCTGATACGTATCTTTGATTTATTATATCAGTAATCTACTTTTTTAATTTTTGACTCATTCGTAAAGATCTCATTTATTTTAGAGTATTTATGAGCTGCTTAAAAGATAACCAAATTTGGGTAAACGGAAAAGATGCTGCATTATTTAATCCTTGCAATCATCAACGCCTCCACGATTACAAGAACTCGTTTGTAATGATTAATATGTAAAATATTCCTAGTTATGTACTTTTCTTTTTTCATTCTCAATTTTATACCGAAGACGTAACTGAGTATAAAAATAAGGGCATTTGAAGTACCTACTTTAAATTTCTTGAATTGGAAAACTGTGTGATAACGTACATTATAGATAAATATTCAGATTGCCAAAAATCTTAGCTCAACATACCTATGATTTACACAAGTACCTACGACAAGGATAATAATATGATCAACGCTACTTGAAAGAGAGAGAAGAATTGTTCGCTCGGTCCCCTCTACCAAAACAAGTGGGCGTGTGTACTTTGCCCTTCTATTTCAACCGCTGCTGCGAGAAGGGCAGATTAATTTGTACAAATGATATGTATGATGTATCGTTAACTATTTCGGGTTTATACATACGGCGCACTATTAGGTAAAACTGAATACTTTCTACCGGCAACAATGTACTTAAGGGAGAGAATTCTCATTTAAACTTTTATTCCTATTGCCCGATTGCACCAGCTATATAACAGTCCGTTGAATCGGTCGATCGACCGTAAATAATAGCTTTCGTGTTGCACTACCCAAAAACTGTCCGTTAATCGATTGATTTTACGGACAGAATTAACCGACCGATTTCGGGCGATAATTGCAAATACGGACCGTTTTTGAGTGTAATAACCTCACTATTTTACTAATGACATTTGTTTGATGTTGTGAAGTTTGAAGGGACTCGGCAATCTTTTTAATATTATTCATAAGTGGTATAACATTGCGATTAAACCATTACGGAATATTACATTGTTACACATTACACAAAAACAGTTACGGATACGTCTTCATCTGACGAAGAGTTCGACCGCAAAATGGAACTTCTTCCAGAAATAAGACAAGTAAGACCGAGATGTAATCCATTTAATGTATTCAACAATCAACAATTTAAAGCAAGATATCGTTTTTGTAAAGAAACAGTCAACCAGCTATTGCAAATTATTGGAGAAGAGAAAAGTAGGGCACTACATAGCTTTATTAAGTGATCGCTTCATTGGAATGCCTAGATCAAATAAAAAAATTGGGGTAATAAAACAGCAAGTGTTGCTAGATTTCCTGGTGTTGTCGGAGCAATTGACTACACCCATATTAAGATTTTGTCGCCTGGAGAATGCAGAGGTTTATAGAAATCGCAAGGGCTAGTTTTTCATAAATGTGCAAGTGATTGGTGATATGAAATTGAAGATTCGATATATAGTAGCAAGCTATCCGGGATCTGTACACGATAGTACTATTCATAACGATAGTTTAATTTGTGCTCGGTTTCTTAATAATGAATTTCCCAGCAGTTATTTGATAGGCGATGGAGGGTACATGTGCACAAACCACTTAAAGACACCACTAAGTTACCCGCAAAAACAACCCCAAAATAATTATCAAAACTCACATATCAATACTAGAAATGGTATTGAAAGATTGTTCGGAATTTGGGAAAGACGCTTTCCTGTTTTATCTGTGGGAATGCAAATGAAGGTTGAAAATGTATTGAGGGTAATCATTAGCACAGCTGTATTACATAATTTAGCAATAGAAAACGATGACATTTTGGAAACTGATTGGTATCAACATATTGAAAACCAAATTGAAGTTGAACATCAAGATGCTGAATTGGAACGAAATGGGAATGCATTATGAACTCATTTGATTAATACTTTTTTTTGAAATTCGAATTAGTAAAAAATATATTTTAAGCTAACTGTACTTATGAATAATATAAATAAATAGTACATATTATATAACATAAATTAATTACAATTGAAGTAAATTAGCAACCATACATATTTTTAAACTCAATTTATTTTTCTCTTAATTCTATTTCTGCCTTCTTAAATTCTATTTCTGCTCTCTCGGACTCCATTTCCTTTAGATTTTCTTCATACTTCAATATTTTTATTTTTAGTGCATTTGCCATTTCGCTCTGTTCAAATTCCTGATTTTTTAATTTTTTTTTCATTGCATAAATTTGTTCTTCGTGTTGATTGTCTTTAGTTTGCAATTTTTGTTTCTTTTCCGATGTAGCACTCACCACTTCTTCGTAAACATCAGCTAATGTACGTTTTTTAGTGGACTTTAAGGTGTTTCGTGACATTCTGTAAAATTATAATGTAAAAGTGAACATATTTAATAATAAATTGATATTTTATAAAGTTACATTAACATTTTTATTATTAAAAATAAAACACACCGAATTACAAAATGCACACAAAACCACATTTACAAAACACATACCGCATTACAAAAATAAAAACAAATACTTAAAAATAGAATTAAAACTCCAACTTTTTTCTCAAATTTTATCTCAGAGGTTTCATCAACATTTGTTGGTAGAGGCAGCAAGGCACAAATGTCTGACAATGGCACTGTCGATATATCTTTTGGACAAGCTTAAAAGTGGTTTTTTCTTTGTTTGTCGACTTATAGCCAACGACTGTATATTCAGTTTCTGAAAACTGTTCTTGAATTTTACACAGATATTTGAATTGCGTGGAACCTCTTTTCCCTCCAAGAAAATTAACTAAAACAAAACATCCTGGTACTAATAGTTGTGGATCAGGCTGCATATATTCTATCTCATCTACAAATGAACCATCGGCATCGGTAGAAATATTTTCTGGCTCCGGCATTTCAAAAACTTCCTCGGCTTCATGCTGCTCAACTGCTGCTAACAATTTTAGCAACACTTTTTCCAGGCTCTATATGGATGCGTTTTTTTGTCTTTGAATTCTTCGAGTATTTTGGCCGCCAAAACGATTTTCCCGTAGTAATTCTGAAAGAGCATCTTCAATGATAGGCCTTGGATTGTTAGGGTTTTCATTCTCTGATGTGCCCGGAATTTTGTCGAGGACTTTCCTGGGGTTGAAAGGGTGTATACCACATGCGTAGAAACCGTTAATCAGATTTCGCTTTATTGCAGAATCTTGTTGATCTCCTGGCTTAATATTGGTTTGTGACGGAGCTTGGTCCATTTTCTGTAGAGCACGCTTTACAGCGTTGGAAAAATACCCTTTGGGATACCGGTAGCTCTATTTTTTAATTTGTAGTCTGTTAGTATGGAACGCCAGGCTACTTTCATCGGCTTAAAAAATGCCACCTCCAACGGTTGGCATATATGGGTCGAGTGTGGCACCAGACAAACGAAAGAAATATTATTCTCTTCGCATAATCGAATTATGGATTCACTAAAATGAAACGCTAAATTGTCACCAATTAGCACCTTACGTCCTTCTAATCTTCGCGCATGCGGCAAGAAGCAAGTTTCAAACCAATCCTGAAACGTATTTGTGTCTATCCATCCATGGGAAGTCCTATTAAATCTGCATCCAGCTGCACAACACGGCTTGTCACAACAAGGGTAACCTTTAATGTCTCCTTCCTTCCATATGTATTATACAGGTGTTCGCTCTTATATATTACATACGGTGGCAATAAGGTCTCGTCCGCAGATCCACAAACTATGATGGAAGTGTTGCTTTTAGAATGATTTAAAACTTTTACCGGATATTTGGTACCCATTCGATATATGGCACGGCCTTTTCCAGGGTCATCGCCGACGTTGGTTTCATCATAATTGAAAGTATTTTCGGGCTTTACCCCCTCCAATGTCTGCTGCAAATTTGTAAAATAAATCTCTAACGTTTCCCTAGAGACAGCAGCGCGGCTTTTATTTATGTTACTACCTAGACGTTGAGCAACTTCTGTTGTATGTCGTTTTAAAAGCCTAAGGGCCCAATCTTTGCCTGGAATGTTATTCTTAAATTTGGTTACAACTCGTCCGCATTTGTCCAAATAGGCCTTTGCGAGCAATCTTAAATCTAGGAGATTAAGTGGGAATCCCCAATCAGCACATTGAATAGCTGCATTTATAATGTCTCTTTCTTCTGCAGTGGTAAATATAGGCTGCCCACCCGCATTACGTGTATGTTTGCCATGAAACTTGTTGAGTAAAGTTGCAAACGGAATTTTGTATTGGGTGGCCGCAGTTCTTATTGACAATTGCCAATTAGCGATTTTTTGAAGTGCTTCCTCGCAAGTTGTTGGTCATAATCTTGTAAACTAAGTTTTTTAAATAGTGTGCACATTTTAGTTAGCTGTGTTATTAAAAAACATCTGCAAACTGTAGAAATGGATGTTTTTCATGTTTTTTTTTGTAATATACATCTGCCCATAGAAACGATTGCTGATAGATAAAACTATATTTTGATTTGTATGAAAAAATGTTATTCTTTATATAAATATTTTTGAAATCGGTACATTTGTCGGTTCACTCATATTTCTTTCTTTATTCATTTATTGATCTTTCTGTTTGTCATTAAAAGATGTGAAAAAAACGTTTATTTATTGTGTACTTTTTTATATTGAATAAAATATATAAAATTGATGATGTTTGCCTTATTTTTCCCATTTCTAGTAACTCAACCATTTGCTTGTTATTATTGTAATATCAATCAAACGTTGAGTTACTTCAAATTACATATCAAAAAATGGACCATAAATGCCATATTTCAATAAAAGTAAAATTACAGTAAATTTGAATGTGCCGCCAAAAACTGTAGAATTACAGGAATCTCTTTTTTATCAGCGGTTAGCGAAGTTCACAACCATGTCAAAGGTGTTAAAAGTACTGATTCGACTCTCAAGGTGACGCCACCCGTAAAAATGAATTCGCCGTAAGGAGCGCCACGGTCAGATGCCCATCTATCTGTATGTTATCTATGGTTACCATACCCTGGACTGAGTGACAGTCCTTACACTTTCCTACATCAGCCTTAGCGCAGACCCGCTAATGCGCGTGTCACATGTTAAAATCAATACTTCCCTGGAAATGTCTCCTACCACACTCCCGTTAATGTAAAGAAACACCAATTACTGTTTCAGTATGCTGTGGGGATCTGAAAATTCAATCAAAGGTCAACAATCAAAACATCTTAATTACATTAAAGGAAGTTTACTGTGTTCCTGATCTGCAGGCAAATTTGATTTTTGTATCGTCAGTGGAGAAGGCTGGATTCAAAGTTATCAGCAGCAATTGTAACGTGTTTTTTCTCCTCCTTAACTTATCTTGATACTAAGTAACTGGACACGTCACAATTGACACCCCAAAGCTACGGATTCAAGTTTTATCTCGGGCGCCAGATTTTTATCGTGGTTAACTCCACGTCCCCTCGACTCCAAAATTTCGAGAGTGCTAGGGGTCGGACTGTAAATACCTGTAGAGACTAAGTAGTGGTATCCTTATTTTTCAGTCGAGCTTTATTGCTCGATTGTTAGCATAGAATTGCCTTAAAACAAATTTAAACCTACGGTAATAACGAACGGCTAGTAAGTTATGAATAAAACCATAATCACTAAATAAAGGTGTTTATTACCTAACATAGTAGGTAGCAAATAAGAACAAATAAAAATGTTATTAAACCTACTGAAACAAATTTGCAGACAGGCGGATATTAAAAAAAAATACACTAGGCAAAATATAAAACGGTTCATGTACAAGACAAGTCAGAGAAACATATAAGTTATACAGACTCAGTGGCTTCATAAACGTGGCTATCGTATTCAATATTACTAAAATATTTTACGGTACTGAGCAGCGGATTAACAGAATTTGAAAATTAATTTCTACAAGAAAATTATAAATTTGAGAATATAAACAAGACCCGAGACAGTCGGCGATTTGCTAAGATTCCTGTTAAAAAATATAAATTTAATCCCTGAACGCGAGACGTCCAGCAATCAAATGTTATTTCTTTAAACCAGAAAATTCACTAATAACCTAAATCAACGGAAAGAGAAAGAAATCTCAACAAGACCCGAGACAGTCGGCGATTTACTGAGATTCCTGTTGAAAAAAAAAAAATTAATCCCTGAACGAGACTTGCGAGACGTCCAGCAATCAAATATTATTTCTTGAAACCATTAAGTGAAATCCTAATAAAAAAAACTTAGGTAAAACAAATCAAGGTAAAGTAAAAGACCAGTGGGAAAAAAAATCGATGCTTACAAAAAAACTGGATTCTTAGTCCCTGCACGAAAAATCTACAGACCAAATTATTTATGAACTATTCAAGGTAAACGTGAAAAAAATATGTCGGATAGCTTACAAATTTTATTTATCGGAAAACGTAAGAAAATTTTAAAAAAATGAAAGGTAAAAATACCACTGAGTACCATATATAACAAACGGATGTAAGTCTAACAAATTTATTCATTTGTAGAATACATTAAATTCAATAATCAAAACAATTTCGGGACAAAATGAAATTAAATACGGAAATATGCGGTGCAAAATAGTATATTACACTCCAAGGGCCGAAAGTTGAATTTTCGGCCCTGCGCGTCATGATGCTCCGAAGCGAATTATTATTTCTATCAACAGCAAACGGTAAATTTACAATCTTTTATGTTGTTTGGACACATAGACACACGTGGTTTGTGTTGCGCACGCGCATTAGATTTGTTTGGAAAAGTGACGTCAGAGCTTAGGCAGTCCATTGAGAGATTGAAGGGTCGGCAACAGACGGACCGCGGTCGAAATTCGGACCGCAAATATCGTAATGTATACTTAGATAAGGTACCTTTCTTTAATGAAATAATATTTTGTCACATTTTTTTTTTTCCATCATTAGATGGCACTGGACAAAACCAAAAGGCCAGGCCGTTGAATGAAAACTAGAAAGAAGCGCGACCTTATGGGACTATTTGTAGCCGAAAATCCCTCTAATAATTGGATGGCGCTGTTGTTTACGTATCTAAAATCCCTCTTACCCTTGCCAAAGAATACACCAAACAACTGTATTCTTTGCCCTTGCCATTTGATGTTTAGCTGTGGTTGTTGATATTTCGCGTTAGCTTCTCCGTACGCTTATATCGTTTATTCAGTTCGTATTTATTCATTAAACGATTTTATTTACTAGTTTTTCACTGACGATTCGTATTTTATTCACTTATTATTGGCGTTTATCATTCGTTGAACTTTATTAAAATAATGTCTGGAAAATATTCGGTCAAATGCAGTTATATTAACTGTTTAATTGCCGGTTACTTATGTTTTAGGGTTCAAAAGCGGTACAATGGTCAAATATGATCGACTATTATGATAAAATCGGATCTGTCATTTTTATGAGAAATATAAATTGTGTAAAAACATTAAAACTCAAATAAAACAAGAATTTTTCAATTTAATAAAAGACGATATTTCTTGTAATGACAGTCACATAGATTATTTGTTGAAAATATTTTCCAAAATGATGATAGTTCGGATAAACATTAATATTGTACAAGCAGAAAATCTTATAAAGAAACAAATCAGAATTTTTTTTTTCTTTTATTTAATACAAACATACCCGCATCAACTACTTAGAGTTATTAGCAGGAGGACTTACACAAGTAGTATGTGTTGTATTTGTGTTATAGATAATTTTGCTATACAAATTAATGTCTTTGAAATATTCAATTAAAGCACTTGTGTCTTTAGTTAGCACATCCTTGAATACCGCACTTAAATTATTCTGTCCTCTATATCTAGAATGATTCTATATTACTTGCCAATAATTAAATATATGTTTTTTGATTGGATTTATGTGGTCAGTGTAGGGAATTTTTTTAATGTAAGGTGCTTCTTGATTAGATGTTGTATCTACTGCTAATTGATCGACTTCCTCGTTTCCTTTTATACCAGAGTGAGATGGAACCCATAGAAATGAGACGTTCTTTTGGGTAGGACGTATGATTCCATATGATCATACGTCCTACCCAAAAGAACGTCTCATTTCTATTTCACTTTTGATTCGTATGAGAATAGGATGTGAAGGGTAAAGTTGTTTTAAGCCAAGTAACGCACTCAGTGAATCTGTTATGATGAGAAACTTGGTTGCACATTTTTATGGCTTCCAGAATTGCAGTAGTTTCTCCCGTGAATATACTACATTGATTCGGTAGTCGGATGGCAGATTTGTTATTTCCACAGATGTAAGCTGCTGCAATTCCATTGTGATTTTTTGAAGCATCTGTATAGATTTGCAGGGTTTGAGGGTATTTTGATATAATTTCCTTAAAGAGGTTTTGTAGGAGACAGGGGTTACTTGAATTTTTTGGATTTTGAGTGAGGGTCGTATTAACATCTGGCTTTTGAGACATCCAGTGGGGAAAGTTAGAGTTTTGTTGGAGCGATAATTTAAATTGTTCAAATTCATAGTTAGTTCGTCTCACTCTTTCTCTAAAAGGAAGATTTTTTGTTGACTTGGAGTCGTATATTTCGTCAGGAGGGGCGTTTAAGGGAAGGAGTTGTCGACGTAAGTACAGTGGAGGTTCGTTTGCAATGACTAGGAGACTGCTGGTCGGGCTGGTTCTGAAAGCGCCAAATACAAATCTAAGTGAAGAGGTTTGAATGACATCTAATTTTTTTAATAATGTTTCCTTAGCGGTATCGTAGCAAATGGAACCGTAATCTAATTTACTTCTTATCAGTGATTTGTATAGGTTCAATAGGCTGATTGTACTAGCTCCCCATGTTCGGTTTGATAAAATTTTTAACAGACTTATTCGGGATTGGCATGACTGTTGAAGGATTTCTATGTGTGTTTTCCATTTGAGAGAACAATCTAAAGTAAGACCAAGAAAATTTACTTCTTCTACCCGCATTAGTGGAGTTCTATATAAAATCAGATTAAAATTATGGGTGTCTTTTCGTTTGTCAAAAATCACATAGTGTGTCTTTTCGCTTGAAAATTGGAATCCTGTTTTTTGTGACCAGTTTTCAATTTCATGGAGGCAATCTTGAAGTAAAGTGGAGGCGAACTTTGTGCTTCTACTTCTTGTATAAATGATGAGGTCATTTGCCCAAAGGCAAATTTTGATGGGAGGTTTTATCATTTCGGCTATGCTGTTAATTGCAGTGAGAAAAAGTGTGGGACTCAGAATAGATCCTTGAGGAATGCCATTTTTGAGAGGTCTTGTAGTTGAGATGAGACCATTTGATCTGACTTGAATAGTTCTGTTGTTGAGAAAATTATTTATGAATGCTAGCATGTTTCCTTGTACTTCCCATGTCTGTAGTGTTTTTAAAATATTGTATTTCCAGGTTGTATCAAAAGCCTTATTTAAATCGAAGAATATAGCGATTAGTTTTTGGTCATTCAAAAATGCATTGTGTACTTCACTTTCAAAAGATATTACATTATTATTTGTCGATCTACACTTTCGGAATCCACTTTGAAAGGGTGTTAAAAAATTTTTGTTATCAAGATGCCATGCTAGTCTGTTGTTTAAGACTAAAGAAAGTAGAAAAACAAAAGTCTTGTCTTCTATATAAATAAAATATTAACTAATCCGAACAATGCCGGTAGTAATTTATTAAATCTCAATCGTATTTTAATTGTTAATTGTTGAATAGATGAGGCTTTTACTTGATGAATATCCATACTTAACGATAAAATAAAACAATTTAATTTGTTTAAACCTTCATTATAATTAAACTAAGTTCAAAATACAATTTGTGACACAGTAGCTTTCTCAAACGAGTGGAGGTATAATGAAAAGTTTTTAATTTATACAGTGCATTAATAGGTAATTTTAAGAATATTGATAAAAGTATTATAATTTATTTACCCGGAAATAAAAAGCAAAAAGGTTTCTAAATAAGGGTTTAACTAATTCTTGATATCTATTTGGTCGTTAAGGAGGTTATCTGAATATTTGTTTTTATTTATCTCAAGAGCTCCTAAAAGATTTAATTTCATGCATTTAGGTTCTATATGCAAAATTTCAAAATTTGAATCGAAAGTGTGTTGATTTGCTAATAAATGATTTGAGTAGCTGGAATCTAATTTTTGGTTTTCATAGGTGTTGGTGTAATGAAATTCTAGTTTTAAAATTTCTAAAAGTTCTACCTATATGAATTTTATCACTGTTGTCATTACCACATTTTAATTTATAAACTTCTGATTTGTTTTTTTTTAAAGATTCAGATTTGTTGTTAATTCTATTTTGTCCGTGAAGTTTATAATATTTTTAACAATCATTGTAAAATTTGATAATAAAAATTTCTGTTACTAAGAAATCCGTGCCAAATTATCAATTTTAAAAAATTTCGTTGACTCTCTGCCACTTGTTACAGTGATTGTTAAAAATGTAACATTGTACGCTACAATATTTTTAATTTCATTTTGGCTCTTTTTTTTAAATTTCATCGAGAGGTTTCAAAAAACCTTTAGTGGGATTGGAAACATATTACTTTTCTGAAATACCCTGTATATCTGAATTTAACAAACTTTTCCCTTTTACCTGGTAGCTTATGTAATGTGAATGTATATTGATATTTTTTGTTGAAACTACTACAAAGTTTGCAATAGAGAATGCTTATAAAACTATTGTACCTATATCTATATAATTTGTGGAAATTTATAACAATTAAGCAAAACAAAAAGAATTTGAAAGATAAGTACAATTCATATTTTACTTTTGTCCGCGTCCATACAAAATAGATGCAACCAGTAGAAGATTATTTTCTGAATATTGTAAATAGGCCTAATCTTAAACCGTACCGATAACAATTTGTTGTTGTTTCCTCATCGACGCGATGACCAAAGTGGCTATTTTTCGTTTCTCGCGCTAGGGGCGCATCATTACAGGAACTGAGTTTTACAGTAACAGTGGGAGATCATGAACATTTTTAAACATAGGATCGCGTATCTTATTATATTATCATTCAACGGCCAGGCGAATGTTTTACCTATATAGGTTTTTTTCTAAGTGCTTTCATTATATTATCGTTTTTTTTTACAAGTATTTTTAGTAGATTACCTGAATATCTGTTAAATCATTATCGTTTTTGTTTTGACTTTTTTCTCTTTTTTTTCTTTTTTTTCCTTTTTTTATTCATATATATATTTTTCTCTTTTTTCTGTTTATTCTATTATTTTTTATTTATTTTTTATTATTTTATTTATTTATTTTTTCTTCTATTTATTCATTCTTTTTTTTTTAATTTCAGGTGTACATATTTCATTTTAGGGGTAGCAATGCTACTTACAGATTTGTGTAAGTAGTTTTTATATAAAGATATAAGATAGGTATTATAGATTGAATTATCCTCTAGTGTCAGTAGATTTATTAAATTTATTGGAATCTGTAATTGTTTCATACTTCAACTTTGATATAGAGTATTAATTTCTAGATTTTTAAGTGGGCATTCCAATATAATATGTTGCGAATCAGCAATTTCATCACATAGACAATATTCGCTATCTGATAATTTAATTTTTTTCCTGTAAGCTGGATAGAGCGCATAATTACTTCTCAGTCGGCAGATTGTTCTTATCAGTTGTCTATTTGTATTAGTAATAAACCATGGCTTTCTTCTCACTTTTGGTTGAATGACCATGTAATATTTTCCTTTTTCACTTTGTGAGTAACGCTGTTGCCAATTACATGTGAGATTTTCCTTCAACATTGAGTACATATCCGGTCACAAGGGTTTTTGATTTTATATTGAGTCCAGATTGTGTAGCTTTTTTTGCTAAGCGATCTACTTCTTCGTTTTGAGGTTTTCCAGCATGTGCCTTAACCCATGTTAAATTAATATGTTTTCCTATGGTAACGGCTTTAAGATTGAGTTCAAGGATTTCTAGAATTACGTAATGATAATTGACATCGATTTTAAAATTTTTCAGTGATTCTAAAGCACTTTTGCTATCCGTAAATATAACAAAATTATTTTCTGTTTGCTCTAAACATAATACTATTGCTTGTTTGATAGCCAATAACTCAGCAGTATAAATTGGCATTAATTTATTTAGACAGAAGCTTTGTTTTATGTTTTTTTCAAGATATAGAACAGAACAGCCTACTTTTCCATGTATTTTTGACCCATCTGTAAAAATATGTTGGAAATCTTCCCATTTTGTGTTCATCTCTTGAATGAAAATATTCCTGATTATTAATGGGTTCTCCACGCTTTGCAGGTTTCGGATATGAATATTTAGAGGAGTAAAAAGTGCTTTATAATTTGTATTCCATATAGGGATGTTGTTTGTAGTATTTATATCCGATATGTATTGTGCTGATAGTATAATGCTATCTACAAGTGCTGGTAACTTTTTCTTGTTCCAATATTTTGCTATTAAACCAAGGTTTGTTAATAAACTGATTTTCTTAATAATCTTTGCATGTTTGGCTCTTGCATTAAAAACAAATTTATCACTTAAAAATTGTCTTTTCTGATCTAGTGGAGGCTCTCTATTTCCATGACATTTATTGGAGTGCTTGACAAATATCCTATACTTATCCGAATCAAATTACTTCAAATAATTTATGAAACAACTTAAATTGACAGCAAACTATTTAAAGCAACGTTGCCAAATTCAAAATATTGTCAGTTATTCGCCGAAAACCTACATTTTAGTTTGAGATTTATGCTGCAATTCTGTGTAGAAATCTTAGCGATCGTAACGATCTATATGACTCGTAATACCGGAACGGGTACAAGTTTGGTATATACTAACACGTTTTAAGGTTTAACGATTTTACTATTTGCGTACACAGAATTGCAGCATTAGTCGCTATAAGTGGACAGCTACGAGATTGAGTTCTGACGAAATTATTGTTGTCTCATTAAATCTAACTGTCCTATTTTCGTATATTTACACTGATGAAAACTCACCCAGTATATTCAATTATGTTTAAGATATTGATTAAATTGAATTGTTCAGAACTTCTACAGATTTTTCTTCTCGTAATCCCATTGATTTTGTGAATTATTCGAATTTGTTCACCTCTCATAATAGTTCAATGTCAACATTAGTTTCCATTCATACTACATACGTTGTTGAGATTAATACTCCACACGGGTTAAAAATGATATTTTTGTTGTTTTTATTATCAAAATAAAATTTAATACACTGTGCGCCATCTGTTGTAGCTTGGGTAAATGCTAAACAAACAGTATTCTTTTCTATAATTAAGTATTTAAACTTCTTTGTTCATGTTGTCTCTGTTTATAATAAAGTCAGTCTGTTTTCAATCCTTCAACCAACCACATGTTTTTTACTTTTCCATTCCAACAGGTTATGGGCCCAGTAAAAAAGTTGTAAAAAAAGGTTCTTTTTAGTGAATTGTTTGTGTTGGTGAAGTTAATAATTATTAAAAATGGCTATTAATTATATGTCCAGTGTGCCGAAACTCTTAGGCAGAGAAAATTATGATGACTGGTCATTCGCCGTCGAGAATTTTCTAGTCTTGGAAGGGTTATCGGAATGTATTGATGGATCAGAAACAAATACGGACAAAATCGCAAAAGCCAAAGCCAAGTTAGTGTTAACGCTAGATGCCTCATTATTTGTTCACGTAAAAGAAGCAAAGACGGCCAAAGAGTTATGGGATAAACTTCGGTCGATGTACGATGATTCGGGATTTACGAGAAAAATTTATCTGTTGCGGGCGTTAATATCTTTAAGACTTGACAATTGTGATTCCATGAGTTCATACGTGACTCAAGTGATTGAAACGGCTCAGAAATTAAGACGAACGGGTTTTTCAATTGATGATAATTGGGTGGGGTCGCTACTTTTGGCGGGATTGCCAGAAAAATATGCTCCCATGATTATGGCGATTGAACATTCGGGTATCGCCATCACTAGTGATTCGATCAAAACAAAACTACTCGATATGCAGAGTGATGTCAGTGGCAGTAGTGGAAAATCGGGTAGCGCGTTCGCGGTCAAGCAGAAGTTTTTTAATTATCGCCGAGATGGCAGCACTAATTCAAAATCTGTCAAAAATAAAACTTCAACAGTCAGCTGTTTCAAATGTAAACAAATCGGTCACTATATGAACAAGTGCCCTAATTATACCAATAAAAAGGAAGCAATTGATCTAAATAAACAAAGTAATAATAATACTAATGCTTTTAGTGCTGTGTTTATGAGTGGACAGTTTAATCCAAGTGATTGGTATGTTGATTCAGGAGCTAGCTTTCATATTACTGCAAGAAAGGACTGGTTGAAAGTTTTTCAAGAAATTGAAGAAGGTGTAAAGGACATCACCATTGCTGACAAAACAAAGATACCGATATTGGGTTCAGGAAACATTGATATACAAACCATTGTAGATGATCAGATGCATGACATAGAAATAAAAGATGTTTTATTTGTCCCTGATATAACAACCAACTTGTTATCAGTCAGCCAGTTAATTAAAAAAGGCGATAAAGTACAATTTCATGATAATTGCTGTAAGATTTTTAATCGCAAGAATGAGTTGGTTGCTCTAGCTGAAGCAGTTGATAATGTATATAGGCTGGTTTACAAAAGAGAGTCACATAGACTAGCAGCTAGTTCAGTAACGACAGATGTTTGGCACCGTAGATTTGCTCACATCAACTATAACGATTTACGGTCCATGCAAAATGGTTCAGTAGAAGGTATGACTACAAACGGCAGATTGAGTAATCCTGAGACATGTGAAGTTTGCTGCGAAGGTAAACAATCTAGGTTACCATTCAAATCAAATTATAACAGAGCTACTTCCTGTCTGGAAGTTATTCATGCTGATTTGTGCGGGCCCATGGAAGAAAAATCAATTGGTGGCTCAAGATATTTCTTACTGTTAGAAGATGACTTCAGTCGGATGTCTTTTGTCTATTTCTTAACAACCAAAGATCAAACATTGGATTTCTTTAAGGAATTTAAAAATTTCACAGAAAATCATCTAGATCGCAAAATTAAGACTCTGAGAACCGATAATGGAGGCGAATTTTGCAGTGATTTATTTGAGAGATTCCTTAAAAATCATGGTATTGTACACCAAAAAACCAATCCTTTTTCACCACAACAGAATGGTATGTGTGAACGAATGAATCGTACTATTGTGGAGAAAGCTCGATGCTTATTGTTTGAGGCTAATTTGGAGAAACGTTTTTGGGCAGAAGCAGTGAACACTGCTGTGTATTTAAGGAACCGCTGTATTGCCAAAGGTTTGGAAAAGAAAACTCCCTATGAGCTGTGGAATAACAAGAAACCCAATGTGAATCATATCAGAATATTTGGTAGTGAGGTCATGGTTTATGTCCCTAAAGAAAAAAGGCGTAAGTGGGATAAAAAGGCAGTGAAAATGATTTTAGTCGGATTCAGTGAAAATATAAAAGGATACAGAGTATACAATCCCATTAATAATACTGTGACAACAAGTAGAGATGTTGTGATTAATGAAAAAATTGCAAAAAATTTAGAAATCATAATCAGTAGCTCAAATGAAATAGAAAATACAGATTCAGTGGGGGATAACAAACCTGAAGAAACAAAGGAGGCAGAAAGTGTGCTTGAACAAAACCAAGAAAATGTTACTGATATCTTTTTCGAGAATCAAGATGATATTGATTTAGACAACTCTACAAGTGACGAAGAATTTGTTGCAGCATATGAAGAGTTCAATGTCCCGAGAAGATCAGAAAGACAAAGAGTATTGAAAAAGTTTGATGATTATGTCACATATATGTGCTTCGATGAAAGTCAACTTAATGTAGATGTTCCAACAAGTGTGTCAGAAGCATTAGCACGACCTGATGCAGATAAGTGGCATGCAGCTATGCTGGATGAAATTGCAACATTAGTTGAGTGCAAGTGGGTGTATAAAACAAAGTGTAACAGTGATAATGGTGTTAATTATCGCGCTCGTTTAGTGGCTAAAGGATATGCGCAAAAGGAAGGTATTGATTACCAGAAGACTTTTGCACCAGTAGTAAGGTTTTCAACACTTAGATTACTTATATCATTAGCTGTAAAATTGAATTTAAAAATTAATCATTTAGATGTTAAAACGGCCTTCTTAAATGGTTTCTTAGATACAAATGTTTATATGCGTCAACCAGAAGGTTTTTTTATAAAAGGTTTAGAAAATAAGGTTTGCAAACTTAAAAAAGCTGTTTATGGTCTCAAGCAATCGTCTCGTGCATGGTATCAGAGAGTAGATGATGTTTTACTTGGTTTAGATTATGTAAAGTCAAAGTATGAACCTTGTTTATATATTAAGAAAATGAATAACCTACTAACTGTCGTCGCCCTGTATGTTGATGATTTCTTTATTTTCTCAAATGATTTAAATAATACTGATCTTTTGAAACAGCAGTTAAGTTCAAATTTTAAAATAAAAGACCTTGGAGAGGCTAAACAATGTTTAGGTGTTCGAATTAGGTATAGCAAAGATAAAAATTGTATAATTTTAGATCAGCAAGCTTACATAGAACATGTTTTGAATAAATTTAATATGTCAGACTGTAAAAGTGTGAGTACTCCTATAGATAGCACTCAGACTTTTGACGTGAATGAGCATAAAGGTACAAGTAGTGAGAATGTTCCTTATCAAAGACTTATTGGAAGTTTAATGTATCTGGCAGTCCTAACTCGTCCGGATATAGCTTTTTCAGTCAGTTTCTTAAGCCAATTTAATAATAATTATACCGATTTTCATTTTAAATGTGCTAAGCGGGTTTTAAGATACTTGCAGGGTTCAAAAAATTATGCATTAATTTTTTCAAAGGAAGGTAATGATCAAATTGTGGGTTATACTGACGCAGATTGGGCTTCCAATAAATTAGATAGAAAATCATATACAGGTTTTGTGTTTAAACTTTCAGGTGGAGCTATTTCCTGGAAGAGCAATAAACAAAAAACCGTAGCTCTATCCAGTACGGAGGCAGAATATGTAGCTCTAAGCGATGCAGCAAAAGAAGCTATATATCTCCGTAACCTATTTTTTGAACTTACTGGAAAATTGGACTGCATAAACATATTTAACGACAATCAAAGTGCTCAGAAATTAGCAGCCAACCCAATTTTCCATGAACGTTCCAAACATATTGATGTAAGGCATCATTTCATAAGAGAAGTAGTTGCTAAAAATTGTATTACAGTAGCATTATCTTTCAACAGCCGAAATGCCAGCAGATGTTTTAACAAAAGGGTTACAAAATGTAAAACATGCCAAATTTATTAGTGAACTGGGTTTAAAAATGTTCTGTTAAAGGTGTTTTTTATTTTTTTTGATAAAGTGGGGGTGTTGTTTTTATTATCAAAATAAAATTTAATACACTGTGCGCCATCTGTTGTAGCTTGGGTAAATGCTAAACAAACAGTATTCTTTTCTATAATTAAGTATCTAAACTTCTTTGTTCATGTTGTCTCTGTTTATAATAAAGTCAGTCTGTTTTCAATCCTTCAACCAACCACATGTTTTTTACTTTTCCATTCCAACAATTTTGTAAGACAAACAGTTATTTATTGACATTGACATTACATTTTTTTTCAACGGTTGACAAAAAAGAGTGGCATAGAAAGTCTGTTCGGCCGATTTTACAGGGTTACCGTAGTGACAAAATTTGCGGAAACATACCCCCGGCCTTGAAAGGATTGACTTTCAATAAAATGAATGTAGTTATCACATAGCATCAAAACATTAATACAATGTAGACATAAAACAAACGAATAATAACCTTATAAAATAAATAATGTTCTGAAAGATAAAACCATTTCAAAGGAATTTCACTAGTGTTCGTCTTCCACGGAAAGCTTACATAGTCTTGCAAATGCCACCTCAATGGTGGGGTGTGGTCGTCCTTTAACAGTACCAGCCAATCGACTGTTAAGGAGCCTTGGTTGGACTTCCACCCAAAATAACTGCTGTAGGCGTTGAATAAATTGAAATCTAGATAACCTATTCACAGGTAACTGCGTTATGTCTGGATCTGGCAGTGGAGTAAGTGCACGTCCAATGAGAAAGTTAGAGGAAGTAAAGGCTTGAAAATCAACAGGGTCAGGAGAGAGTGGGGAAATAGGCCGTGAATTTAGAATGCCTTAAATTTCCGTCAAAACTGTGGATAACTCTTCAAAGGTACCTACATTTGGCATTACCTAAAACCTTTTTCAATGAGATTTTGTCGATTTAATAACGGCTTCCAAAATCCCACCCTTATCAGGAGAGAAGGCAGGAATTAATTTCCAGTTCACCCCAAAAGTGTTGAGAGATTCTTGCAATTTATTTTGATTTAAGTAAATGAATTTACCGAGTTCCTTGATTTCAGATTTAGCTCCGACAAAGGTCGTCCCATTGTCGGAAAATATTTCAAACGGTTTTCCTCGTCTTGCTATGAATCGACGAAACGCCGCGACAAAGGATTCTGACGTCAAATCGCTAACTAATTCTATATGTACACATTTTGTTGTAAAACAAATAAATAAACAAATATAGGTGTTCAAACTGCAGAGTACAATTTGAACTGAGAAACCCCAAAAATATAATAATAAATTCTGTATGCAAACCACGCCGCCATTGGAGCGTCCGTTTTCCAATGTAAATCCGCTTAACCCCTTCTCAAAAATATAATTCCAGCCCGTGTCGCTCAAAACATACATCGTGTCGTGTCAGCAAAAAAGACGCTGAACCAATGCAGGTGTCCAAAACCAGTACACTGGAAATTTCGCGAGCGGCCAATGAGGGCCAATTCTCTCTCTCTCCGATACCCCCTGACGTCACTCGTCATATAAATATGAAATGCACCCTAAAACGCCGGTCATTCTTTACCTTTAATTGCTTAGGTTGTTTTAATGAAGATGATTCCGTGGGTGATTATTATTGTGGTTTCACCCATCGTAATGTTGTTTAAGTAATTTGCTCCCTTTTTTTGTATCCTGTGCCTGTGGATTTTGTGCTATTCGCTACCCTACTTATTATTATTGGATCACTATGAGAAATTGCTAGACCGTAAACGTGTTACTATTGTGAAGCTATAAATACCCGATGTGTGTGTTGAAATTAAACTGGTGAACATAGACATTGTGTTTTATTGGTAATCACACGTTAATTCTAAAGTGTCTCGACGAATGTCTGGTCGACCCCAAATGGGAATGGGGCATAATTACCCCACTTTCGTTCAATAGGCATTAGTGACCTTCGCGCCACGACCGTTTTACGACTTATTAGAATAGGGCCCGCATAGTCCACACCAGTGATATAAAATGGAAATGATGGACACACACATTGCTTAGGTAAATTTCCCATAATAGGTATACTTACAGGAAAGCAACGTACGCATTTACGAACTGTTTTCCTAGCCAGTGCTCTCCCATTAATGGGCCAAAACCTATTTCTTATTGAGTACAGCAAGTGCTGGGGACCAGCGTGATATAGATTAGCGTGCTCTTGTATAAAAAGTAATTTTGTGAGATGATGGGAGCCTGGAAGGAGAGCGGGATGTTTTTTCTCGTATGAATAATTTGATTGTTGAATACGTCCACCAACTCTAAGAATATTTGAAGAATTGAGAAATGGGTTTAAACATAATAGCTTACTTTGGTTCGATACCTAAAGGTTCATTTTTTGACAAAATTGTGATTTCTTCGTTAAACATTTCATGCTGAAAATTCGAACTAATGAGTCAGTGGACCTGTTTAGTTCGGTCGCACTTAGAGGTTCGAAATTTCTGTCTCGGATTGTCTTTTTGCAGTTTGAACTAAACCTCCAACACCAGGCCACTACTCTTTGCAGAGAACTGTATGACGAAAGGGTTCCAATTTTAACCGGATCGCACAATAATTGTATAGAGTGACAAGCAAAGCTATCAATTAAACGCATTACTCAAGACTTGCGAAACACGATTATGTGTCTAACAAATTCGATGCGTTCGGTAGCACGACTTCAGATGACGATGTTTTTAACTTTACTGCTATACATGCGGTTTTTCCGCGTTGTACCGATTTTGGTCATCTGCACATATGTGACGTAAGACCCATGTGGTTTTAAACTAACTCTACCACTTTTAAATTATTTTGGACCTCTCACTTTCAATCTTTTCGGAATATCTGTATATATAGTATATTACACTCCAAGGGCCGAAAGTCGAGGGCATCATGACGCGCAGGGCCGAAATTTGCCGAGGGCATCATGACACGCAGGGCCGAAAATTCAACTTTCGGCCCTTGGAGTGTATACTATTTTTCTTCATAGCCGGTCGGAAGCGAGTGCCGCTGGTCGTAGTTACGAGTATAAATACGCATGAGAAACTCTTTCCTCCCGCTGTTATAGAGGAAACGCGTGTACTTTTCACAGGGAGTAAATGTTGAACTTTCGTCCCTGCTATGAGGGACGAAAGTGCGTACTTTCGACCGAGGTATGAAGAAAAATCATTTCATATCACTGGTAGTCATAAGTTCACTATCAGTATCTCCAAAAATTAGTTGGCTAACTATGCACCGTGTGGCCTACTGAGAATGGGCACCGGCCATATCCCAGGAACCGATAATCGTACAATTTCTGTAAAAAAAATTTAAGGGGTAAATCGGCCAAGGGAAATCGCTTGAAATTATTTTCAAGTTCGAAAGATGTCCGCTAGAGGGCGCAATTGCTATGGCTAAACATAAAACGGGTGTTTTCTCAAAAAATATGCAAGTAAAGATTTATTTTAAATAGTGCCCTCGTAAACACCGGAAATTTTGTGACATTTTTTGTTTAAGGTATTACTCTATTTTATAAAATCTAGTGGTGGGGGAACGTCAAATATGTTTTTATTTAAATGACAATAACTATGGGTTGACAGATTTGAACAAACTGGGCTCGTTTAAAACCGCTTTTTTTACTTAATAATCTGCTGTATAAATTGTCTCCAAACATATTTTGGTGTGGTACGTAGAAGGCGCTGTTTGACATTACAACAGTTATTGCGCATGATCATTAAAATTTTAAATAGTAGGCTATGTCTCTTTTTGCATAGTTGTATAGAGGGAAGAATTCCTAAAAAGTAAGCTCAAACCACAAGTTCGTATCTATTTTCTAACCGGAGATATCAATAAAATAAGCAACATTAGGCCACTGGCTATGAAATATCTCTGGAACCTATGATGGTATTATGATGTTAGTATTATTCTAGTAATAATACTCGGGGGCGAAAGTCAGAAATTATATTCATAAATTTACTTACATTCTAGTGCAAAAAAATCTAACTTATCTTGTCCTAAAGCTACAAATTTTTAGAGCTCCATCAACAAATTAAAGAAATAATAAAACAGTAGGCCGTGGAAACATAACTGACTCCAAGACGTTAAAATATTAAAACATTTTTGTGTCACGTCAGTGTCATTTAGTTACTACTTTTCCAAGCTTGCTCTTAACTTTCCAAATCGTATTTAAACATTTTCTATTATTGTTTGAGTTTTTCGTGTCGTTTGTGTTTTTTCTTGGACCTTGTTTGTATTATTTTTGTTCCGTATTTTCTTGTTGCGTTCGCTTTTAGTTTTAAAAAATGTTTAATACAAACGAAGAATTATTTGACATTATAGGTGTTTATTTTGAATCCATGAGAAATGCTACAGTTGCCCAGTTGATACGAGGGTATATGCTCAGCAATATCCTGATAGACGCCACCCGAGTAAAAAAGTTTCTCTTCGAGTTTGCGTTTGCGAACAACTGGAAATGTTCATCTTGCTACATATCGTTAACAACGCGGAGGGCGCACACTCGGAAAGTTAAAAACGAGCTTAGAAAAGTAAAAACTGACGTGACACAATTTTATAACAAGGGAGCAAAATGCTACTTTTCCTCCCGAGGATGAAGTGATCATTCAAGGGAGGAAAAGGCATTTTACTCCCATGTTATACATATGATTTCTCCGCCTCCCTCAAATAACCACATTTTTAAATAATTTATTTATGAAACTAACAAACAAACTAAAACTATGAAGTAGGTACAGTATAACTTATAAACTTATACATACATTTATAGCGTAACACACTTTGAAACTGTTAATCTGTCAATGGACCATAGGATGCTATATAATATTTCTGTCCTAAATTCGAAAACCCGATGTATCTATGAATTGAAGTCAAATTGTTAATGTGAAAATCGTTAAATTAAAATAACAATTCACTGATATCTACCATTATGCAAAATATAGGGTGTTCTATGAATAAACAGTAAAATTTATACTTATATAATATTATATAGTATAGGTCGTCAATGCCGTATAAGTTATTTCATTGATGACGTACCATGACGTCACTTTTACTTTTCCTCCCTGGGGGGTAAAAGTACTTTTCCTTCCTAGGGAGTAAAAGTAAGACTTTTCTCCCAACAATGAGGCTAGGAAATGTATACTTTGCATAGAGGTAGGCGGAAAACATGTTTTAATATTTTGACGTCTTGGAGCCAGTTATGTTTCCACGGACTACTGTGGCCTAATGTTGCTTCTTTTATTTATAAGTCCGGTTAGAAAAAAGATAAGAAGTTGCGGTTTGCGCTGAATTTTAAGGAATTTTTCTCTCTCTACAACTATGCAAAAAGAGATATAGCCTACTATTTAAAATTTTCATGATAATGCGCAATAACTGTTGTAATGTCAAACAGCGCCTTCTACGTACCGCACCAAAATATGTTTGGAGACAATTTATACAGCAGATTATTAAGTAAAAAGAGCGGTTTTGAACGAGACCTAGTTTGTTTAAATCCGTCAACCCATACTGGAGTTATTGCCATTTAAATAAAAACATATGTGACGCTCCCCCACCACTACATTTTATAAAATAGAGTAAAATACGTCAAACAAAAATGTCACAAATTTTCCGGTGTTTAAAAGGACACTATTTAAAATAAATCTTTACTCGCAAATTTTTTTGAATACGCCCGTTTTATGAAAAATTTTTTACAGAAATTGTACGGTTATCGGTTTCTGAGATATGGCCGGCGTCCATTCTTAGTGGGCGACCCGGTACATATAACAATCTTATTCAACGAAAGACAGATGACTATGAATAGAATATATTAACCGATTTCGGGATTATTGATAAAAATATCACAAACTGAATTGAAGGTCATTACGTAGACAAAGTACCTATATTCGCAATGGATATGATAAAAAAGGATACTTGCATATAGGTATAAGCGAAAGAAAAATATTATAATAGCATGGATTGTTCTATATAGGTATCTTTGCTATTTTTAAAACGTAAGAGCTGAAAGATTATGTAGTTAATTGATATATTTACATCCCTGGCGTACTTACTTATTGTATAAAGTTTTGTTCTTGTTCACTCAATTCCACCGAACAATTGGCAACAGCGTATTGTAACTATATTTCCTTCCCATCTAGACGTATACAGTATGTCCCTAATGTATAGAATAAATGCATTATTTCCATAATAAACGACTTTTGAAAAAAATACAAAAACAGGTCAATTTTAATTTTTGAATCGTCATCACACGATGTAGATATAACGAGCATTGCGTTACCAGTATTATTTTTTTAAATGCAACCATGTGTCTCAAGACACCTCATTGGAAAGATCTTCTAATCGTCTTTACAACGATGTAATTATTTGAATATTTATTTCTACAGGGTCGACTAAAACTGTTTATTTGCTAAAATTTTAATAATAAATTCTGATTCAATAAACTACTTACGTTATTGTAAGGACCGCCACTGGAAATAAAATATCGTAGTGTACCCAAAAAATATTCCAGTTCTTGGATATGTTACTGATAATAGTACTAAATTCTAATTTCACACTAATTATTGATGTGTATCAGTCAAGTGTTCAATAGTTAAAATCTTTAAATTAGCATAATTTAGTAATGAATCTTACAGAAACTGAGCGAATCGAAATATTAATTATGATTGGCTATGGAGATAGAGTAAGGACACAGAAAGAAGCTGGCAATCTATTTAATCCTAAATACCCCAACCGTGAACCCATTTCTCAATCAACAATTAGTAAAATTGAGAAAAAGTTTCGAGAAACGGGCCATGCTAAAGATCTCCCTAAAAGTGGTAGAAAGTCAATTTCCGAAGACAAAAAACTTGACGCTTTCCTTGGGTTTCAAGAAAATCCCCACACCAGCTCGAGAAAAGTTGCGCTGTATAATAATTTACACCATTCTACTGTTACTAGAGTGCTGAAAAAGAAGAAGTGGCATGCGTATAAGGTACATTTGGTCCAAGAGCTGTTAGAAGATGACTTTGATAGGAGAATCGAATTCTGTGAAACAATTATGAAACGATGTAGCAGAGATCGTAATTTCATAAAAAATATACTTTTTAGAGATGAAGCAACTCTTATGCTCAACGGCTATGTAAACCGCCAGACGTATCGATACTGGGCAAGTGAAAATCCCCATTGGATGCAGGAGTATAGGACACAATATCCTGAAAAGGTGAATGTTTGGGCCGGCATTATAAACAATCAAATAATAGGGCCATATTTTTTTGAAGGAAGCTTGACCGGTCCTCTACATCTTCAATTTCTTTAGGATGATCTATTACCACAATTAAATCAACTATTTCCAAATAGATGTGATTTGTGCTTTCAGCAATATGGAGCACCCCCACATTACGCCTTTCATGTACGAACCTACTTAAATGCTGTTTTTTAAGATAGGTGGATAGGAAGAAGAGGACCGATCGAATGGCCACCTAGTTTGCTGATTTGACCCCTTTAGACTTTTTTATGGGGATACTTGAAGAGCAAAGTTTATCAAAGTTGCCCGAATGATATGGAAGAGTTGATGGATCGCATCAGAACGGAGATTGTACAAATAACGACTGAAGTTCTCGTAAACGTTAGAGATGAATTTATTGCTAGGCTGTCTCATTGCATTATTGCTGAAGGTCATCAGTTTGAACATTTAATATAATTTAATTGTTTTTTACTAATCAGTTCTCTGTATTTCAGTAGTACTTAGAAATAAATATTCAAATAATTACATCGTTGTGAAGACGATTAGAAGAGGATGAAATGAAACAATTTAATATTTTTATATCTTCATTATACAGGGTGATTCATTAAGAATGGGCAATCTCTGAACTGAAGATACTACACACCAAAATATGGCGATTGGGCTTAACATGTCTTATACAAATGTTGCAGGTTTACGAGATACAGGGTATTTAAAGTGAGAATTTTAATTTGAAATTTCTCAATAATTCTGTGATTTTAAGCAGCATCGTCTTGAAAATTAATGCTGAATTTAGCTCTATTCATACAGGGCGTTAGTTACACCCTGTTACTTAGGTAAATTACAACATATCTTTTTTTCCTAACGAGTTATGACTAAAGTGACTAGAAAATCTAAAAGCCAGTTCAATTTTAAATAAAAAATGTACTCCTGTTTATTTCATGTAACTCTATCAGTTTTTGAGTTATTTGCATTTTAAACATTCAATGAATTTTTATTTCTTAAATTACGTCTATGCGGGGTAACAACAGTAAAGACAACAAACAGTAACAGTAATAAAAGAAAAATTCAAAGTAAATGCTCAAAATGCCCGCCTTCCACTTCAACACACTTTGTAAGGCGTCTCCTTAAAGGATATTAAAAAACATTTGTCGATTATTTTTAATATTAGCAGCTTCTTGAATTTTCTGTCGTAATTCTTGGATGGAATTGATTGTATCTTTGTAATTCATGTCCTTCATTTGTGACCATATTAATAAATTTAGAGGGTTTAAATCTGGTCTTCTAGGTGGCCAAACAAATTCACTGCCACGCCCAATCCACCGGTGAGCAAAATGTTTAAATACAGGGGACCGTTCAGATTGGGAGGAAGTTCAAAAGGACCAATAAAAAACCAGATATAACACCACACCAAATATTTACCTTGAATTCATGCTGAAAGTGTCGTTGCTTTAGAGCATCTAGATTTTTTGAGTACCACAAATGATTGTTTTCCCAATTAAAAACACCTCGTCTGGTAAACGTCGCCACATTGGTGAAAAGGAGGTAATTGAGAAAATCCTGGTTTTCGTTTTGTTTATCTAGCATAGATTGAGCAAACTGTAGGCAAACTGGTATATCTTGAGGTAGTGATATGGACGGAGATTCTCTTTCTTTAAAATTCCCCAAATAAACGATTAGCTTATTCCTGTTGCCGCACTCATCCGACGAGTACTGAGATCTGGATTTTCGGAAATACGAATTAAAACCTCTTCTTCATCATTGACGTTGATATTTTTTGGAGCACCATTTAAGCTTTTAGGACGAAAACACCCTGTTTCGCATGGGCGGGTATAAATACGTCTGAACAGTTTGTCATTGGGTTGTCTTCGATTTGGGTGTCATTCTTAATACCTTCTGGCTGCACCAAGTCCACTATAATTTAACTGAGCAAAAACACAAATCATATCACACATTTCACTGTTGGAAAATTCATTATGTCGTGACATTCTCTTATTTTACTACAAATAATACACCTTTACTTATGGTGTGTTGTATCTCACACCTAAACTCGGTTTAATTATAACTGATGTTTAGACTGTGACGTATTGATTTATTTATTATCATTAATTACATCAGTCTAAACATCAGTTATAATTAAACCGAGTTTAGGTGTGAGATACAACGCGCCCTTAGAGACAGTAAAATTGTCAAATATTTCTTCACACAAAAAACTGACAAGTTCTGACACAAGCCTACTTGAAAAAAAGTCAATGTAATAACGGTGTCTTAGGAATCTTTACGCTGAATGTTTAAAATGCAAATAACTCAAAAACTGATAGAGTTACATGAAATAAACAGGAGAACATTTTTTATTCAAAATTGAACTGCCTTTTAGATATTCATTTTGGTCATAACTCATAATTTACCTAAGTAACAGGGTGTAACTAACGCCCTGTATGAATTGTGCTAAATTCAGCATAAAATTAGTAATAATTATGCCAAAAAACAGTTGCCAATTTTGAAGACGATGTTGCTTGAAATCACAAAATTATTAAGGAATTTCAAATTAAAATTCCAACTTTAAATACCCTGTATCTCGTAAGCCTGCAACATTTGTATAAGACATGTTAAGCTCAATCGCCATATTTTGGTGTGTAGTATCTCTAATTCAGAGATTGCCCATTCTTTATGAATCACCATGTATTGTTTTATTTCATCCTTTAGTATGGATCTTCATCAAGTAAAAGCCTCATCTATTCAATTCAACGATTAAAAGACCTTTCCAATGAGGTGTCTCGAGACACATGGTTGCATTTAAAAAAAAATTACGATTACGTCACCACGTTAATACTGGTAACACAATGTTCGTTGCATCTACATCATGTGATGACGATTCAAAAATTAAAATTGACCTGTTTTTGGATTTTTTCAAAAATCGTTCATTTTGGAAATAATGAATTCATTCCATACATTAGCGACATACTGTATTGCCATCTATGTATATTGTATACAGGGTGTCCCAGAATTTTTAGACAGGCTATAACTCTAAAACGGCTGAAGATAACTTCATAAAGTAATTGGACGGATTTTACAATATTGTGAATCCCTCATGATGTCAGCGAAATCATCAGCGTAGCTATGACGTCATGTCATTATAAAATATAAAATGCAAAGGTGGTCGTGTGACTGCTCATATTAAAGGTCTTTTTATTCTGAATTCAACCATGTAATACACTTAGTATGTTAAAATTTATTAGTTGTGTATTTTCGATCAAAAGGAGTTTAACAAAATAAATAAAAAAGTTTAATAAACAAACTTAATCACAAGAAGATCAAGGCACTAATACCATTATTCTACAATCTCGATTTCAAACAAGGAAATGTTTGGTGTGGGGTATTTAATGAAAGGTTTACAGGGCCTTACTTTTATGATGGAACATTAACTGGTGAACGTTACTTGATGTTTCTGCAAAATGAGTTACAAGATTTATTGGAGGATATTCCATTAAAAGAAAGAAAGAAAGAAATGATGTGGCTACAAGATGGTGTTGCTGCACATAATTATGGTAGGATAACGCTGTTTTTAAATAATAGATTTCCTCCTTTCTGTATCGGTAATGCAGGACCATGTCTATGGCCAGCGCGATCACCAGACCTATCTCCCCTCGATTTTTTTATTTGGGTTTTTTTAAAAGATATTGTATACTCAAATCCACCACGCGATGTTGATGATTTGAAAAATAAAATAAAAGAAGCATGTGGAGCTGTTACTCCGGAAATGATGTACGCGTGAACTATTGAGAAGGTTTGAGGCTATCGTAGAATAATGGTATTATTGCCTTGATTTTTATGTGATTAAATTTGTTTATTAAACTTTTTTATTTATTTTGTTAAACTCCTTTTGATCGAAAATACACAACTAATAAATTTTAACATACTAAGTGTATTACATGGTTGAGTTCAGAATAAAAAGACCTTTAATTTAAGCAGTCACACGACCACCTTTGCATTTAATATTTTATAATGACATGACGTCATAGCTACGCTGAAGATTTCGCTGACGTCATGAGAGATTCGCAATATTGCAAAATCCGTCCAATTGCTGCATACCAAATTTTATAAAGTTATCTTCAGCCGTTTTGGAGTTATAGCCTGTCTAAAAAATTCTGGGACACCCTGTATACGGTATAGGTCACAGTTTCATGTTATGAAAATCGAGGGCGGTGTGGCAGCCTTAAATTCCTCCAAATATTTGGACTTATTACAAAATCATGTTATTCCCGCAGTTCTCCTTATACCCGATGATGATCTCAACAGAATTTGATTTCAACAAGATGGTTGTAAAGTCCATAATACAGGGGTAGTAATGTCATTTTTAAGGTCCACTTTTCCCGGCAGAATTATTAGTATCAATGGTACAATTAAATGGCCACCAAGATCACCTGAAATAAGTCCAAATAATTTTTTTAATTGGGGATTTTTTAAAAGTAGCATTTATCAACATGATTTTAGAGTTAATAATTTAAATGAATTGAGGTTGAAAATACAGCAGGTTTGTGCTAGTATCACGCCAAATAATCTTAGAGATATGATATCAAATCTTTATGACAGATTTGGTCATTGTCTGGCACATTAAGGTGGTTTTTTGATCTTCTATTCAATTTATCAATGGAATGGATTTTTATTTTTCAATAATTATAGTTGTGAGTAAAATTAATTTGAACCGTTTCTCAATTTGTCGGCGAGATAAAGAAATCTGTAGGCAGAAGCAGAACCAGTTTCAAACAAATTTTTATATTTTGCAGGATCCCGACGCACTAGCGACTTCTGTACTCTCTTTTTTCCGATGAATAGCAGTTGTTTTACCGATAACTGTGATAATAGATCTTTTTGATACTTTGTCAATTATGTATTCTTTCAGCAGCTCCATGCTTTGACCCATTATTTTCTTGTTTTAGTTGCCTGTACATATTTTGTATCATATTTTTCGTAGATCGCGACTAGAACATACCTATTGTCTCAAATCCCCACTCCACTTTCAGAAATTTCAAAACCTTTGGTAAAAAATGTTAATAATAAAATATTCATGTTTTATACATACAACAATCAATCAACTTGCCATATTCACTTCGACATGGCAAAATCTGTGGAATCAAGCAAAATAAATAAAAAAATAAACTTTGACATCGTTTATATTGGCACAAATACTACGTCTGTGTACTCTTCTAGTATATTAATTGTTCAGAGCCTATAACAATATCTTCCTCTTCGAATGGTCGCCAAAAAGCAATAATTTTGATTATTACCAACAAAATAGTTTTAGTCAATAAAACCAAATATCAATCACAGCAACATCTAAGAACACAATTTCTCGTATATATAACAGAAATGAACTAAGCCCACCCTGGGTCGTTCACGGTCTGTGTGGACTAACCATTCAAGTAAATTTTGCATTAACCAATCGAAAGCTACACTGTTTAATTGTTCGCTTGTTTAGAAAAGATCAAGTTGACAAAATATTCTATTGAATTGCTATGAAAAAAATCGATATTGGAAAATTATAAAATGGGTACCCAAGCAGCATTTTGGACGTTGCGAGATAGTTATATAACATGGCATCCACCGTTGTAATGACCACGTCACGACTCAAATTTGCACCTAAATGGGGAGTAGAAATTCGAGTCGCCGTCGGCACTGACTTTCAATGTCTTATGCATTCCACCAAATCCAACGTTGATTAACGTTGCTCAAACCAACTCCATTTCAAGTATTGGATTTGTGACTTTCCCACATTTGGAGGTAAACACGGAACCAAATCTGTGTGAAAGCGAAATATAGGTTGAAACTTAATAAATTAAAAACACCATCAGGGACAAAACAACTATTCCAAACTCACTTGATGGTTATTTGGTAAATCTATGAGGCCAGTTAAGTTGTATATATAGATCTTTTTCTATAAAATATCAATAAATGTATAAACGGCTCCTGTTTTGTTTTCGTGACTCGGACATCTTTATAATTTGTCCGAGTCACGAAAACAAAACAAAAATCTATAATTACATGAATAAAAAATGAGGTTAGGTTGTAGATTGTGCCATTGACATATAAAGATTATATTTTTATGTCAATGGATTGTGTGAATATTTGAACTAGTTTGAAACGTCCGCCCGTAGGTCAAATAATAGGAACAAAAAGTTTTAGGCGTGTTTTTATGACCAAAATTGTAACATGCGGATCTAAACGTTCATAGAACGTCGACTTGTTCCAGATTAGTCCAAAGACATGAAAAAGGTAAAAATGAACGTTAAGTGAACGTTATCTGTCTAACAAAAACTAACGTTCGATTTGCTGACGTCGAGTAGTGATTGGCCCCGATCGACTTCGAAGTTCTAACGTCGGATTAAGTTATGAATTGACGTTGTCGGTGAACGTTGATACAAACAACTAAATAATACCCAAAACCAACGTTGATTTAAGTAAACATTATGTCGGAATTCGGAATAATGCTGTTTGGGAAGATCAACACAAATGAAAATAAGGATAACATGATAGAGACCAAGAAAAAATTTGGACAAATTACAATCTGCCATAAATAAAATCTGTACACTGGTTTCGATTAAGCAATTATGGTTATTTAACTTTGTTGTCGCATAAAATGTCGTTGAAAATTTTAAAACAACGATAGACAAACGGTTGAAATAGGAGGGCATCTGTTTTGGTAGAGGGGACTTAGCGAACTAATATTCTATATCTTTTAAGTTGTTGTACTTGTGTAAATCGTATGTCGAACTATGGTTTTTCGCAATATGTAGGTTATACTTAAAAACAAAATTTCTACAGTAGAAACATATCGGTGAGTTTCACAGAATGAAATAATATTCGGTGACTGACAGTTACATTTTTTCCCCCTAGTACCTTCGGGATGACCCCAAATTTCTCAAATAAGTAGTACATCATTTAAAGCGTCTTTTCACTCGTTATAAAAAATTTATTGCGAAAATTAACAATAAAAACTACAACTTATATCTATCATTCCTATTGCAAAGTGAGTTTTGTTTAACGCAAAAGCAAAATTATTTCATTTACAATTATCTCCAAAGTGAGCGTCTCAATTAACACGGAAACGCCATGCATGTTAGGATTTTGTTATACAGACTATCTTTTGTTAATATTAACACTGTTATTGTCAGCTCTTCCATTTTTTGGGAATATAAGAAACTTAGTTATTTTAAATGAACACCTCTATTTTTCAACACTAAGAAATTACTTAATATTTTCATGCAATTATTTTTATAAATGAAGCCATAATTCTGGAGCTATCGCTAAATTGACATTAAAACCATCCAATTTGAAATAATACATTAATATGACCATGACTGAATAAACTTATTTAATTTGAATGAACTTCAAGCATAAGAAGGCTGCAACTGCTGCCCTCTGCAAAACCATCGAAGCAGAGAGAATTGACGTGGCACTGATCCAAGAACCCTGGATATCAGGGACCAGAGTCATGGGATTAGGTCATATCAGAGGTAAGTTAATATATAACTCTAACTCAGATAATGTAAGAAGTTGCATTATTGTCAGGGACTGCATCAACGCAATAAAACTGACAAATCTATGTTTCAGGGACCTAACAGCAGTGAAGCTTGAATACCAAGAGGCAGGCACTACAAAGGAGCTCATTTTAACTTCTGTATACCTGCCCTATGATTCTCCTAACACACCTCCGTCTGAAGAACTAGGGAAGAATAACCTACAGATCATCATTGGAGCGGATGCCAATGCCCATCACACCGCTTGGAATAGTAGCAACATTAACCAACGCGGTGAGTATCTACTTGATTATATTATTTCTAATAACCTAGAGATTCTAAATCGGGGAACTGAACCTACTTTAAAAAAAAAATAGGCAAGAACGCATTGATATAACTTTGGCGTCACTCGAAATAAGCTCCCAAGTACGTAATTGGAGGGTTTCCGATGAGCCGAGTCTCTCGGATCATAGATATATTCAAATGGAAGTCAAACACATTGACAAACCAGAGCGAATATATCGTAACCCTCGGAATACTGACTGGAAGAAATATCGAGAAGACCTTAAACTTAACCTTAGAAATATCAAAACTGTAATTAGAACAAAAACTGATATAGAGTATCTCTGCAACTGCAGGAAGCCATACAAAACTCTTATCACCAAAACTGTGCAGAATCGAGGCAAACCACCAACAAACAAAACTGGTGGAATACAAACCTCGAAACGCTCAGAAAAAATACCCGCAAACTATTCAACAAAGCGAAGAAAACCGGGAACTGGGCAGCATACCAGCAAACCCTGACCGAATACAATAAAGAAATCCGGAAAGCAAAACTAGAATCATGGGGGAAGCTCTGCAGCGAAGTTGAAAACACTTCCGAGAGAGCTCGAATCCATAAAATACTAGCCAAAAGCCCGGTTCAACCAACGGGGACCATTGAAAGACCCGATGGGAAATTCACTGGAAATGGGGAAGAAACTCCAAGTTTGCTTCTTCAAACCCATTTTCCAGAATCCACCATAGATACCTCTGATAGCATTAACCCACCAAACCCTAACATGTTCCGCAAAGGGGCAAACAAAGTGGACTGGGAATTAGCTAAGAAAGTTGTAACTTATGGTGGCATAAAATGGGCCATTGACTCATTTGACAGCTTCAAATCTCCGGGACCGGACGGTATAATACCAGCTCTATTACAGGAGGGTGTGGAGCATATAGCCCCGCCCCTTTGTAATCTATGCAGGGCCAGCCTAGCAATAGGCTATATCCCGAGAGCCTGGAGAGAAGTAAAAGCGGTCTTTATGCCCAAACCAGGCAGAGATCTATCTCAGGCCAGGTCATATAGACCGATCAGTCTATCATCCTTTATGATAAAGGTGATAGAAAAACTGGTAGAAAAACATATTAGGGAAACCTCTCTTAAGCAGAGGCCACTTCATCAAAACCAACATGCTTTTCAACCAGGCAAATCCTGTGAATCGGCTCTACACCAACTGGTCTCAAGAGTTGAAAATTCACTAGACAACAAGGAAATCGCAATGGTGGCCTTCCTTGACATAGAAGGAGCATTTGACCACACCTCCTTCAACTCCATTGTTAGAGCGGCCAGGCAGCATGCGATTGATGATACCATCTGTAGATGGATCAAGTCCATGTTAAACCTCAGGAATATAAACTCAACCATGGCAGAAACCACCTTAAAAGTAACAGCGGCAAAAGGGTGCCCACAGGGAGGCGTCCTTTCACCACTCCTGTGGAACCTAGTCGTAGACTCGCTCTTAAGGAAACTCAACGAACTGGGATACTTTACCCAGGGTTACGCTGATGATAATATCATATTATAGTCATTGTGATTAGGGGTGAGTACCCCAGAACGGTATCAAACGTCATGCAAGACGCTCTGAGGAACATTGAGGATTGGTGCAAGGAGGAGCAACTTCGTGTAAACCCCTCCAAAACAACCCTAATCCCCTTTACAAGAAAAAGAAAACTGGAGGATCTAACACCCCCTAGACTTTTTCAACAAACTTTATGTTTTAGCAAGGAAGCTAAATACCTAGGAATCATCCTGGATACGAAGCTAACCTGGAACAAACACATAAAGAAGATAACTACCAAAAGCAAGATGACACTGATGTCACTAAAAAGAGCGATTGGAAGCACATGGGGACTGAAACCGGCAGTGGTACACTGGCTGTACACAACGGTTGTAAGACCCATGATTACATACGGCGCACTCGTCTGGTGGCCTAAGGTTAACCAGAAACAGGCAATCCTAGAGCTAACCAAAATCCAAAGACTGGCGTGTCAGTGCATCACTGGAGCACAAAGAAGTACTCCGACAGCAACCATGGAAACAATTATAAACCTCCCACCAATTGACCTAATCGTCAAAGCAGAGGCTAGAATTGGGGCATCTCGTCTCCGGTTAAACAATAACTGGAACCCTCACCCTAATGGGCATGCGTCAATTATCAATATAATCTCAAATCCCATACTAAATATGGGTACTGATTATATGACGCCGACCACATCACTAGAAAAACCCTTTAATATCGAAATAGATTGGAAAGGAGAATTCAAGGAAACACCTAAACAAGAAATAGTTTGGTTCACTGACTGTTCCAAAACGGACACTGGTACTGGCGCTGGAATATACGGTCAATCCCCCAGATGTGACATTAGTCATTCACTGGGAGTAAATACCACTATATTCCAAGCAGAAATTTACGCAATCGACTCATGTCTGAGAGAAAACATAAGGAAGGGATACAGCGGTAAAAACATTCTTATCTGCTCAGACAGTCAAGCGTCAATTAAATCACTTAACAGTAGTACAATAAAATCCAAACTTGTCTGGGAGTGCTTAGAAAACCCTTAGGTAACCCTGAAATGGGTGACAGGTCACAAGGGTATTGAAGGGAACGAAAAAGCAGATGCCCAAGCACGAGAAGGATCGGCAACCGGCTACACCGGTCCTGAACCGGCAACCGGTATAACAAAGGCTTCGGTAAGAACCACATTAAACCAGTGGGTGCACAAACAACACCTCAAATACTGGCAAACAATTCCGAAGCTCAAACACAGTAAAATGATGGTCAAACAACCCATACCAAAACTTACTGAAGAAATCCTGAAGTTAAATAGGAGAGATATCAGGCTCGTAACCGGCCTTATAACCGGACACTGCGGCCTGAGAAAGCACCCTCACACAATAGGGATCTTCCAAGAAGAACCTACATGTAGATTATGTGGTGAGGAGGACGAAACAGCCACCTATATAATTTTCGAATGTGAGGCGCTACGTTGGTGGAGGTATAGACATATAGGGCCGGATGACCCTATATACAACCTCACCAAAAGAGATACTGTGAGGAGACTTCTAGATCTCATTAAGGCCACAAATCTTCTCACGGACTAGCAGACAGACAGGACAATACAATAAGCCAACGGCTGCGGTGTTGGGGCCCACTAACCCGGCCTGTTTTTCGTCTGTGTACCAACCAACCAACCAACCATGACTGAATAAACTCATTTAACTTGAATGAACTTCAATACTTCATATCCTAACAGAAAGCTCATAACAAGATCTTCTGTCAAGGCATTAGTTACAAAGTTCAACGACATTGGTGCAGAGGAAGGTTTGTTTATCCAAATCAAGACGCAAAAAAACCTGCAAACCAGCGTTGTATTGAAAGAAGGTCAACATTTAAATGATGAACAACCGAAACAGGATTATTCTAACTTCCAACATAATGGTTAGTTAAATAAACGTTGGAATTATTTATTTGTTTACATAATCGTTCACCGACAACGTCAGCCCCTAACTTAATCTGATGTTGGAACCATAGATAACATACAGATAGATGGGCATCTGACCGTGGCGCTCCCTATGGCGAATTAATTTTTAAGGGTGGCGCCACCTTGAGAGTTCCATCAGTACTTTTAACACCTTTGACATGGTTGTGAACTTCGCTAACCGCTGATAAAAAATATTCCTGTAATTCTACAGTTTTTGGCGGCACATTCAAATTTACTGTAATTTTACTTTTATTGAAATATGGCTTTCATGGTCCATTTTTTGATAAAAGTAACTCAACATTTGATTGATATTACAATAATAATAAGCAAATGGTGCAACGGGAGCAAATGAAATATCAAAAAATTGACCACATAATGCCTGAATTGGAAAAAATAAGGCAAAAATTATCAATTTTATATATTTTATTTAATATTAAAAAATACACAATAAATAAAACGTTTTTTACATCTTTTAATGAAAAACAGAAAGATCAATAAATAAATAAATAAAGTAATATGAGTAAACTGACAAATGTACCCATTTCAAAAATATTTAGGTACCTATATAAAGAATAACATTTTTTCATACAAATCAAAAAATAGTTTTATCTATCAGCAACCGTTTCTGTGGGCAGATGTATATTAAAAAAAAAACATGAAACACATAATCCATTTCTACAGTTTGCAGATGTTTTCTAATGACTAATAACACAGCTAACTGAAATTTGCACACTATTTAAAAAACTTAGTTTACAAGATTATGACTATCATTACTAATACATTATTTATTATGTAGCTACATTTGAATATTTTCAATTATATAGCTCAAACATACATAATATGATTGTGAACATTTACATATTTCTTTTTCCAAACTGCTAACCTTTGAAAAGTGCTTGTACCTCTCATCGGGAAATCCTTTTCTGTCCCTCTTAAAGGTAAAACCTCCATAATTGCATCATCTGTAGACAATTTATTGATTTACTCATATAATACTATGAAATATGTAAGTTAGTTTGTTTTTGATGAGAGTTAAGCAAACCAAATAGTATAACAAAAGGATCATACAGACAGAAGATATTTTATCTCATACATACCATTATTCGATCATTGCTCAATACTTTCAAATGCCCCCTCTAAGCTGTTAATCATCGTGAAAAGAATAGCTATAACATAAAAATTAGAAATTCAGTAAACTAAATAATATAACAAAAGGAATAGACAGGAGATATTTTATTTTATACATACCAATATTTGATAGTGGCTTAATTCACTCTCATCCATTCTCCTCAAACCCCTTGCTTGTGGATGGAATAGCTACAACATAAAAATTAAGTGTACTTTTTCTTAGGTACACTGTACATTTTATGAATGTTAAAATTATAGCATATATAATGAGTTGTATTAAACTCACCATTAATTAATTTCCTTGTATAAGTTTTGATTGGTGTTTGCACCTTCCCAACTGGCGAATAATTTGATATGGAGAGCATTTCTTATATTTCCAACATTATGCAGATACTTTGTACAAGTAAACTGTTTCAAACTCTATAAAATAAATACCTTTAATTTTCTCAGGAGTTGTTAGGTTAGGTTGGCAGAGGAAGTATCTGTAAACTAAAATTATAACTACAACTAACGGCGTTACAGTTCACATTAAATCCGCAATTTTAGTACTGATGGGACTCTCTAGGTAGCAGTACCCTCGATCGTTCAGAGTGCCCATACCCTGGTTGGAACTCCGAAGTCGATCGGGCCAATGACTATCCGACCGACGTCCATAAATTGCACGTTATCATTAGTTAGACTCACCGTTCATATTTACCTTTTCGGTATCTTTGGACTAATCAGGAACAAGTCGATGTTCTAAGAACGTTTAGAGCCGCAGGCTTCAGTATTGGTCAAAAAAACATGCCCAAAACTTTTTGTCCTATTATTCGACCTATGGGCGGACGTTTAGAAGTAGTTCAACTATTTGCACAATTATAACAAGACTTCGAATTCCAAACCTTAGGTCCTTCATATATTGGAAGGGTTGTGGTTTTTCCTCCCCTAGCGTTGAACACCTCAGCCTAGTCAGTCCTTCGCGGATGCACGGTATGTGTACCGAGGTTTTCTCATCTTCTTGGCAAAAACCTGCATATGGTTGTGTATACCAATCCGATGTTATTCCTCTCTTTGTTAAGTCTATAATGTCCTGTTAGGAGCTCTCCTATCGTGACTTAGTAGGTACTCCGTGAATATTGGCGAGGGTTCTCTGATGAACTGTTTAGCCTGCTCCATTCCTATTCCAATATTCTCGAGATTACTTTCTCACCCAAGTACTGCTATTTGTTTTTCGCAACGCTTTCGCTATACCACAGAAAGGTTCTGGATCAATGGGAGCACATCATATCCTTTCTCGGGCTAGTGAGTCTGCCTCTTCATTGCACTTGTGATCTGAGAGGCCTTGTACCCAGTATAAGGACAATCTATCATGACTGTCCAGCTCTTGTAGCGTCTCCAAGCAGTCCAAACAAGTTTGGAATTTATCTACATGGAAGTGATTGCTTTTATAGCCGCTTGGCTGTCGGAATATATGGCAATGGTCTTCTCCTCAAACTCTTGATTTAATAGCTCTCCTACATAGTACTGTATTGCTGCAACTTCCGCCTGTAATATCGTCACATGTTTGCCCAAGCACAGTGAGACTCTTGTCTTTGGTTGTCCTTGTGGTGGCTGGACTATTTAGTCAATGGACCGTCGAGCCAACTTCCAACAAACGTTGGACTAGCATAACGTCCTTTGAACGTTTACTAATCGTCTAACAAAAAGGGAAGTCGGGAAAGGTCGCAATTAGCTGTGGAAAAGAGGTGTTCTTGTCCAAGTAGGTAGTATTCGGATATATATTAGGTCACTTAGCAAATTCCAAGTTGGTTAGGTTCGTTCAACGTTAATCAACGTTGGTTTCGGTCGAGTATATAAGTCAGTGTCGACGTCATAACGACTAGAATTTCTATTTCTCGCTTAGATGCAAATTTGGGTCGTAACGTGGCCAGTACAACATTGGGCACCAACGTTGGGTTTTCTAGACCAACATTATATAACGATGTAGTAACGTCTAAATGCTTCTTGGAAAATAGGGAACTTTAGAAAACATAAAGTAAAAACGGTTCACAGCATAGATGCTAAGAATGTCACTTCAATACAATAAGGCATGCGATCTTTGAATTCTTTCGATCTTGCATGGATGGAATTTGTCACGTGAAATTCTTATTACGAATTTTTATGGAACATTAAGTTTCCTGGATATTTGTCTAGTACTCAAGTGTGGATCGTCTCCTAACATGACAAAATCAACAGATTTGTTTACAGTTGAAGCAATTCTACTACACTAATTTCGGTAAACTTTTCCAGCAATCTACTAAATCTTCCAAATGGATTGTGGTTAAGATATTATATTAGAGAACACGTTGTTTGTTGACTTCTACACAATATCCTGATAGCATTGAAATTTCACTTCGTTGTTAATATCTAAAATACTGATTTAGGTAAAAAGTGGAGTTTAATAGATTTAAAATTAGGGTGACGATATAAACATTTAAAGAACAATCTAGGAGTACAGCCGGCGTCGGTGATTATCCTCAGTTCCATAAATAGACCGACGTTAAATAAATAAGAAAAAATAATAAAACATAAAAAAATACAAATTCATATTTTCTAAAATGTTTCTCTTTAAACATAAAGCCCACTGTATAAATGAGTCATGAAAACAATTTGTTGAGAGAATAAAACTGGGCTGTGAAATATCGTAGCTTATGTAGTAAGTCATCTGCTAAGATATATAACCGCATGGATGCAAACATGTAAAATGAAATCATCAGGAACGTGATACATTTTACTTTGCTCCAAATCACGAAAAGGAGATCTGAAATGTCATTGTCGAGCACTTCCGACTTACTCTCTATGTTATTTGTTTCTGCTTATGCTGTTTGTGTACCATAATCTCAGTTTGCTTCTGTGTATGCATAATATTTACAATTATTGAGAAATAGTATGATTTGCATCGTGGGTTGTTGACAATAGTTATATATCAGGATACATCGATACCGTTATGCTCAGATATGAGATATGAGACTGTAGACTTACATTGAAAAATCACTATTGATAGACAAAAACGTGTTTTAAATATTTTCCGTCAAGAGTGCTATTGTTTATTACATCGAGTGAACATTTTAAAACTTGCAATCGATAACCAAAATAGATTACTGCTGTACACACACCCATTCAAAGCCTGATGGCAACAGCTTTTTGTGTCACTTACATCAATCACAAAAAAGTTGCATCATATTCGAAACCCTGAAGCATTAAACAGTCAATAAAATAGCAAGTGAATACGTAGTGTTACAGGTGAATACTACGAGGAGACGCACTGGGATGTTGTATTGTCAGCACGGAGAGGAAGATTAGGTCCTGTTCTTGAAATTTTATTTATTACTATTCTGTTTAATATCACAAAATCCATTTCCACGGTGAAAAATAGACACTTATCTTTCGCTAAAATAAATTTACCACTATTTTAGTTAAGGTAGTCGTGCGATGGGACATGAATGAGCCAGAAACTTTAAAATGTTCGTATAATTTTTAAGGATGATATGATACAACTACCATTAAGTTTTAACTCATTAGCATGGAGAGCAATGGAGGGTATGTTTCGTTTACTAGTTTTTCAAATCTAGAAAAAGTTGCAGTCAGGTACAAAACAAAAAACTTACTGTTAATTAATGAATTTGTTATGAGATTTTGAGAAATGAGTACAATTTAAAATGACATGGAAAATTCAATAAAACGGGTGGATAAAAATGGCCGTTTTTAGCGCGAAAAAGCAAGACCTAGATCAGGACCATCCTTAGACTAGCAAAATCAAGACCAAGACTAAATGGACAAGAACAAGACCAAGACTATCCAAGTATTGGTCTTGGTCTTGCTTTGCTCATAGCTATACGTTCAGTCCAGTCCAGTCCGTCTTTTTAAAATTCTTATGGTTAAACGTTCGTCTAGAATAACAACTGATAAATTATTCTTAACAGTAAACCTATCATGGAACAAAGAACAATCGAGTGGATGGTATAAAAGCACTCCAGTGGGAAAAACGAACTTTTGAAATGGACTAAAGAAGCAGCAGAGAAGGCTTTGTCATAGCTTTTCTTGCTAAAACATGTGCCGAAGATTACCATGAAGAAATGGACGTAGATTCATTCGAGAAATGATTTGAAGACCATTTTATGCCGAATATTCAAAAAAATATGAAAGATGTGACTATAATGGACAATCACTGCAATTTTGTTCGCAAATAGCAATATTGTTATAGAAAATTTATCGCTATCTTAGCAACATTCTAAAAAAATGGTATTCTAATCATCATGTTAAACAATATATGACCTGTCAATTCTAAAGATATCTTGTTAAGATTTACCTTGTTATCACAGCAACCTCATTTTTGTACTTGTAATTAATCCATTTTTTATATTTTTTTTTTCAGGAATTTGGAAATATTGAGTATTCATGAATTGTGAACGAATCTAATTTTGATAACTCTCTTAGATATAATGTGATATTTTAACGCATTGGCATTTTTTTTTAAGTTTCTGCCCAAATGAAAGTGGCAAGTGCCATTATGCTCCATTTTCCACCATATTTAACATATTAGATAGTTCTTCACCTTTATAATCTAGATCCCCCATATTTAAGGGGTGACATTTCCCAGTAGTAAATATTTTATTATTTTCTGTAATATTATCACAAGAGAGTAAGAATAAACTGGAAATAATTGGAAAGATTTTAGAAAACTTGTTGCCAGGCAATAAAAACGAGAGCCAGAAGGGATCGAGTGGCTATTGCCAAGTAACAACAAGTTTGAGAAAAGGCCTGGAGAATTATCAACTGATTTATCGATCTCTCGTGTAGTATTCCATTGATTATTATTTGACGTTACAATCTACAATCAATATCGAATCAAGAAAATACGTTGTCATGTGGTTGTCATTCAAGAATAACGATGTGCATGAAATATAATGTAAGAGGATAATGTAAGTAGATTATTCACACTATAAAAATATTTTGATTGGCTAGAACGTATATGAATAAGTGAAATTGGTCCATATTTCTAGAACAATTTATAGATTAAAGTCAAAATAAATCGTCTTCTTTTCTCGTTGAATGCCGAAATACAGTGTTGCCAGTAGTTAAATTCAAATTACTGGCAAAAACATTGCTATTGACAAAACGATGAACCATTCTTGCTATGAACGCAGAAACAGAATGCACAATTTCTTGACCATATTGCTGTATGTTATAACCATAACAATATTGTTTATAGGTATTCAACAATGTTTGTAGCAATATGTAAGCAGAATAGAACTGAATGTATCCTTATCATTCTAGAAAACTAAGCATTATTTTTTGTCAGACAGTTAACACTCCTTTCTTGCTACAATTGTCAGATGTGAACTTATCGATTTTTTAATGTTTGGCTAGTGTGACCAATATATTTATCCTCGCAATTTCTACAAGGGATACAGTATACTACATCTCGAATGCTATCCTTGAAAATGGAAATAAAGATATTTCGAAAGCTAGAGTACTCTCTTTACAATTTTTGCCGCTTCCCCAATATTCCTGTCCTTGTACATTATTATTTGGCAAATAACTACTATAACTATATTTATATAAATACTCTTTTTTACTACTTCCAAGCTTTCGGATCTATTTGAAACATTTATCAAGGATAAAATATGAACAATTTCTTATATTCAAAGGTAAAAATTATAATTAATTTAAACTTACGTGCAAAGTGAGTTTGTACAAATTAAGTAAAACGTCATTTTAAAAACAGATAAACAAATCTTCCACTAAACGTGGTGGTTAAAAGTTACATTTTTAAAAACTGAATCAAAATCTGATTGAAGTCGAACACGAAGACAAAATTTGTAATTAAAATTCTTCAAGAATTTTTTCACTGGTAGTCTTTTTTGCGTCCGCAATATCTCATTCATTGCAATGCTTTGTTTTCGCAAAATGCATCCCACACAACATACCTATTACGAAAGATTGCTGACATCAGAGATTGTCAGTTTTTTCATTCAAAGGCAAACGATATTAATTTGTGCTCTGCGTACATTGGAAATTGAATTAAATTATACACTTTACCACTGATCTGTAAATACTTAACAGCTCACGATCATATGCACTGTAGTTCTGCTAACCGCTAATAACTTTTTGTTGTAACGATGCACTGATTGAAAAATCTAATGCATCTAATAAGCTGGGTAATTGGGCATATAATATGGGAGGTTATAGTTGGTTTGGAAATATTCCATACAAGCTTTGGGACTGTTAATAGAATTGGCCCCTAACAATGGATAACGATGAGATATAACGATAAACAAAGTAATCATGACTAATGGGTGATTATGAACTGCGGACAACCGATGGGTTGAGAGCAGGTAGCGCACGAATTGCGGACAGGCCATATCTAATCCGCTTAACCGCCGCAACCCTTCTTCTCAGAAATGTAATTGAATTGCATCGTTTAGAAAAACATCTCTTTTTTTGATTTTCCAATTAGATTTTTTTCTCCTAACAAATCGGTAAAATGGAAGTAATGTTGAGTGAAAGGGGAAAAACTATTGGTTATTGATGGCTATAAATTTCGATTCCATAGATATATGACTGATAATATTCAACTAACCTAACCCCCTAACCCTTTACCTGTTCATTTTACGCATTTTACGCATTTTTCGCAATTCGTGCAGTGATTAACGGACCCCTACGGCACTTGTCCGCAGTTCATGCATCTGTCCGCAATTCGTGCGCACAGTGACTAATTTGGGTCAGATTGAAATTAACGAAAAACTAAATAAAATAAGTTATTTATTTGGATAATGTGAGTATTTTTTCGTAATATCCATTTATCTTTTAAATATAATAAAATGAGATTATTAAAAATCCATGCTTAAATAATTAAAATGAAAATTTATAAATAATAAAGTTTTAAAGTGGAGTATGGAGTATGACACTTCTCTTGGATGTTGATTTAGAAATAAACATCCAAATAAGTCTCATTATACAAATTGGATTAAATCATCAACCCACATTAAATAATACTATTAAATCTTAGGTAATACCTAAATCGAATTACGGGATTCTTAAATGCAATGGTTGGTGATATCGGGCAATAGAAAAAATACTTTCTACATCTATACATATAAAATGCCTTGTCCTGAATGACTGTATGACGGATCATATAGACCTGAGACTTGGAGGGTCTGCTCTATGTATGACATCCGATAAGAAGGAATATTCCGATATTCTATGCCCCAAGGGGGTAAAAAACGGTGGCAAAGTTTGTTTGTTCGTTCCTAGGTCTAATCTACTTCAAATTTTGAATAAACATTCTTTTACAGAATTGATGGTGTTTCGTATTTTATTGAAAATAATCGCTGAACGGAGTTAAAAAGGGGTAGACATTTTTTTTGGGCTGATTTGCATCGAAGTTGATATCATTTAAATTACATTTTAATTTGACACGTTTGAAAACCCAATTCAAATTTATCCAAAAAACATTGAAGTCACTTAAAAGCTTGGACTAATTAAAAATCCTATTAGAACCCTTTTAGACTTCTACCCGGACGAAGTCGCGGACAAAAGCTAGTATATTTTTAATTTAACACATAACACATCTCCATTGTTAGATCACCAAACGTGATGGCGAGCCCGCCCCCATGCGCACAAACTCATTTTCAATGTTACCCCCCACTACAACTCTTGCAAGACATATAAATGATATGTACAAAGGCGTATCATTAGTTGTCCTCCAATTCTGTTGGCGTCTGGCTTTGTCTGAATAATTTTTGTGTTGTTTCTGAAAAAATGTCATCGCCTAACAAAAAACCAGTTATCAAGAGTCAGGCACGTGAAATAATTTTTAAAGTAATCAATTATCTTCAAACTGGCAAATGTGAGTCGGATACGTTATCAAATGTGAAAAATAAAACATCTCTCGCTACAGGTGACACCAAATAAATTTCAAAAATAACCATTTCAACACAAATCTTTATTTTGTATTAGGTATTTCGATAAGAACCAATAAAAGATTGGTTAAAGAAGGGGAGCAATTAATTTCTGCAAATAAGGCGCAAGTACAATTTTCTACCCCAAGAAAGAAGCAGCCTAGAAGAGCACCAATAACTGATATTCCCGAGTATGAGTGTTCCAATATTAGACGGATTATTTACGACTTTCATAAGACGGAAAGGTGTCGTATTACGGTAAAAAAGTTACAACACAAAATTAATGACGCTTTGGGAATTGTGTCTTCCGGAACCCAGGTAGCAGAGGTACGTGAAGATGACGTGAAAATCTGGTCACAAGGCGACCAGCCTGACGAATCTGATAACGTGAATATGTCGAGAAAAAAACCTCCTAATGTCTCGGTTCAATGACGTCTTATGATGTCGTGTGATTGACCTCTTATGATGTCGTGTAATTGACGTCTTATAATGTGTAAATTAAATTATTCTATTGCTTCGAGCGCCCTATACTTTTCATTTTCGCAATTATATTTTGAATTATCAATGAAAAATTTGGGGAAAAATACCAAATATGGTAATATCAAAATAAATAAAAAACATGCATAGTATATTAAAAAAAAACTTTATTCACAAACTTACTTTTTATAACATTTCCTAGATTGATAGGTACATTATATAAGCAGAAGCAAAACAAAATATTTCGCAGGTATACATAGATATGAACATTGAATCATGCTTATCCAGATACTTGCATGAAATATTAATTCTGCCATATATTTATCAAACTAAGAAATAAAGATATAGCTAAATCATACCAACAAAAAACAGAAATCAATTTATGTGAACTATTTGAGGACATAACACGATCTAGTACACAAGTTAGATGGAATATTTTTGAAAATATTATTATAAAGGCAGCCACTGAAGTGTGTGGAATTTGTAAAACAGATAATAAAAAAAACAGACTGCATGGTGGAACAACGAAATAACAGAAGAGGTGAAGAAAAAGAAAAATGAATGGAAAAAATACTTAAAAGTCAATACCCCAGAGCAATACGAAATTTATGAAAATCAAAGAAAAATTGTTAAAGAGTAAGTAACAGCAGCGAAGAATAATGCATGGACAGAATTTGGGAACAAAATGGAAAATGACAGTATGGCGAACCAAAAACTCTTCTATAAAGTTTTAAAATCAATGAGGACCGAGGAACAGACCAGTGAACACTACATAGAAGATAAACAACAAGAATTATTAACAAATGGAATAGACATCATGAAGAGATGGGAAGAGCATTTTCAAGATCTACTGGGACAAGAAACACAAAATAATAAGGGAAACATGAATGAACCTGAAACAGAAATAGATGAACAAGAAAATGGTAAAATTAATATCGATGAGTTGAAAAATGCCATTAAAGCACTTAAAAATGGAAAAGCACCTGGAGAAGACAAAATAAAACCAATCTTAGAATCCAAGCTATCAGAACCACAAAGTGGATTCCGACCGGGTAGATTTAGAAATAATAATGGTTTGCAAGCAAGCGTAAAAGAAAATATTCTTAAAGTTGTTCCAGAATTGGAGCATAATATCCCTTCAACAAGACCTGTGGGAACTCAAGGTAGATGTTTTCTCTGTGAAAGAACCAAAGATAGAAAATCAAGGCAACGTTGTGTAAAATGTGAGCGTTTGGTTTGTGTAAATCACTCTGAAAAAGAAATTTTTTGTATCCCATGTAAAGCAAAAAATTAAAATTAATTGAGGTTTGTTTATTTTTTAGTAACTAAATTGAAATAAAAATAGATACAAAATAATTTATTTGCGTTTTTTTTTCATTTTACTTAAAAAAAGTGTAAAAATTACAAAGATAGACAAAAAAATGGGGTGCAAATGAACCCCGCTTTGTATCGCACGTATGTAAAAAAGCTTGGTATTAAAAGGGTTTGAAAAAATTGTACAATTTAAAAATAAAGAAATCTGTCGTTACGATTTTATAAAAAGTGTATGGCCTATTAATTTAGTTCTATTGTATTATAATTATTAAAATGAGTCTGTATAACTTTATATATTATGTATGCATGACTTACATGTATGTATTTATGACTCACTACAGTAGTGGTAGGCAATAAAATTGTATAATTAAAATTCCGTATTTTATTTCAATGATATCATGTATTTAAAATAATAGCTTGTAAGGGTCCCAAAACTTAAAAAAACATTTATAACTATTTAAATATCAGATGATTCAGAAAATTTACCGCAAATAAACACCTTTTAAACAGGTCAGTGTTCACCATGACGGGAACTCGAGTGACGGCTTAACGTACCCTAATTATGACACAGGTAGAGTGGTTATCCTGACGGGAACTGGTGTGCGTCCTTGTATTCTACATAAAATTTTATTATTGGAACAGCCCAAGAAAATTAATAAAAATAAAACTATTGAAGATTGACAACTGAGAACTAATTATTAATTAATTAATCAAACTTCAAATTAGCTGAAAGAAAAATCAATTATTGAGCAAGATAAAAAAGTGATAAAGAATTGATTAACAGTAATCAACAATAACAACAACTCACCTCTGGCCAGGAGGGTTTTTTTATATTATGTTGGAGTGTGTCCAAAAGATTCAACAACTAAATACGGTGTCAAAGTCAAAGACGGGACTGGAACCACCATGTGTCTAAAGTTCAATCGACACGGTAGCAAATCGACCAGCTTATGTAAGTCGAAAAAAACTTGTTTCGATTATCCACCCTAAATTCTAAGAGGAAGGGAGAAAAAAGTAAGGGTGAATACAGTAAATTCAATTGAATAAAACTCTGAACTTAGCATACAAAAGCAGAATCGAGTGTAAAACAACAAAGGAAAGGAATCTACAATTATAAAATATAAACCAAAGTTAGCTTACCTGAAGATCGGCAAAAAATCCTTCGTAGCAGTAGTTATCATTAATCTCCTCAAACTAATTCACAAAATAGCCAAGATAAATATAAGATAAGCTAAGATAACTGAATCATCAAATGGATATTAATTACATAGAGTTTTAATCAAATCTCATAGAAGATGGATAATAAAATTTTAGACCAAAAACTCCAGCCACTCTTCAATATGCTTTCGGTGATAAAAGAAGAAGAGAACCTTTCCCAAATTTCTCACCAGGATCGTTGCCAATATGCCACATGCGTAGAACCACGCTCTGATGCCAACTCTGCTGTCGATTAGCAACGTAAATAAATCAAATGTACATTCAATTGACTCAATTAAACAATGAAACATCGGTTTTGGATAAATTCAAAAACAATCGACAACCGCGTTCCTGATAGGGCCAAACCAGTGATCAGACAGAAGAAAAGGTGTCCATGGCGCACTCCGCTATTACCTGTTGACCTAGAAAACAAAACAATCAGCTGTTGCGAAGGTTGTTTTGTAGTATTCGAAATCATCTAGAAGCAATTAAGAAATGCAAATTGTAAAACACCAACTTAATTAGTGGAAAATGAGAAAAATCGGAAGTAATTGCACAAGTGCATCAAAATTACCGATAATTGTGCATGACCACGTGTTGTCTAAAACCTGCATGGGTTCATTTTCACATTTTGGAGAAGGAGCCCGAGACCGAAGGTGGAGGGGTCTTTTAACATAATATGAAAATGACCGAATGTAGTTTTTCCAAGACAACACGCTCGAATGCAAAATTATCTGGTTATTTTGATGCACGAATGTAATTCGGGGGAATATTTCCCGAATACAAATATTAGCTCATAAACTGTCGCCACACGTATTGTCTGTTGTGTTTGGTGTTCTTTGGTTCGCTTTCCATCACTTTATTTTCTATAATTCCCAATGAATCACTTCCGAAACGAGACATTTTTAAAAATATTTGACTTCACTTGTCAAACTGATTTTATTTTTAATTATCATGGATTCACAATGGGATTACTGTGGATACGTAAACAATGCAATTATCGCATTGCTCTTTCGGTTTCTACAGTGCAGTTACCGCTGTAATCAATTGATAATTGCACTCCTGTCATGGGATTTTTCACACATGAGGAAAATATTCAACTATATTCTTTTGACAAAAATAATATGGTTATAACAAAAGTAGTTACAGCAAAATAAAATTCGAAACTTAGACGTTAGTTAAACTCCACAACAAACTTGATCGTAAGATATTTTAATTAAATAATACAGAATAACATCAAATTGTTATCTTATTAATAGAAAGAATATCAAGACTGAAACAACCTTGCTAGCATGGGGAAGGCGATGATAATTACTATGATAAAGAAAGCAGTAACTTAGTTTTGATAAAGCTATAATTTAAATATCATGATATCGGCCCAATTGATATAGAGAAATAATTTGAATAAGTATTTAGCAAGACCCAATGATGAATTTGGACCATGACAAGAGATGCTGCAGAATGTATTGCAAAGCTTCAAAAATTTCATGGGTTGTGGCTCCTTCAGATACATCTACTCTCTCTAGATTTTTGTGTCCAATATACATTTTCTTTACCCTTCTTTCACATTTTTGATGATACAGTCCATATGTACATTAAATAGCGTTGGGCTGAGTCCTCCACCTTGTCTTAAACCTTTATCGGTTCTAAATCCTTCTGACTTCATATTGTTTTTTATTACAAAGTTTTTGTTAGTTTTATATGGATCTTGTATTACTCTTGTTTTGTTTCCTATTCCTCTCTCTTTCAGACCTTTCTACACTTTGTCTCTAGGTACCGTGTCAAAAGCTTTCTCTAGATCGTGTTATGTCCTCAAATAGTTCACATAAATTGATTTCTGTTTTTTGTTGGTATGATTTAGCTATATCTTTATTTCTTAGTTTGATAAATATATGGCAGAATTAATATTTCATGCAAGTATCTGGATAAGCATGATTCAATGTTCATATTTATGTATACCTGCGAAATATTTTGTTTTGTTTCTGCTTATATAATGTACCTATCAATCTAGGAAATGTTATAAAAAGTAAGTTTGTGAATAAAGTTTTTTTTTAATATACTATGCATGTTTTTTATTTATTTTGATATTACCATATTTGGTATTTTTCCCCAAATTTTTCATTGATCATTCAAAATATAATTGCGAAAATGAAAAGTATAGGGCGCTCGAAGCAATAGAATAATTTAATTTACACATTATATATATATAATCAAAATCCCTGTTACCATTTAATGGTGTAGGGTATATTTTATTGTCTATATTGTCAACGATATTTTTCAGTGTCTGTACACAAATTTTGCCCATTCTTTTTTGTTATTTGCTAGTGCCTTGGCCGCTAACCATGTTGTCCCTCTTTTCTTCATTATTTCTACAATTACTCCATCCCATGTTTGTTTCGGTCTTCCTCTTTTCCTAGCTCTTTTTATCCTAGATTCCCACACTTGCCTGACAGGCCTATCCTTATTCATTCTTTGGAGATGCCCCCACCAGCTAAGTTGTCTTTTCTCAATGAAATCCAGCAGTGGTTCTATTTCCAGGTCTTCTCTTATTTTTACGTTTCTCATTTTGTCTCTTTTTGTGACACCCCTGACTCTTCTGAGATACTTCATCTCTACAGCCTGAATTTGGCTTTTTTGTCGCTGTGTGAGTACCCATGATTCGCATCCAAATGTAAGGATTGGTCTGAATATGGTTTTATAAACATTCATCTTCGTTTTCTTTGATATTTCTATTTTATTTATAAATGATCTGTTCATTGCGTAGTATGATTTCAAAGTGTTTTGTATTCTATTATTGATTTCAATATCTTGTTTTCCGTTCTCTTGAATTTCCACTCCTAAGTATTTGAAACTTTTCACCTGCTCAATATTTGTTCCATCTATTGCAATATTTATTTTTGTACTGTTGTTACTTATCTGCATCACTTTTGTTTTGGTTCTATTTATGTTCATCCCATTTTCTTTTAGAGTTTTATTCCATATGTCGAAGTTGTGTTGTAAATCCTTTTCTGACCCCGTCATAATAATCAAATCGTCTGCAAAGGCTCCTTCCGCGATGTTTACTCTCTGTAAATTTCTGTAACCTATATGTAGTTTTTTCGTCTTTGGTGAACATTGTTTTATAATTTCATCCATAAAGACAATAAATAATAGTGGGCTTAATCCCCCTCCCTGTCGGAGTCCTTTTTGTGTTTTAAAATATTCTGAAATTCTATTTTCACTAATTATACAGCATAAGTTGCTTTTATATATATTTTCTATTATTCTTATTGTCTTCTGGTCAACTCCTCTATTTTTTAGGATTTTCCATAGCGCTTCCCGTGTTACTTTGTCAAAAGCCTTCTCCAAATCAATGAAACCAACATAAGCTTCTTTATTTTGCCGTAGTAATTTTTCTGCTAACAATTTAACTGTGAAAATGTGATCTTGTATGCTTCTTCCTTTTCTAAAGCAACTTTGTGATTCTTCTAGTGTTTTTTCCACTTGTTGTCTCAGTTTCTTGTCTATTACTTTCTCATATATCTTCATAGCCGTGCTAAGTAGAGTTATTCCTCTGTAATTGTTGCAATTGTGTTTGTCCCCCGTTTTATAAATTGGCACGATCATTGCTATTTTCCAATCCTCAGGTATATGTTCTTCATCCCATGCTGTATTGATTATTTCTAGTAAATAATTCATTCCTTTATGACCCAGATTTTTAAACATCTCTGTTGTAAGTTTGTCATATCCTGGAGCCTTACCGTTTTTGAGTGTTCGTATAATTTCTGTTAAATCTTCCATGTTTATACCTTCACCTTTTTCTTTATTTATCAAGCGTTCGATAGTTATTTCCTCTTTTCCCTTTTCTTGTTGTCCATCTAGTAGTTCTTGAAAGTATTCTCTCCATCTGTTCATTATTTCCGTTCCTTCCGTTAGCAATTCTCCATTTTTATCTTTAATACTTGTCGTGTCTGGTTTTTTTTCTTTTCGCAAGGTTTTCATTGTTTTGTAAAATAATTTTTGATTAGTTTTGCTGTCACTTTCCATTTTTTCTCCAAATTCTATCCATGTCTCCTTCTTAGCCTGCAATACTAGTTCCTTTACTATTTTTCTTTCCGTCTTGTATAATTCATAATTTTTTGTACATCTGTTACTCAAGTACTTTCTCCACATCTTCTTTTTAAGTTTTATTTGGTTTTTTATTTCTTCTGTCCACCAGGCGGTCTGTTTCTTATAATTGTTCTTTTTACTAGTTCCACATATTTCTTGGGCTGTTTCTAATATTGTATTTTTGAAGTAGTTCCACCTTGTCTGCAGATTATGATTTTGTTGGGTTTTTGATAGCAATTCAAACTTCAGTGTAAGTAATTCAGTGAATTTTTTTGCTGTTAACTTGTTTGATAGTTTATAGGCTTTTATTGATTCCCATTCAACTCTTGTGTTTAGTTTAGATTCCTCCAGTTTATTTATTTGTTCTTTTATTTTCGTTACTAGTAGGTAGTGGTCACTACCAATTTCTGACCCCCTCCTTACTTTCGTGTCTATTATTTCCTGTCTATTACATTTTTCTACCAGAATGTAATCGATTATTGATTTTTCATTTCTGCTTTTGCATTCCCTCGTGAATTTGTGAATCTCTTTATGTTCAAAGAACGTATTTGTTATCATTAGATTGTTCATTGTACAGTAATCTAGCATTCTTTCTCCATTATTATTTCTGATCTCCTCTCCATGCGTACCTAGTATACTATTATATATTAAGTCCTGTTTTCCCACTCTACTGTTAAAGTCCCCTAATACAAATATCTTTCCTTTCGCTTCTTCTGTTATTTCTGTCAGTTCCTCCCAAAATTTATTTTTAATTTCCGCTGCTTCATCCTCATTTGGTCCATATACCACAATTACCGTTTTTATGTTTTTATTTTGATCTTTGAGCTCCATTGTCATTATTCGTTCCGTCCATCCTCTCCATTGAGTAATTTGTTTTGAGGTTCTTTTATGTATTAAACAAGCTACTCCCTTTGTGGCTCTCTGTTTCTCTGGGACTCCACTGTGTAATAGTACATGTCCATTTTCTGTTAGTACCATCCCTTGTCCTTTCTTTTTTGTTTCCGTTACTGCCAATATTTCAAGCCCTGTCTTTTCAAATTCTTCTTCCAGCTCTTTTTCTTTTCCTGCTAAACTTCTAACATTCCACGTTCCTATTTTCCATGTTACTGTTGCCTTATCAATATTTGTTAATATTTCCGTTTTATTAGTTTCTTTGTTCATTTTTACCACTTTCTTGTCCTTTTCCATCGCGCTTTTCGTTATCGTTTGGGTTTCCTTTTTTAGTTTTTTGGATGATTTAATTCTAGCCTTTCATTATTATAATTCCACTTCCACTCTTCTAGGCTGCTTCTTTCTTGGGGTAGAAAATTGTACTTGCGCCTTATTTGCAGAAATTAATTGCTCCCCTTCTTTAACCAATCTTTTATTGGTTCTTATCGAAATACCTAATACAAAATAAAGATTTGTGTTGAAATGGTTATTTTTGAAATTTATTTGGTGTTACCTGTAGCGAGAGATGTTTTATTTTTCACATTTGATAACGTATCCGACTCACATTTGCCACTTTGAAGATAATTGAACACTTTAAAAATTATTTCACGTGCCTGACTCTTGATAACTGGTTTTTTGTTAGGCGATGACATTTTTTCAGAAACAACACAAAAATTATTCAGACAAAGCCAGACGCCAACAGAATTGGAGGACAACTAATGATACGCCTTTGTACATATCATTTATATGTCTTGCAAGAGTTGTAGTGGGGGGTAACATTGAAAATGAGTTTGTGCGCATGGGGGCGGGCTCGCCATCACGTTTGGTGATCTAACAATGGAGATGTGTTATGTGTTAATTTAAAAATATACTAGCTTTTGTCCGCGACTTCGTCCGGGTAGAAGTCTAAAAGGGTTCTAATAGGATTTTTAATTAGTCCAAGCTTTTAAGTGACTTCAATGTTTTTTGGATAAATTTGAATTGGGTTTTCAAACGTGTCAAATTAAAGTCATATTAAAGTCTTCTGGTGAAGTATCTTGGTGTTGTGTGAACAAAAATTGTCGCGCTAAGGTTTATACCATTGGAGAAGAAGAAAATTAGTGTTTTCTAAAGCTGTCGGTGGACATGAGCACAATAGTGTGGACCAGCAACTTTTAAACCGCCAGAAGTTAAGTAACGGACTAAAAAGGAAAATGGGAGATAGTGTCTATGAAAGGCCTTCGAAAATGGTTCACAGGGAGTTGGATCGGCAAAATACAATGTTTGAAACGTTCACAAGCCGAAATATGACATATATAAGGAATAATTTGGGTAAAGCAAAAAGAAGAAGCAATTTTCCAAAATTACCCACATCTACTAGAGAATTGCAAGCATGTTTGAATCTACTCAACATTGCCAGTGACAAAAATGAATGATCAACAACATAGAACACGAAATAGTAGTTTTCGCATGTCCAAGTAACGTGTCATTTATGTGCCAACACTCAAAATTCCATATGGATGGAACGGTTGACTACTGCCCAAAATATTTTACTCAGCTGTTCACAATTCATGTTTATAACAACACTACATACCTAAATCATCATATTTTCCTGGGCCAGATCCTTTCCCAACTGAAGAAGATATAACTATTATTCCTGTACCAGTAGGCGGCCGGCGGCGTAGCAATGCAAGCACCGCGCCGAATAAGAGAAGTGGGGATACGAACAGTACAGCATGTAAGGATTTTACCCTGCTGTTAGCTCATAATAACATAGAAATATTGGTATACGTAAAATGCCACGCGGGGTGCAAATGCACCCCACACTCTAAAAACCTAAATAATTACTGAGATGGAAAAAATCCATGTAAGATTTTAGGTAAATTACATTTGGAACCTGAAAAATGCAGCTACTAAAAAGGGGATATAAAACAAAATATAATTGGCTTGGATATATACAAAAAAGTACTTGTGGGGTGCATTTGCATCCCGCTTGGTATTATAAGGGTTAATGAATTTTATATTGCGTTCTATATTTTTCCGATTATATCGCATGTCTCCTGATTTGCAACTATTTATTTTTATAAACGTATCTGTTTGCATACCTTTAATATCTTCCATAAAAACATATACATTTGGGTGCTTTATAGGGCAATATTGTCTAAACTTCGAGTGAAAACTTTTACATGTGTTTGTGGTGCGTGAAGTGTCTGATGTATTTGCTGCCCAAATCTCTGGTGGAAACTTGGAATCTTCAGCTATGTAGTTCTCTGTCAGGTAGTCTGCGAACAACGTAACTCGTTCATCTACGGGTTTGTCTTCCGCCAGTTCAAAGGAAAATGTATCCCCTACTTCCGTATGCGGCAAGAAGGTTAATCCATATACATAGTGTAGCCATTTTCCAATATCGGAACTGCCATCTTTGTATTCAGTTGATAACCTCAACTGTCCTATTCTCCTGTACCACGCTTGTGACAGGTGAAATCTACAACCAATATTCTTCGAATTTGGAAAGCTTTCCTTAATACTGGAGTGAATCGCTTGTTCAAAGTCTATAACTATAATTTCCGGCAAAAATTTACTTCCAAGTTCGTTACTTTTAGTAACAATAAGATTAAATAATTTTACATGTCGATTTCAGCTTGTTCTTCAATAGACAGAAAGCCACCGGAATATAGGTATGTAGTGTTGTTATAAACATGAATTGTGAACAGCTGAGTAAAATATTTTGGGCAGTAGTCAACCGTTCCATCCATATGGAATTTTGAGTGTTGGCACATAAATGACACGTTACTTGGACATGCGAAAACTACTATTTCGTGTTCTATGTTGTTGATCATTCATTTTTGTCACTGGCAATGTTGAGTAGATTCAAACATTCTTGCAATTCTCTAGTAGATGTGGGTAATTTTGGAAAATTGCTTCTTCTTTTTGCTTTACCCAAATTATTCCTTATATATGTCATATTTCGGCTTGTGAACGTTTCAAACATTGTATTTTGCCGATCCAACTCCCTGTGAACCATTTTCGAAGGCCTTTCATAGACACTATCTCCCATATTCCTTTTTAGTCCGTTACTTAACTTCTGGCGGTTTAAAAGTTGCTGGTCCACACTATTGTGCTCATGTCCACCGACAGCTTTAGAAAACACTAATTTTCTTCTTCTCCAATGGTATACACCTTAGCGCGACAATTTTTGTTCACACAACACCAAGATACTTCACCAGAAGACTTTAATAAACGATATTTGTTGAATTTAAAACTGTTCAGTACCAGAAGGGGTTTACCCTTTTCACTTAGTATTACTTCAAGCATTTTGTGTACTATAGTGTGCCTACGACAACAAACATTCGGAAATATGAATACCAATAAAGGGAGAAATATATAATTATAGCAATTAGAACTGAGACCCCCCCTTAGCCAACCCAATACCTTCTTCATTAAAATTCAGGATTACGATTTACTGGAATTTTCAGAACTATTTAGTTTACCTGGAGGCGGATTAAATAAACTGGACGGCAATTCGACTGCGGAATTAAGATACCTGCAAGTGTCGGACGGGAACTCGTGTGTATTATATTGGTCATTAAGGAACCTGACGGGAATTCGTGTGCACCGGAAGACAAGTATTAGTTTGTAAATCACTTTGTGTGTGGGAATCAATGTTTTCGTGAACCTTTTTTTTGTCTCCTTCTCTTTAGGAGGGGGAATCAAATAATTTTTATGATATAATAATCCATAGGTATTCCAATAAACATGATACATAACAAAAACATTTTCCAGAGATAACTTTTGCAGTATTTGCAAACTTACATTGCATTAATGTTGTCATGAAGTTTCCAACACAATGTTTCCAGTGACATTTGTATTACAGCATAACCAGTAATATTCATTAAATAATATATAAAATGTTGATTTTATGTTGCCCAGATATGTCTCATACATAGTGGTTATGTTATATATCCGATGTTTTTATTTAACCAACTCAAAACGTTACCCACATGTGTACAAGAAACTTGGAATTAATATTATCTTAAAAGGTTCCTTAAATGTATTTCCGTTAATCTTTTTTCCTTGAGTAGTGTGATGACTTTTGGCTTAAATATTAAGTTATTAATTATTTAAATTATTATTTAATAAATTCCCTTCAGCTAATTCCAATAAACCACGAATTGTTTTATAAATGATAAATATAAAGGTTGCACGTACGAGTCAATGTCAAAGCGTGAATAAATATAAGCAGTATTATTTATATTTACTAAGTGGTGAACTTGACTTGTCGTATAAATATGTAACGATAGTATTTTAAGAGGTCATTACAATTCAATTCAATTCAATTCAGTCGATTCATTCTACAGTATTCTAATTCATTCTAATTAGTATTCTAGTATTATTCATATTAGTGTTAGTAGTTAATGTATATTAGTAAAGTTTAAGTAATAAATAGAGCATGGCCCAGTGATACAGGTAGTTGTTTTATTCCTGTAAGATGACCCACCGACTGACCCGCCGCACCACCTAATTCAGAGGCCCTTCTACAATTCTAATGCACGCAGTATCCCTACTAGGATACACACATTACATGGCGATCCTGCAAACAATTGGAATTCTGTGAAACATGGGTGGTAAATCATCGAAGCAAGAGGCCCAGGAAAATGGTGTGGTCAACAGCAATTTCATAGTCCAGGAGGAGAAAATGGAAGCAGACCTGGAGGTGAAGACTCTCATTTACATCATTGTGGTTGTTTTGGTGCTACAATTCGTATGGTCCGTATACAAAACATACAGAAGACAAATGAAAAGGGAGATAAGAAGAAATCTACAGCAAAGCACGCTGAATCTTTAGGATGGTGAGAATCTTTTTTTTGTTGTAAACTTTAAGGGTATATTCTGTTTTGTTGTTGTTGGGTTAATATTTGATATTTTATTTAAATTTCCTCTCATTGATAATGAATCAATTAATTTTAAATGTCCTCGAGTGATGGAAATACAGTAACGTGGGATGAATTTGAGATTAGATTGAATTTAATTCTAGAAGATATACGTAAAAATAGTAAGCGAGTTTTAAAAAAGGAGGTTCCTAAAAGTTTAGAAAGTCATATAGATATAATAAATAAGTTGTGTGATTCATTTAATAATTTCTCTAGGTTAATGAATAAGAATTGGTATAAGTTAGATGAGAATCAGCAGAATACATGCATTTTATATTTTGACAAAATCAGGGATAAGGTAGAGAAAGCATTTCAAATGTTAGATTGTCAGTATAAAGTTCCGTCTCAATTAATTATGCGTGATAATTTAATTATTAAAGAAGTATTAGAGACAACAAGCAAATATAAAGAGGATAAAATGGCATTAAGTATGAGTGATTTTTTCAATTTAGCTGGTAAGATATTACCAAACGAGTTTAATGGAGATACAAGCAAACTACAATTTTTTGTAGATGCGGTTAGCTTTCTACAAGTATACGCAGCAGAGCATGAGAGAAATGCTGTGTTATTCGTGAAAGCGAGACTGACTGGAAAAGCCATGGTTTTGATTACTACTGAAAATTCTCTGAGAGAAATAGTAGATACACTTAAGTTTGATAAGTGCTAAACTAAGTAAACTAAGGCAAAATAATAAAGATCTCGTCGGATATGCTTCCGAAATGGAGAAACTGACCGAAAGTTTACAAGCCGCGTATTTTGGCAGAAGGAATGCCAGTACACTTAGCAACGAAGTATACTACAGAAGCAGAAGTGAAATCATTGTTAGACAACGCAGCTTCAGAACGGGTAAAAACCGTTATAGCAGCTGGAAACTTTACGACACCACAAGAGGTGATGACTAAACTGGTTTCCATCAATGTGGGAAACAATCAGGCAACAGAGAGTGTTCTGCATTATAAGGCAGATAGGAATAAGTTTGTGTCGGGAAATAGGTATTTTCCTCAACGAAGACACTCTTATGCTAGTCGTAATGGAGGGAATAACTTTCATAGAAAAGGTAACTACGACAATAATAGGAGATTCCAGGAGAATCAAGGAAAAAGGAGATTCAATGGTTATAGAGGTAGTTCAAATGAGTATAGGGAAAGACCTAATAATAGGTTCAACAATAATTATAGGAATGTAAAAATGTGTGAAAGTGAAGAAAGGAGAGAGGAAGATGAACAAAAAGAATTGGGGTTTTGAAAAAGAAAGGTGAAAAATCCAAAATTTTAAATAACTTGCATAATAATAATCGTTATATTTATAACTTTGATTTAACTCTTTCAAACTTTGTGCAAATTAAAACTGACATATCGGATAATATAGATACTTTTATATTAGATACAGGTGCAGATATATCGTTATTAAAAATTTCAGATAATTTCCACATCACTTAATAAAAACAACACAAATCTTAAATATTAAAGGAATAACTCAGGGAGAAATTAAAACTTTGGGTACAATAGAAACTTTTCTTTTTATTAAGGGTGTAGCATTTAAACATTGTTTTCATGTAGTAGAGGAGGAATTTCCTATACCTACGAATGGAATTCTAGGTAGGGATTTCATAAGAAATTATAATTGTATTTTAGATTATTCAGAATTAAAATTATACATAGATTGTAAATCTAGGAATACAGTAACATTGGAAATTTTTGATAATCCTGAATATGATACTGTGGCAATACCGCCTAGATGTGAAGTCTATCGGTTGGTAGAAAGTTTCAAAAACTTAAGACAGGATAAAGTTGTCGAGCAACAAGAACTATTACCAGGAATATTTATAGCAAGATCTATTATATCAAAAACTAATCCTTATGTCAGAATTTTAAACACAAATTATGAAAGCAAGTCGATAAATACAAACAATATTAAAATATTGGATTTAAATTTATTTCATGTATATGCTGTGAAGAATGAAAGTAAGAATAGGATGAAAGAATTAAGAAAAACATTAAATTTAGAGGTACCAGAATACGTGAGGGATAAGCTAATAAATCTTTGTGAGAATTTTTCAGATATTTTTGCTTTAAAGAACGACATTTTAACGCATAATAATTTTTATGAGCAAAAGCTATTGGTAAAAGATGATACTCCAGTATATATTAAAAATTATCGCACGCCACACTCTCAATCTTCAGAACTTAATAATCAGGTCCAAAAGCTATTAGAACAAGGTATAATTGAATCTTCAATCTCAGATTATAACAGTCCAGTTTTACTTGTTCCCAAAAAGGCAATCAATGGAGAGAAGTCTTGGAGACTTTGTATAGATTTCAGGCAATTGAACAAGAAAATAGTCACAGATAAATTTCCATTACCCAGAATATATTCGATCTTAGATCAGTTAGGGAGGTCGAAATGGTTTTCAGTCATAGATCTTATGTCAGGTTTTCATCAAATTCCCTTATAACAGTCTTCAAGGAAATATACATCTTTTAGCACAGAAAAAGGTTCTCTTCAGTATACAAGATTACCATTTGGTTTAAATATAAGTCCAAATAGTTTTTCAAGAATGATGTCCATAGCATTTTCGGGATTAACTCCAGAAAAAGCATTTCTTTATATGGATGATATAGTCGTAATAGGGATGTCAGAAAATCATCATTTAAGTAATCTCGAAAGGGTGTTTAACACATGTCGGAAATTCAACCTTAAATTAAATCCACAAAAATGTCAATTCTTCAGGCAAGAAGTAACGTATTTAGGACACAATTTGTCCAGTGAAGGGGTTCTACCCGATAAGGCAAAATATTCAGTCATTGAGAAGTATCCAGTGCCCAAAAATGCAGAAGAATCTAAAAGGTTCGGAGCATTCTGTAACTATTACAGACGTTTCATTCCAAATTTCGCTGAAATATGCATACCTCTCAATAAATTATCTAGGAAAAATGTGAAATTCGAGTGGTCAGAAGACTGCGAAAAATCATTCCAAATACTAAAATTGGCATTTATTCAGCCGCCTATTCTGAAATATCCAGATTTCAATAAAAAATTTATATTGACAACAGATGCTTCAAATATTGCGTGTTCTGCAATACTTAGCCAGGAATACGAAGGTATAGATCTACCTATAGCTTATGCTTCGCGAGGTTTTAAGAAAAGTGAATTAAATAAACCTATAATCATGAAAGAACTGTTAGGTATCCATAGGGGAATTAATCATTTTAAGTGTTATTTATATGGCTCTCCACATTTTATTGTGAAAACAGATCACAAGCCGTTAACACATCTTTTTTCGATGACAGAACCAACTTCGAAACTTACAAGAATTAGACTAGACCTATACTGTATTTGAAAATCAAGAGAGAGTAAATTCTCAGAATAAAAACTAATTCGGTATGCAAAACTATAGTACAGTGTGCGGTAAAACTTCAATATTTGTAATGCATTCTAAATTGTTTTTGTTAATTTCAATACAAAATTTATTAAATTTCTTGGACTATCACATTATTTTATAATCTTTCATTGTTACTATAGTAGGCCTAAGAGGATTAACGTGCGTCATAGGCGTAACCAGATTAGAAAGGGATAATTGTTATTTAACGACCTCCGAATGGCAACAATGGCAACAATGACAGATATTTTGACTTATAAATAGTGCTTAAGTTTCTAGAAATGCAGTTATTTGATTTTCGATAAACGTGACAAATAGTAGTGACTAAAAATGGAAGCAGTTTGTGAGTATACGCCAGTGAAAAAATTAAAACTAGACCATTTATCGCTCAATGAAAATAGTGCTGTAGTGAATGTGTACCACTATTTTAAACATCAAAATCCCTCAAACACTATTGACAGTGTAGTTGAAACAACATCTAAGGCAATGGGATATGGAAAATCTACAATATATAGAGTTCTAAAGGAGGAAAAATCAGGTGGAGTGACCTCACCAAAGCCGAAACCAGGTAGACCAAAACTATTAAAAGTCAACGTGGACGAGTTTTTTAAAAATGCTATTCGTAAGCTTGTTCACTCATTTTTTATAAACAAGCAAATACCAACTTAAGATAAAGTTTAGCAAACCATTACGAATGATGTTGATTTACCCACAATAAGCCGGGATAAACTATGGAAAATGTTACATGAGTTAAACTTTAAATTTGAAAAAATGGGCAGACACTCAATGCTAATTGATTGTGGAGAAATTGTATGTTGGAGAAGACAGTACCTCAGAAGAATACAACAAGTTAAAGCTCAAAATAAAAACATTTATTATTTAGATGAAACATGGGTTGATGAAGGACATTGTGTAGGAAAAGTTTGGAAAGACAAAAATATAAAATCATCCCATCAAGCTTTTCTAGAAGGATATACTACTGGTTTTAAGGAACCTATAGGAAAAGGTAAAAGATTAATTATTTGTCATATAGGCAGTACAAACGGTTTTCTTGAGAATGGTTTACTCTTATTTGAATAAAAAAAAACCGTTGATTATCACGAAGAAATGAATGGAGACGTGTTTGAGGAATATTTTGAACAGATGATTCAATTCATACCAAAAGGATCGGTTATTGTAATGGACAATGCAAGTTACCACTCCAGATTACTTGAACCTTTACCAACCACTAAATGGAAAAAGGATGAAATTGCAAAATGGTTATCTTCTAAAAATTTAGCCTTTGACAATACAATGCTGAGGGCAGAATTGTTAACTATTGCTAAAAAACATAAGCAAAATTATAAAAAATATAATATTGAGGAGATAGTCAAAAAACGAGAGATTGAAATCCTTCGTTTACCACCCTACCATTGTGAGCTGAATCCGTTAGAATTGATATGGGCTCAAGTTAAAGGTTATGTTGCCAGAAATAACAATACTTTTAAATTATCAGATGTTAAAAATCTCTTCAATAAGGAAATATCTGAAGTAACAAGTGAAAATTGGCAAAAATGTATTAGACACGTTACAGAAATAGAAAAAAAAATGTGGGAGCTAGATAACATAATTGATATTACTATAGAGCCCATTGTAATTTCTCTAGAATCAGATGGTGAATCTTCTGACACAGAGTGCGAGGAACCATAACTTTAAAATTATTAATTTATGTACTTTAATTTTATTTTTAGATTTTCATTTTTTAAGATTTAATATTGTCGTATTTTTTGCATGTTGCTCGTCAAATTTTATCCTTGCGGTTGGTTTTTTTTTTCTCATATACCTACTTAATTGTTTTTTTAGCTCCTCATATTAATTTATAAATAATTGTAATTATCTGTACATATTATATACATATTTTGTAAATAAACATATGCCTAAAACAAAATGCCTAAAATAATATTGACTTTTTCTTCATTATTTCTATTTCCATATTAATTTAATTTTGAAAACGCACGTCTATGGTTTACTGCCTTTAACACTGATAACTGCAAAACATTTCTGGGAATTTACTCTCTCTTGATTTTCAAATACAGTATAGAAGAATACAACTTCGAAATACAATATTTGAAAGGAAATTCAAATTATGCGGACAGCATTTCAAGGATATCCATAAATGAATTAAAAGACTTGTACATTGACAATGCTCACGTTTTAGCAATAACGAGGTCAAAAACTCGTCAGAATAAAGCTCAGCCTATAGGAGAAGATAAAATAGTTTCCACAGAAATAAAGGAAGATATTCGCAAGCCAGCAGTATATAAAGTACTGAATAATTTAGAGGCGCATAAATTACCAATTCTGCAATTTGAAAATAACCGTGTTTCGTTAAGGATGAACATACGGATCAAAAACAGGATGAGATTTAGCCAAGCCTTATTAAATACCGATATAGTTAACTTTGATTTAGGTCAAACGTTAGTTCACACAGTGCACTATAAAAGAGTTTATGGAAAAAGGAAACAATACGTTAAAAAACGTACAAATATGTATTTGCGATATACCTAAGATGGTGGAAGAAGAAAAAGAAAAGCAACAGATTTTAGAAACTTATCATAATGATCCTTTATTTGGAGGTCATGTAGGAAATAACAGGCTATTGAAAAAATTAAGAGCGAATTTTAGATGGAAAAACATGGAAAAAGATGTAAGAAAATATATTAAGCAATGTCACAAGTATCATGTCAATAAAGCAAAGAATAATCACAAAGGAGAATTTGTATTAACGGATACAGCAGAAAAACCATGGGATATAACATATATAGATACGGTCGGTCCTTTTCCACAAAGTGAAAATGGTAACCGTTATTGCATCACAATGTTATGTGAATTAACGAAATATGCAGTAATAATTCCAGTTAAAAACAAAGAAGCGAACACGATAGCTCGTGGAATTTTTGAAAATTTCATACCAAATTACGGTCTAATGAAACAAATTAGGACAGATTTAGGCACAGAATATAAAAATGAAATATTCAACGCTTTAACTAAAATATTAAATATTAGTCATAATTACTCAACAGCATATCATCATCAATCTATAGGAGGATGTGAGAAATTACATAGAACGCTAGATGAGTATGTGAGACACTTTATAAATGAAAGTAAGGATGATTGGGATGAATGGTGTAAACTATTTGCTTATTGTTATAATACGACTCCAAGCTCTTATCATGGTTATACGCCATTTGAATTATTGTTCGGTAGACGTGCTAACTTAGCCAAGAATCTAACAAACGAGATTGAACAATGCTATAATATTGATGAATATCAGAATGAGTTAAAATATAAACTGCAGGTAGCTCATCAGAGAGCAGAGAAATATTTAACCAAATATAAATTGAGTAGACAAAGTCAAAATAGTAAGGTAGCTAATCCAGTTGATTTTAAAATAGGAGATTCAGTTTTAGTAAAGAGGGAAAATAGAACCAAATTCGAATCTCAATATATAGGTCCATTTACAGTCACAGAGGTGAGTGATGTTAACTGTAAAATCAAATAAGAATCAGGTGTGATAAAAGAAATACACAAACACAGAATCCCCCTTGGAGTGTAATATACTATTTCAGAATCTGTGAAAGAAGTGTATGGCTCGACTACTGATAAACAGTTCGAACTGATTGCAATGTAGTGGATGAGATTCGCGAAACAAAAACTGAAAAGGAAAAATTTGTAATAGAGATAAAAGTTATTTTTTTTTAGAATATTTTTTTTTGTTCAATACTACATGTTTTATATATCTTTATGTTCACTTTTTTTGAATAATATATCTTGTTTCTTTGTTTCAATATATTAAAGTTATATTATATTATATATTTTATGCAGATGAAGTTTTTATTCAATATCCCAGTAGCATTTGAATTTTGGACATCATCATTCAACTTGTTCGATACTTTTTTTTCTGTGGCAGAGGGTGAGTATCTCATGGTATACCTTCTCTCTCTACATTTCCAAAAAATACGATTAAAATTCCAGAATTGTGTAAATATAGAAAAAATGAAGGTATACCATGCTGTTCCACCCTGTATACCGCGAAATAAAATTGAAATATAAAAGGGTACCGATTGTAACATTATGGGAATGTTGTTGAATAAATGTTTTGGAGCCACATTAAATATATGTAATAAAATTATATTGAAGCTTCGTTAAATATGTTACATTTATGTAATGTTTATCAATAGTATTGAAGTTTTCCCTGTATTCTGTATTGAAATATTAGATATTTTCTCTCTTTTCTTCTCTCCAGGTTTGTTTTTCCTGGCATAAGTCAAACAGTTCAGCGATACTGGTGGAGGAAGAAGGGAAATCAGCTAAGTACAATTTTATTTAAAGGAATTCTTATTTTGATTTATTTGCATTTTGCCCTAATTATTTAACTAGCATCCCGGTTGTGGTTCTAGTTATTTTTGCTTGCCCTTTATGTATTTTTGTTGAAGTTATTTATTAATAGACATAAGTTAAACTATTAAACACGTGATCACGTTGCAGTTTAAAGCTTTGAAAGTATTATTATTATAAAACTTATTGTAGTTTCAGTTGCGTTACATTACTATTTTTCCCCTCTCTTCGATTTTTCTTACCTGTTTGTGATTAAATAAGAGGTATTAGAAAATACTGTTGTTTTACTTGGCAGACTGTCCAGGAGTTATTAATCACCTTTTTTGGAGTTGCTTTTCTGTTCTCTGTGGCTTTGCGAGTACCGACCCGTTCCATATCAACTGGAGACTTCCAGTCGGTAAACTGGTGGCGCCGAACCTACTTACACGATATTGCCTAGCTGGTGTTTGCTCACACTTTCTTAAACCACTGGTCTGTACTATAGCACATCCTATAAATTCTGCTAATTTGCCTATTCTCTAAATTTAATTTTGTTTCCTAATTTAGTTTTAAAACGAGAATAAAAAAAAGGACAATTAGTCTTCATACTTATTGTCAAGAAGAAAAGAAAAAAAAAACAGTGCGTGGCACTCTGACTGCTCAATTCTTCTCATGACTGCGGTACTCCTATCTTTAAATTCCTGAATATTGGTTTTGTTATATGAACGATGTTTTTTAACTGAACCTACAGGAAATAGTCCAAAGGATTCATGTCGGATGATCGCAGGGGAAATTCGATAAAACCACGCCTTCCAATCCATCTACTCGGCAACACATGATTCAGGTATTGCCTCACTAAACTCACATAGTGAGGTGGAGCACCATCTTGTTGAAGCCAAATATTGTCGTTTGGGATATTGTTATTGCCTGAAAGTTTCGAACAATACAATTTCTACGATAAAATTCAATTGAAAAATGAAATAACCAAGCCAACTCAAGTATAATACTATTTTTCAATAAATGCAAATACGCCGAACGATTCAAGTTTCCCCCAATAAAAAAAAGGAATAATTATTTTGCCGCCTGTTATTCTAGTCCATACATTCAGTTTTTGTGGATATTGGGTGAGTAATTCATACATCCAACGAGGATTGTTACGTGTTACTCAGGAAATTTGGATCGTTTTGATTGGAACATTTTTCCATCATTATGCCTGCAAACTCTCAAAGTCTATTGAAATAATCATACAGGGCACAAACATCTAGAGGTTTTTTTTCAGTTGATACAGTTTTTCAACCCGATTTGGATAAATCTTTCATTGAACCTTAACTTAAGTTAAACTTTTTCGCTAATTTACTGACAGTAGATCTTGTTATGGGATTTCGGTTACGATATAAATTATTTGAGATATTACACGTTTCTTGTTGACACCTACGCTTATCACCATATCCTAATATCACTAAAATCTCAATTCGTTATTTTTCAGATATATGATCAATTGTGACATTCAATTAACACCAACAATACTAATTTATTGGAACGTCGAAGTTATTATTGTAGTGGTCATATAGCCATCTACATGTATTATTTTAACTTCTATAACTTGATAATTGATACTTAAAACTCATTCTGTATAATAATCCATATCACTGAAATCATTCAGTGTATTTACGAGGGAAGAATACGAAGAACATTAATTGTAGACTGTAGTGACATTGATTCTTTATTCCCAACCGAATAGTTTTAACAATGAATTATATCAATTCAGTATAACATAATGCTTAAAACAACATTTTCTAAGTAAAAAACTGTAACATAAAATTGAAATACTTTCTGACGTTTTTAATAATTAATTTTTTTCTTCCAGCTGAACACAGAATAAATTTTGAATAGTTGTGACACTTGCACGTAAGTAGTTTCTGAACATACCCCCGACCTTAAAGCAATCAGCTATAAAACTTGTTACAATTGGACACTCTGTTCAGTACTTTCCAGCTTAGTCACTATCATGTAGAGGGCAAATTTTCGTAAAATCACGTCTGATAGTTCTATTGGCGGTGTTAATGTCACATACACGCAAGATATTGTCTTTGCCCGGGTACACACGGGTAACTTATCGTCCTTTATGATAACTAATTTACCAATCTCTAACTTTCCGTCATTCGCCTGCCACTTAGTACGCTGCTGCAGATTAGAGATGCACTCTTTATACCATCTCGACCAGAAATGTTGGCGTAGCTGCTCCAAGCGCTGGTATCTTGACAACCTATTTTCTTGGAGATGACTTGTAACGAGTTATTTTTTTTTATCATGTTGGATCTTCTTTTCTTTTTCTTTATATAACTCGTTACTCAATTCCCGACTTAAATTTCTTGTACCGTTTTAGTATATCTGCATTACTGTAATTATTTATTTTATGGGTAATTCAAAAGACATGAATTCCGAGTTAAAATATAAAAATGTTCATTAATTTCCATTTTCAAAATTTAATGACTTGAGGACATACGGTATATAAACTATTTTAATTAAATCGAAAACCGTCCAGTATATTAGGAACTTTTTGTTGCAAGTAAATAATATTTCGCTTATGACCAGAAATTGTAGGGAGGAATGAATATATAAATTCGAAAGCAAAACGGCTTAGGCTCTCGATTCTTACAGTTCTTAATAAGAATTGAAAACAGTACCGATCGTATTATATATTCCCGCTAGTCCGAGTTCGAGTTTTGTGAATTTTAATAGTGCCCGACCGTCCGAGTCCTAAATTTTATTTTGAGTAAGTTACTTACTTTATAATATAAAATTACCGTGTGTAGCAACAGTGAGGAAAATTATTTTAGTAAAGCCGGGGAAATATATTTGGATTAGTTTAAAATATAAAATTGATTTTTGTTAAAATTTTAGTACCGTATTTCAGTGAATGGGTTTTTCTGTAACCATAGATAAGAAACTTGATGTTTAGTTGTTATTTAGTGTTTTCTTTTAGGAAAGGTTTTTGTGAGTGAATTAGTTGAATATTTAATATAAGATACAGTTAAACAGGATTTTAGATTTTATCTTCAGATCACAGTTCTTATACCCGTTGTCCTACCTCCTGACCAAGTTTATAATATAACTTTTGTACGTTAATTTGAAATTAATAAAAACTGATTGTGAAACAGAGCAGAGGCCTAGCCACCAGCTGTTTCCCTTTCAGCCGGTTATAACTTCAGTTTAAGCTAATTTTGATTTATTTTATTCCCAAATTTCTAGTTTCGTTTTCCGATAATTTGGAATTTTAAAAACTGATTGTGGAACAGAGCAGAGGCCTAGCCACCAGCTGTTTCCCTTTCAGCCGGTTATAATTTCAGTGTAAGGTAATTTGGATTTATTTTGTTCCCAAATTATATATAGTTCAGTTTTCCGAAAATTTGCGATTTTAAAAACTGTTTGTGGAACAGAGCAGAGGCCTAGCCACCAGCTGTTTCCCTTTGAGCCGGTTATAAGTTCACTTTAAGCTAATTTTGATTAATTTTATTCCCAAATTTCTAGTTTCGTTTTCCGATAATTTGGTATTTTAAAAACTGATTGTGGAACAGAGCAGAGGCCTAGCCACCAGCTGTTCCACTTTCAGCCGGTTATAACTTCAGTTTAGGCTAATTTTGATTTATTTTATTCCCAAATTTGTAGTTTCGTTTTCCGATAATTTGGTATTTTAAAAAAACTGATTGTGGAACAGAGCAGAGGCCTAGCCACCAGCTGTTTCCCTTTCAGCCGGTTATATATTTAGTCTCTTTCTTACCTATCCCGCTTAACCATCCCTAACGTGAAGATAGTTTTATTTTGCTTATCCCGATAATAGAGTTTTGGGTTTTGTTCCTCTTTCCTGTAAGTTTTGCTCGCTGTTTGCTTATAACTGCTTATACCGCTTTATCCGTTGCTGATCGCTAAACTAACTTGCTTACATACGTGCTACCGGCAGGTTTTGCATGTGCTATACTGTATATCTTCATTTCGTTTGGTACTGTTAAAAGTATATATAATTTCAAGAAGGTATTATTAGTGTATATATATTTAGTCCCTGTAAATATTGAATCCATTGCTTTTATATATATAGGAATTTAGTACTGTGCTGGTATATTATCCGGCCCTGTATATATTTGAAAATATAGCAAATCAATACAATCAGTGTTTTCTTAATGTCCTGTAGTATAATTATCTAAGAGCTATAGTGTCATAAAAGTGTTTAATTCAACGAGACCCTGGAATTTTCCGTAACCTCCATCTGAGGCTATCTGGAACTCTTGACGTTAAGGGTCAAGGGGCCGTGGAGCAAACCACGTGAAAAATCTGGCGCCCGAGCATTTATTTAACAGCAATTTGCATCGAGGGTGTCCAAAGTGACGTACTTGTGTTAAGAACCAGTGCGAGGTGGAAAAATACGTCACAGACTCAGAACAGGTTTCAATGTTGCCGTTATCGTTCTTCCAATGATGAAATGAGAAGGAGTCAAGGGAAATGGATCTTGTGGATCCGTGGATAGTGGAGAAAGTGGGCGAGAGTTAAGGATTCCTTCTATTTGACAAAGTAGCGTATTAAACTCTTCATATGTAAAATGTGAATTCCCCAAAACCCGTTTTAAATGGTGTTTTACGGCCTTGACCCCAGCCTCCCAAACTGCCAATTAATACTTTGATTATTCTCAAATTCACCAATTGAGCTTTCCTGTTTATTAAAAAAAGTCTGGAGTTCTTTGAGTTCGTGGTTAGCCCCCACAAAATTAGAGCCATTGTCCGAATATAGATGTGACGGTTTTCCCCGCCTGCTTATGAAGCGTTTCAAAGCTAAAAGAAAAGTTTCGGTTGGGAGGTCCGAAACAAGTTCTAAATGAATAGCCATACAGGAGAAGCACACGAAAAGACACACGAGTTTAGCACCGCGACCTTTTTTATTTAGGCCCGGCAATCAATACCGGTTACCTGAAATGGGAAACCTGATAGAAATCTATCCTTAGGCAGATCACCCATAATGGGTTGAATTAATTTAGTTTTAAATCTGTAACATTTCATGCAGTGGTGAACAACATATTTCGATAGGTTTCTACCAGCCATAACTCCATACTTTTGCATCACACTGAATAGGGTCTGTTGGGGACCCGCATGAATTGACATTTTATGCTCATTCTCAATAATAAGTTTACTCAAATAATGTTTCCCACATAATAATATTGGATGTATTTTGTTATAAGTGAATCCAGAACTTTTCAATCTCCCTCAAATCTAATTATACCGAACATATCCATAAACGGATTAAAACTGAAGGTTTTACTTCTTTTATCAATAGACCGGCCTTGCTGTAAACGCCTTTGTTCTTCCGGAAAAGAAATAGTTTGAGATATTTTGACTAAAATCCCTAGAGCATTTTCTAATTCAGAAGCCGTTAATACCCCGAACTGCCGATTATCTTGCTTACTACGACAATTATTTATGAACCTCAATACAACTTTGTAATTTGTTTAATTTTGAGAACCTTTCAAACGGGAAACTTTCAAGTTTTGAAAATAAAAGGCAAGTCAACGTTCTCATTATTATTTTTATTGGGTGGCCAAGATTCGTTATCTTCCACTGACCAATGTGGACCATTCCACCATAACATCGTGCTAGCAATGTCTGAAGGACTTACTCCTCTACTAAGCGAATCTGCAGGATTTTCCGCAGACGGTACGTAACGCCATGCTGCGGCTTGGGTAAGTTCCTGTATTTTCGCTATGCGATTACGAACGAATGGTTTCAATAAATTAGTGGATGTATTTATCCATCCCAAAATTATTTTAGAGTCCGTCCAGAACACCAATCTTTCGAAATTTAACCTCAAAGAGTCTGTAACTTTGTCTACTAATTTTGTAAGAACATGAGCTGCGCATAACTCTAAGCGTGGAATGGTCAAAGTTTTCATCGGTGCGACCTTCAATTTGGAAATTAGCAAATGACAATATTTCTTGCCTGTTTCGTCCTCCGATAAAATATAAACGCACGCACCAAAAGTGACCTCACTCGCGTCTGAGAATGCATGCAGCTAATCTGAATCCCATTATCCATATCCGTCTTTATTTTATTGATAATAGTTGAAAAATCAGTGAGTTTCGCTTTTACAGACCCCCTTTTCTTATTTAGAACTTTGAGTTCGGTGTTAGTATTAGTTGCCATCTTTTCATACTCAATAAACACCAGTCAAGGTCCTAACCACTTCCAATTTAACTAAGTTAACTAAGTATAAAATAGGGTTCAAAAACAAACTAACAATTAATATTGATCAAATACTGCTACTTTGCCCTATAAAACTTTGTTAGAACACGGAATTATTATAAGGAACAGGTATATGAATGAACGAAAAATGAAGGAAGAAGGAACTCACATTTTCTTTCCAGTCCAATTGACCAGGCAAATCTTAATGCATAACCAATAATAGCGAGCCAACCTCTGTTACTCTTTAAACGGTCCACTGCAAAAAATGCGGGCTTTTTGAACACTATTTTGCACTGCTTTCAAGTTCATACGGCTGGAAGGACCATGTATTTACGAGGGAAAAATACGAAGAACATTAAATGTGGACTGTAGTGACATTGATTCTTCATTCCCAACCGAATAGTTTTAACAATGAATTATATCAATTCAGTATAACATAAAGCTTAAAACAACATCTTCTAAGTAAAAAACTGTAACATAAAATCGAAATGCTTTCTGACGTTTTTAATAATTAATTTTTTCTGTCAGCTGAACACAGAATAAATTTTGAATAGTTGTGACACTTGCACGTAAGTAGTTTCTGAACATTCAGTAAATTTGAAAATAAGAAATGACTCTCTCATTTATTAATATTCAGTTATTATACAAAATTTATATCCGTACATTTACATCGCTATTAATCAATTTGCGATTAGACGTTTCAGCTTCGGTTTTGTATCGGAATTAGTAAACTACGAATCCAGTTAGATCATTTACCATTTCTTCACATTAAAACATTTATGGTTACAGAATAATTAATAAAGAAATCGCGCGGAACATGAGATCATGTGCATACTCTCTGCGGGTGATCTTCGGCGTGCTGGGGCTCCAGGTTGACGCGTGTGCTTCGGTTTCCGTTTGTAACTATGACCCATAACTGACCCGAGCACATGGGAGCGTTATCTGGCCGTTGATGGTGATGGCACAATGTCTAGAATAACTTAAATACATGCTCGCAGAATCGGTCTTGCTCTTTTTCACAGAAAAGCTAATTTAGTAATATTTGTTTAATTTACTTTGTTATCAAATCAATACCTACGTAAGATTTGTCATTCAATTCATGACCGTTTATTTTGGTTCGCGTCTTCCTAATCAAAACTTTCATATTTTTAATATGCATCGGACATAGTATATGTGTTGTTTTTTTTATTGCTATTCAAAATTCCTACCGGCGCGCCACTCTCGTAAAAATATCTGCTTGTTTTCTATTTTCGGCGGTTGAAGTAGGCGTAGCCAAACACACATTTCGCGCCCGAAATGCAGTTTTTTTCCTTGTTGCTTAAGAGGTTAAAGAGAGTTGATGATGATCTTGATCTCTTGGAATTTTTTTTTACAAATTCTATGAGAAAGTTAGCTTTCGTATCTGATATTTGATTTTCAGATTGCTTATCGTCATCATCACTACCTAGCGTATAAGCAATAGACTCTTCTAGACTCTGACAATGTTCTTTTCTAACAGTAATTGATTGGTTTTCAGTACATATTACAGTAGCTGTGAAATTCACTTCAGTTTCTAATGCTGTAAGCAATTTCTTTTTCATTTCTTTTATGAGAATATCACTGATGGCTTGACTTGAACAATAAATGATTATCAATTTCAGAAAAATGATAATCGAATCCATTTTTCAAAGCAGACACAAAATCAAGAACGGCGGATACACCGATATTGAGACTTTACTGGAGAAGATTTTATTCAATGTCCCAAAAACGTCAGATATACATGTATTTTTTAGTGTTTTTTTGTAGTGTCTACCAGAGGCTTCAGCACTTTTACTGATTATTTAATTAAAATCCAGTCATCGTCATCAAATTGTTCTATTTAATTATGTATTAGAAGAATAAAGCGACAACGAATCCTGATGCAATCAAGTATTTCCAACATATATAGCTGCTGGAGTTCCAGCGTGTCTTTCAAGACTTTTAACTCCTTTTGATTAAGCCGAACTTGTATTTTTTCCAATTCTTGCTTCGCCATTGTGGAATGGTTGATATGTCCAGCAATTTTTCTACATGTTGTGAGTAATATGGAGAATATCAACTTTAGTAATACCTAGCTTCTTCAACCACCAATGTTACTGATGTGCTGTACGGTCGATATTATGTATTTCAGACAAATATCAGGCGGGCTTCATGTTGGATCCCCCATCTCTTACCATACAGTGCATATTTTGTATCTGAATTCCCCATTCTTCTAAAATACAACAATGCTTCCGAAATAAGATATAATCTCCCGTGTGGCCTTTTTCATCTGATGCGAAAACATTTTTCTAAATATCCTGTAATACCTATATTTTTTTATTTTTAATGACGCTTTATAGTGAAGCTCGCTGCAAACAAAATCCGTGAAATATTATCTGCCTCTTAGAACATAATTTGGAACAATATGATCTATCAATTGTCGGAACCCTAATTCTTCTACGAGTTGAAAAGGTAAATATAATGAAGCTAACATTGCAGCAATCAAATAGTCAGTTTTCATTGATTTGGGATTTGTATTAGCCCACATTTCAGCTTTTTCCATGTTTCCTTAGATGTTCCCGGCCGTGATGTTTCGTCGATACTCTTCTTATGTGGAGTCTTCTTTAACGAATAAATTATATTTCTTGAGGATATTTTATCCGTTGATGATTTTTTTTAAAAGCTGTGCCTTTTACCCTTATGGTAATACTTTCCGTCACAAATTTTACTCCTCGCATATTCATCATTTATTATCAAAAAATAATTCCAAATTACACTACAAAATTGTGTTATGTAATTACTTACAGCACTAGTGCTGTAAAGTTATACTTACCGCACTCAAATCGCTTGTAGATAAACATTATTATTCCATGAATCAGTTCAATAAAAATTACTTGTGAAAATTTGCTTACGAATTTACATTGACGTATTTTGTAGTTCACCCGCATTCCATCCATATGTCCGAAAATCAAAAACCGTGTTCGTTGATGTGAACTACAGTTTTGTGATGAGTTATTAACATACAGTGTAGCCCGAAATAAACAGCATTGAACTTGTAATTATTTTATTGTTTTAAGAAATACATATTATTGACATTTTTTTACATGTTCTAAATGTGCTCCTTCTCACTCAAGACAGACAGACCGATGCTCCAAGTTTCTCGTCATGTTATGGAATAAGAACTATCTCAGGTCCGTGCAGAAGGCTCTAACGGCATCCTCCAATTTATCGATGGTTTGTGGTGCCCGTTTAAAAACGGCAGCTTTTGTCATGCCCCAAATGTATGCGTCTGGAGATGTGATGTCTGGAGAATGTGAAGTCAGTAAATCGTGAAATGAATCTGCTTGGAAAATGTTCCTGCTTGAAAAATTGGTCTCGAAATGCTAAATTATGTGCACGATAGAATTGACGTAGATCAGGGATAAAGCGTGTTAAAATTTGTATGTACCTCTGTTGATTAAGTTTGACTTGCCTACCATTCTCTTAGATGAAGTACGGACCACTGATTTCGTGTCGCGAAGCTGCACACCGGACACTCACTTTTGCACGATGTAAAGGAACTTCTTGAACCTCATCTGGTCTGGCAAAGCCCAGAAATTGATTTCTGCGACGATTTACGTGACCCGACAAATGAAAATATGCTTCGACTGAAAACCATACATTTTTCGAAAATTCGCGATTTTCATACTGTAACGCAACAATTCTGGCGCAATATTCCACTCTACTCACATACGAAAATGCACTCAGCTCCTTCAGGATTCTTTGCAAGGAAGTTCTTTTTAAGCCAAGATGCAACGCTGTCCTTGTCTGGCTGGCTGGCTGGTTGTTGTTAACTGTCCTGGGACGCCCCGAGTCTCCTTTCCGTTGGCACAATACATTATCCGTATTTATAAACTTTTCAATACCCTCCAAAATCACCGCATTACCTACTTGGAGAACGTTTATTTGACCATTGTGTGAATTGATCACATACGTATCGCAGACTTGCACCATTACGTCGACGGATTCCGTATGAGCGAAAATAATGCTTTACCAGAAACACTTTCTCCTCTGCACTTAACACCATTTTTAACAATAAGGCCCTACTAATTAATTGTTTTAGGTTTACTTGACAGGTCTAATTAAGTTATGACAGCGCGCACATAGAGACAACTATGTTTCAGTTTCAGTACTGTTTATTTCCGGCTATACTCTATTATCTTCCACACGTACAAAAAAAATAATTGATGTTTGTTGTTTCAAATAACATAACAGATCGATTTCATTTAGTTTGAATCAGTCATTTTCATTCAGGGGGTTAGTTGGTGTTTTAATTTATGTTATTGGGGGTTCGCCGCTCGCTCATTACATACATAGACACCTTTAACTTGCCAATGCAAACGTTAAAAACGTATTGAGGTCGATTTTTTTTTCATTTACAATGGACACTATTCATCAACTAACTTTTCTAAAATTATAACCAAAAAGTAGTTCAATACATTCCCAAAACCAATTGCGTTTCGTTGAACGTGTTTATTATTAAATGCTGTAAGTTTTATATATATTCCTTAAATCAATGAACAACACTGAGACAGATCCAGGTCAAACCAGTGTTATATCCGAAAAGTAAATTAAAAACACATTTATTCAAATTCTTTTATTTATAGGAATTCACTGTCTCTGCCTACACTTAAAGTGCATGACCACGAAACAACGAATCTGTATCCAGAGGACCCATTTCATGTAACTAAGCCGTAATTAAATTTATTAAACCGAAAAGTAAGAATTATATCTTTACGGACTCGGCGGACATTGAAATACACCGTTCTTGCTATAGTTAAGCCACTTTCGAAAGCATATTCCATAAGTTTAGATGCTAGTACAACATGATAAGTGTGTTCCGAATTTACTTTGAAATTATACTGAAAAAAAAATAATCACTACATATTGTCTGTTCGCGATAAACTCAAAAACTACTGCACCGATTTTTATGCTGTTTCCACCAATGGATAGAGGTATTCTAGAGGAAAATTTTTTTTAATTAAGTTTTTATATACATTGGCTAAATTTGAGATATAATAAAATAATGTATGGCGGAATTGCGTATCTTCTATAGGTCTACAGAAAAGTCCGCGATGGCATAATATGTTTATCTCGAATAACATAATATATCCATTTTAATATTTTAAAAAATTGGCAATTATAATGCTGTAATGTTAAAGCTATTTCCACGAATACGGTATTAATCCTTATCATTTTAAATAAGTTGGAGACTTTGAGCATTTCATGCACATTATTTTATTCTTTTACACCAAATAATTTCATTCTTGATGTTTTTACTTGTTGAAAGTTTCGGTTCTACGCCTAAACAACATCTCAGCACAAAATAAAGAAGTATTCTCTTCTACAACAGACGGTACTAATAATTGTTTCCATATTTTCCCTGAATTCGTGAAGATCTATGAATTTGTTTTGGAGTGTTACCATCGATGATTTTTCGATAGACCACAGATATTTTTTGTAGTTGTCAATATGTGATTCTTTATCATGTGGAAAGGGTTGCGGCGTTTGTTTCAATCCTATATTCCAAGTTAGTTGTACTTTATTGTTTATTTGTGTATTTATTCAAATACCGTCGAATCCAATTCGGGGTGTTATTTTATCAATATCAAGACCATAGACAAAGGCTTTAAGCTGGTATCATGTTTGGGTTTTGACACCTGCCAGTAGGGTGGCCAGAATGGGAAGTCAACCATTCTAGAGGTTTTCTTCTTCCGGCAGTTGAACTAGAATTCGTAATGTCGACCTAAGGTGTTGGGCCTGTAGTGCCATCCAAAGTTTTGGGAACATGGAAAGTTTCCTCAGATATTATAGTGGAGATAGTTGTTTTGAGGAATTTTGCCGAGAATTGGGATTTGAAGGTTGTTAGAGGTTATCTCTACCCACGAGTTGGATTTGCTATCGACAATTTCGAATTTCTGGAAATTTATGATGGTTGGAAGGACCGACGTAGCTGACCCATCTCTGTATTTGTAGAGTGTGGAGGGTAAGTTAGGCCCACAGCACTTAGGCCACATATGACATATTGTACATCCTCCAGAGGAGTTGTCTTCCTAGGTCATCGTCCATCCTGTCCTTTCCAGGAAGGTGGACAGGTCACTAGGAGACATCTCCTTTACATTGGCAGGTGTAGTCCAAGACTCACCGAACACACACTCTCTAATTGACGATAACTCCGGGCACTCGCATAAGACATGCCTGACAGATTCATCTTCCTGTTCACACATCCTGCATAGAGGTGTGTCCACTAACCCCATTGTATGGAGGTGTTTCCTTAATTGACAGTGTCCAGTCAGAAATCCTACCGTTAAGCGTAGGTTTTTCCTGGTCATCGCCAAATATTTTTTCAACTCCAGCTTCCCAGGGTCGCCCAGGGTGATCATGGCAAGACTGCATCCCTCGATTTCATCCCATCTCCTTAGAGATTGAGCATGGGTGTAACGTTTAGCTAGTTCCGCAATTGTCGAACTCGTCAGGCCGTAGGTGTCGCCGGGTCCAGGAACTCTTAGTCCAGACGATTCCCTGGTTAAAGAATCAGCAATGCGGTTACCTATGTTCCTGTCGTACCCCTTAACCCACCTCAGGATAATATTGTTATCTACCGAGGTGTTAGCCAAATTTCGATGGCACTCTAATACTAGCCCTGATGTAACTCGTAGTCTCATTTATTATATTAATATGTGCAGATTCCATAAATTAAGGGTTCAAACAGTATATTCAACCACAATCCTGTTTTATATTTTTACTTCAACGTTCAGGCTACCATTATCAATAGTAATCAAGTTTTTGAAAATTTTGGTCCCTACTTGACACAAAAAAATTCGACTAGTAGACAATCAATCATATTTTGATGTTCAAAACCACAAAACATACTTGTTAAATGTTTAAGGTTCATTCACAGTGGACTATATTTTTATTAATACGCTTATATTAGTTTCACTTGTATGTGTATTTCTTTGTTTGTTTATAACCGACTCCTCTTCCAAGTAGCATTTTAATATCCTAGGAACATACCTGGAATGTACGACATGGTCCAAGGTACATTCCTAGAATGTACATAAATAGCATTATGTATATCCCTAGGACTTGCTAGGGTTGTGACTTTTGTATGTCACATCAAGTACCTAACATGTACCTAATATATCCCTATGTACCACAGTGGATATGTATGGTATGTTCTAGGGACATGCGGAATATCCCTTTCATATGCATGTTATATAACAGGAATATACCAATTGTATTCCCTAAATGGGTCCCCATATTGTAGCCTCCATCATTTTATTGTAATTAGTAAAAGATTATTTATACTATTGTATTAGGTAATGATTATTATCCAGTCAACATAATAATTATTAATAAAATGAAGTGTCCTCAAATTAATTTAATAATATCAATAATCCATTTTTAATTTTGCTAATTATTAATAAAAAACAATATTAAGAATAATATTCCTATTTATTTAAAACATACATAACTAGAAGTAAAGTAAACTGGAATGTAGAAGAAAAAGAAAAAATTACATTTCATTATTGTCAGGCATATCTCTTGCAGATTCTTTGGATGCTTTCACCATTATATTTTGGGCTCTTACCAGCTAAAGTTTAATCACACCAATTATCTCTAATTTAGTGCACCTGGGAAACATCAGTCTCACACTTCCTATGAAAAAAAATAAGAGGGCTATTATAAAGTCTAGTAAAAATGGGATAATTGTTTTATATTGTCTACGTTTTATTATATACATATTTTAAACTGAATTTTGTTACAGTAGTAGATATAGGTAACACCTACTTTTGAGACTGTCGATATATTAGCAAAAGATGGATATTCATGTTTTTTTTTGTTCCATATCTTGACAGTTTTAACAAATTTATAAAAATGATCCTACTTATGATAACTTTATCCAAGTTGAGATGCTTGAGTGGAGCTTCTCTTTTGGTTCCTTTTTAGGGATACTTTATCCTTAGTTCATTTGTTAGAAGTTTCTACATCAGTTTTCTTCTACACTCTTCAACACTTATTGCACCCACATGGCTTAATTGCACAGCTTGTAAAAAATAGCTATTGTAAACAATCTGTAACCAAATTATGGAGTCAAAATTGAAAACGTTATTTGTCATTTATGGAAAATACTTCTCTTATGCCACTAGTGTCAAAAATTATTTCCAACTAAAGTTGACAAATATTTATAAAGCAATATGAAAAGTATAGTACCTATATTATATAATATAAAATCAAATAACATGAGGTCTATCTACTTTATTACCTTCAGCAATATCATTTAACCTTCTTTTAACTTTTATATGAAAACCTGCATCTCGTTTGTGAAGATGACATTAAGTATAACCTTGAAGACGAAAGTGCAAAATACAAATACAGTATGAAATTAAAAGAAATAAGAAACTATTTCATATTCAACATAAACGAGAAATATTAAACGCCTTTGATAAGTTAGAATAATAGTTTACTTACCACCTTCTCAGTACTTCCATCACAACTCACAAACTAACAACATGCTTTGCTTGCATATCACATAACCTAAAATTTCAACCAGTGAGACACGTGACCAGGGCATGGCAACTTTTTCAAATATACCATGAATGTCACAGGTATATCCATGATGGATGTACACTACTAGTGTTCACATGTACATAATATTATATACTTTTCCTAATATTCCATGAATGTCACAGGTAGATCCTTGAATGGATATACCCTGAAGTACATTCCTGTCATATTGTGGGTACAATGTGGAGGGTATATACCATCCAAGGTATGAAACAATATATTGGGAATGTACCCACTTTATTTGGTATATATTTTGTACATTATGGATATACCAGCAATATGCTTTGTACATTGAATGCTACTTGGGTTGGACTCGATTTTGACCCACTTTAAGAACAGATTTATTCGAAATTTTGCACACCCGTCAGGAACCGATGACAATAGAATATAGGGTGTGATTAAATCTTGTTTAAAGAATTCATGAAGTACAAATCACTGTTGCTTGAAACATTACACTAGAGCAAATGTACTAACTGGCACCATGGCTTAGTTGGTTAATGTGCCTGCCTAGTAAACAGGAGATTGCGGATTCGAATCTCCGCGACCTCAGGTTTTTTTTTAAATTTGTTATATACTAAGCGAAGGTATGAATATAAATCACAAGAGTAAAATTAATCAGCTAAATAAATTATATTAGCTTAACTTATTTGTATGTATGTATGTTTGTAGCCGACTCCTTTGAATTCGATTTTGACCCACTTTAAACGAATAGATTTAATCCAAACTTTGTATACTTGTCAAGGACCGATGACAATACAATGTAGTGGTAGAATATAAGGTGTTTCATTTGGAAAAAAAACTTTGATCTGGTATCGAGTTTGAAAAAAACTAAAAAAAAACACTTCATGTAAATTGAACTAAAAAATACGCTTTATAGGTAATCGAGCTGAAATTTAAAAAATAATTCTTAATTTAAGAATGAAATGATTAACGAGAAAATTAATGTCATTGTGGTAATAGTGTGGGGTGCTTTGTACTAAATTTATACACTAACTCTGTAACAATTGATATCTAGCACCCCACACTATTACCATAAAGACATTAATTTTCGCGTTAATCATTATACTCTTAAATTAAGAATTAATTTTTACTTTTTAGTTTGATTACCTATGAAGATTGTTTTTTGGTATTTTCAAACTATTATTTATTGATAAAACGATTGTGAATAGTGGCTGTTTGTGACGAAAAAAAATAGTATATTACGTAACAAGAGTTGTAAGTAATCCATTACGCACGAAGTGGAAAAGTTTCAGTAAATTTCACTAGTGCGTAATGGGATTACAACTCGTGTAACGTACTATACTTTTTCTACGCCCATCTATTTTCTTCTGAGTGCTCATAATTTCATCTTTTTCACTACTAACAGACATATTCGTAGTTAAAGTTGAGAAAATGTTCGTATACTATAATTTGTTACCAAAATTGACAGCATACATGAGATGACGTTTTTTCCCATATCAAGAAACACTGAATTATTTTTTTTGAAATTGTAAAATGTGCCGACATTTAGGGGCATCACTCTTTTAATCTAAAATGTACTTCACTAATGCTAAGAGCTTTTATGTTTTTCAATTGATTAAAAGTATGTAAATAAACCAAATAAAGTATTACGTAAATGAAAATTTGATTGCAATTTGATTCAACAAAGAAATTTAAGGTTTTCTATCTAAACGCACATGTATGTTATGAGAGTCTCATTACGTGCATGTTATTGTTAAATGTCACTTACAAGAAAAGTTGTCAGTGCGATTTTTGACGTTTACGGACATGGGCGTAGAAAAAATTCATTACAGACTTTTTTAAGCGATATATACTCATGGATCATAGCACATTTTGGGTATGTTAAAATTTTGTCAAGTCTTCAATTGTGTATCCGCTAAATAAAACCTTCGCCACTCGCAGTTTGAGTCTAGAAAACTAACTCTACAATTCGACCTTGCAAATTGAAATTTAAAACAGTGAGATCAAGAAATTTTGATAGCCATGGAAATATACTAACGTGTCCACCTGTATGGAAAATGTCTATTCAAATGTCTCCATCACTTGATATGTAAAATAAGCTTGTTATTCATCTTGTTGTATCCATGTATTATGTGGGCGCTACTCTAAGGATTAATTAACAACCTTTCATTTCTGTCGCACCGCCCCTATTTTTTTTAGATAACCCTTCTTTTCAAATTAAAAATTTTTATTGGTTCATTCAAAATTTTTACATGCTTTAATATTTGCTCCTGACTCTATGTTCTTTCTTAAATAATTGACAAAAAACTTCATCATCTCTTATATCTAATAGTTCAAATGTATACAAACATTTATTTCATTATATTGACTCGATGATATTAAAAAAAACTCTTATCCTAAAATTTCATATCCATATACGTCAATACATTACTTACTTACAACTAATCAACCAATTTTATATTATTTACAACTAACTCTTCACCCCAAATCTTCTGAAGTATCGTCTTCATTTACCTAAATTAATAACTAAGGGTGCTACCGTGACAATATTAGCATTTCGATAGGTACCTTCAACCTTGATAATATGCTGAATAAAATTTTTCTAGCTATCAATAGGAATATTACTTGTCACATTTCTAAAAAACTATATAACACTTGAGTTTAAGTGGGTGAAACGTTTTCAGATCTAACTCTGGATTTTAGCTGATGCCACATGTGCTCTATATGGTTGAATATGCTATAATATGGGGAAGCCGTATTGCTGTGTGACTTATATTGTTAGCGATAGTATCACAAACGTATTATTCTTCGAAATTAAACGCTGCTTAAACTTTTTTGTGCACGATTCTTCAAAATACAGGTCATTTAACAAATACTCTTGAATTTTTCATTCACTGCTGTTGTTAGTTGGTACTTTATTCAATTGACGGATATAAGGGTCAATTCTATAAGAAGTGGTTGAAAATTAACGGCAAGCCGTTATATTTGACGAAGTTTACGCTATTAGAAATGTTTTAATCTATACATAGTCAAGATTAGGATTTGAATTTTAACAGATTTGGTGTCCAATTAAGAGTTTTCCGTTCATATTTTAAAGATTATTATGCGTACAGAATAGTGAAATGGAGTATACTTTTTTCCGGTATATTCGACAATACATAGGTAGAGCATTAAACTATTTTCACATCTATATTTTTGAATATCTTGTAAGTAATCATTACGCCACATTTGTAAACGATATGACTCAATTATCGTTTGCTTCTTATTGATGGTACAATATTCAATTCCATTTGAGATATAGCTCTCTACAGACAATTTCAGTTTCGTCTTCAATTAACCGCTTTTTTATAAAATTTAGTGTTGGTATCATTTGTTCTTGATATAGGAGATATATCGTTCTTCGGATTATATCCTTTTGCATTTGCTCAACGCATTTGGTTTTATTAGCTTAGACAAAGGAAAACAAGCAATGAAAGTTTTTTTTCTGTCAGATTAAAATATTTATATATGTTGGTCAACTATTTATTGTGAAACATACTTTTTACTTGAAAAATAAGAATTCGGAAATATATTTTTCGAAGCACGAATAAATAATAGGATGATTAAATAGATTGAAAAATTAGTCTCAAATAATATTTTACCAGCCAAAGATTTATATACTATACTATTATACTATTAGTCATTATTTTTTCGGTTTTCGAAGAAACGAGTACTACGATACTGTGCTATTGTTATCATATTAACCTGCTGTGGGTTTTGGTCTTAAATCAATCTTGTTGGCCTAAGTCAAAACAAAATATCTTGGAACTAGTATAAATTTACAAACTTTTTGATGTCAAAATTTTCTTAGGCAATTTTTGCAAGATTTGTGAATTTTATTAGTGATTCAAGGCAAGACGAATCATTTTTAGGATTTGAGGTTATGGTAAGAACATTATTCGTTCAGAGGAAATGAAATTGTATTTAAAGTTTGGGTCAACTCTAACCGGTGAGTCAAGTGACAAAATCTTGACTAACGTTTCTACGAGCGGTTAGCCAGTGAACCTTTGGTTTACGTGACCGGTTGGTTACATACGGGTTTGTTGATCCGCGAGTAACCAACATATATGAAATTTATCCTCACTATAGTTTTAATTAGAAATTTCAATAAGTAACTCGAAAGGCTCTCCAGAGGCCACCTCTAGCTCAATTTTATAATAATCCTACCCTAACATTTTTCTCTACTACTATTATTGAACATATAATTTTTTTCATGTTGTATTGGAGTCTAGAAGAAATTTCTCTTCTAGAAGGAGATAATCTTCTAGTACCTGCTAGTAGGACAGGTAAATGAAACAGTTGACAATAACGACAGAAAAATATGCAGAATGAACGAAGATAGATAGGAGATTTCTCGATTTCTCTCAACTGATCTTTATCATTATAATGTGCTAGAAATGTTCATAAATTAATTGATAATAGACCAGATACTTGAGAAAAAAGTAACATTTTTATTGCTACTTACCATATTCCAAATTCATAGTGACATAAGAAGACGTCAATTCAATTTATTGAATTTTCATTTATCTGTTTCCAGAAACTATTTCTTAACAATTGAATTATTTAAAGTATAAAATAAATCCAACAATTATCACAGCGAAAATAACTAAAAATTCTAGTGGTACAAAAAGTAGTATACATTCATTCGATTGGGTTGTGCTCAGCAGCCCAGGCACTTGAACTGAATCGTTCTATCATTTCCCATATTATCTACTTCCATTCCAGAAAAAGTAGTATACAATCCACGGCGTATTTTATACTTTTAAACAGTTTACTACATAGGACATTAGGTGTCTTCCAGCAATTTTACGTGTGAATCATTCATTTGTGTGAAAATATTTACATCATCTTGTGTAACAAAAACTCGAAGCATCAGCATTAACTAGTGAACGATCACTTACAAACGAGATAAGCAAGAATGTAATATGAAAATCTAAAGAAATATGAATTCATGGTAGATATTTCAATATTTACAAATTTAATGAAAGAATTGCCTAATAACCTAGAGTTGAAAAAATCTAAATTCCTATTGAATTTAATCTGATTTATCAATTCACTCAGAATTTTGATAGGAATATATGGTTGAGAAGAAATGAGAAACCAAACTTCCAACAAGCTTCGACATGGTTGTTGTTGAAACGATAATATTTCTGAGAAATTAAAAAATGCTGGTGTTCCAAATATACTTACGCTTAATAAGTTGATACAACCGTGAAAACCATTAAGCAATTGAAACTGTTTTTTATCAAATTAAACGAACATAATTTTGTACCAAGCCCACACAAATTTAAGCCACATGAGTTATGGAAGCTATTAACACCAAATTGGGCAAAACACTAATATTAGCAAGCAATTAAAAAGTAATTTTATCCAGGGTTAACAGCATTCGATTGAATTATTACAGTTGTAATATGTTACATTTATGTTACATTACCCACCCACACCTCAACCCAACTGATGCCATTAGCCATTAACAACAAAATTATTACAGCAGAAAACATTAATATAGCGATAAAAATTCACGTTTGCATCTCAGCTCGCTTGTAACGACATAACTGTAGCTCATAATCTTTATATCAACCATAATTCTACCTGAGGGTATATGACATATACATTTGCAGGGATTGTAAAAACTTAATCGTGCTGGATTCTTGTTATAGAATAGAAGAAATCATTGCATTAAATGGAAAGCCAACAATTTTTTATGTTTGTAAACTTTCACAAATAGATTAATTCACCCATGTCTATTTTTTTGGTTTATTCTGATGTGGTTATACACAACAAAACCGAAATCTTAAAACTTCTTTATCTACAAAACAAACCATTGAAAATCAACCATCGTACTCTAGTTATGAAATGTCGATGTTTTTAATTTTACTCCTGTAAAGATAAATTAATTTACATCATATTTCACGTTCTAAGTGCATGACTATTCAGAAGGCATTTTTCTAAGGAATGAAGTTTTTTTATTGAAACATTTTATTACGGCCCCGTTTTTCTATTAAAATGTCTACAAAAAATAATCTTGGATTACGAATCTGATTCTTTCCCAGTTTTAATGTTGATTTAAATTTCGATGGCAGTTAGCTAGCGCTTACCAAACGTGTCCGCGCGTCCAGTTCAAACGGCTCAATTCCTTGTTAACATTTGTATAACAGACTCCATAACTCCATAAAAAATGTTCAAAAACCTCAAAGGTCACATGGGAAATTAAAAGCAAAGAGAGTCAACTTGTATAACGTTAGATCAACAGGTTCTTGACATTTTAAAAGATGTACAGAGAGATTCAGTAAGGGAGATGTTCGGCAGTATCTCAGAAATCATGTGTCCTAGAATTTGGGAAAAACATCCATATAACAAAATCGGTAGTGTTGCCGCGAGACGAGACAAAAGAAGGCCATCTCTCGTCTCGTCGAGAGAGGGGAGACGGAACGACCTTCTTTCGTCTCGTCTCGCTTCTCTCGTGAATTAAACCAAATATAGTAAAAACCAAGCAAAATTTAGGTTAGGTTCTATCATATTTGACGTAAATAGTGTGCAGTATATTTCAAATATGACAGAACCTAACCTAAATGCGTTAAAACTTTGCTTGGTATTTGATACAGGGTGGCACCAGCTTGGTGAGAAATTTCCATTTTTTAAATAGAACACCCTGCATATTCTGAAATTTTCAGATTCTACATAAAATTAGAATTACTTTCTATTAAATGCATTATTATTCTATAGTTAATAGCTTCCAAGATACTGACTTTTAAAAAATTACATTTTTGAGTTTCGACAGCTCTGACAGTAGGTACGTCTTAGAGCAAAACATGGTGTTCTATTTCAAAAAAGGAAAATTTTTACGGGTTTTTGGAGCACGACGAAAATAATTTCAAAAGACGCACCTCTTAAGCTTTCATAAGCTTGGTCAAAAGTTTTTCGCTATCTCCAATGGTACCGGATATATTGACCTTTGTAGCACTAATGGGCCACTTCGTGCGAGTGACCGTTTAGAAGATACCAAAATTTAGTGATTAATTCAGTAATAGAATTCTAAAAAGCTTCTGAAAAATATAAGGTATATATAACTTAAATTACGAAAGGCAGTAAGGTACACTGCGGCCTGAGAAAGCACCTTCACACAATGGGGATCTTCCAAGAAGAACCTATAAATATGTAGATTATGTGGTGAGCAGGACGAAACAGCCACCCATACAATTTTCGAATGTGGGGCTCTACGTTGGTGGAGGTATAGACAGATAGGGCCGGATGACCCTATATCCAACCTCATCAGAAGAGATACTGTAAGAAGACTTCTAGATCTCATCAAGGTCACAAATCTTCCCACGGACTAGCAGACAGATAGGACAATACAATAAGCCAACGGCTGCAGTGTTGGGGCCCACTAACCCCGCCTGTTTTGTCTGTTTACCAACCAACCAAGGTACTTTTTAAACACTTTTATTAAAAAAAATACAATATGTTAAAGACGTTCGATTAGTAAAACAATTTATTCCAGACTAAAGGTAAAAATACATAGTTTTAATGAAGCAATAAAAATGCAGAGTAAACAGTCTAAAGTACAATTACATATACCGGTTCAAAGTTCTATGGTGACCCGTTATAATCTAGCAAGCTAAGTGCTATTGACACTATAACACCTCCCCCCTTAGAAAGAAGTCCCCTGGGGAAGATTAATTCTCTTCTGTTTTTTCTGTTTCTTGCCTAGAAGATTTATTCTTTTTGGGTTGAAGTCTTCTGATGGTAAAATAGCTAGTTATGGAGATGGCTAACGTACAAAACAATGGTCCAAAAGCTTGGATTAAATAATTTAATATTTTCTTGAATTATAGGTGTAACTTGATTTTGAGGAATTTCTTCTAAGTTGAGATTTCTTAATCCAATCGTGATTCTTAGAATGTTGGTTTTTTCTAAAACTAAGTGCGGATTATTGATAACGAAGGGTTTCCCAAAAGTTTTTTTTTGAAGTTCTAGTTCTTGCTGATGAAATTTGATTTTACAGTTTCCTGTTTCTATTAGAAAAATTCCGTTGATTGTCTTTGTTTCGACTTACTTTGGGCAGTGAATGCTTAGTACCTCGTCCTTTGGAAAAACTGTTAATGGGGGTTCTGTCGTACTTTGTTAGTAAACAGATTTCGCACTTATTTATGTACGTTTGTATTGATTTTCGTAGATTCGGCCAATAGTATATGTTTTTAATCCGAGATTCTGTCTCGTCTAAACCTCTGTGATTCACCATACCATATGGTGGTGGAGAGTGTTGCAGAAAGAACAAGATACAGACTAAGTAGAGAGGGAATCAATAAAAAAAAACCTCTTCACTTCATACAAATCAGACAGCCTGGGACATGGCACAAGATGGTATGAAGAAAAAGTATAACTTTTCAAAGAAATTCGTTACGGGATTAAGCAACAAGAAGGAATGGGATCCAAATACCATTACCAGACTTGGAAAGAATGCCATTCAATGGTACACATACGGCTCAAAAGCAATAGAAGGAACTTGGATAGGCGTGTACGGGCCAGGAACCAAACACTCTGAAAGTTTGTAAGAAAACCCAAGTATCTTTCAAGCGGAAATTCACGATAGAAGAAAGTGTGCCCAGTTCAAAATTGACAAAGGATATAGAAGGCAAAGGATTATCATACTGTCTGATAGTCAATCAGCCATTAAAGCTCTGATTTCTTGTGTAATCAGTTCCAAAATGGTGTGGGAATCTTAATGAACTAGGCGAGAACAATATAGTCACCTTACTGTGGATTCCAGGACACACTGGAATAGAAGGAAATGAAATAGCAGATGAACTAGTGAAGAGGGGACTGAGATACCCTTTTGGGGGCCAAAACCCTTTTGCGGAAACAGCTCCAATGTAATATTGAAAGAAATAGGTAATGCCGAAGAAAAGAGACGATCTTACCATTGGGGAAATCTAGTAGGGCTTAGAAAATCATAGGTACTTCTGGGTGACTACAACCTGTTGAGATCAAATTAATACATAAGTCAAAGTAAAACTGCACTAAGAGTTTTAACCTCAAAAAGCTCAAAATAGTGGAGGAAGAAGATTGTAGATTTTGTGGAATGGAAGAAGAAATCTCCATCCACATACTTGCGAACTGCACAGCAATTCAGAATCCTAGGGCACAGCACCTGGGATACTACTGGATAGAAGAGGGACAGTTACCTAACCTGCAGATATCCTAAAATTCCTCCGGGAAATAGGAATAAATGAGCTACTAGTCTCTGAGACTCTCATCAGAAACTAAGTAGAAGTAAGGAGGTACAATAGATATTTTAGGTCTCAGTGAATGGTACCTCAAAATACATACATACAAACCTATGTGATTGGTTTTGTTCTGATGATATTTTTTTATGATTTCCATAATATCGTTTAAGATCAGCATCTATTAATTCTTTTGTACATTTAATCATATTAATCATTGAGTTTTTGAAATGTGTCTTAATAACCACGCTCAATTTTTCATATACCGGGTCTCTGAAATAAACGTAATATTTTACCTTTGGACCAAGATATTCTTTGAGACATTTTATAACGTCATTTTCGAAATTGTTTTTGGAAAGTTGAATGAGCAATCTTTGTTTTGTTTCAAATAGTTTAATTATCGTTGGTGGTGCCGGTTTGTAATTAACTTCTGAGATAATTACTTGATTTTTACCAAAATTTACAGGACAATCAACGATCGGAATACCTATAACTGGATTTTCTGAATTAGTATGTACAGTATAATTTTCATCTAATTCATTTTTTGAATCTTTATCATCTTCAGCTTCGACTATTAAAGATTATGATTTTTGGGGATCAAGGCTTTTATTAAAGTCCTCCATATAATCAAATATTACTGCTGATGATGATCCTGATTCATTTAAATTTAATTGAATTCTAGATAAAGCATCACAGTTTTTATTTTGGGTTCCCTTCTTATAAATTATTTCATACTCGTATTCAGCGAGTTTAAGGCGCCATCTAACTAATTTAGAATTTGGTTCCTGAAAGGAGAATAGCCACTGGAGTGGTCTATGATCACTATATATTTTAAACTTTCTACCAAAAAGGTATGGACGAAAATATTTTACCGACCATACAATGGCTAACATTTCTTTCTCTATAGTTGAGTAGGAACATTCGGATTTATTTAGGGTACGACTGGCGTAAGGAACGGGCAATTCCGAACCAATGATTCCCTGGCTCAATACGGCCCCTATAGCAAAATTACTGTAATCCGTAGTAAGGATAAACGGTTGCGAGAAATCAGGATACTGTAATATTGGCTCATTTATTAATAATGTTTTACAATATTCGAAACATTCCGAATAGTCAGAATCTCTATAATTTAAACCGACACCCTTTTTCAGCGGTTTTGTTAATGGTAAAATAATATTTAAAAAATCCTTTATAAATTTCCTATAATAACCCAAAAGGCAAAGAAATCCTTTAATGACTCTTATTATGTCGGGGTTTGGCTCAACACCGTCAGGAGTAATAACATGTCCAAGATGTTACTTCCTTTTTTAAAAATTCACATTTATCCAGTTGCAATTTAAGATTCACGTCCCTTAATCTGTTAAAAACTTCCCAAAGACGAATAATATGTTCTTGTGAACTTGTGATAAATATTATAATATCATCTAAATATACTTAGCATGTTTCATTTGGATTCCCCGTAAAATACTATCCATTATTCTTTGGAATGCCGCGGGTGCTCCTTTTAACTGAAACCCATGCGTAAAAATTCATGATGCCCATTTTCGGAATTGAATGCTGTTTTTGGTATATATTTTTCTGCTATTTGAATTTGGAGGAATCCCGACGGTAAATCTAAAGTACAAAAATATTGGCTACGGCCTACTTTATCAAGAAGTGCATCTATTAAGGGCAAGGGATAAGAGTTACCTATATGGTTTTTTCATTAAGTTTCCTATAGTCAACCACTATAAGTTCGCCATTTTTGTTGGCCAGAAGCATCGGGTTTTCTTACTTACTACCCAAATGCTAGAGCACCAAGCAGAAGTCGACGGTATTATTATATTTTGTTCCAACATACTCTGAATTTGTTTTTGTACTTCTTTGCGATGTACTTCAGGTACCTATAGGACCTTATGTACATCGGTAATTCGTCCGTAGTATTTACTTCATGTTTAATCATATGAGTAAATGTTAATTTATTTCCTTCTACATGGAATATATCTGAGTACTCGTTAATAAGTTTTAAAACAGTTTGTCTTTCTTCTAAGTTCATATGCTCAGTACGAATTTTATTAATATTAAATTTAATATTTTCTACGTTAAAGTTTTTGAAATTTGGGCACAGACTTTGTTCGTATTCATCGAAAAATTCTGCTTCTAAGAAATTTGACAACTCCCAAGGACACTCAATTTCCCTTTTATTCAAAATAGTGCAAATAGCCATATGGTTTTGCACATTGGTTATACATTGTGGAATTTCTAATTCCGAAATTTTCGTATATGGCACCAATATTTTGCCATTTTTTAAATATATTTTGAAAACTCGTTCGGTCCTCGGAGGCACTACTATGCAATTCGTGGCCTGAGGGACCTTATAGTAATGAATTTTTATTTTTGCATTAGTGGTAATGAGTACATTTTTATTTAAATCTATATAGTTATGTTAAGTTTTTTCAAATTATCTACACCTAACAAACACTCGAATTGATCATGGAATTTAAATAAACAGAATTTCAAATCAATAGGTTTTTCAAGATTGAATATACTTGATGCACTAATTTCTGCGCTAAAATTTTCTTTTGAGCTACCATGTGCAGTTGAAATTTTAAAAGGGTCAAACCGAAATGATTTTTTGAAATGTTTATTAGCTACTTCAGGTAATATAAAAGATTTCGTACTGCCGGTGTCAATAAGAACTTTTAAATTAGTTTCAGGAAATATTGTAAGGCAGTTCGCTCTCTTTATTGGTGAAATAAAACAATTCAATAGTGTGTCTTTGTTGTCTTCCAAGGCTTTTGTGTCTCATCTAGATCGTCCGGATGTTCCACAATGGTTGTTTCCCCAAATTGTGCAATTTTTCAGCGATATAATTTCTGTTACTTTTGTTAGAATTTTGCCTGAAGTAATTGGAATTATTACTTTGATTAGAAAACTTTGGTTTCCCTGAATGTATTCCGAGTTGAAATGCTCATAGGAGTGGGATTAGGAAACTGCGATTTGGATTTGGTTTGAACACGTTTGTAGTTTTTTCAAAATTTTGATTATTATTTATTTGGCTAGTACTTGGCCTTGTTTGATTATAAGAAGAATTAAATTTTGGTCGTGCATTGTGTTCATATAGTAAGTTGCAAGGGTTTGTTATGTACATTATTATTTTTGTGAAAAATTTTTTTTGACCCAAATCTACCTTTAGACGTGTTTAGAAGATGAATATTTGTTTGAAAATCATTTGTTAGCATATTTAAGGCTGAATTTAAATCTGGCAGGTTTTTCGTTCGCATAAGTGAACCCAGAGGCTCTCTTAGGCCACGTAGAAATATCCTAAATGCAAAATTGCGAAAATATACAGTGAATTACAATATTTCCGTTTCACTAGCATGTGCTTTCAATTGTGAAATTTGAAAGATTAAATAAGTGCTAAATCTTATTATAATAATTAAACGGTGAATCGTTTCCTCAAATTAACTACTTCTATGTTTAAGGTGTAAATGTCTCTCTTATCAGAATATGTGTGAGGTAAAGCACTTTTTAAATCTGACCACTTGGTTATTATACAAGACGAAATATTCACTGCTGCATTACCTTTAATTTTTGACAATATACTTGACATCAGGTATTCGTTCTGAAAATCATGTATATCTGTCGTATTATAAAATGTATTAACAAGTTTTTCGCAAATTTCAATAAAACTTGTTAATATTTTGGTATCACCATGAAATTCGGGTACCATATCTTTAATACTGGAGTTGCCATTTTTACTTAGTTTTTATAAAGAATTCTTAGAATTGAAATCAGTTGAAAGAAAAAAAATCTGATAAATGTGAGTCAGAATTGGATAACTTTTCCAGAATTTTTAGAATAATCTGAAGAAAAATTTATGTACGAACCTATGTATGACATGAAATGTACTTACAGCAAAATCAATTTTCCTCCCATGTGCCGGCTGCTTCAAGCTCGTCTCCAGTGTCCTTTGAAGATATTGATGCACGAAACCGAAACACTTGTTGGGATACTAAATTCACCCAGCACGTCTTCTCGTTAGGTTACTCAATTCGCCTAACTTTCGCGACACACGGTATAAAGTTCAAATAGCCAATAAATCGTTGAAACGAACCGATATTATATCCGTTAATACCGTTTGACTATCCTACTGACTGTGCCACTTAAATTACGAAAGGCCGTAAAATACTTTTAAAAAACTTTTATTTAACAAAATACAATATTTCAAAGACGTTCGATTAGTAAAACAATTGATTCCAGACTAAATGTCAATACACAAACATTGGTCTTCAATCAATGAAGTGTGTAATATTGACAAAGATACTTTCATTGAACTGATCGAAACCCTTTACAGTTCTACATGTTTTTCATTTAATAATAAATATTACAAACAAACTTTTGGTACACCTATGGGAGCTAGCATTTCTCCTATATTGTCTTGTTATGTAATTGATGACCTATTGGATGTAGTCCTTCCAGTACTTCCTTTTGATATCCCTTTCATCAAGAAATATGTTGATGATATTATCTTAGCTTGTCCTAAAGACTCCACAGATGATCTCCTTTTTACTTTCAATAGTTATGATCCATATATCCAGTTCACTCTAGAAATGGAAAACCCTAATATGGCTGTGCCCTTTCTCGATACTCTCTTTACTAGTACACCTGAAAATGTGATTATAATTGATTGGTATAGAAAACCAAGTAGCTCTGGGAGATATCTCAACTACAATTCTTACCATAAATTTAGCATAAAGGTTAACTTAGTCAAACAAATGACAGCTAGGGTTATGAATCTCTCTGATCCCATTTTCAAGAATAAGAACCGTGATATACTCTTTAATTTATTCCTTGATCATTCCTATCCCAAATCGTTACTCAGAAAGATTATCTTCAATTCGTCATTTGTTTTAACACAAACTCCTTCACATTCTGTAGTTGAAACAGGTATAACTGATCAGGATGCTCTTTCTGTTTCAGAAAATGCTCCGATCACTTCAATTGTCTCTTTACCTTATATTAAGGAAGTTACCCCCAGACTTACTAAAATTTTCTCTAATTACTTACCTAATGTTAAATTTGCTAGTAAAAGTGCCTTAGTTATCAGTTCTATTTATAATTCCCTTAAAGATAAAACTCCCATATTAGATAATAGTAATGTAGTCTATAAACTCTGTTGCAATAGTTGTGATCTTACATATATTGGTCAAACTTCTCAAAAACTTTCAGGTCGCATATCTCTACATAAAAGTGATATAAGATTACATCCTGAAAGATGTTCTCTTGCTAATCATGCTCCCTCTCTTGATCATATAATAAACTTTGAAGGAATTAAAATCCTATCAAGAGAAAAGAATTATAATAAAAGATTATTTTTAGAAATGGCTTACATTTTTCAGGAGGATGACCATATAAATAAGAGAACTGACATTCAAAATTTAAGTAACGTTTACTCTCGCCTATTAACTCTAGACAAACATAATTTGCATAAACAATTTATTATATATATATTAGCCTATACATTTCTGGTGAAATGATTGGCGCTCCATCTTGGAGCTCTAGGATTCCTTTATTGCGGTGAATCACTCCGCCTTGTTATCTGAGGTCTCTTTTTCTTCATAGTTGTTTGTGTTTTTTTGCCTTGTCCACAATTTCTCTCCACTTCTTCCTGTCCTGGCATAGTTTATTCCAGTTTCTAATTTCAAGAGTTTTAATGTCCTCAATTATTTGATTCCTCCACTTTTCTTTTGGCCTTCCCCTTGGTCTTGTTGTTTGTGGGGTCCATGCAGTGACTTTTCTTATTAGCTCCTCTGGTTGTCTGCGATGAATGTGTCCCCACCACCGTAGTCTTTGGGCTTTAACTACATTTACGATATCTTCCCCTTCTAGAATATCTTCAATCTCATTATTGTATAGACTCCTGTACTGATCGTTATCTATTCTTTTGGGACCGATAATTCTTCGTATGATTTTCCTTTCGAATATTTTTAGTTTTTCTGTATCCTTGGATGTGAGGCACATTGCTTCAGCTGCATATGTTACAATTGGACGTATTGCTACTTTATATACTTTCAGCCTTGTTTGTTTACTCAAATTACCATCTTTCAGTATTTTTTTGTACTTCCAAAACATCTTATTGCCCATTAGTATTCGCTGGGTTATTTCCTCACTTCGATTGTTGTTGCTGGTAATAATTACTCCTAGGTATTTAAAGAGTGACACTTTTTCGAAACAATTTTCCCCTATTTTTATATCTTTTATGTTCGGTTTCTCTCTTCTTGAGCATATGAGGTATTTTGTCTTCTCTTCGTTAATGTGTAACCCTCTTTTCTCTGCCTCTCTGATGAGAGTTAACAGTGCGTTTTCCATGCTTCTCTTGTCTGTTGCCATTAACGCTATATCATCGGCATATGCTACTACCTGCGTTGAAGCTTGCGCAATTGTTCGACTTATTTCAGTCTGCCTTACTGCTCCATCCAAGGCGATGTTGAAGAGTGTGGTGGATAGGGCGTCTCCTTGCCTTACTCCTGTTTCAATCGAGATTTCTTCCGTGACTCCTTCTCTTGTTATTACTCTTGCCTTTGATTGTTCCATCGACATTTTTGTCAATCTGATCAGTTTTGATGGTATTGCCAACTCTCTCATATCCTGTAATAGTTTACTTCGGGAGACACTGTCAAATGCTTGTTTGAAATCTATAAATATTACATGTAAGTCTATACCATGTTCGTAGCATTTTTCTATTGTCTGTGTTACAATGTGTATTGCATCTGTGGTCGACCTATTTTCCCGAAATCCATGTTGGTATTGTCCAATTGTTCTCTCAGCGTATTTTGTTAACTTTCGTCGTATAAGTGTTGTGAGTATTTTGTAAGTTGTATTAAGCAGTGTTATACATCTATAGCTTTGGCATTGTGTTGGATCTCCTTTCTTTAGTATTGGTGTTATCCAGCCTTCTCTCCATTCCACAGGCATATCTTCTTCATCCCATATCACGGTTATTAACTTGTAGATTGTTTTTAGTAATTTTTCTCCTCCGGTCTTTATTAATTCGTTCACGATCTGATCAGGACCTGGGGCTCTTTTTTGTTTTAGTTGGTTAATTATTTCCTTGAACTCTTCATATGTTGGGGGTTCTTCTGCTTCTCCCTCACGGCTCTCGTTTGTGTCCTCTATATTTTCTTCCCTGTTTTTAAACATCTCTTTAAAGTAATATGTCCAGTCTTTTTTTTCTATTTTAATATTTCTATTTAATAGAAAACAATTTATTAACAATTCAAATAACACGGGTCAACACCAATGCTAAGAGATGTGCGTAAATCAATGAAAGAAAGGGCAAGAAAATGTATAAATGAAAATGGAAGACATTTTGAACACCTATTATAAATTTAAACTTTCAATACTGTAGTTTTCTTACGATTAAACTTTGTAAAATTTTGTACTTATTAAAAATTGTGTAAAATATGTTATTTCTCATTTAACGTCAATTATTAAAGTAAATAGTAAAGTTAGATGCCCAAAACCCTATATTTTTTTAATGTGTATTAAGGAGAGCTTCTAACTGGAGAAAAATATACAGGGTGTCCCATTTGAAAAAATTAAGTTATTGCAATTTGAAAACTAGACTATTTGCACGCCATCGGCAAACACCCTGTGCAACAGGTGAAGATGTTGGGTAATTATTGTGGTAGGTGTATGTTTCATTTACATCATAGTAGCCTTTTGGAGGAATTTTTGAAAAAATGTGTTTATTGTGCTAATATTTCTGAAGTGCTGTTTTTTCATTAAATCTGCTTATAATAGGAATAACTTGTCAACGCCGCGTCGGATTTACAAATTCAAAAAACTACCGTAAAGCTTATATTAAGTAGAATCAGAAGACATAATCGTATACCTGTTCAATTTAAAAAAACCAAATTAATTTTCATTCCACAAAAATTAGCCACCCTGTATACATCAAAATATTTTACAATTGTAGTCCGAGTGACACCGTATAAACCTACAAGAAATCTTGTTGATACCTCTTTTAGTTTCGGTGCTAGAGATCGAGTGGAAATAATTGGCGCACCCTGTATATAGTATTAAAATTAATTAAAATTTATAAAAGAATTGAAAAATGAGTATTATTACTATAACTATCACAAAAGCAAACTTTATTTCAAAAAAAGGTACTTTATTTTCGTTTTTGTGAATAATTAACCGGAAAAACCTAGTATAAACGTTAGGACAAAGAACGAAAATTTTTTTGTAGAGTTGTGAATTCTTCATAAAAAAATTTTTTCATCATATTATTATACCTCCCTCGTAATTAACTTTCTTATCTCCATTATATTGGTTAATGTCAGTAATAATTCTTCTTTTCTACTTCATAGAACAGAAGAACTTGTCCTTAACCTATTTTCATCAAATTGTTAAACAAATTTAAATCCACGTGTTTGTGTGATTCTCGCATTTTAACTTTTATTTTATTTTACAATATTTTAATATGTGACTAATAACTAGTGTTGCAATTCTATTGGACTTGTTCCTTTCTTTTAAATATTAACTGCTTATTACTTCTCCCGATGTTAAGATCTAGGAATCAATCTCGATTAACGTAAGTTGTAAAATTGTTGTAGCAGAACTGTTTTATAAATTATGTTTTTTCTAACTTTGTAGTTCCCTGAAGATGTAAATAAAGATTTACAAAAGCTTGGAAATTTAAAAAGAGTACACTTTTCCTTATTGCTGCTTACCTCAATAGTATTTACCCGTTTGTATATATATAGGTATGAAGGGTATGTTGTCGCCTCCAAAGTAGATACTGAAGAAACGTTGTCACCTCATATATAACGTTGTCGCCTCCGATTTCGGAGGAGACAACGTTTTCCCATATTTTCATCGGTTTTGTACTCAGATACCATCTAGGGCCCCAAAAACGAAAATTTTGTCGGAGGTCAAAAAGTACTCTCAGTACCTCCAAAAACCGTTTTTAGTTCCAGTCTATACCACTGGCGCTAGTGTAGCACAACACGTTTAAGCGAGATACGTTATTGCCTCCTATCATATAAACTCTCATGTTTGCATAACATAAGGTACTTTCCCGCCTCTGCTAAATGGCAACATTGGAGAAGAGGTGACAAGGATGTTTTTCTAGCATTTAACACTATATTTTGCGACTGGTGACCAAAGGACATGGTTGTAATACCATATCAGCTTTTAATATTCGACTTGGATACTGTCAAATAGAAGAACAATTTAAACATCTCATTAAATACGATTAGTTATTTGTTCCTAATGGAAATCGAAATATTAGCAAGTTACGTTACTTTATGTACACACTGTAGTAAGTTGGTACATGTAAAACACCTAGAAATTGACCAAAATTATATTACAAAGGACGTATTTGGCGAGTTTGAAGAATTGACAGTATTGAGAACAGGAAAGTAAAATTTCAATTATTTAAGGTAATAACCAATAAATTTAAACAAATACTAGAAAAAACACACAGGAGCGGTTACAATATAAATATTAAGTATAAAATAGATCAATATTACAATAATACAGTATGAATGCACAGTAACAGAATTGTTCTAAAGTTTATGGTAAAGTTGTACATCTTTGAGGAATTGGAATAGAGAGGTAATTTGTTTAGAGTTGTTAAGGATTTATTTGTAGTTTAGGCTTAGCTGAATCTGTTGTCTTTGGACGGTATATTTGTGACACTCTGTCAAAATGTACTTCATGGTTAGATTAGAGTTGAAGTTGGAACAAATGGGTCTGGGGGTAGTAGACATTAGGTATGTATGGGTAAGTCTTGAATGGCCCATTCTTACTCTTATTATCGCAGTTAAGTCGTGCCTTGAGAGACTTGCGAAGCAACTAGGTTAGGGATGACCAATAGAGCGCTGTATTTGACGAAGGGTTGTGTCAACAGTGTCTCAATGCTGCTGCTATGATACTTTGAATTTTCATTTGAACTGTGATCACAAATCCATTCCAATAATTATATTGTCGGTGACGGTAATTGCAGTTGCAATTTTTGCCTGTTGGTTAGCAAGTTCGTTGCCCTCGATGTCAATGTGGGAAGGTAGGTAACCAAATTAAGGTAACTGCTATTCCTTGGGATGATATAAGTTGGTAGGAGTCATGTACAGATTGGACAATAGGATGTTGGGTGAATATATTTTGGATGGATAATATTGAAGCAAGTGAGTCTGTACATAGGGCAACGAGCTTCTAAGGTGGAGAGATTGAAATAATGGCCTGTAGAATGCTGAATAGTTCGCCTGGGTGAACGTTACAAGTTAAAGGGATTGGGGAAGATTTTATGGCAATTCGTAACGTTGTTACAGCGCAGCCTACTCCTGTTTCATTTTTGGATGCATCAGTGTATAGTACTAAATCATATTGGATATTAGTTGTTATGTCAATAGAATCATCTTTAATTAATTGTTTGAGTGGTGTGTCTTATAAGGGATGTGTTAAATTCAGGAAGGTTGATAGTCCATAGAGGAGTAGAGGGAATAGGTAGGGGACTAGTTTGTTTGAGGTTAACACCGTCAAGCAGCTGTGATAAAATCAAAGGGACCGGTTTTAATAATGACGTGGTTGAGAAGTTGTGAGATGTGTTAGAAGTTGGTGTGAAAAGTGGGTAGACAGGATTGAGAGGGTTAGACTATACGGAGGCTGCAGAAGAAAGCAGAAGTTGCTGCCGTCTGATCCAAAGAGGGGGCTCATTAGCTTCGCAGTAAAGCCTTTCTACCGGACTAGATCAAAAAGCACCTAAACAGAGGCGTAGAGCTGTATTATGCATCGAGTTTAAGAGATTCAGATCAGGATTTGCGGCCGAGATATATATGTGACACCCATGATCTAATTTTGAACGGATAATGGTCCTGTATATTTTAATAAGAGAGTTTTCGTCTGCTCCCCAGTGATAATGCGAGAGGATTTTAATACTGTTTAGTCTTTTGCAGCAGTCGCCTTTGATTTCTCGAATATGTGAAGTAAGCTGAGAATCGAATGTTAAACCAAGTATTTTACAGTGATCACCAACGGGAAGGCGGTCATTGTTAATAAGGATAGTAGGGGGTAGTGAAGGTGGTCGTCTACTAAATTTAATAATTTTGGATTTTGTTTGAGAAAAAGTTAATCCTAAGAGACTTATATTTTTACTTAAGGTGTTTTTTGCTAACTGCATTAGATTAGTTGTGGTTGAAATAGTCGTTCTATGACCGTAAATAACCAAATCGTCAGCATGCAAGGCAGACTTGATGGGAGGAAGGAGATCAGAGCAGATATTGTTTATTGCTAGATGCATAGAGTGGGGCTTATAACCGACCCTTGGGGAACGCTATCAGTCTGGCTGTAGGTTGACGAGAAAATGCCATTAGTAAAGACTTCGTATGTCCTTGAAGCAATTGAAAATGGACCAAGAAACGAAAAAAGTGAAAAGTCAGAATTTTTTAGATCGATTTAAACAAGCAACATTTTATTTTGAACCTGAAGTCTTTTTTCGTGAAATCGCAATATTTCCGAAACAAATGAATATGCTCCGAAAAAAAAAATCGGCAACATCTTGTACGAGAAAATAATGAAAAACGAAAAAAACATAGCATTTTATCTGAACTTTTGAGTTTAGGTGAAAAAATCCAATTGATAGAAGTTGCAAACTTTCCAGTACTTTCACGTGCCTCATTTTTTGATGGGAAGCCTCGTTTTGCAGTGATAATAAACATTTAAAATACCAGGTAGTTGATTCTAAACGCTTCTTGTTCCTCCGATATTGGAGAAAAAATTATTTCAGAATTTTCAAATTTATACAAAATATATATGCACGCCACTGGACGTGGTTTACCATCAATGGGATCAAAGAGCCGACTGTTTTTATGTGGTTACGATACACTTAATACTGACTTTGGAAGACGTACTCTACACTCGCCTTATTTAATAAAGAAATCAAGGGTCGTGTACAAAGTATAGTATTCTACTCGCAATTTATGGCCATTATTCATTCGGGTGATTTGCGCCCCTCGCCTACGGCTCGGGACACAACCGTCACCCTGCGGGAATGATGGCTATCATAAATTGCTCGTTTAATAATATACTATAAATCTCCACTATCGCTACTGTTTTGTTCTCTATATATACATAATATTAAGATTATATAATTATTTTGACTATTCAAACTACGCGCTGTTAAAAGCGATTTACGTAGTTAGCTATTTGACGTTTTAAAACAGACGATTTGATTGATTCATTTCAGCGTGATTTCTGATAATCATAGTATTCGATTGGCTAACGAGGAGAGTGAATTTTATTTCATTCTTCACTAGTGTGAACAATTTAGGTATATCATATTTCAGCTGAATATGTAAAAAAAAATTTGTGCATTATTATGTAGTCTTAGTGAAAATATCTTAGCAACAGATTTTTATCGAATAGCAGAATAACTAATATTACAAAAAGGATAGGATTATTCGAGAATGTACTAATACCTATGTATATTTGGCAATTGTACAGTTTAGGAACCAGTTCGAAATGTAACGAAAGTATGAACTTAGAAACAAAACCGTTTTATTTCACAATTTAGTTGAAGGTATAGTTTCGCACAACTATGTATGTGTTGGTTGAGTTTGAAAATTTCGATTATAATATAAGATTTTGTTTAAATGACGGTAATCTAATAGTTACAAGAAGACCAATTAATGCTAATAAGTTAAGAAAGGCAAATGATTTCTCACCTTGCGCAAAATCTAAGGCATTGTTTTCCAAGAATAGTTTGAGAGTTCATTTTAAAGTCTGCACTGGTATTTCTAGTGCCAAAAATTGCAGCAAGGTTACATTGTACCGGGTGGGCAAATAAGAACGACTGTCGGCCATATCTTAGGTTCGGATTGTAGTTCAACTTTGGAAAAAACAAATTTATAACAAAAGTGGTCACGAGAAAAACCTGGAAATGATTTATAGAATTTTAAGTCCACCGCCAGAGGGCGTTACTGAATAAAAAAAATTTAAAAAGCCGAATTTTAGAAAATTTTAGAAAACAATCTTCGTATTCCTCAAAAAATTTTGCGTATATGTAATAATGCAAGTTTTAGTCTGACTATTCAAATAAGAGGTAGGGGAGAGTGGTAACTTTGTTATAAAAAATGACAATAACTCCGATTCTACTCAACCGATCTTTGCAAATTTTGTCTTGATGAAAAGAGCTCTTTTCCACCATTGTAAGGGTTATATTCTCAATTCCACTTAATAAATGACGTGCCCGTTAGAGGGCGTTATTTAAAGTTTTTTAGAAATCTAGTTCTCTTAGGAAAATATTAAATGGAAGCATGCATTTTTAACTAAAGATTATAAAAGTAGACAAAATTAGCAACATAATGGCGAAAACCGCACGTCGATATATTTTTCCTATTCCGAGATATCTTAAGAAACGCGTAAATGTTGGGAATTTCTTGTCAACCTTCAATTAGACTAGTTAGCCTCAACGGAAATAAACAAATTAAGTCCTGTTAGAAAGGTTTTAAACTGGCCTATCTGCAGTAATTAAAAATATTTTCATAATAATGTTACCGTCTTCGCTGAAGAGCAATACCTATAAGATAATACTTGACAATTTTTCGTTTGGCGTACCTACAATAAAAAATCTTCAAAGGTAGAATTCTGCCTAAATAATTTCAATTAAATGGATTTCATTAAAAACGGAAAGAAAAATAACTTTTATGGAAATTGCTCATGAATAACCATGTTCGGTATATCTTATCACTTACTGTAGGTAATGAATTGCTAGTTGAAATCAAGTAGGCTATGATTTATAAGCTAATGGTACATATTATTAAGGCAGGTAATGAATTGACAGTTGAAATGACCTAGGATATGATTTATACGATATGTCAAACATTATTATAAGTAGAGTCGGAGTTATGGTCGTTTTTTCATAACAAAGTTCCCACTCTCCCCTACCTCTTATTTGAATAGTTAGAGTAAAGCTTGCATCATTAAATATACGCAAAAGTTTTTGAGGAATACGAAGATTGTTTTTGTTATGCTTCTTAATTAGGCATATTTTCTAAAATTTGGCTTTTTAAATTTTTTTTATTCCATAACGTCCTATAGCGGTGGACCTACAATTCTATAAATCATTTCCAGGTTTTTCTCGTGGCCACTTTTGTTATAAATTTTTTTTTCCAAAGTTGTACTACAATCCGAACCTAATATATGGCCGACAGTCGTTCTTATTTGCCCACCCGGTACAGCCAATAAAATGGTGAGGGGAAAAACATTTTCAGCCCCTAAGAGATGACGATATCGTACGTTTAATAAAGTACGATGAATTAGCTATTGTGTATGCTAACATTATGTGCGAGAAATATCGAAATGAAAGATACTGCGAAATGATTGGAAAGGTCTTTTTTTGGTTTACCTATTGATAGGTCAAAAACCTCAGACTTAGTCTGAGTCAAAAATAGTAATTTAGTTCCTGCATGTATTGCGAGAGGGCCGTTTCTGGAAATTTGAGCAATGCTTACGGTTGCATATAAAATGTTTGCAAATAATTTATAAATTAATAACACTTCAATCTGGTACCGCCTTGCAGCTCATGCAAAAACTAAATTACGGTTTTTGGTATATCAGGTAGACCAGAGAAAACTCTTTCAAACTCAGATTTATTCGGCTTAACTGTTTGGAAATTACTATTTTTCACATTTTTTATACGACGTTTCTGAGTAAAAAGTGTAGGATAAAAGATATTAATATGTACGAGAGTCTGTAATTTGAAATAGAGTCAATAGTTCAATGATTCATTTTTTTAACAAATGATCGGACCCGTCGATCAGTATTTCCAATCGTGATGTTTTACATACAATAATAATTATAAACTATTTGTTGGTTATACTTATATTTATGAAAAACAAGTTATCATTACATGCATTTAACTGTTTCAATTAAGTTCATTGACCATTTGACAATATCCCGAAGGCGATCGAAATTCGTTTCGAACGTTTCTAACAACTTGGGGCGAGATGAATAACTCATTTCTTATGTGAGTTTTAGCTTCTCAACATTTGCCGAATTGAGGTTTTGAAAGGATTGACATCTGGGGATCTCGGTCCCCTTCTACCAGTCTGGAAATTCAGCATCGAGATACTCTCGAACAGGTCTTGCAAAATGGGGAGGCGCACCAGCTTGTTTAAACCAGAGTGAGGAAACAAATTAGCCAATTGTGGCACCTATTTAAGAATTCCAAATATCGTATTGCGTTGAGAGTTTTGTTAAAGAATATGGGTCCTAAAACTTGATTTCCTACAATCCCTGTCACTTTTTCTGGTTGTTGAGTATGAGCTCATCAGAAAACGTAATGTTCTTTTCTAAAATGCTGTTCGAGACTACTTGATCCATAATTTATTCGCAAAACTAAATTCTTTTATCAAGATCGTATTCCAGTAATTCCTGGAGAATTGTAAGTTTGTGAGAATGCTATTTATGTGCTTTAAGAATTTGTTCTACTGACGAATGGCTGATTTCTACACCATTAGACATCTATCTGGTTGAGATGTGAGGAATTTCTTGAACAGATAGCAGTACATTCATTTTCATATCTTCACTAAGTGTAATTTGTCGATGAGTACCTACTTTTCCTACATGGCGGTTTTCCCTAAATTGTCCTTTTATTTTACTTACTCTGAATAGATGTTTAACTTCCGTTTGTATTCTTCCATCATCTCCATATCCAATCATTATGTGAAATTTTAATCTTGTGTATTTCATTTGAATAAACCATATTGAACGATTATCGAAAAGAGCTGACTGATGAAAATGTATATTCTTAAAGTTCAACATATTTGTTGACGTATGAAAAACCATAGCAACAGAGCTTATTCCAAGGATTTTTTGTAACTACCCCAAGCAAAAAAAGAGGGGTCAATCGATGATATACGTATATACATAAACTTAGTGAGTGTCATATTATATCGGCTCGTTCGTCTCGCTAAATCTAAAGCTACCGCTCGCAGAACTATTGTAACGAGTTATTTTTTTTTGGACCATTTTGGATTTAATTTGATTATGTTTTCCGTTAGTATTTTGAGTTTAGTAAGTTTTATATAACTCATTACTTAATTTCTAGTACCGTTGTAGTATAATAGCATTACTTTCATTATTTATTTTATTAGTAATTTAACATAATATAAATTGGAATCTGAAAATATAGAAATTCTGATTCTCAAAAATATACAGATTAGCGGACATCCGGTAAATCAACTTTTAATTAATTTTAATTAAAACGAAAGCCGTCTAGTATATTAGAATTTTTTTCCTTTGGAATAAGTGAATTAATTTCTCCGATAACGCCAAAATAGTAGGTAGGAAGAATAATATAAATTCGAGAACGGACCGTTGAAAAGAGGATTTTGATTTTGGATTTTGATTTTTGATTTTACGATTAAAAATTCTTCGCTGTACCGTTTGTGCTCTCGAGAACCGGAATATTTTTCTTGTGTGTCAACCGTTTCCTCCGGGTATACAATTCCGGAAGAACTATTTAAAACAGTTTTCGTTGTGAATTATATTTTGTTTTAGTGATAGATATAGTGGCCGACCGTTTAAGATTTTCTTGAATGAATAGAAAGTATGTTAAAGTACAGTGTAAAGTAAAAGTTAGGTAAATTCATTAAAGTAAAGCCACAGAATATTCTTTTCAATTTAAAAGGTGTCAAAATTGTTTTAATTTTCTACCGCATTTTATTTACTGGGTTTTCTTTTCAATAGAGAAGAAAAATTTATTACCAAAAATTTTTTTATATTAGTGTGTTTTTTTGACATAAGTTTTTTTTCACAATTAGTTGAATGCTTAATATAAGGCAGATTGAAATTGTATTTTAGATTACCCGTTGTCCTACCTTCCGACCAAACATATATTATACATTTTTGTACGATTTTTATATAAAATTAAAACTGATTGTGGGGCGAGTGCGAGGCCGATGCCATGCGTTGTCCAACTTTCAGCCGGTAAAGTTTCATTGTGTTTCATTTTTTTCAAATAATTTTTTTTTATTATAATTTTACGATATTCAAACTTGACTGAGGCCGATGCCATAGGTTGATTAATTATCTAGTTAAATTCACTGTATCCATTGCCCGTGGTCGTTCTGTTTCCCTAACTACTAACTTTCAGCAGGTAACGTTAAATTGATTTTCATTTTATTCAAATAATTATTTTCACCAATTAACGATCTTCAAACAAGTCTGAGGCTGATGCCATAGGTTGAATGATGATCTAATTGGCGTTCTTTAGTATTTTTTTTTCTATTAATCTGGTTATAACTTCCCCGATATCCCGCTTGATCATCCTTACCGCTAAGATACTTCTATTTTTTTTTGTTTGATACTCTAATTTTTTTCTATTCTTTCTTTGATACGTGTAACGTGCTCTTTTTATTCTTTTACAGTTCCATTATAATTATATGTCTGATAAATTTCTATTTCTCAAGTACTCGTAAATAGTGTCGCATACCTTAAATTACAAGTCTATTATTCGCTGTAAATAGTGTCGCATACCTTATTTTGGCATTTTTGACTGGAGATTGAGTAAGGTAAGGCTAACTATCAACACGGACAAACGCGATTTTTAGTGTTGAATATAGACTCGCGAATATTCTTGGTGGAAGTCAGTTCCGTGTCATTTGTGATTTCCGGCATTGGAAGAGGTCTTGTTGGGTTTTGGATTTTTGGTCGAGGCGATGTTAACAAGTGTGCCGAACTCTACGGTTTTCTTTTCATATCTGGCTGTATTTGAGCCATTTTAATTGGATTTTAAAGCAAAACCATTTGATTTTTAACTTGACCATTCTATCTTACCTCAGTTGTTGATATTTTTGGATTTTGGTGTCGAGTTAAAATTACCGCTTGCGTGATTTATTTGAGAGAAGCCATTGTTGATTAGCAGGTGCCGTTCCATAACCAAACCAGCTACAGTTCTCCTCGCTGAAGTGTTTTACTTAAAACCCTATAACATCTAGGTAAGTCGATTATTTTGTCTATATTCCATGTGTACTATCAACGTAATTGCTGTTGAATCAATCAATTTCGTTCATTTTAAACTATAAATAACACTTTTTTTCCATCTTCTTTAGTAAAACGTTAAGTATATTTTATTCTATCAATTTTCACTGTAATTCGTTTAAACTCACTCTTATATTACCTTACTTTAATTTGGAGATGTAAGTATTTACTAGTAACTTCCGTAAGCTCTTCAGTTTATAAGTAAAACTTGAGGTATTTTATTTTATTGGAAATTTGCAATGTTATTTGCTTTGAACACTGTTATATTACTTTACTGTGATTTGATATGTACGTAATTTTAGTAGTAACTTCTAGTTTGGTATATTATTTTGGTAACTGAATTTTAATTCAATTTTGGCTTTTGATTGTTGTTAAAGCTACTTTCAAATAGAAATTTAGTAATTTTCCTTTCTGATCAAATTGTGAATTTTAATTTAATTGTGGCTTTTAAGTTTTGTTGAAGTTACTTTCACATATATATTTTGTAATTCTCTTTTCTAATTAAATTGAATTATCTAGGGTTTTTTTTTCCTGGAGGATCTATCCCTGTACTTATCTGGAAGATCTACCCTTTCTTGTTGTTATTGGAGGATCCCAACTCCAGCAGTTTCGTCTGGAGGTTCAACTATAAAACCGAGCATCTAGAATGCTCAACCTTTCCTGAAGAAGAGGTTCACTCCCCGAATTGGGCCACTGAGTAACTTCAGAATCAGATAAGCTTATCTAACTTTTGTTTATATTTATTTTACGGTAAACTAAATTTAGTGTGATCACACATACGCTCTATACAATTTTTTTATCTTATAGTATTATCTTTTTACGTAATTTTGTATTTATGTTGTCTTAATTTCGTTTTAATTGTGTTAGACTTCAAGTTCAACTTCAATTCGATTCACCTTTTTTTTTGTTAAGTAAAGTTATTTAACATATTTTGGTAATAGTTTTATTTATTTAGTTCACCATATTTTCAGTAACTTTTCTTGTGGCTCTGCTAGTGCCTACAAGACCTATGGGTTTCCGGCTTGAACCGTCTAAGCCGGTGGCGCAGGGCGGATACCAACCGTGCACCAAGCAAGTAGTAGCAAATAATCCGATAGGTGGCGCGGATCACCTTTTTTTTACCCTCTACGGCTGAGTTCGGGCATAATTTGCCAGTAGAGAGACCGCTAGTGGAGTACAAATAGTGAAATGAAAGAAACGTGACATACGGCTCACCGTTTTTTTTTACGAATCACTTTTACTGCTTTACACTGTCATTAATAGCTAAAATAACCTGCTTACATTTTGTTAACCGTACCAATTTTTATACACGTACTACCGGCAAATTTTGTATATATTATTTTGTTACATTTGTCCTGTATATATTTATTTTGCATGGAGCTGCCGAAATATAAATTTTGAATAATATTAGGAATTGCTAATTTTAAATATTTGTTTTTTTCTCTGGTAATATACAACCTGACATAATTAGTGTTTTCTTAATAACCCGTAGTAGAGCCGTCTGAGGGTTTATAGTTTTATAGGAGTGTTCAGTTCGACGAGACCCCTGGAATTTTCCGTAACCTCCATCTGAGGCTATCCGGAACTATTGACGCTTATGGTTAAGGGGCCGTGGAGTAAACCACGTCACAAAATCTGGCGCCCGAGCAATTATTTCAAAGATTTTGCATCGAGGGTGTCCAAAGTGACGTTCCCAGTTGATAGGCACCAAAGGAAGGTGAAAACCACGTCACTGGCTCCCGAGTAGGGACCGTTTTCCTTTTTGATTTTGTTTTCTCTGATTGTTGATTTGAACAGGGACCGTTTTCTGTTGTTGATTTTTTTCACTTGTATGTATGTATGTATGTATTTTGGGGTAACATTCACTGAGACCTAAAAGATCTATTGTGCCCCCTTACTTCTACTTAGTTTCTGAGGAGAGTCTCAGATACTAGTAGCTCCTTTAGTCCTATTTCCCGGAGGAATTTTAGGATATCTGCAGGCCTCAACTTAGGTAACTGTCCCTCTTCTATCCAGTAGTCTCCCAGGTACTGTGCCCTAGGATTCTGAAATACTGTGCAGTTCGCAAGTATGTGGATGGAGGTTTCTTCTTCCATTTCACAAAATCTACAATCTTCTTCCTCCACTATTTTGAGCTTTTTAAGGTGTCCATTCAGGCGACAATGTCCCGTTCACTTACGGTTGATTATATTAGGAAACGTTTTTTTCCGCTTTGATTTACTGTATTGTAGCAGAGAGCTGATTATTGATTTAAACTGGGACCGTTATTCCGTTTTGGTCTTTTTTTCGTTTTGTTTGCTCAGCTACCGACCGTAATTTCCGAGGAAGAAGGCTCAGACCATCAAGTAAGTTGGGTATATTTACTGAGAAACGAGGGTCTTAATACTGAGCTAGCAAAGAGAAATTTATCAATTGCCGGAACCGTTCCGGAGAAACGGAGGAGACTGGTACGATTTTTAAGGCGAGAGAGTATTTCTCCACGACCCGTTGCTGGCCACGAACCTGTTGATTATCCGACCGCTATGGCCACTCCACCCTTGAACGTACACGACTGGAAGGTGTCTTTCGGAAACCGTAGAGATCCTGCATCTTTTATAGAAAGACTTGACGAAATATGCACAGCCAAGAATGTCCAGAAGGACAATTTGCTTCCGGTGTTACCGGAATTATTGTCAGGTGAACCCGCATTTTGGTACCGAAACATATATTACCAAACTCCAAACTCTCATGCTAACTCCCGACAACAGTTGGCTTGGCTGTACCGTAACCTGTTGCCGTCTACAAGTCCGAAAGGGGGAATTTGATGATTTCTCCACTTCTTGTCAGGTGGTCAGGGAGTATGAGCTCCTCAGGAAGGAACTACAAAATGTACCCAGCCACAATGAACTGAGCCGTGGACAAATCCGACCTTAGTCTATGAGTTCACCCAGACATGGACCATCTCACAACTCAACTCCTGGTCCATCCAGAGAGCCTATCGCCGGTCCCAGCCAAACATCATCGACCGATACTGCTCGTCATCCGCCGTCTGACGCCACTCCTCAAGCGTCTAGATCATCTTCCCGTCCGATCACTTGTTTCCGTTGTGGTGAATCCGGCCACCACCGGAATAGTTGTCAAAACCCGCCGAAAATCTTCTGTTCCCGTTGCTGTAAGGAAGGGGTATTTTCACGAGACTGTTCCTGCAGGAGGCAGGAAAACTAATCCGAAGTTGAACCGAAGAGAGGGCGACACAGCTTCCGCAAATCTTTGCCTCTCATACCGAACCGCCAGCCGAAATGAACGACCTCCGACCGCACATTACCGTCGAAATTGAAAATTACAAGTTCCGGGCATTGTTAGATACCGGAGCAGCAAAATCATATATTGGTAATCATGTAGCTAAGATTTTTTCCCAAAGAAAGCAAACTACCGGCCATCAAGCTACGAAGGCCCATTTAGCTAATGGAAACCTAGTCTCCATTGTTATGATATTTGACTGGCCTATGTATTATCTACAGTGATTGGCCTAGATATAGACAACACATGTACTGATAGGTACATCGAGTGGTCAGTCAACTAAAGAAGAGTTGAGAATAAAGACTTGTTGATAATTATTTCAATTGTTTTCATTTAGAAATATTACACATAACATGACATGGCGCTGCGAATTGCCAAAAATTAAGAGAATACAAATTTGTGTGCGTTAGAACAACAATTAAGTATAAAAGTTTACAAATACGTAGTCTCACTGAAGCTAACGATCGTGAACATTAGTTTTTCGTAAATTGCAAAAAATAGTGTATCACCAAAATGGCTACTGGAATTATTCCACCGTCTACCATGGATTTCAATAACCCGTCTTTGGAGGAAAGTTGGACATTCTTCAAGCAAAAGTTTGATTTGTACATCAAAGCTACTGATTTGAGCAAAAAGCCAACAGAGACAAAGTGCTCCATTTTGTTGAGTTGCATAGGTGATGAAGCCTTGAAGCTCTACAATTATTTTGAATGGGAAGATGAGGAAAACAAATTAGACCTCGATACTGTTGTAAAGAAATTCGAGTCTGCCTTCAAAACCGTAAAAAATGTAACTTATGAACGACACATATTTTTCTGAGGAACCAACAACAGTCAGAAAATATCGACTGTTATGTCAAAGTGCTACGACAACTTGCTAGCACGTGCGGATTTGAAAATTTACGTGATAGTTTAATTCGCGATAAGTTAATTTTGGGTATCCTTGATACCAGTGTGAAAAAAGATTTATTGAAGAGTAAAAATTTAACCCTCGAAAGTGCTATTTCGATGTGTAAACTCGCGGAAAGGACAAAAATTCAAATGGCATCTTTGACAAACGATACGTCTTCTTTGTCTTTAAATAATGTGAGTGCTGGTGAAAATCCATCCACGTCAAAATGCGATGGAAGAAGTAACTTTTCGCGACAAAATAATAAGGTGCGTGAGAGAAGTGTGCAAAAATACCGCGATTATAGTCGTAATCATAGTGGGTCACGTTCACGTCAATACAAAAAAGGAAAAGAAAAAAGACAAAATAATTTACCCGTATACTACATTTCAAAAGCCTTCTCTGATAATCAGAAAAATTGGGCTCAGATTGAAAAAGAAATGTTCGCTATAACGTACTCATGTTTACGTTTTCACCAGTATATTTATGGAAAACAAATAATAATCGAAACTGACCACAAGCCTCTTGTTTCTATAGTTAAAAAACCATTAAATTCCTGCCCATTAAGACTACAGCGCATGCTTATTCAAATTCAACCCTATCAAATTAAATTAATTTATAAACCTGGCACAAAACTACCTATTGCGGATGCCTTATCTAGGGCTCACGATATAAACAAAAATGCCGAAGATGAATTTTTATTGAACGAAAAAATCGAATCACAAATTCTATCCATTCAATCTAGCATCCCGGTTTCTCAAAAACAAATTCAAAACATAAAAAACGAAACAAACAAAGATCCAATATTATTAAAAACAATCGAATACATTAAAAACGGTTGGCCTATTAGCAAAGAATTGAATCAAGATTTAAAACCTTATTTTATTGTCAGAGATAATTTATCATTTTCAGATGGTCTGCTGTTTTTTAATGAAAAAATTATAATTCCTAAAAACCTACAACCCGAGATGTTATCAAAACTACATACAAGTCACTTGGGTAAAGAAAAAACGAAATACCGGGCGCGTACTATTTTTTATTGGCCCAATATGTCACAAGATATTGATAATTTTATATCAAATTGCAGGTCTTGTGTTATCTTTTCAAAATCACACCCAAAAGAACCCCTAATAAGCCACAAAGTGCCAAAAAGAGCATGGCAAAAAATCGCCATGGACATTTTTAAATTAAATGGTTTATTTTATATCTGCATAGTAGACTATTATTCAAAATTTACAGATATAAAATGTTTAAAAGACAACATTTCTTCTGAAAGTGTTATCTTATATTTAAAACATCTTTTTTCTTTATTAGGCACCCCTGAGAAACTAGTATCAGATAACGGACCTCAACTATGCTCTGCCTCCTTTAAAAAATTTTCGGAAGAATGGGGATTTGATTGTATTTACACTAGTCCCTATTTTCCGCAAGCAAATGGACAAGTGGAAAGGCAAATAGGCACGGTAAAATCTATATTAAAGAAATGCTCTTACGAGAAAACCGACCCCTATATAGCTTTATTAGAGTTACATAATACACCTATTGACAATAATTTATACTCTCCAGCTCAATTATTATTGCACAGAAACTTGAAAAGTATTTTACCTGTTACTGATAAGCATCTAAAACCAAAAATAATCAGTTCGAAATTCCACAGAAATAATTTAAAACAAAAACAAAAAACAAGCCAATTTTATTATAACAGAAAAACAAGAAAATTGCCTTCATTAAAATTAAATCAAAACGTTTTAATAAAGAATAACGGATACTTCGATCTTCCAGGTAAAATAATAAAAACTAACAAAAACCCGAGAAGTTATCAGATTAAATTGCATGGCTCAGGGAAAATTCTAACAAGAAATAGACATCATTTAAAAATTGATCCGAGACCGCCAACTGAATCAGACGAGAGTGAGAATTTTAATCTGGACTTTGGCAATAGCCCCAGCAATTTGCAAACCGAACGAACAAATGATGGCCTTTACAGAACAAAATTTGGTAGAGTTGTGAAACCAGTTGCTAGGTTTCAGGTTTAATTTTTCCCTATTGTTAAATTTTTATCACCTTGACATTTAAAGTAATGTAAAACCAAAGTTTTATTTCATTTTTTTGCTTTATGAATAGTGTTTTACTTAGTTATATTTTGTATAATTTGTAAAACAATTTAGAATGATTTTTATTTAATTCTTGCTTAAAAAACGGGGGATGTTATGATATTTGACTGGCCTATGTATTATCTACAGTGATTGGCCTAGATATAGACAACACATGTACTGATAGGTACATCGAGTGGTCAGTCAACTAAAGAAGAGTTGAGAATAAAGACTTGTTGATAATTATTTCAATTGTTTCCATTTAGAAATATTACACATAACATGACATCCATCACTGACATATATGAACTAAAATGGAAAATCAATTACGTCATTAGGAGGGTGCGCTAGAGCATTTCCCTGGTTTGGTAACCGATATTGTATTAGGACATTATGTCCTACAAAAATATAATTTCCGTCTGGACTTATGAACCGGAAAAATATACGTGACAGATTAACTAGTAAGGAATTCACAATTAGCCAGTCCGGTTGGAATATTGGAAGTAGAGAATACGTCCAGGAACAAAGTAGATATTGTTCTAATCATTTGTGAGGAAGAAATCACCCTTCGTCTTCCCGGAGACCGTTGTTCTGGAAATCCACCTGTTTCTGAAGTCTCTGAGTCTTCCCTGGTGTTAGGGGTTGACAAGGAGCAGTCCGTTGCTGAAGTCTCTGCGTCCTCCCTGGAGTTAGGGGTCGACAAGGAACAATCTGTTGTTGAACTTTCTGACTTTTCCTCGGTGTTGTTAGGGGTTGATGAAATCAGTTTCCGAAGTCTCTGCGTTCTCCGTAGAATTTGGAGTCGACGAAAAGCAAATTGTTGCCGAAGTCTCTGCGTCCTCCCTGGAGTTAGGGGTCGACAAGGAGCAAACTCTTTCTGGTATATCTGCGTTCTCCCTTGGAGATTTAAGGGAAGCCGAGAAGTATAAGTACATAGGATGTCCGTTGGAAACCATAATTCCGCTTGCAGAAAGAAATTTATCGACAGAACAGACAGACAGGCTGAACATTTTTTTAAACAAAGAGTTACCGCAATTTGATTCCTTACGAGGTCCAACGACACTAGCTCAGCATGAAATCCGTCTGCTACAACCCAGTCCAATCAAACAGAGATACCGACCTCAGAATCCGAGAATGCAAGAAATTTGCAATACTGAAATAGTCGCCATGTTAAAATAAGGAGTGATACAACACTCTACTAGTCTGTATAGTTCTCCGATTGCTATTGTTAAAAAGAAGGATGGAAAGAACCGCTTCTGATTGATTTCCGAAAGGTGAACGAGGTAACCATGAAGGATGCCTACCCTCTTCCATTTATCAATGCTATACTTGACAAACTGCGAAAGGCCAAATATATTTCCAGTTTGGATTTGAAGAGTGGTTACTGGCAAGTTCCGTTACCACCAGAGAGCAAACCCATCACCGCCTTTACCGTACCGGGACGTGGATTGTTTCAATTCACGGTTCTTCCATTTGGCTTGCACTCCGCACCGGCCACCTTCCAGAGACTGGTTGATCAATTTATAGGTCCGGATTTAGATCCTCACGCATTTGCGTATCTGGATGACATCATCGTTCTGGGAGAAACGTTTGATCAACATTTGGAAAATCTGTCCGAAGTGTTCCGCCGATTTCGAGCAGCTTGGCTGGAACTCAACCCGGAGAAATGTCATTTTTGTTCACCGTCAATGAAATACTTAGGCCATGTAGTCACTGGAGATGGAATCCGTACCGATCCAGAAAAGGTCGAAAGTATAATTAAATTTGCTGCCCCGAAGAACATCCGAGAGTTAAGATTATTTTTGGGAGATGCATCCTGGTATAGAAGGTTTTTGCCATTGTTTTCTCAAAAGGTGGCCCCGTTTACAAAATTGCTCCGTAAGTCCCAGCGATGGAAGTGGGCTGAAGAGCAAGAAACCGCCTTCGCTAAGATTAAAACATGTCTGTCAGAAGCACCCGTTTTGAGATGTCCCGATTTTACCGTACCGTTCACGCTACAGACCGATGCTTCCGAATATGGGTTGGGAATAGCCCTTACCCAACAGAAGGATGGTCATGAACACGTGGTAGCGTATGCAAGTCGCACACTGAGTCCTGCCGAAAAGAATTACTCAGTCACGGAAAAAGAATGTCTTGCCATTGTTTGGGGGATTGAAAGGATGCGTCCTTATTTAGAGGGCTACCATTTCACGGTTGTTACCGATCATCAATCTGTTAGATGGCTGCATTCCATATCTAGTCCGTCCGGACGTTTAGCGAGATGGAGTATTTTCCGACAGCAGTATGATTTCGAAATACAATACAGTAAAGGTGCGCTAAACCGTGTAGCCGACGCTTTGTCCAGAAATCCGCTACCAATAACCACCTAGACAAATCCACCGTCTGCTCTCTGTTTGACCGATGTAAATGCTGAATTTTCATGGTACCGCCACTTTTTGGTATTCAATAGGTGGCCGTCCAAGCCCACTTCGCAGCCGACACTCGCCAACCCCGTACAGATGCCGGAGTTCAGTGCGACCTAGGCACCGAACATCCCAGACCAGTTGCACTTCACTTCCGGTTGTATCGCCGCCAGTCTTCCCGTGGAAGAGGACCTCAACCTGCGACTTACTCTACAACCATCCGGCGTCGAGTTGCTAGATGTTGAAACGTCTACCCGACGTGTTCATTTTTTTTAGTTGATAAGTATTCTTATTTTTATTATTTAGTAGTAAGATGTAGGTCTGAAAAAAAATGTAATGAACGAAATCTGCGTTTTCGTTCATCTATTTTACAGTGTAAAGTGAAAGTAAGGTAAATTCATTATAGTAAAGCCACAGAATATTCTTTTCAATTTAAAAACAAAACTTTGATTTCCGATAACGATTTCAGTGTCAAAATTGTGTTAATTCTCTACTGCATTTTATTTACTGGGTTTTCTTTTCAATAGAGAAGAAACATTTATTACCAGACATTTTTTATTATTAGTGTGTTCTTTTGACTTAAGTTTTTTTTCACAATTAGTTGAATGCTTAATATAAGGCAGATTGAAATTGGATTTAAGATTTCATTTTCAGATTACAGTTCTTATACCCGTTGTCCTACCTTCAGACCAAACTTATATTATACATTTTTGTATGATTTTTATATAAAATTAAAACTGATTGTGGGGCGAGTGCGAGGCCGATGCCATGCGTTGTCCAACTTTCAGCCGGTAAAGTTGTCATTGTGTTTCATTTTTTTCAAATAATTAATTTCATAAATATACGATATTCAAAATTGTCTGACGCCGATGCCATAGGTTGATTGAATATCTAGTTGAATTCATTGTATCCCTTGCCAGTAGTCGTCCCATTTTCCCTAACTACCCAAACTGCGACCTTTTTGCTATAGTTTTTTTATTAATGGTTCATTTTGTTACGGTAACTTGAAATTAAAACTGATTGTGGAGCGAGTGCGAGGCCGATGCCATGCCTTGTCCAACTTTCAGCCGGTAAAGTTTCATTGTGTTTCATTTTTTTCAAATAATTTTTTTTTATTATGATTTTACGATATTCAAACTTGACTGAGGCCGATGCCATAGGTTGATTAATTATCTAGTTAAATTCACTGTATCCATTGCCCGTGGTCGTTCTGTTTCCCTAACTACTAACTTTCAGCCGGTAACGTTAAATTGATTTTCATTTTATTCAAATAATTATTTTCACCAATTAACGGCTCACCGTTTTTTTTACGAAATACTTTTACTGCTTTACACTGTCATTAATAGCTAAAATAACCTGCTTACATTTTGTTTACCGTACCAATTTTTATACACGTACTACCGGCAAATTTTGTATATATTATTTTGTTACATTTGCCCTGTATATATTTATTTTGCATGGAACTGCCGAAATATAAATTTTGAATAATATTAGGAATCGCTAATTTTGTATATTTGTTTTTTTCTCTGGTAATATACAACCTGACATAATTAGTGTTTTCTTAATAACCCGTAGTAGAGCCGTCTGAGGGTTTATAGTTTTATAGGAGTGTTTAGTTCAACGAGACTCCTGGAATTTTCCGTAACCTCCATCTGAGGCTATCTGGAACTGGTGACGCTTAGGGTCAAGAGGCCGTGGAGTAAACCACGTCACAAAATCTGGCGCCCGAGCAATTATTTCAAAGATTTTGCATCGAGGGTGTCCAAAGTGACGTGCCCAGTTGATAGGCACCAAAGGAAGGTGAAAAACACGTCACACTATATGTAAACATAAAGCTTAGTACAGGCCTGAACATCACGCCGAACAACAAGCAGAACCACGAACCGAACGGAAATCAGAACGTTAGTCTGGACGGAGCTACGAACGATTTGCAAACATGTTAGGTCAAACATTTTTATTGTGGAGCATGCGGCAATGTGAAAAAGAAAACTCTTCTCAGTTTGTACTAAGCTTTCGGTTTTATTATAACCATTATCAAAGAACTGCAAAATATATAATTATAGATATTTAAAAATTAAGTTAAAAGTAAAAACATTTTTCACTTACAACTAATTGAGGTTAATCACACTGTGTATATAATATAGAATAATGGATGAACAATTTCAGCATATTCGTTATAAAATTGTTTGATACAAAGTGTAGATAACTGTCTAAGGTGCTGGTTATTTTGATGATTCAAAATTAGTAGTTCTTCATAATCTCAGTACATATTGAAATTCGAAAAAATTAAAACAGTTTTTTTTGTCTTGACAATTCGTGAAATCTTTTATTAAATTCTGTCGCTGTCACTTATATATATTACATAAACATACAATCTAATATCAAGTAGTTGAGGAATTTCTTGATGACATTTTTGGTGTGGTTGCTATGGTGGTTGATACATGATTCTCATCGTAAATTTAGTAAAGAAGGGATAAGTTGCGACGAAGTAAATAGTAATATTTTACTTTTTCTGTTCAAATGGCTGTGAAATTTGAACATACTGGCCCGCGCGAAAGCGAATGTGAATTTAAGTGAATAAACCAATAAAAAAACAAAGCAAAGAATGTGAACATAAAACTAGAATGTACATAATCAACAAAGAATGTTACTAACAGATAAACGAGAGATGTTTCCTATGAACCACAGTTAATTAAATGTCAATTTAAAGGTTAAACATGAATCAATGACTATCGATAAAAAATGAATATAACCTTAAACGATCATAGCTTGTTAAAGGCAAAAGTTAAATACAAATCTTAACCTAAAATATTAATCAATGAAATTAAAAAGGTACGCCAGAGGTCAAACGAACCTATCCCAATTCAAGGTTCTAGTTTCCTCTATCGTGGCACTTTTGTCCGTCCTGACAAAAGCTACATACTATACACGAAATGCAATGGAGAAGGGTTTAAAGTAGAATAACAACAAGGCTTGATTTAATAATAATAACAATACAATGAACGAATTAGTTTGCGTGGGTGCCGCGAAAAACAGCTGCCCGGATAAAATACAAGGGAATAAGCGGAAACCAAAATAAAATTTAAATAAATGCAAACGGAAATTAGAAATATCTCTGAATCGCTATACAACAATAAAAAATGACAACTTCCCTTATTTAAGGTAAAATTGAGAACACAACATGGTGTGTATGTATTTTTTTTTGTTTTTTAAACCAATGCATATGATATATGACAAATGACCAACTTTTATTTAGTGAGATGTTAAATTAATTTCTATTGGAACACGCTTTCAATCATAAGTTCTACGAATTGGTTTGTTATTGATCTGTAATGGGTAAACGTGATAGTTTTGTTATGGGACACGTATAAATACCATCTTGAGTTTTTAAACTCACTGACCTGATGTTACCATCTTTTCCTGTGAACAGTTCAATTATGCGTGCTAAGGGCCACTTCAGTGGTGGAGTACCATCATCTTTGATTAAAACTAAATCATTGACTTGAAAATTTTTTACAGGTTCTATCCATTTTGGACGGTTTTGTAATCGGTTGAGATAATCAACTTTCCAGCGTTTCCAAAACTGTTGTTGAATTTTACAACATTTTTGCCAAAATGAAATTCTGTTAGATGGGGTATTAGAAACGTCTTGTTCTGGAAATGAAGTTAGTGGGACCCCTATCAAAAAATGGCCTGGTGTCAATGGATTCAGATCAGAAGGATCATTTGAGAGTTGATACAGAGGTCTTGAATTTAAAATGGCTTCTATTTGTGAGAAAACGGTTGCTAACTGTTCAAAAGTTAAAGTTGAATTTCCAACTATTCTTATGAGATGATATTATATTTCGCGCTTTTGATGGCTGATTCCCAGAGTCCACCCCAATGTGAAGCTTTGGGGGGGATAAATTTCCATGTAGTTTCAGTGGATTGCAAAAAGGACTGAATTGTTTTATTGTTAGAATCGTTACTTAAAAAATTATGAAGTTCTTTTAGATAATTATTGGCTCCTTGAAAATTGGTTGCATTGTCACTATGAATTATTGTAGGAGAACCTCTCCTTGCTATGAAACGTTTTAACGCCGCAATGAATGCTTCAGTTGTTAAATCAGACACTAGTTCCAAGTGAACTGCTTTTGTGACCATACAAACGAACAATGATAAATAACATATGGCAATAGGAGCTTTTCTTAGTCTAGAAGATTTTATTAGAAATGGTCCACCGAAATCTACACCTACTTTTTGAAAAGGTCTTGCTATTGAAATACGATCTGACGGGAGATCTGACATGAGTTGGAATGTTTGTTGTGAACTAAATCGATGACAAATTACACATTTTGAAATAATTCGTTTGATTTCTCTAAGCCCGTCTAACGGCCAATACTTTAACCTAACGTTTGATAAAACATTTTGAGGACCGCTGTGCCCTAATCTTATGTGTTCAGCTTTCAATAATAACGATGTAACTTTACATTTTTTTGGTAAAAGTATAGGGTGTTTGTGATTATAATTTATGTTTGAATGCTTGAGCCTTCCACCTACTCTTAAAATTTTGTTTGAATCAATAAAAGGATTTAAAGATAACATTGGTTTTGATAAACGAGCTTTTTGTTTCTCTAAAATTTTCAACTCTTTTGACAAATACACACTTTGGATTTTTATGATTATAAATTGTAATGCATTGTCCAATTCATTATTTGATAATAGACCAGTTAGTTTCTGAGTTTTATTTTTTACATTGTTGATGAATCTTAACATATACGCTATAGAACGTACTAACTTTGAAAAGGAATTGAATGTTTCGAAAAGAGTAGCCCAGAAATCTGGGGGTTCTGTGAGTGTGTGCATGATAGTTTTCTTTTCCTCAGGTGGTGTTGGTACTAAGCGAAATGTATCAAGATCATCAAATTTTTCCTGAGGTTTGTTTAAAAATGCTGGACCATTAAACCAAAATTCATGTTTTTCTAAAGGAAACTGTCCTCTAGAGAGCAAATCTGCTGGGTTTTGTCCCGATCGGACGTGCCGCCAATGGAAATCTTTCGTGATTTCTTGAATTTGAGAAACTCTGTTGCTGACGTAAACTGACCAACGCGATGGATGTCCTTTTACCCACGACAGAGCAATGTGAGAATCTGACCATAAGTTTACCGATTTGAATTTTAGAATATTTTCAAAAATGATTAAAACTTTCTTTATTACAAGTGATAAAAGAGTCATTGCTGCTAATTCCAATTTTGGAATAGTTAAAATTTTATTTATAGGTGCAACTCTAGATTTTGATAGTAATAAAGTACAGTGAATTGAATTGTCAAAATAGACTGACCGTAAATAAACGTTACATCCGTATGCCACTGAACTGGCGTCGCAAAAAGCATGGAGTTCAACATGTGACAATTTTTTGATTATCATTAACTGTCTAGGTATTGTTAAATTTTTTAAAATAGATAAGTTATTACAAAATTCGGTCCAGTCTTTTAACAATTTTGGATCTGTTATATTTTCATCCCAATTCAATCTTTGTAACCAAATATGTTGCATGATTAATTTACCGTGTGCTAAAAGAGGGTTAACCAAACCTAATGGGTCAAAGCAACTGGATATGGCCGATAAAATTATTCTTTTAGTTACGTGTTGTGTTGGAAGTGATGATGGAACTGATATTTGAAATCGATCTGAGTTAGGATTCCACTTTAATCCTAATATTTTACAGGGTGAGTTTTCTAAATTCATATCTTTTAGATCACTGTTAGTTGGTTTGAGTTTTGCATTTTAACATTAGAGAAAAATTTGTGAAGTGAAAAACTATGTTCATTTAAGCAAGTATTCAATTCTTCATGTAATTTATTTAAATCATTAAGAGAATTTGTTCCTGAAAGGATGTCGTCGACATAAGTTTGATGAAGTCGAGCGTTTGCAGCTAAAGGTAAGTGGGGGTTGTTATGTGCTATTTCGTTTAAGACTCTACATGCTACGTATGGAGCGCTTTTTTGACTAAAACTGACTGAAGTTAATTCGATGCATGTTAGTGGTTCTTCTGGAGAATTTCTCCATAGAATGTTTTGCAGAAAATTATGTTTAGAATTCATTTCTATTTGGCGATACATTTTTTGAATGTCAGCTGTGAAAACATAATTGGAAGATCTGAATCGACATAGAATTTTTAACAATTCAGGTTGAACTCTTAGTCCTGTTAACAAAATATCATTTAACGATAAATGTGATGTGGTTTTGCACGAAAAGTAAAAAACAACTCTAAGTTTGGTTGTTATACTTTGATCTCTCAGAACACACAAATGGGGAACGAAATATTTTTGTTCATTAAATTCGTTTTTTAGCTGCAAAGGAATGATTCGGGCGTGATTTAATTGCAAATATTCATATATGAATTTCTTATATTCAGCAAATAGTTCAGGGTTTCGTGCAAACTTTTTCTCTAAGGATAAAAATCTGTGTTTTGCGGTTTGAAATGAATCTCCTAGTTTTTTGTGAATGTTTTGAGCTTTAAACGGAAGATCTACTTGAAATTTACCATTTGCTAATTTGATAGTTGTTGATTGAAAAATGTTTTCCGCTAATACGTGTTCCTCTGACCATTTAAGCGGAGGCTGAATTTCTTCCTGTACCCAAAATTTTTCTAAAATGTGTTCAATTGAATGTTCTTTACAACAATTGATATCAGTTTCTAAGTTATGTTGATTGTGCGGAGGAGTGCTTATCCGATCAGTTTTTGCTAAGGTTGATGTTTGATACGTTGCTGGTTGATAATTTGATCCGACTTGATCAATCATTTGTGATGACGATTGCATTGATAAAAGTTGATTTGTCTCTAGCGAGATAAGTTCATTTGGTGAAGATAAATTTGATAAACATTCATGTTTTGATACTGAACAATCATCCTTTGGTGATAAAACTACGTTTGATAATGATTCATTTTTTAAAAAGCTTGATTTGAGTGATACTAGATGATTATTTTCTTTTGATAAAACTTCATGTGATACAGATTTGTTTGATAAAGAGCTTGATAAAAATTCATTTGTTGATGATCCAGTTGATAAAGAGCTTTTGTTTGAGGCTGGATCAGATACTTGTGATAAGAACACATTTGATGATGAAAGATTGTTATGATTTGATAACGATGCAGTGTGATAAGAACCTACGTTGTTGTTACAGCAGTTTGATGGGATAATACCTGATATTATCCATCCTAAATGAGTGTTGACTAGTGTGGGTAATCCTTTACCTAACCTGTGTAAACCAGGCTTTAGCAATTCGTAATAAAAATCTGCTCCCACTAATATATCTATGCCAGAAGTAATGTTGAAAGAAATATCAGCTAAATGAGTTTCAAATTGAACCGGGATATTCAATTGATCTTTTTGCACAATAAATTGGGGTAATTTATATGTAATGTTATCAATTACTGCGCAAGTTACCCTAAAATTTTGTAGTGGGGAAAATAGAAATGAAAAAGTTACATTGGCCATTTTTGTGATTGCCTTCTCGTTTTGAAAAATACCTGAAATGTTTAACGAAGCGTTCTGAGTTTCAATTCCCAATTTTTAAACAATGTTTTTTGAAATGAAAGAAGTCTGACTTCCATTGTCTAGCAATACTTTTGCAATTATTGAATCTCCATTAGTTGTTTGAATTTTGATTTGGGCTGTTGCTAAAAGTACGTAATTGGTCTGAACTGAGAAGGCTGAAAGGGTAGTTGACGATTGTCAACATGATTGTTCTGTTAATTTCGAATGATTAGTTGCCACATAATTTGGAGGAGGAACTGATACATTTGACAACTGAGCGTTTGATGTGATGGTATTTTGTTCATCCTTCCTAACATTATTTTCATGAATTAATGAATGATGTCGCTGATTGCACATTGAACAATTTGATCTAGATAAACATTGTTGTACACTATGTTTTCTTCCTAGACAGTTAAAACATAACCTATTTTTTTGAATGATATTTTTTCTATCACTTATTGATAATGAAATAAATTTGGGACATGAGTGACTTTTGTGTGATGACTCATTACAAATTGCACAGGTAAAAATGTGTGATTGATAGCTTTTTTGCGATTGATTTGGTTCATCATTAGTTGATAAAAAAGATACCCGTGACGTTTGGTTTTGAGGTAGAGGGGAACGTTGATATTTGAGATCGTTGGTTTTAGGACTTTCTGCACTAATCGTTTCTAAAACCATGCATCGTTTGTTTGAGAATTCAAAAAGGTCATTGGGGGTGCTTAAAGTGGTAGGATCTGATTTTTTTTCAAATGCCTTTCTAGTTTGATAATCAAGTTTCTGCGAAATGATTTGTGAGATGAGAGCATCAAGTAACTCTTTCGGTGAATAATTTAATGTAAGCAATGATTCAAGATTTGATTGTGTTTGCGAAATGAAATTCCTTAACACTTGTACATTACAATTTTTGTTGTCAGGTATATTCAATAATTGTTGAAAATGATTAGCAAAACTTGCCTCTTGTGGTTATATCTAACATCTAACAAATCTAGTGCAACTCTTAAATTATTGTCCGAGATTTGTAAGGATTCTAATAATTTCAGGGCCTGTCCAGATAAATGTGATCTCAAATAAAACAATTTCTCTGAGTCTGATCCCAATTGCACATTGTTAGTTATTGAAGAATTAAATAAATTAATGAAAGATGTGTATTCCAAAGGATTACCAGAAAAAATTGGTATTTTAATCTCAGGTAGTTTTAGACGTGATGTGTTGTTATTGCTTTGACATGAAGAAGCTACGCTTGGTCTGTTTGTTTTTTCTAAAATCTGATGAAGTTTTGAATACGTTTCAAAATATGAACTCTCTGTGATATCTCTGTCTTGTGATAAACTTTCTTCTTCCTCAATTTTGTCTTGAATTGTTGAATATTTATCAAAATATGATTTGAGAACTTCTAATCTACTGATGAGTTGATTTTTATCGGTACAGTCTAAATGAGAATCTGCCCAATTTTTGACTCTCGTTATTTGTGCTTTGCACGTTGCTCTAGATTTCTTTAAATCGTCTATTTGTGACATTGTAAATTATTGTTACTTATACCAACAGAAGGCCAAAATGTTTGTTTAAAATTATTATATGTATACACAATTTTATTTTTGGGTGAATAACCCTACAAAAATGACGTTACTTGAATTTCTCTGATGATGCTAAATGCCAAGGATTGGATTCGGCAGTTCGTTTTCTCTGAAGAGAACGCCGACTACGAAGTGAAGTTGTTGAATTTCTTAGTTCTTCACCTAAGACTTGGAAGTTGATACTTTCTATGCGGATGATGTCTACCAGGGCGTGGAAGAAGTTGATATTCGACGAAGATGTTCACCGTTACGTGCAAATTCTTTAAATTTGGCTTCCTTTGACGACTATTGCTGACTTTCTGAATTTCTTGTACGTTGACTGCGACGACGTTGTCCACAACGATGAAACTCATTTTTAATCATCCGTTTCGAAGGACCATGAACAATTTTAGCATATTCGTTATAAAAGTGTTTGATACAAAGTGTAGATAACTGTCTAAGGTGCTGGTTATTTTGATGATTCAAAATTAGTAGGTCTTCATAATCTCAGTACATATTGAGATTCGAAAAAATTAAAACAGTTTTTTTTGTCTTGACAATTCGCGAAATTTTTTATTAAATTCTGTCGCTGTCACTTATATATATTACATAAACATACAATCTAATATCAAGTAGTTAAGGAATTTCTTGATGACATTTTTGGTGTGGTTGCTACGGTGGTTGATACACGATTCTCATCGTGAATTTAGTAAAGAAGGGATAAGTTGCGACGAAGTAAATAGTAATATTTTACTTTTTCTGTTCAAATGGCTGTGAAATTTGAACAATGGAGAAAAATATGTTATTTTTTCTCCAAACCTCCTTATCCAATTATCAGCCCATAGAATCAGGCGTTCCCCAAGGAAGTGTACTTGGCCCCTTATCTATACCTTATGTATACAGCTGATATTCCAACTACCAACGATACTCTAATCGCTAGCTTCGCAAATGATACTGCAATAATGTATTTAGATATGGTCTACAAGAACATCAGAAAAGCTACAATACCACCTAAATCTTCTTCAAGAGTGGCTACATCAGCGGAGAATGAAGGTCAACGATGACAAATACGCACAAATCACGTTTACCACAGAACGAAGTGTCTATCCGCAAGTGACCATTAACACTAGAAGCCCCGAAGGGGTCATTTTGACACTTTTAAAACTTAATTATTCTGGATCTTATGAACCAAGGGCACTATGAGGCTAAGAAATCTTGACTTTCGATCTTTTAATATAATAAACACGTACCAGTAAGCTCAATCTTGTTTTGCATATCATTCCTATTTTATTACGGCTTTTACCTTTTAGCGCCGCATGGGGTCATATTGATCCCTGTCTTTAGAATATAGGAAAAATATTGCAATGCTTGTCTAAATTGATATCATAGATAAGTATTACCTATGTGTATCTGAACAAATAAAAGTTTTATGTGGTGGTCAATATTCAAATCACTCCCCCCACCCAGTGGTCGAATGCGTGATTCGTTCATGCTAACTGGGGCGCGCCTATATCAGCCTACAGTCGTTCCGTTAGATTGATTGATTCAGTTGTTGCCAAATACGCCTACTAGTTTATGAGTATGTAGTAAACAACGTTTTATTTGAATAAAGAAGCAAAAAAAGTAATTCTTTCAGTTTTTACCGATTCTGCAATATTTATATGAGGAAAAGAGATGGTGTCAAAATGACCCCTTATAGCGGTAATAGGTATGCAGGAAAGCTCGGTGCTTCTATTGTTAACAATATGCCGATTCCAGAGAAAAGAGAAGTAAAATATCTCGGGCTACACTCGGATCAAAACTTAACTTGGAAGAAACACATACAAGGTAAAAAATATAAATATATATATTAATTATTGAAAATTTACAATATACTCAATAAATATCCAGTAATAAGTAAATGATATGATTTCTTGCTAAGCGACTTGAGGCGGGCACCATCCACTGACGGGTCTCCGTTGATCACTCTATGAGCTCTTCTGGTCAGCGTCTTTTCAATCTTCTTTGCTCCATTGGATCAGTGTAAAGGTTGGATATTATTGGATTTTCGTGGTTTTCATTGCGGTATTTGTTTCTTACGGCTGATGCCAGAATAACTTCATTGATGGTTGGATATACCGAGATCAGTATGTAATAAGTGGTAACCAAGGAGCATTAGCTATTATACGAAGTGTTTTAGATTGGAACAGTATCTTAGAGTTCGATGGCTTACTGCAGCCCCATAGCTCTATGCCATATGTCCATATTGCTTTTAGGATGATTTTGTGAACGTCTGCCGATTAGCTAGTTTATATTTTGAAGTTTCATTTTCAATTGTGTTTTTTTTTAGGTTTTATGTGTTTCTCCAAGTTAACTTTTAGTCCAAGTGTAGTCCGAGATATTTGACACCTCCATTTGCTCTGGAATCGGCATATTGTTAATGGCCACTTGCGGACAGACACTTCGTTTTGTGGTTAACGTGATTTGTGGGAATTTGTCATCGTTGAATTTCATTCTCCACTGATGTAGCCATTCTTGTAGAAGATTTAGATGGTATTGTAGCCTTTTCTGATGCTCTTGTAGGGTCTATATCTGAAGACATTATTGCAGTATCATCTGCGAAGGTAGCGATTAGAGTATCGTTGGTAGTTGGAATATCAGAAGTATGCATAAGGTATAGATAAGGGGACAAGGACACTTCCTTGGAGAACGCCTGATTTTATGGGCTGATAATTGGATAAGGAGGTTTGGACTTTGACTTGTATATATCTATTACTTAGGTAAGATTTAAGTGGAAGGAAAATATGGTGAGGTAATTTTTGTTTAATTTTAAACAGTAGTCCTTGATGTCATACTTTGTCGAAAGCTTGTTGGATGTTGTTCAAGATATGTATATGTATATACAAGGACAGGAATATTGGGGAAGCGTCAAAATTGTAAAAAGATTACTCTTTAGACTATTTTCCACGCTTTCGGAATATCTTTATTTCCATTTTCAAGGATAGCATTCGAGATTGTATCACAATAAGTTTTTTTAAATGGTAAATACATCTAACAATAATTTTGATTTGAATTTAAAAAAAAAAAAAATTTCTAAATTATGTCAAACAAATCGTATGCTTGATAACTATTCATTTGTTTTTTATAGAATAAGAGCAAGTATAAAATTATAACTAACCTATATCTAAAAATATCGAGATTGGATAGGTTCATCTTCTTTTTTTTTTAATTGCCTGATGTTATTTTTAACTGAAATGTTTGAAATAGACGAATTTGAAATTTGATGACATTCATGTTTCTTATCAATAGCCAAAAGGTAGTAATAAATATCACTCAAATTTTTATGATCACTCTTTCTAATAATGATATTTTGCTTTTGAGATATGTGAGCTATTTCCAAGAAAAGTCTTTTTTTGGTATTAGATTGTATATAAAAAATACTGACAGAATCAAAATCCATAATATGGTCTTTATCAATTATATATTATGTTTGGCCAAAGCACATCTATCGGGATGTAATCTGGAATCACTTTTGTGGAGAGAAATACGATTTTTTTATTTTTGACTAGTGTGACCAATATATTTATCCTCGCAATTTCCATAAGGGATACAGTATACTACATTTGAAAGATTAAGAATATCAGTTTTATCTTTAACTCTTGTATAAATTGATTTGATCGTTAAACATGTCTTATTTGCAATTTTTATGTTAGTAAGTGGTTTGAAAGTTCCAATTAATTTTGGTGTAATTTCTCTAATATATGGCAAAGACATGTAGTAATAGGGAATTTCAGCATGTTCTGAAATAATGTCCAAATTTGGAGAGTTGTTATAAAATATGTTTTTTATCAACATTATTCTCTTTATTATCAAGAGCAAAATATCATCAATAGAAAGAGTGATCATAAAAATTTGAGTGATATTTTTTATTACTACCTTTTGGCTATTGATAAGAAACATGAATGTCATCAAATTTCAAATTCGTCTATTTCAAACATTTGAGTTTAAAATAACATCAGACAATTAAAAAAAAGAAGATGAACCTAACCAATCTCGATATTTTTAGATATAGTTTAGTTATAATTTTATACTTGTCCTTATTCTATAAAAAACAAATTAATAGTTACCAAGCATACGATTTGTTTGACATCATTTAGACTTTTATTTTTTTTTCAAAAATTCAAATCAAAATTATTGTTAGATGTTTTTACCATTTAAAAAAACTTATTGTAATACAATCTCGAAAGCTATCCTTGGAAATGGAAATAAAGATATTCCGAAAGCCTGGAAAATAGTGTAAATAGAACTCTTGTTACAATTTTGCTGCTTCCCCATTATTCCTGTCCTTGTACATTATTATTCGGCAAATATCTACCATAACTATGTATATATATAAGACATAGTTTCAACTTACATGCAAAAGTCTAGTTAGGGTTTCTAGGTTTTTAAACCGTAATAATTCTGTCAAAAATAGTTCATAGTAAAACACATTTACGTAGAAATCTAGGTATATAATTGTAAAAAATAAACGAAATATAATTCTCATAAACAAAGAGAAAGCTAATATGAAGAAAACCAAAGATTTTAACTTAATAATAAATAGAATGTAAGAAATTTAGGCAATATCTTCCCGTTCAAAGTTTTCTTTCTGCATATATTTTGCAAATTCTACACAGGACGTAATGCGAAGTTGTCATTATAGGGAGTTGAAAATATGTTGGTTAATAATGGTAGTTTTATTGGAAATTTGGGAGTCTTCCTCTTAAATCAGGAGAGGCTGCAATCCTAAATCTAATCTAATTTGAAAGTATATGTCGCCTCATCACAAAACCCAACAACTTCATACTCACCTACATCAAAGTATAAATGGGTTTTTAAAGACATTTTATCTAAACAGACTGTACAATGTTTGTCCAGTCTTGTTATTGTTTTGACTTCAATTTTCAATGCCTCAAACACTTCATCATTTTCAAGGCCAGGATTTGGTATAAGGTTTTCAGTTAATTTTTGCAAATTTCTTTGAAATAGTAAACAAAGATTTTTTTTAAATTATAAGCCCCAGTTCCCAAAAAAATAAAGTGTTGTTTCAAACTTTTCATATTCACTGGAATATCGTCTGCCATAACATTTTTTATTTTTAAGCAATACTTGCTCCTTTACAATTTGAGCCAAAGATGTGTTCAAAAATTGATCACACATCTCCATAAAATTACCAAGACTATATTTATTTGGCTTATTTTTTGTAAATGCTGGCCTTTTTGAAGATGTTGGTACCGCTGGATACGATTGATTGGTGTATTCGTTAGATCTCGCTCCGGTAGTGCCGTAAGTGGATGTCCTATTAAGAAGTGGGCTAGCGTGACAGCTTCTAGGTCGTTCGGATCCGGGGACAGCGGGAATGAAGGTCGGGAATCGCCTCGATTTGAGTTATTAGAGTGTAAAATTCTTCATAATTTAAATGAATGTTGTTTAAAATTCGTTTAAGATGGTGTTTGCATGATTTAACTGCTGATTCATGTAAGCCTCCAAAGCGTGGAGACCTTGAGGGTATAAAATGCCATTTAATGTTTGATTGTGAAAAATAATTTTTCATTTTTGAACAATCGAGGAGATTTTGGAAGGTTTTGAATGTATTATTCGCACCAACAAAATTTGGGGCATTATCGGATATGATATCTGTACAAATACCCCTACGAGAGAAAAATATTTTCAATAAACTTAAAAAGCCGTCGCTAGCTAGATCACATATAAGTTCGAGATGAACCGCCTTCGTGGCAAGACATACAAATATGCAAATATAACCTTTGATTATTTTCGTTGAACGAGTTTTACCATCCTTTGGGACAAATGGACCAGCGTAATCAAGCGCAACCGATAACAGGAGTAACTCGTAATTTTGGTAAATTGCCCATTTTAGGTTCGAAAGTGATTGGATTTGCTTTAAAGCACGTGACACATTTTTGTACGCAAGATTTCACGCATTGGCGCCCATTTATTAGCCAGTATTTATGCCTCACATGAGAGAGTGTAGTTTGAATGCCAGCATGTTGCGTTCGTATGTATTCATGATGGATGACAATGAGTAAATGCGTGTTTCTTGGGAAGAACAATGGGATGTTTTGCATCCTATGGGAAATCGGAATTAGTTAGCCTACCTCCTACTCTTATTACGCCTTTTTCATCAAGAAATGGGTCCTTAAAGAAACGCATTTATTATTTTTTAAATTTTGCAGCTCATCCTCGAAATATTCTAGTTGTACTAATTTGATTAACTTTATAGTAGCGATTTGTGTCTTTCCGAGATGCAGATTTCCAGAAATTTTTGATTTGAATGGTTAGCCTTTGTATTGTGCATGAATCTCAAGCAATACGTGAATACATTAATGAGCCTAGTTAATGAAGAAAATTTCTTGAGTATATCGAATTTTGGATTCGAAGTGGTTGCAAGTGATATAGTTTTTGACTCGGGAATACCTGTCGTTGATTTCCAACAATGATTTTGCAGAGGCTATTGATCATGATGAAGATTAAGAAATGGAGGGCCATGCCACAACAGTTTGCAATGAGATAAGTCTGCCAACTTAGCGCCGCGTGATATAATATCAGCCAGATTGATTTCCGAAGCAATGTGATTCCAATCCTTTGTTTTTGACAAACGCTGAATTTCTGAGACTCGATTAGCAACGAATACTTTCCAATTTCGAGGTTCTGCATTTATCCAAAATAGTACAATTGTAGAATCTGACCATAAAAATATCTGATCAATATTTATAGTGAGAGCATCCAGACATTTAGATAGTAACTTAACGAGAAGAAGAGCACCACATAGTTCCAATCGAGGAATTGAAAGTGTTTTTAATGGAGCGACACGTGACTTAGCACATGTCATAATAAATGAGTTTTAATATGATTATTGCTATCTATGGAACGCAAGTAAATGCAACATGCATTTGCAACTTCGCTGGCGTCCGCAAATACATGAATTTGAATATTTATGGCGGATTTAACTACACCTTATCGAGGGATGTGAATTGAACCTATGTGAGAAATTTCGTAATACAGTTTCAACCAATCGGAATGTAGATGACTAGATAACGTTTCGTCCCAATCGATTTGAAGTTGCCAAAGCTGCGGAATAGTGATTTTGGCTCTAATCAATATAGGCCCGAGTAAACCCAACGGATAAAAAAATTTGGCAATGAATGATTGAATCGTGCGCTTAGTAGGCTTAAAATTGTCAGAAGTGAGATGAGTATTATATTCAAAAATATCTAATGATGGTATCCAACAAATACCAAGTGTTAAATCCTGAATTATGCGTGAAGCGTTCGATTGGAATTTTTTAAGTTCCAATCCATATCGGTTTAATATATCGCATATATTTTTTCTTATATTTTTAAGCACCTGTTAAAAGGCCATCTACGTAGAAATCGGATGCAATTTAAACAACGTGTGGCGAGAAATGAAGCTGAGGCTGTTCCATAAGTCACTGTGTTTAACTGAACACTGGATGAAACATTAAAAAAGTTGTCTGCTAAATTTAATCCAGAAGGTATTTTTAAATTAGAAATATCCAATGTATTTTGAGGAATACGACTAGTAACTGCGGGCAACACAAGAAAGTTCAGTTAGGTTAGTTAAATTAGAAATATCAAATGTATCTTGAGGAATACGACTAGTAATTGCGGGCAACACAAGAAAATTCAGTTCAGTTTTAAAGATTGTATGATGAGACGATATGGATATTCGCGAGCGTTCAGTTATATTTGTGTTAATTTGATTTATTCCTGCTACCGGAATGCTAACCGTATTCGTATTTATTTGTTAAACGTTGAGAAATGCTTTGGTTACAAAATTTGATTGAGATCCACTATCAAGGATTAGTCTACAGGGTATTGGATTTCCGTTTTTGTCGTATGCGTTAACAATAGCCGTGGAAAGTAATATAATCGAAGTCGAGGATTTTTTACGATAAGACAGTGTGCTGTGACTGAGGATATTGATGGGCAATATCATCATAAGAAGAGTTAATTAAACCTGCTGGCAAATTATCCTGTGAATTAATTCCGGATTCCTGATCATTATGACAGGGTCGGTTTTGATTTGATGGGAAGTGTAGTATGGTGGCGTGACGTTGACGACATATTTTACATGATCCAGATCGGCATTCTGGATACTTGTGACCCGGTCGGAGGCAATTCGTGCAAGGGCGAAGACGCTTTACTTCAGAATAACGCGAATTTACCGATAAAGCCTTGAATTTATCGCATAAATATATAAAATGAGCTGTTTGTTATCACGAGTACCCGTGATTGAGAATGACTTACTACTGTGTGGTTTGCGCAAGTTGGTAATTGCCTTAACATCTATTGCTTCAAGAATTTGGTAACGTTGTGTGATAAACTCCATAAGGTCATTGACATTCGGAGTTTCTACAACCGTACTATGTGTTTTCCATTCTTTTCTGGATAATGAGTCCAATTTTTCGGTCAATATGAATAAAAGAATAGTATCCCATTCAATAACATTTTCTCCTAAAGCTTCCAGAGACCGATAACTTTTGAGAAATGTATTAGAAAACTGTCTTCACGCTGAATGCGATTGTTTTGCCGTACACTGTAGATTCATTATTTCGCGCAAATGTTGTAGAATAGAATTTTTCAATATTCGATAAATTTTTGTTTTCATAAATAAGTGCGTGGAATGTTTCAAAAAATCCCTGCCAATCCCCATATACACCGGTAAATTCTGATAATTTTAAAAATGGTCATTTTGCCGTGGTTTTTGGCCTAGCTGAGGATGCCAATTCAACAAGTGATTCCGCTGATCCATTCGAACTATGACGCAAATTGCAATTTTCGTTAGCGCTGGGTTGTAATTGCGATAAAAAACGACGGTTCCATAATATTTGATTTCAAAATTTGTATATTCTACATTTGCCTCCTGTTCATCAAATTGATCGGGAAAATTATCAATGTAAATTTGTTCTATTTCAAATTGCACATTTTGAAATTTGGTTAAAAGAGGTTTGATTGTGTCACAACGGTTCCTAATGTTTTCAAAGGGTATATCTGCTATATCTATTTTCTTTAAAAATGTTTTTTAACGTGTTAATTCAGCCTTGAAATGGCGTCTTTCGTTTTTTAAACGTTTTAAATTCTGATCAATTGTTCGAGCCTCCTTCATTGTTCACAAAATTACTATTTTTTTTTAAGTTTTATTTGAAATGATGTAGTTAAAAATGATCAATGGAAGATATGGCGTGGCGTAATGACGTGAATGTTCAATATTAGTTTTAAACAATATGGTAAAATATATGCCTTTTTAAAGCTTGCAATCACTAGTATATTATCATTAAATGAGTACTAAACGAGTTATAAAATATTGAAAAGATGTAATCGAGACGATTAGAATAGTAGCTAGAAGATCTGACCTAATTCTACTTGGACTGCTGTTTTTCCGTATGGTACTAATCCGGCTCGAAGGACCAATACCCCGTGTATTTATAAATATTTTATTGGTGATAAAGTTTCCAGTAATTACATAAGTAACAGCCACAGATTGTACCTTAATTGAATTGACAGGTTTTATTTTCTATCAAAGTCCGCCCTCTACGAATAAAAATAATATAAATAATTAACAGTATTTTCTCAAGATTCAATAATTTGTTCCAACTGGCACATGTCTAATAGTTTGAAGTGCCCAGAAAAAACCTGGTTCTTGTATAAAATCCAATACATAAATACTAATATTTGTTAACTGGCTTTATCTGACTTTATTATCATCAATTATATGTGTTCAATTATTTTATGTCTAATCATATTAGTAGTTCTATTCTATTTCATATCCTTTCCAAACTCCGTCAATTTTTGTATTTTTGGTTTTATGATACAGCCAGTGCATTGTCTTCATTTCTACTATTATTTCATTAGTAAACCAAATTTTTTGTTTGAAGTTGTCAAGATTCTCAATAATTTTATAAGAGGCTTAGATTTTTGACAACCGTTTCAATGAACAATTCAGATGTTTCATTTATTTCATTATACATTGTTTGGCTCTCGGACAGAATGAAGCAGAGAAAACTGGAAGTTTATTGTATAAAGATTTCCAGATTTTTGCTTGAAAAAATAGTTAAAAGTGTGTCTACTATTTGAAGCACCAACATTGTTTAGTGAAACTAAAATATTTGAGTGATCTGACACCTTTGGTGTACACCACATTGAATATTAGACTCTGCAGTCTTTTCACACGCTCCTTCTTGGGGAAATTCTCTCTTGGACGGGCTAGAAGTTTATATCTCCAGTGGGTCAGTGCTTTCATTCGAAGGAAATATGTGAGGCTGCTTCGTCATCTTCCATGCACAACCGATAAATAAGGTCCACCCCTTTATATGCCAATGCCGGTGTTTCCTTAGGGTTCAGTCACCGGTGAGTAATCCTGTCACTTTTTATACTTAACCCCTACTAAGGTTCAATATTTTGTCTTTTAGCGACCCTAGGACTGCGTTCTGGATTAAACACGTTGATTCAGTAAGTTATTTGAATTCACCAATATACAGTGCTATTCAAAAGTCCCCTCCCCCCCTCGTATATTTTGAATGGCTACACTTGCATTAATAAGATTTGGAGGTTGAAAATAAAGTGTTGTAAACTTCTTTACGAATGGTAACAGGTGACGTAATAGTAATAGATGACGTCACAGTGCCACTCTGGCCAATAATTTTAAATAGGACCTTATAGCAGGTGATATCTCGTTTGAAAGGCATTGACATTGGCTACATAGCCATATTAATTTTGTTTGGGTTTAAACTAATTTTGACGGATGAATTAAATAGATTCCAAAATTATTATTTCACATTTAAATATTGAAGATTTTTCAGTCCGCCTCTGTTTAGTTGTCAAAAAAATTGACGTTTTTAATTTAATAGTATTTGTTGCTTTGCAAACATTTTCTAAATAGCTTAAATATTTAATTTTATTATTGTTTAACGGGACGTTTAAGAGTTTACATAAGCAAAATGGTAAGTACTCAAGCCGAAAAAGTAGCAGCTATCTTAATAATTGGTGAATCTGGAAAGAATCTCCATGAAGCGGAACGTTTATTTAATGAGAGATACCCAGATCGCCCTATCTCGGAAACTTATTTGAGGGAGCTTCTTCACAAGTTTGAAGCAACAGGTAGTGTTCAAGATGCCAAACGATCTGGTCGACCAACATTTAGTGATGATAAAAAAAATGTTCCCACTTCCTCTTCAACTAAAGTTGCGTCTATCTGTGAAGTAAGTAAAAGTACGGTACAGAGAGTGTTGGCTAAACATAAATTTCATCCATACAAGTTAAAAATGGTGCACCACCTTTCGGATGACGACCCCGACAGAAGACTCGAATTCTGTGAATGTATGACAAATAAAATTAGTCAAAACCCACATTACACAAAAACAATTTGTTTTAGTGACGAAAGTACTTTTAGCCTCAATGGAAATGTGAATACACAAAATGTAAGGTATTGGAGTGACACAAATCCTCACACCTTTCGTGAACAACATACCCAATTTCCAGAAAAAGTCAATGTTTGGGCAGGTATAATGGGAAACCACATAGTTGGTCCTGTTTTCCTAAATTCAAATTTAAGCGGTGTAGTGTATCTGGAGATGTTACAAAATGCAATTGAGCCGTTATTCTTGGAATTCTGGAAGATAATCCAGATGAATTCGGCCATCTGGAAATAACATTTCAACAAGATGGTGCTCCTGCACATTATTATGGTGCAGTAAGGCGTTACCTGGATGAAGAATATCGAGGTAGATGAGGTCCTATAGAATGGTCACCTCGGTCACCAGATCTGACACCATTATATTTTTTTCTATGGGTGTACCTGAAATCCAAGGTTTATACTACGGCACCAGATAGCATTGGCGTTTTGAAAGGAATAATTATTGAAGAATGCAATGCAATTTCAGCTGACACATTCGAACGAGTACGACAAGAGTTTACTAATAGGATGTATTACTGTCAGGAAGTAGACGAAGCACATTTCGAACACTTGCTATAAGAATCCATTGTTGATATTTGATTAATTAAATTTAAAAAAATAATTTCAATAATCTTGGTATTCATTTAATTTATCCGTCACCCAAACCCAAACAAAATTAATATGGCTATGTAGCCAATGTCAATGCCTTTCAAACGAGATATCACTTGCCATAAGCAGGTCCTATTTAAAATTATTGGCACTGTGGCACTGTGACGTCATCTATTACTATTACGTCACCTATTACCATTCGTAGAGAAGTTTACGACACTTTATTTTCATGCTCCAAATTTTATTAATGTAAGTGTAGCCGTTCAAAAGATACGAGGGGGGGAGGGGACTTTTGAATAGCACTGTATACACCCCCGTAATTTAAAATAATTGATTAAATTGTTTAATCACATTCTTAATATTTATAACGTATTCCTACCATTTCGACAATAATTCCCATCACACGTTTTTTATATTTTTGCTTAAAGTTGTGAGATCAGTCATTTACAGCATTGTACACCTGTTATAACATAAAAAATTGTATGCATCGGTATATCTGACAAGTTGTTATTCTCTTGTTAATTTTTTAACTTTTTCATCCAACAATCGCTAAACCGTTCAAGAATAAATAAGGATAAGATTATATGCATTAACATTCAATTAAAGACTTTTATATCATCGCAACAGTACTAATCAGAAATAACTTGTCAGCACATGAGACAAATAGTTACCGAGCAATGCATTTACCATGAAATTGGATTAATTAGCAGGAGTGGCTAATTGAGATATAATTCTATTTCTTTATCTAGTTACATCATCACAGCAGAAAAATTCTGCGGTCGTTTCGTTTTATTTATGGTAATACCATAATTGAGGTTAGATGCGAGTTAAACTGTAAGTACTTAGTGTTGAAGTTCTCGATATCATAACCGTTGAGAGTGTCGATTAATGGTTGTTATAATTTGAATAATAAGATTGACAGCTTGCTTTTATACAGGGTCATGCAAACATACTTCGTATTTCTTTGGGATTGAGTGTAGGTAGAAAAGTTAGATGTCACATTCAATTAATTTTATAGAAATGCCAACTGTTAAAATTTGGCTATAGTAAAGAATTGGGAGTGGAAATAACAAAGTTGGATACTTGAGAAATATGTATTGATCTAGAATTAACCCATTTATGCAAAAAAACACAACACAAATTTTTGAATTTTTGTTCACGTAATAATTTACCATATAATCATAATCCATTACTGAATACAGTATTAAAAGGCCTTTCAAACGAGGTATTACAAGACCCACATTCCAATTGAAAAAACCTCAACAATCACGTCACCACGTCAAAACAGGTGACGACACCATTTTCGCATATTATTTTAAAAGTGGTATTTGAAATTAAAGATCGTCCTATATGAGGATTTTTTTTTAAAGTAAATTGTTTGCAAAATAATGAATTTGTTCCATAATTTGGCACCGCTCTGTATATCATTGTGATACTTGTCTCTTTTCTGACGTACTACAATGAAATTAAGAGAATTTGAAATTCATCGAAATCTGTCTAAATTGTGATTACAAGAAGCTAGTTTCTCACTCAAAAGTAATACAATTGATTTTTAATTCAATAATTCAATAATGAAAAAGATTGTACAGAACAAACGCTCAAGATCTGTAGTTTTGATGACATTATTTTTTCGTAGTGAAGAAATAGAATTAAAAATTAAAATTGAATTATTTTTTAAATGCATACAAAAATTAGCTGTTACATGTAACTTTTATATAGAATATAACTTAATAACCTTACTTTTGATTTCCGTATATTAAATAAATAATTTAATTTTTATAGTTGTCCAAAAAACACTGGAAATACAAATTTTTTAGCCAGAATCTGTCAATTTTACAGTTTCAACCTAATTGGATACAACATAATTCACTGGAGAGTGCAATTAATTTTTTTGATTCCTTATATGTTTTAATAGTTATCTACCAAAATTCAGGACTGGCAAGTGTCGGATCATATTTCTATGTCAGACCACCGCTGGCTGACCTATACGGTGAGCCAGGATCTCAGGACCACTGTAAAATCTCGCGACCCGAAGAGGACGGATGTAGCTCTCTACAATCGACTCTTAAAAGGTGCTCTGCGGGAAACAGAGGTCCTGACTACTAGCAATAATGAGACACTGGAAAGGTACACAGTATCTATCCAAAACAAAATAGACATAAGGAATCCTGTCCGATGAGGATGGTTCAAACAGGTGGCACGACCAATACCTGGTGGTGCCCTGAACTGAAACACCTCAGAAAGACTGCGAGAATGACCTTTAACAAGGCAAAACGAACAAAACTCAAAGAGGAGGCAGAAGAAGACTTCCTACAAATTTCTAGGCTACAGAAGGCACTCTCAAACGACCACCATAAGAGTATTGGCATCCTGACGAGGGAAAATGGCGACAAGGCCGCCAACCTCCAAGAGAGCGCTGAGATTCTCATGGAAACTCACTTCCCAGGTTCTGGCTTTCCTGGAACGTCGAACTGGTTGTAAGTACCAACAGCACCCTCACAGTACGACTGGCAATCTGCTAGTGCAGTAATTGATGAGGACAAGATAAAGTGGGCCATATCGGGCTTTTCCCCCTTCAAGTCACCAGACCTTACGGAAAAAGACCAGCCCTACTTCATTGGGGAATGGATATTCTTATGCCACACCTAGTTGGAGTTTCCAGAGCCTCTTCAGCTCTGAGGTATATTCCCAGTAAGTGGAGAGAAGTACGAGTGGTATTTATACCCAGACTGGCAAATTTGTGAACACACTGTGCGATAAAGCGCAGGATGGGCTTAAATTAATAGAAATATGGTGTAAGGAACACTTACTGTCGATCAATCCCAGGAAGACTGAGATGGTCCTTTTCACCAGGAAAAGAAGCTTATCGGGTTTTAAACCTCCCGAAATCTTCAAAAGCAAACTTAACTTCTTGGAAGAGGTGAAATACCTTGGTATTACCCTCGACAGGAAACTAACATGGAACTCTCACCTACACAGCAGAGCAAAAAGAGCATATGTGGCTTATGAGCAGTGTCGGAGGACAGTGCAATAATAAGACCCATGTTAACGCATGGAGCAATTGCATGGGGAACGAAGGTTATACAAGCAACGGCCATCCAAAAATTATATCAAATACAGCGAATGGCTTGTTTAAACATCACAGGAGCCATAAGAACAACACCAACCGCGGCAATGGAACTAATTACTGGTCTGACCCCTCTGGACCTGTACGTCAAGGAGGTTGCGTTAATGGCCATGGTACGATTGCGCACGACTAGGGTAAACCCCGAAAAAGGAGTGGGCCTATTGAGGCTACGCATATGGCAAGGAGCGCTTACTGCGCTACCTCTGCTGCAGGCAGCCAATGATGCAATTGAACCCAGGTTTGTGTTTAATAAAACCTACAAAATACAAATAAAACAAAACACAGAGTCAGATGCTGCAAATGCAATACGCATATATACAGATGGCTCAAAAATGAAAAAAGGCTCAGGATGTGGAGTTTACTCCAGAGCACTAAGCCTAAGGATTGAGTGGGGAATGGGGAACAATACCAGCGTGGTTCAACCAGAACTGGCTGGTATCGCAATTGCCACAAAAGAACGAACCAAAAAAGTAATTTCTGGCAATTAGCCTTGAACAGACAACGTGTTATATCGGGGCTAGTACTAGAATGCCACCAAGATTTAGCTAACGCCTCGGCAAATAACAATATTATCCTGAGGTGGGTTAAAGGGCACGACAGGAGTAAAGGAAATCGCATTGCCGATTCTTAAGCCAGGTAAGCGGCTGGACTAAAAATGTTAGGAGCCACTGACACCTACGTCCCTTAAGAGATGGGGTGGAATCGGAGGATGCAGTTTTGCTAGGATCACCCTGGTGACCCTGGGAAGCTGGCGCCAAAGAAATATTTGGCGATAACCAGGAAAAACCTACGTTTAACAGTAAGATTCTTGACTGGCCACTGTCAACTAAGGAAACACCTCCATACTATGGGGCTAGTGGACACACCTCTATGCAGGATGTGTGATCAGGAAGATGAAACTGTCAGGCATGTCCTATGCGAGTGTCCGGAGTTATCGTCAATAAGAGAGTGTGTGTTCGGTGAGTCTTGGCCTACTCCTGCCGATATAAAGGAGATGTCTCCTAGTGACCTGTCCACCTTCCTGGGAAGGACAGGATGGACGATGACCTAGGAGGATAACTCCTCGGGAGGATGTACAATGGGTCACATGTGGCCTAAGTGCTGAGAGCCTACACTCACCCTCCCTATTCTACAGATACAGATACATATAGTTATCTACCAAGGTAAGCAATAAATTATTGTTTCGGAATAAAACTAGTGAGAAATTATACCAATTGATATCGATCACCCCACGCTGTTACCATAACGACATTAATTTTCTATTTAATAATTTTATTCTTGAGTTAAGAATTACTTTTTACTTTTCAGTTCGATTACCCATAAAGCGTGCTTTTTAGTTTTTTTATATTTTACTATTTTTATCATATTTTACTTTTTAGGTCGATCAGATCATGGTTATGTTTTTTTATATGGAACACTCTATATTTTACTACTATAGATTATAGTTGTCGGTCCTTGACGGGTGTGCAGAATTTCGAATTAATCTGAGCGTTAAAAGTGGGTAAGAATCGAGTTTAGAGGTTGCGTTATAAATGGAACACCCTATATTTCACTAGTATATTGTATTGTCATCGGTCCTTGACATGTGTACAAAGTTTGAATCAAATCTGTTCATTTGAAGTGGGTCAAAATCGAGTACAAAGGAATCGGTTGCAAACATACAAATATTCAAACATAGATACTATACATTCAAGTGAAGCTAATTAGTGATTTGCACGAGACTCTCGTTTTCGAGAGTCTCGCATGGTCTCGTCTCGTTTTCGAGACGATATTCGGACCAGACGAGACGAGACTTATGCTGGTCTCGTCTCGAGTCGCGTGCATGAGGTATCGCGTCTAGCAGGTGAATATTTCTGAATGAACATCAATTTATTTTGATACAAATTTATAAGCATAACACCAAGAATTGCTTTTAAAAGCCTCTCCCGGCGTTATCGGTTGACGATAATCACTTTGTCTTTCTGAAGCGCGCCGCCGTTTCTTTGAACCCTATTCCGACAGTTACAAATTTTGCGATATGTACGTGTCCTATCCTATTGTGATCGAATAAATAAAGATCATTATTGAAAATAAAAGTTTAAATTTCTTCCCAGTTTAGTTATTCGTTGTGGATAGTGGTAGTTGTTAGAATTTTTGAGCATGCGGAATTGTGCCAAGTTATAGTTGAGAGTAGAATTAGTTTGCATTGTTTCAAATTATAATAACAGTATGCGGCAAAGGTCCCTTTGAGGATTAAAAAGCCGAAAAGATAAACAAGCCATAAATCACTAAGTCCCACAAGCGAACAATTGATTCTCATTGATGCAATGTAGCTTCCGATTGGTCTATGCAAAATTTACAAGAAGGGTTAGTCCACGTGGACTGTAAATTTCACAGGTTCCGCTTCTATTTTTAGATTTCTTTATCTCGCCGACAAATTGTGAAACTCTCAACTATAATTCAAAATGAGCCAATTCAAGAGGAAAAGGAGCGAACTTTTGACTTTAGAAAATGAATCAAATTCCGGTGATTTTTCTAGTGGAACTAAGTATATTTACATACCAGACAATGTTAGTTTGAGTGATAATGTGACTGAAAGTGAATTGTCGTCTTCGTTAAATAGCAGTCGCTCTTCGTCTCGCATTCAAATACATGTTATTTTTCAACAATTGTAACTTTTCCGACTCTTATATTATAGCAAGTATTTAAGTATTCCTTATCACACTGAAACAATAAGATTATGAATGATGAGATTTCGATACTTTTACGAGACTCTCGTACGAGAAACGAAACGAGACGAGACTGGAGGCTGCGAGAAGAGACTTATCATTGCATCGGCGAGACGAGAGAAGACTTTGTGAAAATCTCGTCTTGTTGGTCTCGTGCGAATCACTAAAGCTAATAAAAGCGTGTTAAAAATGTCATTAAAATTAGATGAATTTGGTAATACAGAATACTGTAGAGTATTCTGGTGACGGAGTTTTTAGATTTCAAGTCGCCTTAGAAGGTTTAACGATTCCAACAAAAATATTAGAAATAATCAATTGAACAAAAAGGACTCCTTTTGATAATTTTATTCGCATGTACAGATGATATTATACAAATAAATACTAATTATTTGAAATAATTGTGATTATATGATCTATTATTCACAAAATCGATAAATAATGAAAAGACCAAACATAAAATAAAAAGAAATAAAGTTGAAGTACTTTTTGAGAAAAAAACTTAAGTAATTACAGTCATTCATCTTTATTTGTTATTATTATGGGGGAGAAAAAATTAATACTAAAAATAATATAGAACTATATAATGAATATAAAAATTCACAGCATACAAAGTTCACCCTTATTTTCTATAGCCTCTGTGCCATTTATTTTCATTCCTAGACACTTTCCGGAGGGTATACTTTTTCTGTTACTTCCGCAAATTTTGTTTTTTATCTCTATCGCTTGTACTATAAACTCTCTCTATCACTTAGATATTATTTGATGGAATAAATATTTTTTTACAATAGTGAAAGTCGACTATTAACTACTGAGAAAAAATACATGGAATGTAATAACACACATTAGCAACAATTTGCGATTATAAATCAAAAAGTACAGGTTTCGAATACTTTCTGATAAAAATTTAAATAGGTATGTGTCATATATGGACTATCATCTTGTGTAATATATTAACTGACAGTTTAAGGAGGTAATAAAAGGGCAATGCAAATGAAAGTGTAATAATTGGAAACTTCGAAATGCAGTAACATCTGGTTATTTCAAACAAACCAATCCAATTAGTCAATCTTCGAGTCATTAATGAAATTAAAGTTTTTGTGGTGAATATACGAGAATGTGTAATTGCAGCCTTCCAATAATTTTACTATATGTATTTTCCAAAACTATGATCACTTAAACTCGAATGTATGCAGTATTTTCATTCCCATACTTTATTTTTTGGCTCTTCAATTTTTCTTTCAATTCAAAGGCTGCAATTCATAGTAATCAAGTTTTGTGTCCGTGAGAGACGCCACCGAAATTACTCCATTTTCCATAAATTTTGACTTGACTTAAATTTGACAGTTACGTGGTTTCCCCCAAGCAATTAATCAATAAACCACAAATTATTTCATTAACATTATTGAGCATGTGGATTATATTTAGCGGAAGGCGGAAGGAAAGTTAAGCATGAATAGAAAATCTTCAGTGATTAGTTTTGAGACTAAAAAATATACATGACGAATAGAATTTGAATTTGGTATAATTAATATTTGGAAGAAGGAGGTAATGTAGGATAAATTGGGAAGTACTGGTTTGTATTAAGTAGTTATCGTAACATATTCATTCATTTATTAGTCATTTTATAACTCGCCATGCTGTTTCTATCTACTATAATATCTCTATTTATAGCCTAACGAAGCTTTTATGCAATTCATTGGGTACAAACCGTCTCCTCTCGATCTAACCGCCCTCACCACCACCCTCACAAGGAAAGGATAAAAAGCAGCTGGACGTACGTGCGTCGATTCACTTTACATTAAATTAAACGGAACGTTTGACGCTTAAAAACCTGCCACATAATAAAGTGGCCACTTATTAGGACATCCCCTGGTTGCCATGACATCAAGCCGTCAATATACATCAGTGACATTTTTGTCAAGATTCATAATTATTACCAGCGTTTATTGTAGTTCAATGTTTATAGAAGAATCAATAAGTTGAATGGTAGTGTTTCTCTAATTAATTGGACTTTCATTTACGCCAATTACTCCAGTGTCCTATGGTTTTGAATTGCTAGTAGGCCAGTAAATGAGATCAAACTGTCAGTGCCCTTTTAAATTTGCTTTTTCTGAAGCCGGATTAGTAGCGGTAAAGTAAAGCACATAAGTGATATTACCAAATAATATCTGTTCTCACCTCAAGAAAGTAGTGTTTGCCTCCTCCCTCAAGCCATAAAAGTACCAGTTTATTTGAAAAATGGAAATAGGGCAAATCAGTCATTAGAAAGTTGTCTCGTCGTACTGTGCAGTGAAGTTGTGAAAATAGCCAATTTCGTGTTAAAAGATAGTATACAGGGTGTCCCAGAATTTTATGGACAGGCTATAACTCTAAAACGGCTGAAGATAACTTCATAAAATTTGGTATGCAGCAATTGGACGGATTTTACAATATTGTGAATCCCTCATGACGTCAGCGAAATCATCAGCGTAGCTATGACGTCATGTCATTATAAAATATCAAATGCAAAGGTGGTCGTGTGACTGCTCATATTAAAGGTCTTTTTATTCTGAATTCAACCATGTAATACACTTAGTATGTTAAAATTTATCAGCTGTGTATTTTCGATCAAAAGGAGTTTAACAAAATAAATAAAAAAGTTTAATAAACAAATTTAATCACATGAAAATCAAGGCAATTATACCATTATTCTACAATTAATTTTCAATAATGTGCTTAAAATGTCCCCCTTCCGCTCCAACACAAGCCTCAAACCTTCTCAATAGTTCACGCGTACATGCCGCTCTTATCATTTCCGGAGTAACAGCTCCACATGCTTCTTTTATTGTAATTTTTAAATCATCAACATCGCGTGGTGGATTTGAGTATACAATATCTTTTAAATAACCCCAAATAAAAAAATCGAAGGGTGATCGCGCTGGCCATAGACATGGTCCTGCATTACCGATCCAGAAAGAAGGGAATCTATTATTTAAAAACTGCGTTACCTTACCATAATTATGTGGAGCAGCACCATCTTGTTGCCACATTATTTCTATTCTTTTATTTAATGGAATATCCTCCAATAAATCTGGTAACTCATTTTGCAGAAACATCAAGTAACGTTCACCAGTTAATGTTCCATCATAAAAGTAAGGCCCTGTCAACCTTCCATTAAATACCCCACACCAAACATTTATTCTCGACCATGTTTGAAATCGAGATTGTAGAATAATGGTATTATTGCCTTGATTTTCATGTGATTAAATTTGTTTATTAAACTTTTTTATTTATTTTGTTAAACTCCTTTTGATCGAAAATACACAACTAATAAATTTTAACATACTAAGTGTATTACATGGTTGAATTCAGAATAAAAAGACCTTTAATATGAGCAGTCACACGACCACCTTTGCATTTGATATTTTATAATGACATGACGTCATAGCTACGCTGATGATTTCGCTGACGTCATGAGGGATTCACAATATTGTAAAATCCGTCCAATTGCTGCATACCAAATTTTATGAAGTTATCTTCAGCCGTTTCAGAGTTATAGCCTGTCTATAAAATTCTGGGACACCCTGTATTTTCCTCCAGCTCCTGTCATATTATGTATGCTGTTGTAATGACAGAGCATGCAGGTCCAGTCTAGTAGTAGCTATCTGCGTCATAAAGCACGTGAATACGTCTGACAGCCAGAGGTTTATTCACGAACAGAAACTGACAGGTAACCTTCAATTAGCTGGGATTAGCTGTTGTTGGAAAATTTCGTCGCACTGTAAGTGTATTGTGTAAACATGAAGCTTCTTCAGGTCGTACGAAAATAGCCTGTACTAACGAAAACGAAGGACGTATTTTTGACCAAGTTGTGCATTCACTCCAAAGAAGACTTGTGAGAACTGCAAGAAAACTCAACATTAGTCAAATGTCTACACGTCGCATGTTCAAATCAACTGGTGGTTATCCATACCGTATTCAAGTGCAAGAGAAATTTACTGTGGTCGAATGTTGATTATAATATTCACGAGAATTGAAAAACACATTGTTGTCAGACGAAATTCACAATAATGTTAGCAGCTATAATAGTCGACAAACAAATATATTCCTTGGATTTGAACGTCCTGATGTTATTGTTGAGAAGCCACTCCACAGTCTTCGAGTTACCGTTTGGTAGCGGTATTTGGTCATGGAATCATTGGTCCTTATTTCGTTGAAGACGAGATTCAGAATTTACTTACTGTTAACCAAAAGCGTTATAGGGAGAAAATTATTGTACCTTGTGTAGGGGATATAAACAAGATGGAGCAGAGAGCCATACAGCAGTGCTCAGCCTAGAATTACTCAGTCAGCATTTTGATAATAGAATAATTTCTCTACGAACAGACTTCGAATATCCTTCTCGTTCACCTGATCTGACTCCAACTGATGCATTCATTTGGGGCATGATGAAACAAAAAGTATTCCACTCGGAACACCCGCCTGCGACTATTCCAAAACTACATTAAAGACTCAAAAATGTTTTCTACCAATTACAGCAATCACTTTTTATAAATATGTTTAGTGACTTACAAAATCGATATGAAGCTTGTTTGCGTCGAAATGAGGAACATTTTGAACACTTGAATTATAGAGATTGAAAAATAAATTTAATTTTTAATTCTCGGTAATGTTTATTTTGCTGGATATTGTATATGTTGGTATACTGGTGTGACATTCACTGGGATATAAAAGATCTGTTGTGCCTCCTTCCCTCTACTCAGTTTCTGAGAAATGTCTCAAAAGATTAGTAGTACCTTTAGACCTATTTCCTAAAGGGATTTCAGATTATCCGTAGGCTTCAGTGTCCCACTTCTATCCAGTAGTCTCCTAGGGGTTGTACACTATGACCATTGATCACGTATGACTATGCCATCCGCAAGTGTGTGAACTGAATGGAGGTCTCTTCTAGAGATTAGCAAAGCCAGACTAAGACTCGGATAGTCTTAGTATTGGTCTTGCTTATCCGGTCTGGGTCTTGCGTAAAAAGTCTTAGTCTTGTTTATTTTACCTGCTACTTATTTTTCCACTTTTAAAGATCATCATGGTTATAAATTATGGATAATTATCAACTAGCAAAATTATTGAAACGGGCGACTACTGTACACTAGTGATGAGCAAAGCAAGACCCCAAGACACGTATAGTCTTGGTCTTGTTTATTACGCCTCTGTCTTGGTCTTGCTTTTTCGAAAGACCAAGACCAATTTTGCTCATCACTAGTCTCTTCCTCTATTCCACAGAATCTTCATTGCTCTTGCACCACTAGTTTGAGCTTTTTGAAGCGACAGTATCCTGTGAGGACACCTGTCAATACTCTTAGTGCAGTCTTACTCTTACTTAATTAGGAGAATATAATATTCATTGTTTATTTCGTTTTTAACAGGAATTGAACCACAATATTTCCATTTTCTATGTGAAATCACAGTCTTATTTTTATCATAAATATAATATTGCTCTCCTAACAGCTATTTCTAATGTCCAACCCCAAATTTAAATAAAAATGTTTGAAAAAGAATTATTTTAAAATTCTGTAGTGAAGGACAAATGGATATCGTAAGATGTAACGAGATTAAATATTTGTGTGAGTGAAAACAAACATGGTGAATGACATAATTTTATTGATGATATATCACTAAAAAAGCTGATCATTGCAAATTTGTAATACTTAGCAAACGCGAAGACGTGAATTCACTACCAAACATGAAGGCAACATAATTTTAATTTAAAACAAGATGTTATAACACACTTATCACTCTTTCGCAAGACACCTGCACGAAAAGTTACAATAAATGAAATGAGATTAATTTAAAATAAATATTGACAATGTTGATTATGAGTAATTGGGTGGAAACATGAAGTCAAATACACGAATGGTATAGCATGACAAGTTTACATTCAATAAATTAACTTTGTTTTTAAGTAGAAACTTATTTTTGGCATAAATCTTATGGGCTCTCGAGATCCATTTAATAATGAAAAAAGCAAACCAACAAGGCATTTTTAAAACATTTACTCACTCCATATCTATGTATCAGACAAAGTTAGACCGGTTAAATTTTTATTAGCAAATCTGTTGTCTTGGAGGCGGGCTTTTGGTGATCCAGAGGTACGACAGTGCCTACGCAAGTCAATCAAAACAACACTGTATCACCCTTTTGTCGAAATTTCATTTAGGACATTTTCGAGCCACTGATTTTGTGGATTGAGGCCCCTGAATTGTCCATGATCAGGAGGGGATAATATAACTAGGTATATACCAAAATTACACGAAATTTTAAATAGTATTTCTACCACTATTGCCAGTGGAAGTTTTTTCAATTTCGGCACTGACATCCTCAACAATCATCAAATTTCTAACACACAACACAACACAGTGGGGCTAAATCTCAACCCCACCAACACCATCTTGATAGACCCAAAACCATTAAACTTGATGGGAGTGAGGTTGAATGGAGACAAAAGTCAAATATCTAGATTTGACTCTGGACAGTAAACCCCCGTGAAACAAACACGAAAACGAGATTACATACAAAACAATGGCACTAGTGGTTTGCACGAACCTGGCAGGAAGAAGTTGGGGCTGTAGTCCAAAAAATCCTGAGCTGGATGCCAGATAACACATGAGCATACAATGGATGTCCAATGGATATCCACATTGGACATATGGGAAATCCATAGGATATCCGTTCAAGTCCAGAAGGATATCCTATGTACATTGAATGGATGTCCGTTTCGTACTAAGAATGGATATACCTTGTAAAAATATGGACATTCGCTGGACATGATAAATAAACCATCGACATCTCATGGACCTGAACTGGATACGTTCTGGACATGAACTGGATAGGATATGGACATTCCATGTACTAGTTATGTAGGTGGAATATATATTTTTTCTACGACTATTATATTTGATAATTTTAACATTTTACGTATGCTTCTTCAACTATAATGACGTACAAATATATTGAAGATTATTCATATATACAAATGACACAATACCTATATTATCTTAAAAATTTCACCTCGACGGGGACTCGATCCTATGTCTAAAATTCCTCACTTCACCAAGTCAGAGCCGTAAACCACCATGCTATGAAGATACATATTGTATTGTGATACTTTATCAAGCTGTTGTACAAGTAGATCGTTTTATATGCAGTTTTTTATCTAGTGTGTAAGATGTATGTCAAAAGCAATAGTGACGTTTCAGATAATTAAATACAATATTATAATCTGTTCAATAACATAAGAAGTAATTAGTAGTTTTTTGTAATAAAGTATAGTGTTTTACTCGTGGACAAAATATAGTATTCTACTCGCATATAATGGCTATTATACATAAACGCAAAATCATTATATGCTTGTTGAATAATATACTACAGGACATGAACTGGATATATTTTGTACAAGACCTGTCTACACAGTCTAACATCAAATTATTATTTATTTTCATGAAACCACAGATGTTCAGCCTTATTTACTCTTCCTCCTTCCAAAGCAGATACAAATAGACATTTTATATAATGCCATTTCCATTAGCCGCACTGGTCTACGCTTTTGCTACCTTCAATTAGTTTTTTTTCATTACATGATACTAAAAATATAATATGTCTATACTCATTACGAGTGTCAAAAATTAATCGAGTAGCAGATGGAAGGTATAAGTATAAATATAGCGGCCCTAGTACATTTTTAATGAGTGCATATTTCGATTCGACCAAAGGATGAACAATGGATGTCCAATGGACGTCCATCATTCAGATAAATCTTCACGTCCAGTGGTGAACGAGAACTGAAGGTCCAGTGAATGTCCCCAAACGGATATCCATTGTACTAGTGGTAAAAGGACATCCATTGGATGCCCATTCTGTGTCCATGTCCATATGGACCAATCGTGGACATTATATGGATATCCATAGGATATCCTGTGTTTACTGGGATGTACACTGCTATGGTGAGACCAATTATCACTTATGGCGCCGTTAAGTAGTAGAACTAGTCTTTTGACGACGGGAAAAAACCTCTCCCAATTTAAAGACTGGCCTGTATATGCATTACAGGGGCAATGACAACATGCTCAATGGTGACCATGGAAGTAATTCTCATATGGTGGTGGAAAGTGTTGCAGAAAAAATAACACACAGACTAAGTAGAGAGGGAATAATTTTAAAAAATCTTCTCTTCGCTCCTTAGAAATCAGAAAACCTCTGACATGCCACAATATTCGACTCGGAATTAAGCAGCAAGAAGGAATGGGATCCATATACCATCACCAGACAGAAAAAATGGTACACAGACGGCTCAAAAGCAATAGAAGGAACTAGGATAGAAGTGTACGGGCCAGGAACTAAACGCTCCGAAAGCTTGGGAACAACCCCAAATATCTTTCAATGGGAAATCTCCATGGGAAAGTGTGCCCAGTTCAATATTGATGAACTATATAGAAGGGAGAGGGATATTATCATGTCGGATAGTCAGGCAGCCATTAAGGCATTGAGTATTTATTAAAAACAAACTATATAACTTATGCTTTAGGGGTATATTTTTGGAGTGGACAACAAACTCTTTTAATGACCGAAAAATATTTGTTAAAGTTGAAGAGGCCGCTTCCAATTTTCAGAATATAAATTGCGGGGTTCCTCAAGAATCTGTTCTGGGACCAATGATATTTTTACCTTCTACAAATGACTTACCAAAGCATATTACGTAAGACAAAGTATTATCATTGTTTGCAGATGATACATCTTTGTTGGTAGCAGGAGAGACCTTTGAGGAACTTGTCTTAACACTAGAAACTTTATTGGAGTCCTTCGTCCTGTGGTGCCGTGCTAACTCTTTAATAGTAAACATTGAGAAAACTGAATGTATTTATTATCGGGTTTACAATGGTATTAATAGTAGAGAGCATAAAATTCAGTACGAAAATAATGTGTATAACGTCTCAAAAGTCTGTAAAATTTTTAGGTATTTTTGTTGATCAAAATATGAGGTGTGTTGCTCACATAGATCATTTATGTAAAAAATTAAATAAATCTTACTTCGCAATATCCAGAACTAAAAACTCGCTACCATTACATGCTGTATGAAATGTGTACCATAACCTTGTGTATAGTAATCTTTTATTTGATGTTGTGGTCTTTGGAATGATTCAGATGCTAATAGAATTTTTATAGCACAAAAGAAAATTATCCGAAATATATATATATATATATATATATATATATATTCCACGCAGGGACTCATGTACACCCGTATTTTTAAAATATAGACTCCCAACTTTTCCATGCATTTTTATGTATAAAACTATTTTGTAGATTAGAGACCACCATAGTTATGACGCAAGATATTCAAATTTGTTAGCTATTCCAAAGCACAGAACATATAAATTTAAACTGTCGCCCTTATTTAAGGGCATTAAATTATATAATCATTTACCCATATAGTATCAATCAATGGTAACTATCGATTCTTTGAAAGAAAAGTGAAAAATTTTTTTTGAAGAGAGCTCATTACAGTATTGCCAAATTTCTTTGTGACAATACTGTCTAATTTTATGTTTTTGTTCATAATTACATTTACTGACATGTCCTATACATTTGTATGTCTTTAATGATGAATAAAGTTTACTTACTTACTTACATATGTATATGAAAAACTAAATACCTGTCTTCATCTTCTTTCAAAAAAAGCTCCTATAGGTAAATGACAATTATTTTCATCCATATTATTTACTGCTTACATACACCAAACTTGTATCTGCAAACATTTACGATAAATCGAATGAGTTACGATCTCTCGCTGCTTACAGAAATAATATAGAATTGCAATTGGACCCGTTCCAATATTACGAATATAGATCGTTTCGATCGATAAGATTTCTACACAGAATTAAAGCATTATTATTTGGAAAAAGGACGGATATAAGAGAGAGCTCGAAATAGTCAAACCTTGTTTCATCAAGAATCGTTAGATTTGGAATAGTCGTCTAATTGCCTTGCTAGACATTACATACATTTTAAGTGATTGGTGTTGATACAAGAAATAGTTTCCAAAAAAAAGGCTACTTACAAAAATAAATAATACCTCATCAAAAATATGTAAGAAGTTCTCCGTATACAATTATAAGATCTATTGTAAAATCTATTTAGTACCTATATCTATGTGACCATCTAAACAACAACTTTGTCAGACATTGTTACCCAACTAAATCTACCCAATATTAGTACTCTAGCCATGCGATGGCCAAGTTATTCTATTTATTGGAGAAATAAAGCAGATCTTGCTGTAGAGGAATAATATCTTGCGTTACTACTAATATTGTGCTAACAATTTTAATCAAGGATTCGAATATTTGTCTACTCCTACAATTAATTGCTTGGAGCTTTCTTTTTATAACTGTTCCAATGAATTCCTTGTAATACAAGAAATGTACCGTTATTAATCATGAATATTCCTCCTTCTAGTGAGTCTATTGGTTTTCAATATGTATCAAGATTTTTTACCACATACGTCCATTATACAAGAAATATCAAGCTTCTGCCTACCTTTTCTATTCCTTCACTCCAATTTATGCAATTTACACAAATTAAGTTGTTCAAGATACAATTAAAAAATACTTCAATTAAGTTTGTTAATAAAGTAAAAAAATTGACGGCACTTTACTATAAAAAACAAAAACAATAGATCGAGGAGTAATAACAGACATTCATAAAATAAATGGTTTCAAGATATCTGTGCTTGTCTTAAGTGCTAAATATGAAATATTAAATAGTTGTGAACCAAATATTTGACTTCATATTCCTGACAAAATATAAAAAGTACCTACAAATGGTTGCAAATGGTTTGTGATAAATATCATACCAAATGTGTTTTTAGTAACTATTAGTACACTGCCTCTACCATAAATAAAAAATAATTCACTTTGAAGTAATTGCCTTTATATAGTAAAACAAAACTGCATCGACTATAAAATAACCTTAACATTTCAACACCTACGTCTCATTCAATACTTATAATTTCTACTTAATCATCGGTTGCTTTACCTAATAGTCTAGGAGGAATCGGCGCATGAGTACCGAAAACTATTTGACCTCAATTTTTTTATGCGATCCTCTTCAAATTGCCTTCCTTATGATATAAATGCATGTTGCCATGGCGCAACCCGGTGCCATATTGTTTAAACCGAAATTGTTTAAACAATTGCAAGGAATTGTTATTTTTCAACCGGACAAATTTTTTTTATATTCTTTATTGAAATACCAATAAAAAAGGTCCCATGACTTTTAACGATAAAGTTAATATTTTTAAAGATATGAATTTTTAAAGGTTCGAAAAATCTCAAATTTAGGTACTTTCGACCCATGAAAAATATATTAAAAAAAAACATAATGTCTAAGTAATATATTTTTTTAAATTCTCTATACAATTGTTAATAATATTGTTGAAAGAGATTTAAAAAAATTTCATTGTTTATATCTTTTTTTTAATTGTTAATTACGCGCGCTCACAAGTATGCGTCGCTTACCTTTAAGTATCGCTGTCTCTCTCTGACTCATGCGTTGCATCGGCCTCTCTGTCTAGAATCATAATTTATCATTTATCTTTAGTATATATATAGTATAGTATATTATCATTAGTATTATTAGTATATATAGTAATTTTTGCCTATATATCAACAATAATAATAATAACAAAAAAGTAATATAAACTGATAAAAAAGTAATTTTAATTACATGTTTCGATTTATGCTTAAATAACTTTTGAAAAATTGATTTCAGAAAAAAATGTATTAAAAACAAATTGTAGACAATTTAATTGTTAATAACATTGCTCTCTTTAACAATCTTGATAAAGTTGATAGTTTTCAAGATAAATGATAAATAATGATTCAAGACACAGAGAGGCCGATGCAACGCATGAGTCAGAGAGAGACAGCGATACTTAAAGGTAAGCGACGCATACTTGTGAGCGCGCGGAATTAACAATTAAAAAAAAGATATAAACAATGAAATTTTTTTAAATCTCTTTCAACAATATTATTAACAATTGTATAGAGAATTAAAAAAAAATATTACTTAGACATTATGTTTTTTTTTAATATATTTTTCATGGGTCGAAAGTACCTAAATTTGAGATTTTTCGAACCTTTAAAAATTCATATCTTTAAAAATATTAACTTTATCGTTAAAAGTCATAGGACCTTTTTTATTGGTATTTCAATAAAGAATATAAAAAAAATTTGTCCGGTTGAAAAATAACAATTCCTTGCAATTGTTTAAACAATTTCGGTTTAAACAATATGGCACCGGGTTGCGCCATGGCAACATGCATTTATATCATTAGGAGGGCAATTTGAAGAGGATCGCATAAAAAAATTGAGGTCAAATAGTTTTCGGTACTCATGCGCCGATTCCTCCTGGACTATAATCAGACTCAAAATAAAACAAGATACATAAAAAAAGGAGAGCGTGCTACTTGTCCACTTTTTATGTGGCAAGGTTTCCCTAGATAAATAACCACTTGATGACCTTACTAATTTTTCATTTTGCTTCTAGTCTGAAGTCTTGAGGATTGTATCTTTTATCAAATATCAAGTGTAATTGTGTAATATAATTTTTCTTTATATTATGGGCGCTGACATTGAATTTTGTAGAAACAGGATGATAGATCTTTGTAAATATGCTCGATACATTACAGGAATTATACACCAAAAATCGCCCTTTTGCGATAATCGCTGGAATAACCTCGAAAGTTTGTGTACAAGTTACAAAAGAAACGTCCAACAAAATTGCACCAGCCGAAAATGCAAATCGTTGCACCACATAAAGTGCGTTCTTATTGACATATTTTACTTAATCTCAGCTCACATCGGTGATGTGGGCGTTTTTTTTTTATTTACTCACTTCGAAGTGAGCTAAGATTTTTCTTCCCTTCACCGACACTGAATGTGTTGTGAGGGGGTATCAGTTAGACTTTAATCAGAAATAAAGTGTATGGGATGAAGAAATATTTAATCTGCTTGAGTTTTAACAACATACACATAACCTAATTCTCTTTTATTAAAATTATAGATACTTCCAAGTTAAACGAGATTGGTATATCTGCAAGATATAACCAATTATTCTGGTTTGCAATCAGAAGAGAAAATATCACTTGCAAACCGGTTTCAGCGTATTTGCGCCTCATCAGTATATACCAACCCCGTTTAACTTAGAAGTGTAATTCATATACATGTAGATGCATTTTTCATTGTTTTTATTAATTATCCAGTTTTAATGTAGCGATTTTCTTTCAACGATATATTGAAGCTTTACTTAGTATTGCATGATAAGGGTTACTGGTCTCTTCACATGATCGGTACAACCAAGAGCACAAACAGCATAAAGGCTAAGTGTCGAGGTCAGGTGGTGCCGATACAATCAATCAACCAATCTAGAATATCATTTACAATATCTTCTATAAGTTCCTTGTGGCATTACTTATTATTTTTGCTTATTTTCTTTGGGAATCAAACCACAATAATGTTTTTTTATTTTTTATTTCGACGTTTCGGTAGCGTTCCAGCTACCGTTGTCAAGATTAACTATTTATACTACAGTGCGTCCATAAAGTAACGCATAAATTCATTATTAGCTAAATAAACAATAATATTAAAAATTCCCGAAACAGGTCAATTTTTGATTTTAATTTACTGTTTTTTCAAATAATAATGTTATTTACAGGGTGAACCATCTTCGTGTGATGACGTCATCGCCATTTTTTTTAAGTGGAACACCCCAATTTTTTTTCGATTTCCGGATTTCCCTTGATGAGCTGATTCCAAAAATGTATAACACTTTCTTTCAAATTGGTACAGGGTGGAAAAAAATACAAAAATTGTAATTACATAATTATGAAATTACTGTGATTTACTACCAAAAAGAAACAAAAGAAAATTTACAATAAATGTTCAAATTGTTCTCCATTGACTGCTAGACAATGACAGAAACGGACATTACATTCTTCTTTAACATTTTGTAGCATAGCGGGTGTTATGTTCTGCATTTCTTGCCTGATTCGGTCTTTTAGATCACGGATATTGTCAGGTCTGTTAGTATAAACTTCAGATTTTAAATAACCCCATAAAAAGAAGTCTAATGGGGTAAGATCAGGGGATCTAGCGGGCCATTCCACTGTTCCCCTTCTTCCTATCCACCGTTGTGGAAAGGTCCTGTTTAAAAACTCGCGCACAGTTACAGCGAAATGTGGCGGTGCACCATCCTGTTGAAACCAGATTCCACGGTCTAGATTGTTGGGTATTTGAATATCAGGAAAAAACTAGATCAGATCAGGAATCATTGTATTTTGTAGGAAATCCAGATACAATGCTCCTGTTAAATTTTCGTCAAAAAAATATGGACCAATAATTGTATTTCTCACAATACCAGCCCATACGTTGATTTTTTGTGGTCTTTGCGTATGGCATTCTTGTATCCAGTGTGGATTTTCATCAGACCAATAACGGTTGTTTTGCCAATTAACATGCCCGTTCAAATAAAACGTTGCCTCGTCCGAAAATAAAACGTTGTCAGTGAAATTATTTTGGTTCATCATATACTCGCAGAATTCAGTTCTTCTGTCAAAATCGTCTTCAGACAATTCATGGATAAGTCGTACTTTATAAGGATGGTATTTTACCTTTTTTAAAATGTTTGCTACTGAAGACTTTCCAATACCTAAATCCCTAGATAATCCTCGCACTGTGCAGTGTGGATTTTCTATTGCCGACAAAATTATGTCTTCTTGAATATTTTCATTAATTTTTAATCTACCGGGCTTTGGTGCATCCCTCACATGTCCTAATTCTCTGTATTTTTTCTCTATTCTGCTTACAGTAGATTGTGAAATGGGTTCACGATCTGGGTGCATCTCATGAAATAATCTGCATACCTCTTGTTGACTCCGCATCCTGTCGCCAATACCAATCATCATTAATATTTCAATCCTCTCACTTTCGGTTAACCGCATTTTGTTAAAGAAGTTGCAAAATTATGATATGATAAATTTCTTTGTAGATAGTTTTCACATAAACGTACCTTGTTTACAGAGTTAACAATAACAGAAATGTACTTTAACGTTGTTGACAGTTTTTACCGGCAAATGATAAAAAATGACAGAAAAAAATTTCAAACAATAAAAATTTTAGTTGAGGGGCTTGGATCACTAAGCTGTTAAATACAATGTTAAAAATTATACGGGGTGTTTAAAGTAGTAGTAAGTAAATACGTAATTTCATTTAATGTGTTTATTACGTTTATTCTTTTATTTCTTATTTTGTAGGTAATTTAATTTTTTTTATTTTCCCCCACCCTGTACCAATTTGAAAGAAAGTGTTATACATTTTTGGAATCAGCTCATCAAGGGAAATCCGGAAATCGAAAAAAAATTGGGGAGTTCCACTTAAAAAAAATGGCGATGACGTCATCACACGAAGATGGTTCACCCTGTAAATAACATTATAATTTGAAAAAACAGTAAATTAAAATCAAAAATTGACCTGTTTCAGGAATTTTTAATATTATTGTTTATTTAGCTAATAATGAATTTATGCGTTACTTTATGGACGCAGTGTATAACTATAATTATATTATATATAACTATATTAAAATAAGAAAATAAGAAAAAGTCATTTACAATATTTGGTAAGAATCACCTCATGAAATTTAATTTGGTTTCCAGTGATGCCAACAGTGAACTTTGACGAACAGAGAAGTTAAAGGGGACTTTTGAAAAATTATACCCGATTGCACTAGTTTGGCTTAAACGTAAGGCTTAACAAAGTGCAGCCTACTTATAATTCTGATCTTCCTTGAACCATATTTTGTTAAGTAAAGCCACGCTAACGTACAATACTGTACGTCTTCACTTGAATTGAGAAAGCTGTGCTTGAAATTTAGTGCATATATGTTTCGCTCAGATAACGGTGCAGCCAGCTTAATTTTTTAAGCCTGGGGCACTTGTTAAGCCACGGTGGTGCAATCAGGCATTAGACTCCATCATTGGGATGAAAAGATGGAATATTGTTATACTTGAGTCTCGTCGGACATAACCAAGAATCCTATAAACTGCGGAATACCTTGAATATTGTTACGTGAAACTTCATGAAATTATCACTGTTGCCGTTAATTAGTTGGATGCTCCAATAAACTGATTGATTCACCTCTGGGAATATTATTAACCTCGAGAAACCTACATGTATGATCTTTGTTTGAACTACTGAGTTTAATTTGTTTCAATATAGGCGCAGTAAAGGTATTGTTAGTGGACATTTTCAATTTTTATAATACAATAGAATCAATGCCTAGACTTAAAAGGGGCCTCCTCACAGGTGTACAAACCTTAAAACATACACAAAACTTGTACTTGTACTTATCTAGTAATTTTTTAATTCGAAATATTCACGATAGATGTCGCTAGTAGTACTGCATCGGCTTTTATTTATGCAACTTATACTGTCTCTCTTTCTGTTTTTCCACTCTTCACAATTCAAACAAACTCCTCTCCGGATCAGCTGTTTCGATGTTTTGGTTCCAAACAAACACAATTTCTGCCAGCAGAGGGCACGTTGGCGCATCCGTTTCCATAGCTTGGATGGCTAGTATAGTCTGGGGCCAGCAAATATTTTTATTTTCAATGACAATTAATAAGTAAATTATGATTTCATTTACTTATTTGCTGTTTTTACTTAACAGCTAGTATGTTTATTTTACCTACTTATGTATTCTCTTTTCCCCTTAAAATTAAAAATAAGTTCAAAGTAGGTATTCAACATTGTTTTACATCAAGTCATCAATCAATTTTTTTTGTTATTTCACAGCGAAAATGTCGAGAAAATAATTTTTTTGATCTAAATAAACAATGTTGAATATTTGAAAGTTATTTTTAATTCTAAAAATCTTTTCTTTTTTAAAAAAAGGCCTGCGCGTGAACTCTGTAACAGAATAGAAAGGAAATTTCTTTCTATGTTAGGAAATTTCTTGTAAAGTTACTCCGTATGTCTATTCGGAGAATTTCGAGTAATTCCCTGTGAATATTCGGCAGATAGAAAATAATCTTTGGATAGAAATAGAAATGGCTACAAAGGTCTTTCTATATGTTTTATATACATACTTATCCCGTTTTGCCATAGTTTATGTTGATTATTGATTATGATTAGGTTCTGAATATTGTTTATTTTTAATTAAACATGAATACGTAATTTTTTTTAAATAAATCTTTGGTAGGTATATGATTAAATAAACTTAGGTAATAGATTTTTTTATCTGCTTCGCATTTTTGAGACTACCTTCTGGTTGACTTACATATCATTTTTATTATATTATTCTGCCAAACTATGATAAATTAATGTAAAAACATAAAAAAAAAATTTAAAGTAAAATGTTGGTGGGGGGAATTGAGCCGACGACCCTCGCTATACTAGGCGATTGATTACCCATCGCAACTAAAGTGTACAACATACTCATGGTTCAATAATACTTAGTCTTGAAACAAATGTATCCTCTCGGTTTTTGAAGACTGGTAAAAAATTAAACATTCTGTATAGAATGGCAGGATGAAAAGACATCGAAACAAAACTCAGTAATGGAAACAATAATTGATATTACTGGCAACTAAATGTCAAAAGCATCACACAATATAAAAATCTGAAAATGTTTTTAAGTTAGATAGTACTCGTTTCCTTCTACCCGAGCTCGCCCGAAGTTTACAGGAAAAAGTCATAGAGAGTAGCGTTGGTCGATAGAAAGAAATTTCTTTTCTTTGCTATTTCTTTTCTATTTCTATTTCTATCAAGTTACAGAGTACGCGCTCTGTTTGCTAAGAATTTTGATTTCAGTTTATTTTACTTTATATCCGAAATCATTTTTATTGTCAATATATCCCTATCGTTTTTGTATTCTCTGATGCCTTCAATAGAAATTGTGGTACATCTGTCCCTATGAACAATGTTTCTAGTATTCCGGGTTTATTTGAGACCCACTGCCTAAGAGGAAATATTCCAGAGTTTGAAATCTTCATAACTTGTTATTAGCAATTGTAAACTGTTTCAAACAACGGGCTGTTAAAAAAGAACTAATACTTAGACCATAGGTAACTGTTTTTATTTCAAACTCGCAGAGATGTTGATAAACGGCTTCGTGCCAAAATATCCCTTGATATTTCTTACAATCATATGGGTGTACATTCATTTGCCGATACATTTTTTCAATATCGGCAGTAAATGCTACAATAATTTGTCGAGAACCTGAAATATTATTAAAAATATCTACTTGAATTTTGGGCCCCACCATGAGAACATGGCTTAACGATTTACCTGAAGTAGTATTACAAGAGCCGTAAAATTCAACTCTAACTTTAGTTAATCAGCTAGTTATTTTTATTACTTTGATTATTTGAGTCATATGACCTAATGCCTTGTCTTCATTATTCCGATTTTAGATTTTCATTCAAACTTACTTTTTTATAATTATAGAATCTTCGAACTGATACTTCCTTGATTTCACCTAGTGAAGATAAATCTTTTCTAAAGGAAGCTTTACTCCAAATATTCCAGTTTTCTATAATCAGAGACAAAATGCTGTCACACTCTATTTCTTCCTTAGCGTGCATGGGTCTTCAATTTTCCAAAAATATTCAAGTTAGTCTTGGATATCGGATCTTAAAGAAGAAGTAAGACGTACAGATGTCTTATTTTCTATATCATAAGACTGTCCAATCCAACTGAGATTCTTGTAGCGTTGACGAACCTTCCCTTATCCTATTTTATCATTTAGTAACAATTCATAAAAAATACTACAGCCTAGGAGAACATCTACCTTCGAGGACGTCCTAAAACTTGTATCGGCTAAGTTATATTTTTTGGGAATGTTAATTGAAACAGAGATAGTATATTGAGGAATATGTTTCGTTATATCTTTCAATAAAGGAAACGGCTGCTCAGCTAGTAGCACATATAGCTTTATTAACGTTCCCAGCATCTACCGCATTTGTACCTTGTTATGGAGTTCATGCTTAATGTACTTGATTGGTCAATTTGTGTGGTAGCATTTGTGGTATTTTTCGAAGTGCCGCCTAGAGCTTTATTATTTTCTTCCTTTTCCTCATTGGGGATATTGATATACAATGAAACATTGTGGTTTTTATTACACATCTCATAGCAAAATATTTGACAGTTGGACAAACAGTTTGTGCAAGTTTTAGCCTTTTTAATACTATTTATCTCTTGAGTTATCTAGCTTTAAAAATATTTCACAATTATATATCCAATGATCGGAGTTATTACAAAATAAGCAAAGGTTTTTGTTATACCATCAGTGGACGATAGTTTTATTATTAATCCTGGGAACAAATTTATTTGGTATACTGTTTTCCAGAGTCTTTAAAATATTACATCGTCCATTTAAGAACTCTGTAAAATCGTCAATAGAGAGTGCATTTGTTTCAGTTTCTCATTCCATCCTGCTGGTGTGCCACTTATCCACCGGTTCACCGAGATGATTGCATATCCCCATAAATGATTCACTAAAATAGGTGAATCTAGAATAAGCTGCAAATTATTTATTACTAAAGATTTTGAATCCACATATCTTTCTCCAAGCAAATTCCTTGCTATTTTATAATTTCTGTCTGTACTCTCCAGATCCTCGATAAATTTCGCGGCTTCACCGGATAACGCCGATTGCAAATAGAAGAATTATTCGGAGATCGAAAGATTTTGGTTATCATGAATAAGCGGTTTAAACCTATTTTAAAATGATGCCTAGTAATTTGCGTCACTGGTGAATGTAGGCAAGGAACTTTTAGAAAGTCGTAAATGTTTTGGAGGGTTGAATTTTTTTTTATTACAATTAACATGCTGGGCTACTGAGGCCACTCGCACAGGTACAGTAAAGTATACAATAAATATGTAATATTTTGTGGTATAGCTGGACATCTTTCAAGAACTTGAGAACGGTGAGGACATTATCTGGATTTCCGAGAATCTCTTGAAGACTTCCTTTGAGGTTCATCTGTTGTCTTCTAGCTGTGAACTGTTGGCATTCTAAAATAATGTGTACAACGGTGTAGATACAAAATGGTTTATTGTTGAATGACATAAGGTAGCCATGTGTGAATCTAGTGTGACCGACTCTTAGTCTTTTCAGCACCGCTAGGTCTTGTCTTGAGAGATCTGAAACTCCAATATAGTAAGGGTGGCTTAATCAAGGTTGGATTTTTTGTAGTTTTGTCTGGATGGAGTTCCAATGATCTTGCCATAGAGTTTTGACCTTATGCTTGAGATCGGATGCGATTTGGATGTTATCTGCATAATAATTCAAAGTTTTGGCCCTTTTAGCTAGTTGATCAGCAAGTTCGTTTCCCATTATACCAATATGAGATGGTGTCCATAGAATGGTAACTGTTATATTTTGGGAAATGGAGAGTTGGTAGTGGATATTCTGTACAAGAGGATGGCCACTGAATATATCTTTAATGGAATGTATAGAGGCAAGAGAGTCTGTACATATGCAGACATTTTTATTGGGAGCGGAAATATGTTTGAAAGCCTGAAGTATACTATAGAGTTCGCCGGTATGTACAGTACAAGTTGGTGATATTGTGGAAGAGAAAATTGGAGATTCTAATGTTGTTACGGCACAACCGACTCCTGTTTCATTTTTCGAGGCATCAGTATACAATACCAAATCGTATTGATTTCGGTATATTATATCCAAAAAAATTTTTCCAATTAGATCGCTTGGTGTTTCATTTTTATTCAGAGTTGTGAGAGATGTGTTGATATGAGGGATGTTTTTCGTCCATGGGGGCATTAAGGGAAGAGGTAGAGGAAATGTTTAAGAAATATCAATTTTGATTGGCATTGTTTTAGTAGTATAGGTAAAGGTCTTATTGTTGAGGATGTTGAGATATTCTGTAAGTTATCATTGGTAAACAAGCTGTATACAGGGTTAAGAGGATTGGAAGATACCGAGATAACATAGTTAGGAAATAATTGTTGACGTCTTATCCATTTATTCATTTGCTTCGCAGTAGAGACTTTCTACCGGGCTAGACCTAAACGCACCCAGGCACAGGCGAAGAGCTGTATTGTGTATCGAGTTCAAGACATTAATCTGTGATTTAGATGCAGATATACAGGGTGTTTTCAAATGACACTTACAACGTTTGCATGTAGATACCTCTCATAAAACTGAACAAAATGATATGAGGAATGAGGGGTCCAGCTCATTTACTTTTCGAGATACGGGTTGTTGAAGTTATGAAAAATTAAATGCTTTCATTTGATAACTTTAAAATGGATGGATAAATTGATTTGACATTTGGCAGGTTGTTTTAAAATGTAAAAGGGCATATTTTGATGGAAGAACAATCTTCAATTCTTGATCCAGTGGTGTACATTTAGAAAAATATGTCACCTTTCCCCTCCCATTTTTTACGCCACTGGCATTTGAAACAATTTTTATTCAAATTTGTATTCCTCAATGGTTTTCACGTGAAAAATGCATAACCTTTACATATCAAAAGATGTATAGTTTTCAAGATATTTAATGTTTTCATGAAGTCTGCAAGATCACTTTTTAATAATGAAATAAAAAACTATTTTTCTTGTATTTTTTTTAATGACTACCAAACTAGTTATGTTTAGAATATGTAACAAAAACTATTCTGTGAAACAGCGATGCATCTAAAACATTGAGAGAAGATTGTTGAAAATACTTTTCCAAACCTGTGATTTTATAAACATAAGAATTGATGACAATAAAAAATAAGATAGGTAGTTACAAATTTAAACAATATACATAATTTTTCACTAAGCAGCCAACAAATCACAACTCACAAGAGATGATCAAAATTTTGTCCATTTATATTTAAACATAATCCGTAACGTTTTCTCATCGAAAATCGCATATTTTGGAAAGACTGGGTGATTACAGTAAATAATTTCTGTAGCTGCATGGATTCTTGCCATCAGTTCCTCCTCCCTTTCTACTATTGTCTAGTAGGCTGTAGATTTTAATGATGAAATGATAAATGTCAATTTGTTTAACGTCAAAATCCAAATAAATCATTTGTTATTAAATTTGTTTGTGCAACTTTCGTATGATGGATTACACTTTTGAAGAATATGCAGGTAATATACGGGGAAGCCAGAAAAAATGGTAGACATTCCAAGCGCTTGTATAGAGAAAGATATCCAAATCGACCTAGATTTCCATGTCACACAACATTGGCTCAAATTGACAGGAGATTGCGACAATTTGGCAATTTAATTCAAAATTACAAGGTGTTGGTAGAAAGCGACCTGTAAGAACTGTGCAGTTACAGGAGGCTGTACTAAACCGTATTGAAAATAGACCCGATTTAAGCACTCGCACCATTGGCAAAACTTTAAATGTGAGTAACTCAACGGTGTGGAATATTTCAAATGAACAGCAGTTGAAACCAACAGATTTTCTTCAAAGAGTTGAGTTTGCCAATTGGTACACCCAAAAATGTTTAGAAAATATCAACTTCACCGAATATGTTTTATTTACTAATGAAGCAAAATTTATACGTGAATGAATTTTCAATTCAAGGTATAGCCACGTGTGGGATGACGAAAATCCATATGTTATTCGACAACGTGGATTTCAAGAGAAATTCTCGCTTAACGTATGGGCAGGCATTCTTAGAGATTGTATAGTGGGTCCATATTTGTTACCTAATAAAATCAATGGTGATATTTATTGTAACTTTTTGAGAGAAACCCGGCCTGATTTATTGAATGACGTTGTACCATTAAATATTAGGGCAAATATGGATAATGTATGGTTTCAGCACGATGGGGCATCCGTTCATTATTCTTTAGCGGCCAGACAACTTATAACCCAACAATACGGAAACAACTGGATAGGCCGGGGTGGACCCAATATGTGGCCTGTGAGGTCACCGAATTTAAATCCTATCGACTTCTTTCTGTGGGTTACATGAAGTCTCTTGTCTAAGATACAATAGTAGAAACAGAGAAGGAGCTGATAGCAAGAATCCATGCAGCTACAGAAATTATTTCCGGTAGTCGCCAGTCTTTCCAGCGTATGCGATTTTCAATGACAAAACGTTGCGGATTATGTTTAAATGTAAATGGACAAAATTTTGAACATCTCTTGTGATTTGTTTGCTGCTTAGTAAGAAATTATGCCAAATGTCAAATCAATTTATCCATCCATTCTAAAGTTATCAAATGAAAGCATTTAATTTTTCATAACTTCAACAACCCGTATCTCGAAAAGTAAATGAGCTGGACCCCTCATTCCTTATATCATTTTGTTCAGTTTTATGAGAGGTATCTACATGCAAACGTTGTAATTGTCATTTGAAAACACCCTGTATATACGAAGCAGCCATAATCTAATTTAGATCGAATAAGAGATCTGTATATTTTTAAGAGAGAAGATTCGTCCGCGCCCCAATGGAAGTGAGAAAGGGTTTTTATGATATTTAGTCGTCTGTCTCCTTCGCTCTTTGTATCCAAAATATGTTTTTTCCAATTGAGACGGGAGTTAAATATCATACCCAATATTTTGCAGTGATTTACAACCTGAAGAGGAACGTTGTTGATTAAAATATTAGGGGTAGCGTTTATTGAAGATTTACTCAAATTTATGATTTTGGATTTTGTTGGGGATAGGGAGAGTCCCAATAATTTTATCTTGTTAGACAGGGAATTTCCAGCGGATTGAATTATAGAGGAGGTAGTGGACACTGACTGACCGTGACAATATAATACTAAGTCATCGGCATACATCGTGCATCTAATAGGAGCAGGAAATTAGAACATAGATCATTTGTTACGAGGTTGAAGAGTGTGGGGCTGAGTACAGAGCCTTGAGGTATTCCGTCGGTTTGATTGAATGTTGAGGAAAGGATACCATTAACAGATACTTTAAATAATCTAAGCTATAAAAAATAATATATTTCCATTGATATTGTGATGCCTTAATTTCTTAAGTATGACATTTCTGTGTCTTGTATCGAATGCACCTTCTATATCAAATGTAGCAAGTATAGTTTGTTGTTTTTTATCTAAAGCGGTAGAGATATGTGTTTGCAACGTTACCAAATTGTTCTTTGTTGACCTGTGTCGCCGAAATCCAGATTGGTCTTTTGATATAATGTTGTATTTATCTAAATACCATATCAATCTTTTATTGATCATTTTTTTTCATGATTTTGCACATTGTACAAGTTAATGAAATAGGCCTATAGGACTTGGGGGAGGTTGTCGGCTGATTAGGTTTTTTTAAGGGAATTAGAATGGATAGTCGCCAGAGGCTTGGAAACATGTTAGAGGTCCAAATTAAGTTGAACAGTTCTAAGAGTTTGAGTTGACCTAAGATATCAAGTTTTTTAAGGAAAATATATGGCAGGTCATCAGGACCAGCAGCAGAATTTTTGCACGATTTTAACGCAGTAATAAGTTCTTGATGAGAGAAAGGTAAGTTGAGTAAGTCTTGATTTGATGAAATTGGGCATGATAGAGAGGTATTAGTATAAATATTTGCAATGGTTGGGAGTAACCTACTTCGGAATTTTGCTTCGAAATTTTCAGCAATGGTCATTATTTATTACCATATCATTTGAAACAAGATGGGGAATTCCATTATTGGTTTTGTTTCCTTGAATACCTCTAATATTTTTCCATACTTGACTGGGATTTGTGTTTTCGCTTATTGACGAAACATAGTTTTTCCAGGAGGATTTTTTGCTTTGTTTGATAATGTATTTCGATTTTGCGATTAATGAGGTTTTCAGGGGTATTGTTTTGTCTGAACAATTTTAATGCTATGTTTTGTTGTTTTACAGCATCTTTGCAAAAGGAATTCCACCAAGGAACACTTTTCTTTGGATGGGATATATTAGTTTCACCTACATGTAATTCAGCAGCTGACAAAATACCATTTGAGAATGTTGCGATATTATCATCAACGCTTTCGGAAAAATTAAGAGAATGTAGGACATCTTCTGTTTGTGATGTAAAACTTTTCCAGTCAGCATTGTTTAGTCGCCAGAAAGTTCTGGTAGAGATTTTTGGGTTTTGAGAGGCAATGGAAGATATAACGATAGGGAAATGATTACTATCATGTAAATCATCAACAGTATGCCAAGTTAATGTGGGAGCTAATTTAGGATCGCATAGACTGAGATCTGTGGCGGAAAAAGAACCAGAGGAGAAGTTAAGGTGTGTATTGGATCCTGCATTTAGTAAGCAAGAATTTGTACAGTTTATTACATTTTCCACTGTTTCACCCTTACCATATGTTGAGTTGGATCCCCATAAATTATTATGCGCATTGAAATCTCCTACTAGAATGTGGGGATGAGGTAGTTGAAAAATGAGGTTCACTAGTTCTTCTTCTTTTAGACAACGGTTTGGGGGGAAATATATACTGCACACATTTAATTTATTCGGGAGCCACATAGTTACAGCAACACAGTTACTAGAAACAAAAATAAATAGAAGTACCGCCACTGGCTCCACTGCAATTATTGCGTATGTAATGGTAGCCTTCAAAGTTTTTTAGATGGGGAAGTTTCGAGATTCTGGTATTTGTTTCTTGAAGACACAGGATTTGAATGTTTTCATTGGATATGAGTTGTTGGATTTTTTCCAGGCAAGGAAATAATCCATCACAATTCCATTGGATTAGCTTGAAGATTATTATTATATTTTTTGTTGATATGGACTGATGGCTCTAACGAATTCTGTGCTAATTAAGAGGTTAGATTGGTTGACTCTTCGTCAGTTTGGGTTTCTGATGTGTAGCTCTTATCGTCAGACATTTAGTTGATGCTTTATTTTCTTCTGTAATCTAGTCAACCGATTTTTAAGAGACCGTTCTTTGGTTTTGTTGTACATAAGAGTTAAGTCATTTAGTAGACCTTGTATATTTGCTGTGAAAGAAAGGGCTTTGTTCAATGGGTCTGACAAGCCAAATGAATTTTCTAGGAAGGCGGTGAGTTGAGTTTCAGTTAGTGTTAAGTCATTGGAATTGTTTTTACATAGCTCTTGTATAGTAAAGTAAGTAGTGGGTGTAAGTTTAAAGTCCTCTTTACCGGTCGTTTTAGGTTTTTTCTTATGCGGTTTGATTGAGTTTTGGAGTATTGTATATAAAGGGGGTAACATTTGGTTGTCGGTCGGAGTATCTATCGGTGAGAGCTGAGAGGGAGATTCAAGATTGCTATCCGTAGATAAACCTCTCTTTTGGACTTGAGTTACAGGTAAATTTACTTGCTTGATAAGTGTCAGATTGGATTGATCATCTTCGACAGGTATACTCTGAGTGTCAGATACAGGTAGATTGTCAGAATGTGTAGTAGTTGTTTGCACAATTGTAGATGGGGTGGAGGATTTTTAATTTCAGTGTTAGGTAGATTAGTGCAAGATTCGGCGGTGTGTCCAGGGAGTTTACATAAGAAATATTCCAGTTTATCCGTGGACACAAAGATTCTGTAAGGAGTATTTTCTAAAGTAATTAAAAGGGATGTTTGCAGTGTGAAGTTGTCGTTTTCTGGTATAATATATTTTATTCTACGAAAACTCATAATATGAGAATAGTTATCATCCGGTACGCCACATTTCACGAATGAAACAGGAGAGGCTAGCTGTAGACCGATGTCTTTTAGAGCTGTTTCTATAAGAGAATGAGGGGTAGTGGGAAAAACGTTGGAAATCAGGATTCGTTTGGCAGGTGTGATAAGCCTTCGAATAGGTATATTCCCAGATAACACATGATCATACAATGGATGTCCAATGGATATCCACATTGGACATAAGGGATATCCATAGGATACCCGTTCAGGTTCAGAAGGATATCCTATGGACATCCATTTGCCACAAAATTGGACATCCTATGGATGTCCGTTTCGTACTAAGAATGGATATACCTTGTAAAAATATGGACATTCACTGGACATAATGAATAAACCATGGAGAGCTCATGGACTTTTCATGGACCTGAACTTGATACGTTCTGTACATGGACAGGATGGCATATGGACATCCCGTGTACTTGTTATGGACGTGAACTATTTATTTTGTCCACGACTATTTGATAATTTTAACAATTTACGTATACTTCTTCACTTCACTTCGCATATATTGAAGATTATTCATATTTATACAAATGCCACAATTTATTATTTTAAAATTTTCACCGCGACGGGGATTCGATCCTATGTCTAAAATTCCTCACTTCACCAAGTCAGCGCCTTAAACCACCATGCTATGCAGATACATGCAATAGTTTATCATGCTGTGTTATATATACGAGTAGATCGTTTTATATGCAGTTTTTTATCTAGTGTGTATGATGTATGTCAAAAGCAAAAGTGACATTTCAAATAATTAAATACTTATTAAATATATAATCTGTTGAATAGCATAAGTAGCAATTAGTAGTTTTTTGTAATAAAGTATAGTGTTTTAGTTTGACCAAAAATGTATAGGTACCTAAACAGGTAATTAATAGTCGTTGACAAAATATAGTGTTCTACTCGCATATAATGGCTATTATTCACTCATCTGCGGTTCACCACATAAACGCACCATCGTGAATAATAGCCATCATTATATGCTTGTTGAATAATATACTATAGGACATAAACTGGAAACATTCAGGACATGAACTGGATATCTTTTGTACAAAAGCTCTCTACACAGTCTTATTCACTCTTCCTCCTTCCAAATCAGATACAAATAGACATTTTATGTAATATTCCGGGAAATTAAGGTCGAAAAATCTGTTAACTATCAAAACTTTCCCATAATTGATTTTTCATTTTTAAATGAAAATATATTGACCCAGCATCACTCTCCTAGATTGTCTAATAATTTCCACTGGAGCTTGCGATGCAGCTTGCAAGCACAGCTCAGACCACCTAAAATTCAAGTGATTTATGCTCGTGTCATTTCTGGATGTGTTCTTACAAAAAAATCGTAGAGATGAAAATTGAAGCAAATCTTATGCTCTTGAAGGTGAAGTAAATAGTTTTTTCAAAAAAAAATTTTCCGATCTTAAATTTTCCAAAAATTGAAAAAATTTTCGAAAATTATATTTTTGGCTGGTAATTATAAATAAAATATTAATATCGAGGTCAAAACATAGATAAACATAGAGGGCAAACTTCTAAAAATTTACATTTTTTCAGATTTGGAAAATTCAAAATGGCGGCTGCGCAAATTGGAAACAAATTTTTTTTTTCATTCGCGTCTAAATTTATGAACATTAACGATATTGAGAAACGGTTTGTTGCAATCGGCAGAGTGAAAGTTATATTCTTATAAATAACATAAACAAAATTTTTAAAAACTTTTTTACATAAATTTTTAGAACATTTACCGAAAATAAAAATTTTTCCACCTAGTTTTTTCTCATTTTGGCGTTGAAAAATTTGTTTAAAATATGTTTTCACATTATAAATATGTGTGTCTTAGTAAAACGAGTATTAAAAAAAAAATTTTTTTAGATACGACTTTTACAAGCTGAGATAAACAAATTCAAAGTCTGTTAGATACTGTAATAATATTGATTGAAATTTTCAAATTTTGATCACTTCGCTAGGTTGTCGAATCCCAACTCAACTTAAACACAAATTTTCATTTTTCTACCGTCAATTGGTCCATTCAAAAGAGAATAGTAATCCTAGCTCGCTCGGCCAAACGGTGCGGCGGCAGCTGCTTGGCGTTGTGGTGGGGGGTCAGCGCTCGTTCGCAGTTGAACGAAGCTCAAGCTTTTATTTTGGTTTTCTTTGTAAAAATTTTGCATTTGTGGTTTGCTAATAGTATGGTTATTATCAACCATTACATATTGCTAGAAATAAGGTACAATGATATTTATAATTTATATCTATAAATCCATTTATTATATATATATATATTATACATAATTCGAAACGTGGATACTAAGAATAATATTTATTTACAAATTTACATCTGTTTTCTACAAATTCTCGCCCTTTTTGGTCTCTGAGGAAGTGGCTCTGTACAATTTTCCTCGTCATTATCATTAGCAAACAAATCCTCATCGATATTATTGCTACTATCAATTGCAAGTTCACAATCGAGTAATTGACTCATATCAAAATTCGGCTCATCACTCAGAGTTTCATTATCATCCTTGTTATTGTCAAGTACCGTACTTACAATTTCGATGTTACAACAGTTTTTGCCTTCGCAATTTTTACATAATATCGTGCAATGTATGCCAACTTTTTTACAACCACACCTGGAAGTGGAGCACCCTGAGGTACAAGAACACGAAATAATTTTCAATAATTCGTCGGGTACAAGTACGTCGTCAGTCATTTCTGGTGCGAGGCCATAATTATCAATGAATTTCCAACCCCAGTCGGTAGGCTTCATTTTGTCGATAATGGTTTTATCCTTATCCCACAACCGGAGTTGATAAAACACTCTAAAAGAATGAAATTTCATTGCAGCTTCCGTTGGTGGCAAAGTTGCTAAATTAAAAGTTTTTTTAGCTGAAGATTTTAAAAAACATGTAAATCGTAGCATGTTTAACGATTCATTGTGATTTGGTTTCGACACATATGCATATTTTATAAATTCTGTGCCAGCTTTTTCCACTTCAGCTTTCGTTGCGTTACTGTTGTAAAATATTTTTAGTTGATCGAGCAGTTGCATGTTGTTCCTAAGAAGATCTACGAATTTGAGTTTACCTTGGTTATAAAAAGCAGACGTGGTATCACAGCCGCTAAAGGCATGTAATAGTGACACGTAATTTTGAAGCATTGGGTATTTGTGTTTACGTTGAGTTGGGATTCAACAACCTAGCGAAGTGATCAAAATTTGAAAATTTCAATCAATATTATCACAGTATCTAACAGACTTTGAATTTGTTTATCTCAGCTCGTAAAAGTCGCATCTAAAAAATTCTTTTTTTTACATACTCGTCTTCCAAAGACACACATATTTATAATGTGAAAACATATTTTAAACAAATTTTTCAACGCCAAAATGAGAAAAAACTAGATGGAATTTTCGTTAAATGTTCTAAAAAATTATGTGAAAAAATTTTTAAAAATTTTGTTTGTTATTTATAAAAATATAACTTTCACTCTGCCGATTGTTAATGTTCATAAATTTAGACGCGAATGAAAAAAAAATTTGTTTCCAATTTACGCAGCCGCCATTTTGAATTTTCCAAATCTGAAAAAATGTAAATTTTTAGAAGTTTGCCCTCTATGTTTATCTATGTTTTGACCTCAATATTAATATTTTATTTATAATTACCAGCCAAAAATATAATTTTCGAAAAATTTTTCAATTTTTGGAAAATTTAAGATCGGAAAATTTTTTTTTAAAAAACTATTTACGTCACCTTCAAGAGCATAAGATTTGCTTCAATTTTCATCTCTACGATTTTTTTGTAAGAACACATCCAGAAATGACACGAGCATAAATCACTTGAATTTTAGGTGGTCTGAGCTGTGCTTGCAAGCTGCGTCGCAAGCTCCAGCGGAAATTATTAGACAATCTAGGAGAGTGATGCTGGGTCAATATATTTTCATTTAAAAATGAAAAGTCAATTATGGGAAACTTTTGAATTTTATTTCCTGACTTTCCCGGACTATAATGCCATTTCCATTAGCCGCACTTGTCTAAGCTTTTGCTACCTTCAATTCTTTTTTTTTTCATTACATGAAACTAAAAATATAATAGGTACTCATTATACGAGTGTAAAAAATTAATCGAGTTGCTGATGGAAGGTATAAGTATAAAATATAGCGGTAGCGGACCTAGTACATTTTTAATGAGTGCATATTTCGATTCGACCAAAGGATGAATAATGGATGTCCAATGGACGTCCATCACTCAAATAAATATTCACGTCCAGTGGTGAACGAGAATTGAAGGTCCAGTGAATGTCCCCAAACGGATATCCATTGTACTAGTAGTAAATGGACATCCATTGGATGCCCATTCTGTGTCCATGTCCATATGGACCAATCGTGGACATTATATGGATATCCATAGGATATCCTGTGTTTACTGGGTTGTTACATTTAATAGATATACTATCATGTTCATTAAGAAGTCTGTCGACAACAGCAGTAGAGCTTAAATAGATGCATATACGGTTGTTTGAGAGCAAATGTTACGTTTTTGGGGGGTTACAATTTCTCCTACTGCTTTTATATACTCAAAAAGAGTGGTATTGGTTATGGCGTGCATGATGATTGCTTGTTCTCTTTTAGGGAAGGTTGGTGGAGGAGGTTTTGTTTGTGCGGCAGCAACATACGACTTTGTAACATTAGGTAAATTTTGGGTAGGAGACCCAGACAGCACACGTCGTCTTAAAGACGTCTTAAAACATACATGCTAACGATGTCTTTTCAAAGATGTCTATAAGATGTCCATTTCATGACGTCTTCAGAATGTCTTTCAAATGCCATGGCAGGATGTTTCAAACATAGAATTATTAAAAATAGATAATAAGAAAAAAATATGTCTAAAATCCTTGGTGATTTTAATTATTTGCGTTTCTCAAACCAATAACAATAAAAGCTGAAATGTAAAGAATTTTCATACATTATGTATTTGACATAAGACGTCTAATAATTCTCCTGATCAAAACAAGCAGGAAGACAGTTCACAGAGTCCTTCAGGAACAACTTCTCTACCCTTTTCATGTTCAGTGCGTACAAGCTTTCAATCCTGACGATTATCCGCACCGATTGGCTCTCTGTCAATGGTTTTTGGATCACAACGAACCTGATTTTCCATGAATATTGTTTTCGGATGAGGCATGTTTAACGCACAATGGTTATTTTATTAGCATTAACAGCCATATTTGACGGTTTTTTTGGCCCAAACGGCTCATTAATCAAAAATACTTGTTTTGATTTCCCCTATAACCCCAAAAGATTGTCGGTATCTTTTCGGATCACCCCGTATTTTTAAAATTCGTTGTTGTTTCTCATATTTTTTATACAAATAATATATATGTTGAGTTCTTTAGATACGGCTTTAATTTTAACAACCAATAAATACATGCAAATGTCTTAAAATGGTCAGGCAGCGACATCGGTAAGACGTCTGTCCAAAGATGTCTTAAAGACGTTACCTTTTGTAACATACGATGTCTTTAAGAAGCCTTTCTGGCGAAAACGGACATTCCTAAGACGTCCTGTATGTCGAAATACGACATCTTATAGACGTCTTTACTATATCTTTGTGCTGTTTGGGGAGTTTGAAGTTGATTGGGATGGATAATTATTCATTTTGTAAGTGGCCCTGGATACCAAAGCCAATACAAATGATAAAGGAAAAGCAAGGGTCCCTAATGGACCCTTGAAAATATTTTGTAGGAAATAACAGTTACCTGACTTGATGTTACGCCACTGATGAAAATTAAATGTCTCCACTTGTTAAAACTTTTGGAAATAATTATGTTCAATTGTTCATAGCATCGATCACAGGTATTGTAAAAATCACATGATGATTATTAATTATTTACTACTTTTCACAATACACAGAAAAAGAACTCGTATTTTGATTTGAATTTAATTGGCTATAAGTACCGATAAGCGATGTTTACTCGTCGGCTACCAGCATAGGAATCTTGAATTTTATTGAACGATCACTATCAAGAGAATTCGATAACCTATCATCCACGTGAAAAAAGTATTTACAATGAATAAAACACAGACATTCTGTAATATTATATTTATTTGTAAAACGATCATAAAAAACATAATATTATATCAACAGGAAATGAATGATAAAATAACGTATCAGCTATTTTTAGCTAAGCAAACAGCGATGCATTGGCTTCTTTAATTTCGATTTACTGTATTCAAACGCGAATTGATCTAGGAATATTGTAGACTTGAAGTGAATTAAAAACGTGCTTGCACCAACAGTGTTATCACGCAATCTGGTAGTTCAAAAAACGATAAATAAATTGGTACGTGCCATTTGTCATGTATTACCTGTTCTCTTTGACGATACAAAGAAAACAATTATCTTTGTGTTAAATACTTCAACGACGGGATAATGATTGCTTCCCGCAGTTTACAGTCACAAGTACAAAGAAATTCCACTTTTTTTTCGAATAAGGTTATCAAGGTGAACTTTTCGCGAACCTAGAAGAATTCAATTTTCGTGACAAAGTCAAGACTTCACAACATTGTCGCACAAAAGGATTAGGAAATTCAAGAGACCATAGATTTAATGTACTTAAATATGAAGATGTTTATCAAATAAAATCAATAAATTATAGAAATTCACTCCTGTCGATGCAAAATATTCCATGAAGTGAAGGCTGAAACAAGTAATTTGTTAATATTCAGATGATACATTTTTGTAATCAACTAAGCTAACAAATATCTGAATATGGAAAATATGAAGAAGTTAATTAAACAAAATTTTCACACCATTATCACTTGAATAAAATACACATTTCATAAATTGTTACAGTAGCAGTATCACAAATTACATTGAATTGGAATTAAAAATGGATCTATTCTAATCTTTTATAGCAAAACTAAATTATTTCGTTGCTTCAAAAAAATATTGTGGAGATATTAACTAGTAGTAGTTTTTAAACGATCTTCAGGTGGTATTTGCGATGTTTTCAAATCTTATATTATTTTCCAATATGAATCAAACTTTGTTAAATGCAAATGGACCTATCCTATAAATTTTATTATTCATATCAAATGATAGGAGCATCTAATATTCCGTGAACTTACAAGGGTTTTGGATTAAGTAAATAAACAACGATTCAACTAACCAACTATTTTAAACAATATTTAGGTTGATACTTTAAGTGGGTAGAAGCAATTCACAACTTAAAAATTCTATAGACCAAAGATTATAATACTACACGGAGATAGACAAGCCTTGTTTTGGTTGTCCCCAACATATTTAAGATGAGACTCTTCTTATATGATGCCAAATCTCGATTAACAAAAATAGTAATTGATGAATATATTCGAGATTTAAGCAGTATTTTCTGTTTAAAAGGAAAGAAAAAAGTGCAGAGCATTTAAAATACGTATGACCATGATTATCTTTCGGTTTATTTTTTGAGTGAATATACTTAATGTGGATGCTTATATTTCTAGGTTTGTAGGAAAAATCGTAAACAAAAAAATTAATTGTAAACAGTGTTCTACAATTTTAGAAAGTGAATGTAGGTAGTCTAAACTAACATTTCAAAAAACTTATGGAAAACTTCTACTTGCTAAACGATGAAATAAAACAATTTAATTTGTTCAAATCTTCACTATATTAGAACTACGTTCAATATATATTCGTGACGCGTGTCGCTAACATAGTAGCTTTCTCAAACGAGTGGAGGTATAATGAAAAATCTTACCGGGAGCTTTCTAGGTAAAAAGGCTTGAGATAAACAAAAACAAATATTCAGATAATCTTCTCAACGACCAAATAGGTATCAACAATTCTCCCTTATTAAACCTTTTCATCTAGAAAGCTTCCGGTAAGATTGTTGTGAATGAATTTCCAGGTAAACCTGTTCAATATTTTAGTTAATCCCATATCTAGACACTTTTTGCTTTTTATTTCCATGTAAATAGATTACAATACTTTTGTCAATATCCGTAAAATTCCGTATTAATGCACTGTATAAATTTAAAAAAAATTCATTATACCTCCACTCGTTTGAGAAAGCTACTATTTTAGCGAAACGTGTCACGAATATATATTGAACGTAGTTCTAATATAATGAAGATTTGAACAAATTAAACTGTTTTATTTCATCGTTTATTATGGATCTTCATCAAGTAAAAGCCTCATCTATTCAATTTTTCTACTTACTATTTGTAGTGAAGCTGAAAAATGTCTGAAAACACTATTAATTTAGACATAAGTAATATTAGTAAAATTGAAATTATAAAAAAAAGGTTATTAACGTTTCATTTAGATATTTACCTTCAGACATTTTTGATGTATTTTCAAATCACATTTTTGTTTTTGAACCACTCAATGATCACTGCATCGTTGTAATAAAACTTATTTTGGAGAAAACAATAATTATTAATAGTATGACTATTGTTTTAATTATTCTCGTTCATTGCTTATCATTATAAAAATCCTTTCAATATTATATTAACATGTTTATAATCTGTAATGTAAAACTTGTTTTAACTTCAATAGTATATTACGTAACAAGAGTTGTAAGTAACCCATTACGCACGAAGTGCGTAATGGGATTACAACTCGTGTAACGTACTATACTTTTTCTACGCCCATATATTTTCTTCTGAGTGCTCATAATTTCATCTTTTTCACTACTAACCGACATATTCGTAGGTAAAGTTGAGAAAATGTTCGGATACTATATTTTGTTGAAAAAATTAACAGCATAAATGAGATGACGTTTATTCCCATATCAAGAAAAACCGAATTATTTTTTTTTTAATTGTAAAATGTATAGCCGACATTTAGGGGCATCACTCTTTTAATCTAAAATGTATTTCACTAATGCTAAGAGCTTTTATGTTTTTCAATTGATCAAAAGAATGTAAATAAACCAAATAAAGTAGTACGTAAATTAAAATTTTATTGCAATTTGATTCAACAAAGAAATTTAAAATTTTTAATCTAAACGCACATGTATGTTATGAGATTTTCATTACGTGCATGTTATTGTTAAATGTCACTTACAAGGAATGTTGTCAGTGCGATTTTTGACGTTTACGGACATGGGCGTAGAAAAAATCCTTTACAGGCATCTTTCAAAAAAAATTACTTGTTTATGAGCTACGATATTTGATATAATTCATGCTTATTCACACGAAAACTTAATAACATACATCATTTAGTCTATAAAAACAATTTTCATAAAATAGTTTAAATGAACCCTTTCGAAATATACGCTACTGTGCATTATACTCGCCCTGATTTATATTGCATCCAAAAAATTGTATAGGTAATAATGTGTGAAGGCTGGTCTATCTTTAATACGTCGTTGGTCGTTACCCACCCAAAGTAACAACCTACAATATCTGTAAAGAAGGTCAGTTGAATCGTTGCTTATTCACTTAATCTAAAACCGAATGCTTCCTAGGCTTGTACGTAATACATAGTTTCAATTTTTTAGTTACATTTTGATGTTTCATAAAAATAATGGACATATTTATAATCTTAGTTCTGTAGGGTTTACCGTATTCGTGGTCTTTTTAACGTTTAGACAGAAGTGAAAACACAAATGAAAACACAATGAATCTATTTTATACATTTCATTACACGCTCATGGTAAGTTGGAATTTTTACAAAATAAATGAATTAACAAACATTGAATCGTACTTTTGGTACAGAAACTTTTACAAATCAATTAATCCCTCATAAAAATACAGTCGTACGCCTATATGACAAATAAATTAACCACATTTGATAATTACATGGCACGCCCATAATATAGGAATTTTGACAAATAAATTAATCTCTTAGAAAAAATACATCGTACGTCCATTATGAATGGGGATTATTAGGAATAAACACCCTTAATAATTTTATCGTACGTCTATGGTATAAAAGTTTTTAGAAATAAATTTCCCCTTCAAAATTGTATCTTACGTTTATGATGAAAATAAATTTTCACGAATAAATTAACCTCTCTTAATATTTTCACGATGCGTCTAGGGTAGATAGAAATATTATAAAAATCTCCGGGTATGCAGATGATAGAAAAAAAATTTTTAATAACCCTTCAGACAAATATTATGGTTACCCATCCAAAAATAGTCCAGCATGCACATGGTACAGTCGAGACGTCGCACATCACATTAGCATGTCGCATATCGGAGACGCGAACCGAAGTTTTGCCCACACAAAAAATCGTTCAACACGAACACGACACAGTCGAGGTGCAGTACGTCAAATTAGCATAGGATACGACGGTGACGTGATCCCATATGTTTTGCCCCTACCAAAAATCCCCCATCGCGGCTGAAGAAGTTTTGACTTGATGTTTTTTCTTACAAATCTACCTTCAACTTTCCAACGTAATATATAAAAAATATTCTGAATTTCTTGTATATTGAGCAATTTTATAAATTTTCAAATATGCCTACAAAATAATTACTTTTAAAAAACAAATAATTGGATTGTTTCATATTAGCCTATCTTTGTATATATATTTCAAATATACGGTAATTTTTAAAAGGTATCGAATAATAATGAATCGAATTGTGTTAATTGGTGAGAAATGTCACATGAAAGTGGAGGAAAATCCATCTCGTTTATCGATTCGTTACTTAACTCAACTGTAAAGTCCGGTGACATGTTAGAATGATTCGAAAAATCACTTTTAAAATTTAATGATTCCCCATCGGATTCTGATAAAAATCTCTCGAAATCATCGGAATCTAATAAAGATGTTTGATTGGAGAGTACCTCTGACAAGGTAGAAATATATTTCATGGCTAGTCTTAGAGTAGTTATTTTCGTTAACTTCTCGTTCTGTTGCTGCTGATGTGCCATCTGAGGTACCACCTTTCGCAGTGTTTCAAATGCTCTATTTATTTCTCTCATTCTTGTTCTCTCTCTAGCGTTAGCATTTCTTCGACGGTATTTGCTCAAGGGTGCGGGCTTCTGTTTAAACTTCTTGTTAATTTTATTTTTATAGTTTCCTTCCTCGTCTGTAGACAGAGAGTCCTGCTTCCTACGAAATAATCGAGGTCTGAGTAAATACTTTTCGTGGGTGTGCGTTTTTTGTTTATATTTATTATTATTTTCGTCTTGATACGCTATTTCAACTTCTGTTAGAAGTCCCAATCGATGACATATTTCATCATCAAACTGAATCATAATTTCGGTTATTGCGAATATCTGAAAATCAAAAAAAGATTTCCTTTAGACAAATATATATAACATGAAAAACAAATATTTCAATAATTTTAGAAATGTAATAATTTTGTTGTAATGATAAAAAGTTTTGTGAAGACATGATATGCTGCTCTCTAAAAAGAATTTAATAAGAGCTAGAAACATTTTCTACGCCTCAGCTATGCAGATATTTTGAAATTGTTATAATCTATGAACGAATGTGTAGCCACAGAATATTTAATAGTGATATAAATTATAGATATTATATTTCCATTGCACGGTTTCATAAAGGAATAAAATAAATTGGGGGAAAATGGTTACCTCTTGTGATATAACTAGTGATTATTTCTTTCATCTCTTAAATATCAGTCATCACCCAATCATACTTTTGTTTCCTGTTTGACAAGACCAATCAACACGCTCTATTAGCGACTATTTGCATGGTGCAGAATAGTCATCGGCTATTCACATGATACCGTTGATTGATAAGTTTGGGAAGATACGCAATGCAATACATTTATTTGTAGCAGACGACGTTTTTCATTCTCCTTACGCCGATTGACCCCTGGCCCTAGTCACGACATTTGTAAGGTGGAGCCTCTGGTGGCCCAACAAGGAAACTCTCATTTTATCTCACGTCTTGCCAGATGCAGCATAACAGAAGGTTTAAAATATTTAAAATTCTATGAAATGGGCAACAATACGGGATTCGTACTCGGCGCTTAGCGTTTATTGAGATAATGACGATAGGATAATGTTTGAAGGAACTATATGTCTTCGATTTATGTATGAAAACCGTATGTAAAGTCGCACTAAACACCAAATCATAATTTCCAGTATTATGAAATGAATTCATGTATATCCGCTGAAAAATAACATTTTACCGTTCAATCAACTGTTTCATCTAATGCAAATGGTAGAAGGAGTAAAGTAGGTAGGTACCTACCACCTTAAAAAGTAAATAAAACAAAAATCTGTTCATATATTAGTATATCTTTATTTAATTATCATTATTATTATTATTATTAGTATGCCTATCTTGAATAACTTAACATAATACTTATCTATTAAGTCGAAAATACTGGAATAAAGGAAATTTACTTCGGTAGGTACAATTATGATCAAAATGAAATCATACAAAATTGGGATACAATGTATACACATGTATATGTCTACGTTTCAAACTGAATTAAGTGTCCAAATGAAACCGTTAATACAGTGGATATTATTTCTTTTGATATCATTTTCAAAAATTTCAATTGAATTAAAATAATCAAGTCCAAATTTTAAGTGATTTAATGAGGTGGGATTTTTAAGAGAAAGGGGTCGTCTATCAGGATTTGGATCAAATAGAGTTCTGCTGTTGAGGGAATCAAATAAAACATTTATTTTCTTTAGGAAGTCTGCAGTATTTTCGGCTGTTGCACTTTGAAAGGCATTAATTTGGGAACATGTCCTTATTGCAGCACTAAAAGAATTTGAGAAAATCTGAGCTGCAAATTTGACTCTCATTTTTTGCCATGTATTTGGATGTAAGTGGGTATCCGTAATTTTTGGCAATGCCCTAGTGGTTTTGCTTTCTTTATCTCGCGAATATGTTTTGACTAAATCTTGCCAAGATACGGGATTTCCATTAATTCGAAAATATAATTTCGGATTCATAAAGTTATTTCTTAGGCTTTTTAATAGGTGTGGAACGTCAAATATGGTAAATAATTTACAACTATTAATAGAAATTAATGGATACTTTTCTGTTGCACCTAAAATTTTGAAAGCACTTCTATTACAGGTGCCCTGATCACAAACTAGAGCTACTGGAATAAGTTGTATCTTATCCAAACCTTGAATAACGTATGTTATTATCTGTGCCAAGATATCTCTTTTTATGGACCCATTTGAGGTAAAATAGCATAAAGGCATTTTCCAGTTATCAAAAATGCCTCTAATATAAAATACTAGAGCTGAATTGGCGGCTTTGTTTTTTCGACCAAGAAATCCTAAATCCTCGTAACCTTCAATACAGTCATAAAACTGATTATACTGTAATTTGGATTCTAAATGAATTTCATCAAATAGAACCACACAAGCTCGTTCTCTTTCAGGCATAGTTTTGACTTTTAATTCAAGCTTTTTTGTTAAGCTGTTCTCCAAACCAGTTTTTAAATTGATTACTCGAAGCCAAGACTGGATAGTACGAACTGATGGCAAAGAAAATGACAAACATTGCCTTAAGAATTTATAACATCCAGGTGACTTATAATAAAGAGAAAGAGCCAAATGGCGTTCGTTTGTTTTCCATACTTTTTTTTTCATTGAAGATAACTGCATATTGACAAATGTTTTCACAGAAGGACTTTTGTCTTTTAACAAATTGGCCAGGAGATTTTCAGTCGTTACCTTTGATTTTCTTTTCAATCGAAAATTTTGCGTTCTTTCAGCTCTAAACTTTTTTCTCAATGAACATAACTTTACACTTAAAATACTAGACCTTTTTTTCACCTCAGATTTAGTTGAAGATGGAGTATCTGCAAATTCTATTGTATTTTTTGGCGCTGCCTCAGTACTTGGGCTCTTGCAACTTGGACTGTAATCAACAAATTCTACAAGCTGGTCAACCTCTATGTCATCTTCATGGGGCCTCTTTCTAGAATATGTTTTCAAGTGCCCTTCTGAAATATAAAATTATTTCTGTTATGAATGGAACTGTTAATAATTAATTCCACTATATTGAAAAAATTGGGAAAATTATACTTGATGAAGATCCATACTGAACGATGCAATAAAACAATTTAATTGGTTTCAATCTTCATCATATTATTATTTGAACTTATGTCACTTTAAACTTGTGACGCGTTTCGCTAAAACAGTAGCTTCATGGAACGAGGGATAATGAAAAAATTTAATTTATACAGTGAATAAATACATACGGAATTTTAGGAATTTAACAAGAGTATTAGAAAATGTTTACATGGAAATAAAGTGCAAAAAGTATAGTCCATCCGGAAATATAATATCCCAACTTTTTAATTTCCAATTAAGATGTAACTTATTGTAAACAACCTATACAAGATTATTCATGATTCAGGTATAAAGCAGTACCGTTTCTATAAAAATCAATATATACCTATAATTATAACTAAGTATTAAATCTTCAAAAACAACTATAGTTATTGGTATATTGATTTCAACAGAAAGGGACCTACTGAATTATGAAGTCATAAATAATCTTTAACAATAAGTTTGGTTCTTATATTTCCGGACGGACTTTACCTGAACACGGAATTCTGCGAATATTAATAAAATTATTGAATAAGTATACCTGGAAATTTACTCACAACAATAATTCCCGAACTATTTTCTAGATAAATAAGGTTAATAAGTGAGAGAGATTGATATCTATTTGGTCGTTAAGTAGATTACTTGAATATTTATTTTTATTCATCTCAAGAGCTTCTAATAGATTGAATTCAAAAAATTCAGGTAATCTTCTTAACCACCAAATAAAATCAACCAATCTTTTTTCAATATTTTTGTAAATATCCTTGCAATATCCTTCAAATTTCGTATAAAGAAATAAATCAAAAATTGAGAAAATGTTCACTACACCTTCACTTGTTTGATAAAGCTACTGTTTTAGCTAAACGTTTATAGTTTATTTCATTGTAAAAATATTGATATTGACAAGTGTTTTGTCACTTATAATTGCACAAGAGGTTTGTATTTTATCGGGTAAATTTGGATTGTTTAATGAGAAACTGTTTCCTAGCAATTAGACCAGAACAACTGTCAACTATTAAAAACGCGACACCGAAGGTGGAGCGTTTTTAGGTTGACAGTTTTTCGAGTCTAATTGCTAAAGGAAACAGTTTAGAAGTTGAACAACACAAATTTACCCGATATCAATACAAACATCGAGTGTAATTAGGCAGGACAATTCAATGAATCGGCTCATTGTTAGTGTTTAGAAATTCAAAAAGTTGTTGACAAACATGTCAAATTATTTATCATGGTAACAAATGCATAAGTGAAAAAACCACAAGTGCATTTATCGCTGAAAAATTTAAAGCTAACTTTTGCCGGTGTCAAAGTGACAATTACACTGAGGCATATGCGATTTTTTATACATGAGTTGAATTGTCATTGATATATCATCGTCAGAATGACAGAAGTTACATTCTGTCAGTATCGAAACAATTGTCAATATTAATATGTTTTTTAATATACTCATTGTGGAATTTATTAGAAACATCATCGTTGATTGCTAAATTTTATGCATTTCCTACCTCTGCATGCGATTGGGAGGAACTGCGAAGTATCCTCTTGCATTTGAGAAGTACCAGGAATATTTTCAGTGACTGGAAAAAAAATTTTGCCTATTCAATAAAAAAGTATAACACTTATTTTAACCTAACCTAACCTAACAGAAAATTATGAACAGGCATGATGAAAATCACTATTGCCAGGGTATTATTTTCACAAGAGGTTTGTATTTTATCGGGTAAATTTGGATTGTTTAATGAGAAACTGTTGCCTAGCAATTAGACGAGAAAAACTGTCAACTATTAAAAACGCGACACCGAAGGTGGAGTGTTTTTAGGTTGACAGTTTTTCGAGTCAAATTGTTAAAGGAAACAGTTTAGAAGTTGAACAATACAAATTTACCCGATATCAATACACTCGTTTTATAGAATTCATTACAATCACACAAAATAATAATTCAAATTATAGTAGAGGTAATCAAAATAAACTTCTAATTTGCTAACTGAAATATTTTTGCGTTTTGGTGCGAAATTTTAATTATATTTTAAAAACGTAAATTTCTCATTTTAGCCTTTATTTTTGAAAGAAACAACTTTTTTTAAATTAAACTTATGCGAACAAACATCGTAGAGCAGTTTTTCAAAATCAGTCATCATGCCTATTAATTGATATCTAATTATTTAATAATTTTCATTTAATTTAAGTCAAAATTAGCAGACAAAAATATAATTAACCTACATACCTTTCCAAGAAACGGGTACTGCATCTTTTCTTAGTAATTTTCTTTTGCCACTTTGAAAAATGATTTTCGCATACACGAAGATTTTTTAGCGATGTCTCCTCCATCATAAACAGATCCATATTTCCACAGTTCTGTATCCACTCAGAAATTAAATTTGATTTAGACACTGGGAATTTAAAAAAACTGATTATATTGTCTTTATTTTTCTTTTTATTACAACATCCCCTATAACAACAGGTATTTTGTTTTTTCATCTCCATAATTCAATAAATTTAAGAAGCACAACGAAATTCAAAACTAAAAAATACTTATACTGCTGGTACCGATCAACTGCCGACTCAAACAAATGCAAAACCGATTATAAATATCGAAGTGAACGTTCAAAAACTACCCTGTCTACTGATCACAGCTCGCCTGACAAAATTCTCGGGCTCGACGATAGTGTCGCCATCCCATTCTCGGGCACTTTTCGCGCTACATTTTGGCTCGTAAGGTTGCGTATCTTCCCAAACTTATCAATCAACGCTCATACCAAAGAATACACCAAACAAGAAGTGAAGGCCGGCGAAAATCCTTTGATGTTCGAGGTACAAAAATATATAACCTTGAACAAGCGTCAACTACCTTATTCATGCACCGAGAAACATAATTACACTCGATGCACACTGAGAAAAAGTGTGTTAGTATGAAGTCGTATTTTATGAAATGTATTTGTAAATATTTTTTCTTTTGGTAACTATTTCTGCACGATTCGTTCATAACGTTGACGTGAATTCTGCCAAAAATAGTTCATAATAAAACACATTTACGTAGGTATCTAGATATATAATCGTAAAAAATAAACGAAATATAATTCTCATAAACAAAGAGAAAGCTAATATGACCATATTGAAAAAGCAAATGCAACAGCTTCCATTCCTCAGTTTTTTCCGATGTCAACACAAACATCACCATGCTTGACATGTGACAGCCCTAGGAGGAGAAAATTAAAAGTAAAAGTGAGAAAGTTAGAACGGAAATACTCCAAATTGACACAAAAGAAGCCAAATAAATATACTTCTGGAAATTTTATGGAGATGTGTGATCAATTTCTGAATAAATCTGTGGCTCAAATTGTAAAAGAGCAAGTATTGCTTGAAAATAAAAAATGTTTGGGCAGACGATATTCCAGTGAATATAAAAAGTATGTAACAACACTACATTTTTTGGGGCCCAGGGCTCTTTATTTGCCATCTAAAAGAACTTTGCAAATTAACTAGAAGCCTTATACCAAAACCTGGCCTTCAAAATAATGAAGTGTTTTAGGCATTGAGCAATGACAAGACAGAACAAACATTGTGCAGTCTGTTTAGATAAAATGTCCTAAAATTTCATTTATACTTTTATGGTAACGTAAGAATGAAGTTGTTGGGTTTTGTGATGTGGGTATTGATTAATTTAATTTGTGTTTTTACAATTCTGCTAATGGTTTGTCTAATTAGCTGGTGTATTATTTGCTTTCATTTTTGTGTAATTAATTGGTATATTTAACAAAACATTCAAAAGATAATAGTTGTCTACTTTTAATCCCTATTAATACAAATGACAATGAAAAGCAGTGCTCAATTCTATTCACAGTGAGTTTATGTTTTTTATGTATGGTGTGGGCCACTGTAAATAGTCCGCTCTGATATTTGGCAGTATTATTTGAATTTCAAGAAAATGCTGAAACAAGTCTATTTTTAATTTACTGTTTTTTTTTAAATAACAACCTTTATATTAATGTGATAAAAGATTTATTTTCTTTAACCTTTACAATCATTTCATGTATCATTTTGTTTTTCTTTGGGTAAGAGGATAAGTATTGAATTATCCAAAAAATGACAACTCTACAGTTTTCTTGTCAATTTATTTCCCATACCTTACTTTCACTCCTTTATTTCCTATAAGTACCCTCTACATCTTTTTTTACTGTTGTAAACACTTTCTCATTCAAAATGAATTTATATTTGAGAAAAAAAGCATTTTTAAAAACAATTGCTAAATTTTAGTTGAATTAGGCATGTGCAACACACTTTCAAATTAGATTAGATTTAGGATTGCCACCTCTCCCGAGTTAAGAGGGAGACTCAAATTATTAATGCCAAAATACTGTCGTCTTATATTATTATAAAATACACTCGAAATGTAGATGCAACAAAATAGTCGACTATTTATCAAGGTCTTGTTATATTACCCTTGAAAATTTCCCACATAAACTGTCAACTTGTCAAAATGGCGTTTTTCATTTATAAATTCTCAGCTTGTATCAATAATCTGTAACTGGAAAAAAAGAGAGATGCAGAAATACGTTTGTTTTCATATTTTTAAATCATTTCAAACAAACTTACCGAACCTCAGTCATTGAGTCAAACATATGTTACCAAAATTAAAGAAAATCCAGAAAACTATGAAAGTGATATATCACCTCAGTGCAGTTCAGTAATGTCGAATACTTGTACAAATACAATAAGTTCGTATATTTGATTACCCACAGCTAAAGTTTATTTCACGAATTTACGCTTGTTTTGGATTATCGGCAAAAACTCGACGAACTGTGTTTAGCTTGTTCAATTCAGTAAGAAGAACGAAAATAAATTGCCCTGGTACCACCTCTAGACACAAATGTAAAACAATTTTATTTTTCCCATTATTGTATTCGTATAAATAAGAGATCTGATTACCAAACATTTATAAAAAAAAAGGGAAAAACATGATTAAAAATAATTAAATTTCGCATCAAATATTGGGAGAATTTACTATCGAACCTTTCAGTACAGTTTACCATTTCATTCGATGCTTTTATGACTAATCCGAAACAGGCGTAAATTCGTGAAATAAACTGTATTCCGCTCCACAATCAAATTTTATAAACCCCTCTATGTTCGAAAAATTACATGTACCAAGCATGAAAATTGATCTTCCGGTTGTAGGAATAAATCAAATAAATACAAATATGTCTCAGCGTGCTGAAATACAATTGTCCTCTCAACATTTCGGTTACAAATCAAAATTAAATTTCCTTGCTATACCTAAAATTACAGAAGCTTCACTACAAAGATATTTTTATACAACAAACTTAAATATTCCTGAAAATCTGCCATTAGCAGACCCAGATTTCAATGTGCCCGCGGAAATTGACATGTTATCAGGCAGTTTTCTTTGAACTTCTTTGCATCGGACAAATTAAATTGGGGAAAAACTTACAAAAAACACTACACGAGTGGATCGGGTCGGGTGCTATGCGGTCAAGGTAAACTTGGCAAATCTAAAGTCATGTTATCAAATTGCTTTTTGATTGAGGATTCTTTGAACGATAGCTTGAAAAAATTCTGGCTCATCGAAGAGATCAATCCCAATCCACGCTCGTTAATGACCAAAGAAGAAATAGATGCATTTTCAAGAGAATACACGTCGAGATTAAAACGGCAGGTTTATTCTTCAATTTCCTTTAAAGACTAATTTCACAAATTTAGGTGATTCCGAACAGTTCACGTTAAACAGGCTATATTTTATGGAAAAAAATTAGTGAAAAACCCCGAGACTGAAAGGTCTTACGTTTTTTTCGTGCAAGAATAGCAAAACTTAGGTCACATGACAGAAATACCCCGCGACTATTCTCCGAAACATCCTATATACTATATTCCGCACCACTATGTTGAAAACCCCGACAGCTCAACAACTAATCTAAAACGATTTATTTTCAATTTTATTACGATTTAGAAAACATAACTTTGTTCTTATTGGTGATTTGACTAAAATGTACAGACAAGTATTGGTTGATGAAAGCGAAAGAAATGTATAAGATACCAGCATCTCCAACTAATGGGTCAGCATTTCTGGACTCGATGGAGAAAAGAATACCTGCATCATTTGCAGCAGAGAAGCAAATGGTAACTTGACACCAACCAGAACTACCGCATCGGCTCCCTTGTCTTATTGAATGAGGACAACGTTCCTTCCATGTTTTGGCCTGTAGGAATAGTAGAAGCTCATCCACAGAAAGACAATGTAGTGCGAGTAGTGTCCGTCAAGACAAAAAACGGTGTCGTTAAACGATCGGTGTCAAAAGTATCATTGTTTCAATTAGAATAAACAATTTTGTTTTACTGACATTAGATTCCGTTTCAATGAGGAAGAAGCCACCTGAAGTTGGCGTACCGACCTGCGCATAAGTCAAAATCTGTCGAGCGATCGTTCCATGCCATTGGCGTTACAAGCGATGTTTCATGCCGACAGCAATTGAATTGTTGACATTTGAGGTTGTGTTTGAAACAATCATTTACTGTCGAATATTTTTCATTTTTGAATATTTTAAGACGTTCTGCTAGTTTATTTGTTATTGCTGTGTGTTTTATTTGATCTAAAACCATGTCTCCCACAAAACTGGTTGGTGTTAAAAGAAAAGTTATCCACAGTGAAGGCCGACAGATTCTTAAAAACGTTGCAACTTTTATGGAGTCCGAAGCTGAACATGGAATCCAAATTCCTTTAAAAAATCATCGGTAAGTCAAATAAGAAAGTATAATAATCCAATATATTACTCAAGGCATTCAGATTGTTATAAAATATATGGAAGAGTATACATTACTTCAAAAATAATTGAATTCTGCTAATAATTCATATAGTCTACTGCACTTAGCAATTATTTATATGGTTCTAATACTTCTAATTTTGTGTTACCCTACAAAATGTGAAAACGTTACGCTACTGATTTAGATTAAAATATCAATTTTCAAATATGGCGCTGGTTTTGACATCAAGGTCTCGCATCGACTGCAACTTCAGGTGGCTTCTTCCTTATTGAAACGGACTCTACATGATTATAATTATTATTTTTTGTTGATAAAAATGTAAATTTGTTGAAACCCCAGCCTTTCAAGGGGGGGAATATGAACGAATTCATGTTTCTTTAAATTTAGGTAATACTTTATCACAGTGGCAACATTGTAAATTTTTAAACTGTGCTCTTTGACCTCGGGAAAGACGAGAAACGGTCGGCGACCACGAGTACCGTCGACGGTGAAAAAATGATGTGAAGAAAAATGAATGTATTTTGTATTACTGTTGCATGTTAAATGAATAAAGGTGTTATTTCAACCAGTAAGGAAGAAGACCCCAAAGTAACAACATAAAAATAAGTTTCATTTGGATAAAGTTAGGTTAGGTTTTGGTTTTAATTACACTTTTATCTGTGCCAGTTGATTGGGAAGCGATATGTGTTGAATTATGATGAAAACAATTGATTTTCATTTTTATTATTCAATATTATTACTTTTTTAAATTTTTTAAGGGTTCCAAGGCCATGCGCCTCCTTAATATTACTTGGGATACTACATACAAGTGGTAAAGAACGATAAAAAAAATTTGGAGCTGGTTTAAGGTGGAGCCGTTATTCGAAAAATTTACCCACTATTCTATTATTTGACAACTAATATCCGACTCCCTGTATAGTCGAGAGTAGAATTAATTTTCTCCCTTTCACAATTTGTTGCCGAGATAAAGAAATCTAAAAGTAGAAGCGGAACCTCTGAAATTTACAGTCCACGTGGACTAACCCTTCTTGTAAATTTTGCATAGATCAATCGGAAGCTGCATTGCACCAATGAGAATCAATTGTTCGCTTGTGGGTCGAAGTGATTTAATGGCTTGTTTATCTTATCGGCTTTTTAATCCTCAAAGGGACCTTTGCCGCATACTGTTATTATAACGTGAAACAGTGCAAACTAATTCTACTCTCAACTATACGTTGGGATATTGAAGTTTTCTTTTCATATAAAAATAGATAAAGTTTGTCTTAAATTGATTGCAGAAACGACGAACATGTATGCCTACTTTTTCCTAGATTAGGCATATGCGATTTTGGATAAACCTATAAAAATAGTAAGATAATCGTGCACTAGAACATTATTAATAATCACATTCTGATTGTTCAAAATCAACAATTGAATTTTCATACCCTAACAAACCATATTAGCGCAAATATTAAAAATATTCGGTAAAGTAACAAAAATTAATATTTAATTTCCTCCCTCGGAAAGTAGCAGATAACAATAATGAAATGTCTATCTTTAAACCTGTATCAGAGGTCGATATCGGGTTTGTGAAAACGACCGTCTCTAGAATCGTCAGTTGCACGCAGAGATAATATACACAAGTAGATCGGCCACGCTACAGTGACTATATAGTCACTGTAGGCCACGCCATCAAAACTAGTGACATCTATATTTGGAGCCGAGTAATACTAATATTAATTTCGCTAAAGGTTCAGATCCAGGCTAAACCCGTCAGTATTAAAATTTAGCGGGAGATTCAAAAATGAAATAGCGCGGGAAATTCAAAAACGAAATAGCGCGGGATATTCAAAAATAAATTTACGTGGGAAATTCAAATTGTTGTATTCGTAATAATTCTGTAATAGTGAGGTAACCAGTTGTAACTGAAAGCTATATTAGTAGTTATTATCTTTGCATTACACTCTTTATTTTGCTATCATAGTCAAATAAAACCAATGTAATGTTAAGACAATAACTCTACCAATATAACTTGTAGTTACAACTGTTTACCTCACTATTATAAAATTATTACGAATACAACAATAAAAGGTAAAAAACTTAAAAGGCGACATGGGCATTAATCTAGTTTTTATTTTCCCACTTAGGTATAGGACATTCAATGTACAATTACTTTTAAAAAATCACACTTTATTTAATAAACTTGAATAAATATAAAAACGCAATAAGAACATATTATTCATTGAAAATTTAATATGTAATTTATTTATAACAGAAAATACATTGAAAATTTGAAATGTAATTTATTTAAAACACTTATTTTAAAATTTTAATATTGTCTATAACCATGTAGATGTAGTTTTCAATATTTATGTAAGTCTTAAAATATTATGCAGACGATGAAATTGTGATATCAATATGTAAAAATTGAATTTAAGTAGTAATAAATCTATTACTGAATATAATTTTAATGTTGACGCTTTGATATTACAATTTCATCCTCTGCACAATATTTATTTTATTCCAAAAATACTTTAATATAAAAAATAAGTTTTCGATTATTGAAATAAAAACAAAAGATCTTGGCTGTATGAAAACTATAAAAAAAATTGTACACTTAATGTTTACACTTTTCTTTATATTTTGCAAACGCCATAGGTACTCATTACGATATCATAATCTTTACAGCGAAGGTATTTTCCTTTTAAAATTATATTAACTGTGTCCACATAATGAAAAATACAAGCATTGAAAACAAAACAATATTGATAAATAATGTATCTACAAAACTCTTAAGATCCATACAAAAAATAGAAGAAATGTCTGCTAAATCCTCTGAACGAAAAATGGATTTTTTTATTTCATACGAATTTATCAAGTGTGGCAATCTTTCAAAAAGTTTAGTAGATATACTCTTAAAAATATTATTGTAGTTAACTGATGGTGCACATAAAACATTTTTTTTCAATTTTTACCAAATCAAATGTTTTAGTAGAATGTTCACAGAAGTAATATGCAATACAGAAGGCTGCTTTTGCTTCCAACTTCTACATACACCTTTGACCTTACAAAGTAGAGCATGATCAGCAAAAGCAGCTCTCCTGTCCTGTTTACCAAAATCTATCAAACCCTCCAAACAGCCCTTTACTGGATTATATGTAAGACAAGTATCCAATGAAATTTCCTGAAAGGCAAACGATTTATAATAACCTACTTAAAGTGCTGCGGCTGGTTAAAAAAAATATTTTAGAAAGAAACCTTGCAACCTTTTCCACTATTTTTGTAACAAGATAGTGAAAACATTTTATATTCTAAAGTAAATCTCCTTCCTCTGGGCTTTAATTTTTCATTTCTTTGTTGTTGCATAAGAATTGAAATGTGGATAAATTGACATTTTTTGAAAATTTAGTGTGCTGCAGATTTCTTTCCAAATATCCAAATATTTAATTATCCGCTTTGGACACAATTTCTGGGCTTTCTTGGCAGCTGCCTTCCACTCGCTTACTTTTCTTTTTCAAATTCTTACATCTAGAGAATCGAAATGTTTTCTATTGCCTCTATGTCGATGAGCTAAAAAAAAGTTGACTATTGTTATCATCCTCATTCAAGTTGTAGGCAGTAAACTTATAAGTCATATACGCAAAAGCAAGGTATTGCTGTGAACGTTTTATTCAGTACTTTGTAGTTGATTTCCTTCAAAAACTGTACTACCCTTTCATGATGCTGAATTGAATATGTTCACATACAAATAAAGTGCAAATGGTACCTAAATACGGAATTCTACGAATATTAACAAAAGTATTGAACAAGTAAAAGCCTCATCTACTCAATTTTTCAATTTATCTTTTTAATTTTAAAAACTTCACTTTTTCAAAAACCAACATAAAATATACTTTTTTAAATCACTTGTACTCACAATTATTAAAATTGAAGCTACCATATGCATTACTGAGTTATTTAATTTAAATAACATAACACAAGTAACCTTATAAGCTATACTGCCTTTAGCTGTTTTAAAAATACTTACTAGGTTCTTCATCAAACTCATATAGTAAATGCTTCCTTGAATATGTCTTGACTGGTCGTTGTACTTTTCCTACTGGACTATTACTACTTAGAATAGAAGTGGATTCTGAAAAAAGTTTTTTTTTAATGAGTATCAATAAATATCCAAAAATTAAATTAGCACATCTTTTGGGGATCAACTTAAAACAAAAGTATTTATACATCACTAATCATAATTTGTAAAGTTACAATCTACTGTCTATTGTTTGTAACCACAGCTAGCAATTCCAAATATTAAGCTTATTATTATTTGAATCCATTTTATAAAAAAAATTTCATTGGATGCTTTGAAAGTTTAACTAGTATAATATGGTAATATATTAAATAATTCTCTATACGTCCTCATCACTGAAATCCGGTTAATTATTGGTTTCTAACAGAAATTTGGAGATTTTTCTTCAACTGATAATATAAAGGTGGAAATTAACATGTTATTTAGTACTAACCTTCTCGACTGTTTGTCAATGCATCCAGGAACACAACAATATCTCACATAGGAACTCATCTTCAAATAGGTAGTTATAAAATATTATAAATGAGTAATTAACAACACCAACAACCACGAAAGAACGCGATAAAATATAAAATGATTATAAGTTGATACTGACACACCTTTATTTGCGTGCAATAATAATAAACAATATGGCTGCTAGTTCGGTGCATGGTTGCAGCCAGAGATAATATACACAAGATTGCAGCCTAATTCAATTTTAGACTCCATAATAGCCAATTCAAACAATTTCATGCTAGGCTCCATCTACCAGCTCTATTTGAAATTTTTAACTTTTATCTTTCGGCTCCAAATATAGATGTCACTGAAAATCGTGACAATTTTGAATTAATTTCGCCCACCCGAGTGCCCGGGCCCTGGTTGCACGTCAACTCCGAACAATGAACATACTAGAAGAGTGAACAAACGTATTATCATGCCAATATAAACAATGTCAAAGTTTATTTATTTATTGTCCTAGATTCCACAGACGTTGCCATGTCTTATTATTTAGATCTAATAATCATCCAATATCTTGTATACTTTGTGGTTCCTCAATATTTCCTTTAATACTTATTTCATAATTATTAAGATAAATGGAAAGCGATTTATTTGATCTTTGATAATGTATAAAATTTCATTCATACATGAAAAAATGTTTATAAACATGATTTTGAAGGTTTTTGTAATTTCTCATTTTTCAGTAAATGTGACAAAACCGCTTATATTGAATGTTTACATTTTTTGACAGCTGCTTGTTTTGATCTTTACTAAAAATCTTTATTTTTTGATAGCTGTTTGTTATGACTGTTGTATTCAACTGTGGTAGATATAGGGAAGAAACTCTAATGTAGATGAATTGAGGATACTTTATTTATTAGACACACGACAAGACGGTAAATCGTTGAGTACTATGCAAAAAATAAAGTTCAACTGTAGTTCTTAATACATCCTTTCACAGGTAAAGAGCAAGTTCTAAAGTTCTGAAATGACCAGTGACGCATCATCTGATAAATATAAATACCATTCACCTATTCTAATACCCTATATGAGACAAATATTTCTATTGAATTTAGACTATCACTGACGTATGGTCGTATTGGTCGTAAAGGATTAATTTCAAATTGTCCAGTTTAAAGTATACGGGGCGTTGAATTCATTACGATTTTCAGGAACCAGTGGTCAGAGCTTCTCAAATACACACAGAGTCAAGTAGAATTCAAATTTGAAGTAAAATATAGTTTTTCGATTTAAAAAAATGTACCTTTGATCTGGCATGACTGTACAATTGCGACTTATCTTAAAATATGAGCCTCAATCGGACACAAATTTTTTTCAACTATCCTTGAGGATTTCCATGATATTGAACCGCCCTGTGTGTATATCACGATAAATAACACAATAGATTATTTTATTTGAAAAATTGAATATTCTCCAGTTTGGGGCCCAAATAAACTTTGTTTAAACTTTATAAAACCTCCATATTAATTTTGTGAAAATGTCCCATTGTCAGACAGCGACCTTGTAGTGAAAAAAATACATAATTCATAATCTGTACATGAGCGAACTGGTAACAATAATTTCTAAAGTAGATGTAACTTCATTACACCAAAGTAGTGGTTTTATTTGAAAAATTTGAAATTTACAGGTAGGAGCTTTATTGCAGAATATCGTTCTTTCGGGAAATTTTGAAGACAAGAATTTTAGAGTCGAGAAAAATAAACTTTAAAGTACATTGAGTTTAGTTAATTTAAATTTTCAAATCCATTTGGAACTAATAAATCTCACAAAATGATTGTTTGTCAGATCAAATACATTACTTTTAAAGTAATAACGATCCACTTAATAACTTTCACAAAATTGATTTGAACATAATATACAGATACATGCAATGAGAAACTGAACATAGGGATTTAATGTATTCTCCGATCTAAATAGTCCACCAACAAAAAATTTCTATAAATTTACTTAAATAAATATCAAGCATTTAGCTGAACAGCTGGATTCAGAACCACTGTAAGAAACCCCGCATCTTCTCCTTCCAATATTTTATAGTTATGTAGTTATGTGCGTCTGTGCGTGCGATTTAGTATTCAAGTGTCTTTTGACGCTAGTAGATAGCATAGCGTCGCTACATATTGAAACAATATGCTCACGTTTGATGCTGTCCAAATTTAAAAATTAATTGTTAAATTATCTTTAACAATTAATGTTTAGAGGTAAGTTGAAATGTTTTGATTTCTTTTGGCGATAACGGCTTTCAAAATAAAATTAAATTCGTAAATAAAACAAAATAAGATTCTTTAAATTAAAACAAATTAAGAATAAATTCCGAAAAACAATTTAAAATGCTAAAACTAAAAAATTAATGAATTAAAGGTTCAAATAGTCCTTCTTGTTGAGCCAATCAAAAACCGAATCTATTGAACAAAGATAATCTTGTACCTTTGACCTGATTCGGTGTAATGTTTGCACAATGTTGGACAATTTTCGCCCTTAATTCTATCAAATTTTGAGCCCGTTCAAAATTGTGCCGATAAATTTCATTTTTTAAAAAACCCCATGAAAAGAAATCATTCGGGGACGAATACTCGGATTGCTGTTAACTGACTGTCTGACGCTACTTAAGGACCGCCCACAGTTGAGACTACGGAGTGGTGGGAATTGTACGATATGTTGTAGGTGTCCAAATGATCGATTGTAATAACCTTGTTTTTAATCTGTTGAAGCTTGATATTGGTGGACTAGTTCAAAAGCAGTTCTTATACAATGCTTAAAATCCCTATGTTCCGTTTCTCATTGCATGTATCTGTATAATAAACAAAAGTTGAGAAAGTTCATGAATTCGGAGATTGTGCTTCAACAAATTACGATTTCGATTTTTGATTTTCAGTAGGACGTGTTTTATTTCGATGCTCCGAAAAAGTGGAATTTCTAAGATGAACAACTAAGTGAATATTGTGATTTTTAGGAAAATTATTATATTTATATGGCGAGGGCATTTGTGCAAATTACTATCTTATATACCTTGGCAGTAAACTGTATACTTTAGAATAACGTAGTTTTAAAACTAAAAATCAACAAGAAAGTACGATAGCAATCTAATTATCAAGATAGCATAATTAGACGGCCAGGGGCGTACTGAAGCTCCTAAGCCTTCTACATCAGTTCACCTAAAATGTCAACTACTATGTCATACTCTTCTATAGTTGCTCAACCAAAATATCCTTCAAAAAATCATGGAATAATAATCAGCTCAATTGATGGTGCTAGCGTTCAAGATTATTTAGTTCCTTTAGGACAAATCGTACAACCTAAAAATATCACCCATATTTTTAAATTAAGTCAAAATCGGGTATGTGTTTATCTCTCAAGTACGCAACCAGTAGATGACTTTATTAACAATCATGGATCCATAAAAGTACTTAACCAAACTTTATGTGCTCGACGGCTGATCACACCAGCCGAAAGACTTGTACTGTCCAATGTTTGTCCTTCGATACCCCCAACGAACTTCTTATCGATGAATTGGAAAAGCTTGGTCCAAATTTAGTGTCTCCATTAACGTCTCTTCGTATCAGCTCATCACTTCCCGAATTTTCTCGTATTTTGAGCTTTAGACGTTAGCCCTCATAATTTGAATATTCCCGATTCTATTGTTATAACCTTCGATAACACTAACTATAGAGTATTTCTTTCCCAAGATGGTATAAACTGTTACACTTGTAAACAACCGGGTCATATTGCATCGCAATGTACAGCGCAACCTTTGTCGCAAACACCCACAGAACCTGTGCTGTGCTGTGCTAATTGCAACAGTTTATAGCCAAAACAACCAAAAATAGGCCTATTTGTCAACATGTTTTCGAATTTTACTCGAAATGTATTGAGTTTATCGTGTTAATGCTTCATAACAAAGTTATAGAGCGTGAAATTGGCTATAAAATTCCGTGGTTCAAAATGTGAAAATTCCATTCCCTGCAGCCATAGCGGATAAATGAGTAAAAAATTAGAAAAACAGCTGTTTTTCGGACGCAAAATACTAATGCAATTCATAAAGCAATCTGAATCATTATTATTTCTCATAAAACGTTATTTATTCACGAATTGAATGCAGCAAACGGTTTCGATATCTTATTTAGTTGCTGAGTAATCTGATTGTTAAGTAACATTATGTAAATGAGAAAGACATCGTTAGAATAAAGACATATGCCACAAAAAAATTTTCAAACTTACAATAATGTTTTTACACATACTAGAAGCTTACAGCTATCATATGCAATTATTTAATCAACAATTTTTTCGGTTCAACTGACTCGACGTTAGTTTAAAAAAGTGGTTAAAATTTCACCTTAATAATAATTGAGATATCGGTGCGGTTTTTTATTTTAATTGAAACCTGAAAGTACCCACTTAAAGGAAACAAAACGTTTGGCGTTTAATCCCGAGTTATTTAATCCCAAACTTGATCGACGATTCTCGGCAAACCAACAACAATGTAACGAAAAAAATAAACTGTCATGCAGGTCCTTCTGTATACTTTCCAGATATTTTTCAACAACACACTTACCTTCCATAACGTATCGACAATTAAATCACAAACAAGAGCGAATGTGCGCGGGAGAGGCTCTCGACGCTCGGATTCCGAGTGGAGGGGATGGCTGAGTGCCGCGGCGAGAAGTTGAATCGGCGCGTTCAAAACCGCTGCGCGCTCTTTCTTGTAAACTATCTCAGCTTCTAATGCACGAATCTTGACGTTTTTTTTTTAAATCGACATACCTGAATTTCAATGAAGTGATTATTTTTATTCTATTTATATAATTTATTTTTTTCACAATCACATTGAAAAGTAGGCTTTTTCGCTTGCCATTGACAACGAAAAGTTGACTTTTTTTGACGGGAGTTACTTGGGATCAGAGATCCAGGGACTGTTTGAAAAAGTAAGTATAAAGTATTAGACAGGTACTTGAAATAAGAGGTATAAATTTATAAATAATTATTTATAATATATATTCAAGTAATTGTGAGAAAAAAATGTTATATGTATTGCGAGCTAGAAGTGAAATTATTGTTCTCAAGCAATCAACATATATTTTCCTTTATCTATAACCCAAACATACTTATTTCGATAGAATAACCCAAAAGTAATTAATATACCTATCACAGTTCGCTAAATTATATAAATAGAATAAAAATAATCACTTCACTGAAATCCTCTCGATTCAGTATATCGATTTAAAAAAAACTGTCAAGTTTCGTGCATTAGAAGCTGAGATAATCTACAAGAAAGAGCGCGCAGTGGTTTTGAACGCGCCGATTCAACTTCTCGCCGCGGCACTCGGCCATCTTCTCCACTCGGAATCTAAGCGTCGAGAGCCTCTCCCGCGCACATTTGTTCTTGTTTGTGATTCAATTATCGATACGTTATGAAAGGTAAGTGTGTTGTTGAACAATATCTGGAAAGTATGCAGAAGGACCTGCATGACAGCATTTTTTTTCGTTAGATTGTTGTTTGTTTGCCGAGAATCGTCGATCAAATTTGGGATTCAATCTCTCGGGATTAAATGGTCCGAATTGAACGTTCAAAACTCCAAAAGTTTTGTTTTTCCAAGTCCTTTAAGTGTGTACTTTCAGATTTCAATTAAAATAAAAAACCGCACAGATATCTCAATTGTTATAAAGGTGAAATTTAAACCACTCTTTTAAACTAACGGCTGAGTCAGTTAAACCGAAAAAATTGTTGATTAAATCATTGTATATGATAGTTGTGAGCTTCTAGTATGTGTAAAAACATTATTGTAAGTTTAAAAAAATTTTTACTCAACAATTAGATTACTCAACAACTAAATAAGATATCGAAACCGCGTTTGTTGCATTCAGTTCGTGATTAAATAACGTTTTATAAGAAATTATAATGATCCATATTGCTTTATAAATTGCATTAGTATTTTGCGTCTGAAAAACAGCTGTTTTTCCAATTTATTTTTTACTTATTCATCCGCTGTGGCTGCAAGGTATGGAATTTTCACATTTTGAACCACGGAATTTTATAGCCAATTTCAAGCTCTATAACTTTGTTTTGAAGCATTAACACGATAAACTCAATACATTTAGAGTAAAATTCGAAAACATGTCGAAAAATAGGCCTATTTTTGGTTGTTTTGGCTTCAAACTATTATTGTGCAATTAGCACAGCCTAAAAACCGGTGGAGGCAACGGATTATCATTTACCATGATATTTTTGGGGGATTACTTCAAAAATCTCGCCTACTGCTCTCACATCCACCATTAATGCTTATTCGACTGGACTATATATCAATTACAGTCAAACAATATGCATACTTTCAATAAGTTCGTTGAAGTAGCCTTGATCGATTTATTTCCAAAGCTGAGGAAAAGCTGTTTAATTTCTTAGGTGGGGGGGAGTTCATGATAATTCAATGCTCTTTGTAGCTGGTGTCAAGCATGCTCGATGGAATTAAGGTAGGGCTATCAAGGGAGCAGTTGGGGCAACTGCGGAACACCATCGAAGTCCAAAGCGTCTTCGACCACTCTTGCAGGATGCGATCAACATTGTTAACAACTTTTTCTGTATGACCATTAAAACAAATGCCCCCCAAAGAGCAGCTGTACCACATCTGAACGGATGAACTTGAACCTGCATTGCTCTTAGATTTCTGGACACTGGAGGAAGAGTTCATACACGAACACGCCATACGTAACCGTCCTTATCTCGACTCATCTGTGAACAGTGCGGACCTTCATTAAGTATTCCAATTCACATGTTCATTAGCCCATGCTAATTGAGCATGCATATGAATTTGTGATAATGGAACTCTCTCAAAAGTCGTCGTGAACGTAAGTTAACATCGTGTAATCTTCGACGTACTGAATTGGAGCTGAAACACCAGAAGCATTCAAAAGACGATTGTATGATCCGTACTCAAGGATTCTTAACGGCTACACACAGTCAGATAACGTGCATGGTTGTAGCCATTGGTCGTCCACTTCTAGGTCTTTCTCACACGTTTCCAGTTGCTCGATATCTACGACCCAGTCACTGACTTTCGTCTACAACTTCTCTCTGAAGACGACCGGCTTCAATCATACCAATAGCCCTACTAAGTTTAAGTCCAGACATTAATCAAATCAAAATTATGTACTTAACAACAGTTTCCTGTGAAATTATCGTATTTAGTAAATCGTGTTATCAATAGATTTCGAAGAGAATAAATTTAATACTATTATAACGCCTCACAAGCTTTTTGAAAAATATGGTCCAAAAAACAATGACCGTTCAACAGAAAACAACTACTTCTCAGGCAACATGCCCCGACAGCCATTGAATTACACTTCTCAGTTAAACGGGGTTGGTATATCTACAAAATATAACCAACCATTCTGGTTTGCAATTAGAAGGGACAACATCACTTGTAGACTGAGAGGTAGGTTTTTTTTCTTAAATAATTATTACAGTATCCTGTAATATTGTCGTATTTAATAAAGCGATTTAATAACAGATATCGAAGAATAATTATATTTATCCCAACACTTCATATAGTTTTGAAAATATTTTTCAAAAACTGTGACCGCTCAACTAAGAAGCAACAACTACTACCCGTGCTATATGCACCGACGGATATTGAATTACACTTCGAAGTCAGATGGAGTTGGTATGTCTACAAGATATTTTAAAACCATCAGTCCGGGATTCTCGGACGGATAACACAAATATTGTACTGATGAGGCGCAAATATGCCGAAACCCGTTTATAAGTTGTGTTTATAAGGTTTATAAGTTGTGAAGTGTAATTCAATATCCGTCGGTGCATATAGCACGGGAAGTAGTTGTTGCTTCTTAGTTGATCGGTCCCTGTTTTTGAAAAATATTTTTTCTTCTTATTTAAAAGGTCATTGTTTTTTGAGAAATATTTTTTTAGAAACACCACAGAAGCCAACCCTGTCACTGGATCAATTTTGGGAATGCGCATTCTAGTGGATTCTAAGAAGGTCGTTTTGTTTTGTTTTTGGGAACCGGCTTCTGGAAAGTGTTGAAATATTATTAATTCGAGAAGGCCAATTTTCTGAAATATATAAAAGTGTTGGTTGGAAAATACCAACCATAAAAGGCAATGCGTGCGACGACAGGGTCAGTTGAAAAGTGAGTTGGAAAAAGCCAGTTCACATAAAGTAGATTGACTGACAGTGGATGAAATAGTGAATTATTTAAAATAAATAGTGTTAAATTTAAGTGTTAAAAATAAATTATAACTATTATACCGAGTGTAAATAAATTAGTAGACACTGAGTAAAATATGTATATAAATTAAGTTCAATAAATCAATAGTAATTAGCCATAGTAGTGTGAATAATTGGATATCACCCGTACAAATTATTCAAATGAATAAGAAAAACATAACACTATTATCTTCGACATCTATCGGTAACACGCTTTACTAAATACGACAATTTTACAGGAAATTCATGATTATATAGTTACAAACCGAGATGGTTTTGTATCAACCAAGAATTTTGGTTTGCGGCTGGAGGTGGGGTCGCTATTATCGCGTTTTTAACATTTCCTTTACTTGAGGATATATGCATTGATCTGATTTCAGTGTCGTCTTCAGTCCAGGTTGTATATTGTAATAGCCTTCTTGGTATGCGTCATCGTTTGTGACGTATATCCGGGTTTTGGGCATGTCGTTTATTTTATTTGCTATTTTGACATATAGCTAACCTTAAATTTAATAAATAAAATGATCAGGATCGTATTCAGCCAAATTCGAAAATGCTATGAAATTAATAATACTTGGGATATGAAAACACTGCAAAATAAAACAAATTGTATATTCAATTTACATATTAAAATAACTTTACATTAGTAAATATAGTCCTGCAAAATAATTATACAGCTTGTTCAAATAAGTCTGCACCATATGGGACCCTATTTTATTCTTAAGTTTTATGGAAAAAGGTATTCTTCAAAGTTATTTGAATTCATCGAATCATGATAGTCTCCAGATTTACTCCCACTATTGAAAATCAAACTACAATTTTCGACAAAACCATTCTCAGAACCTGCATGTAAAATAATGTACCGTACACCTTCACCACTCATCTTCCTTACTGCCTTAGTGCTACCATCTTGCCAACTCTTGCGAAAACTACCATTACTAAAAATCCAGGTCTCGTCCAAAAAAACAGGCTGTAGAGGGTAAGGAGAACTCATTGTTCTTGAATTCTCTCAGTGGTTGTTCCATAAGATATTTTCTATTGGAAATACTGCAATTTAGCCATCTGAATTTTAGTTCCCTTAAAACATTAGCCATTGAACCAACAGACATGTCGATTCCATCCAGATCGATGAGTTTTTTATTCAATGTATGTAGAGTTACATGATCACCAGAAATAAGTAAGTAAACAAACAATATTAATGAATAAAAAATATAAAAACACTTTTTTCACTACACACTTTTGTTAGGGAATGCACTAAAAAGTAAACAATAATTTTTTTAATCTCTCATTCACTCTTTGTCACTATGGTTAAAGTAGGTGGCGCAGTTTTAAACAAACATTTAATATGAGCTCTCGAATATTTTACTTACATACCACTCACTTTTATTTTTAGTAAGAAGTAATGAACGAAAAATTTTCCAAGTTAATTAAAAAAAATTTTTTACTTTTTAGTGCATTTCCTAATAAAAGTGTTATTTGAAAAGTTTTATTTATATTCTCTGTGTTATACTGTCTAGTGTTAGGATCTTAATTCCATTAAATTTTTTGATCCAAAACTTTCAAAAACATGTATTATCAACGAAAATGTGATCGTGTGCAAAATTTGAATGAAATCGGTTAGGTAAAAGAAGGTAAAAAGTGGATATCAAGATTTGATCTAGACAAACAGAGAAGTGAAGTTAAATAAAAGTGTGTAAAAATGGTTCACATACCTTCACTAAACATTCTGTATATACGCGTCCTAATGGCATGCTCGTGTTTCTCTCGGTTTGTGGGACCCTTCGACATTTTGACAGACTTACTCATTTTAGTGCTATACTCTGGGATGCCATTTTTTGTCAAATTTGCTACAGTCGGCAAGGATATTCCCAATGCATCTGAAACGCGCTGAAACACAATAGATAAAAGTAAAATATTTAAACAATCCTAATGAAATAGGATTAACTTGATTTATATTAATTTCACTTATTGTTATATAAAAAATACTTACTTGGTGCACTGAAGTTAAAGGTATCAATGGTTTACCAGCTTCTTTTTCTAATTGAAAATATTTGATAACTTTCAAAATAAGATTCTGCTCTTTTTCCGTGTATCAAGGCATATTTTTGTATTATTTAAATAAATAAAATGCTAACAATAAGATTTCTATTCACTTTCCATAAATAATCATAAACAACAAAGTACAGACCTGACGAGATCTGTCAGTGGGACATTAGAAAAAGACGTAACCTACGAAGGGAATGTCTACATCGTATTTTGAACGATATAAATTCGCCCGATTGATAGGTCGCGCTTGCACGTAAACTAAACATCAACCAATCAAATTTTTCTGTCAAAGATTATGGTTAACGTTTGTAATACGCTTAAACAGTTCATTATTGCGATATTTTGATTAGGATTAATCACAGACCTGCATTTTTTCCATTTCTTTCACCGTAATGTGTTAGAAGGACATTAACAATCAATGACGCACACCAAAAAGGCTATTGTATGAACTCCACACCTAGAGTTTTTTTAACCGTCCTTTGCCGTTACGTCATAAATTATCCAGCTTTATCTTTCATTCATGAAATGGATGAGACGGAATTATGACGTCACTAACGTATCTCTTAGCTAATTTCGACGTAAATCTATTTGTTACTTTTGACAGTTCAGTTGTCATATTTTGATTTGTTCGGTATTTTTGGTCATTTTCGCCCTTTTTCAATTAATTTTTCATTGGAATGACGCTTTTACCGTTAAATGCAGTCTACAACGTGAGTATCTACCTATATTTGTTCCTTTTTCCTGTTTTTATTGGGAGCTTTTTTCAGAAATAAATTTATTTATTGCCTGTTTTCTCCCATACATGTGTTTTTTTGCATTTCTCAGGAATACTTACGAAATTGTTTCTCACAATGACACAGACAATAATTACTATACAAAAATATGATCGTACAGATATTCTATCTAATTTTAAATAACCTTTGGATTCACCCCAAAAAAATAATCGTATAATACATTTTTAATATATATTATAGGTCCTTAATTCTTTAAATTCAGTAAAAAATCATGCTCAGGGGCGTTAAACATCCTCAAGCTAGAAATTTGGAACAAATCAGTTAAGAAAAAAACGGGGATTTCAAGTTAAAACAAAACTAAATTATGTAAAAAAGTACGCAACGCAAAAAGCAGAATACAATTTTTGGCATTACTAATTTATTCATACAAACACACCTGTTGAGATTTCGCAAAGAAATCTCAACTTAGAATTAACTACTACGGCCCTGGTAGCGGTCCAGCTAATACGAAGTTCTATTTACCGCTCATATTTCAAATTTGTTTTCTACTATACGTGAAGCGCACTCTTCCCATGACCAATTAGGTATCATCCCGCCTTTCCTACCCCTAATAATTGCCCCCTCTACAGAGAATACCTGAAGAGTTGTAGCAGTGGAGTGTTAACCTTTGAAGTAATATCATCCTAATAATATGTTCTCAAAAAGTAATTAGTGATTTGTAATCTAATAATGTCGGCGCAATGCCGGTTTAGGTTTGTTTTAATAAATGTATCAATAGTGTGTGCCAATGGAATCCGTAAGTAAGGCTGCATATTTAATTATAAACATCACCGTCTTATGCATTTGCCAAAATTTGGAAGAGCCGTTACCACCGTTGCCAAATGTAGTAAGTTAGCCTTTAGGAAATTTCAATCAAACTCTTAAGGAATTAAATGGATTGATTCTATGCAGCGTTTCATTGTACCACTCTTTCATGACATTGATGTAACTCAATTCAACTATGAATGGTATGTGACTAGAGATTAGATTAGATTAGAAATGGAGTGGCTCTCTGTCCTATCCCACTGCGACCTTTGCAGATCTATTGTGGTCCCCCCTATCCTTAGAGCTCGATATCTAGCTTTATCCTTTTTATTAGATTTATTAGCCTGGATACCGCCTCCCGTGCATAGCTTTCTGCCCTCGGTTTTTCTTCTCCGAATAGGTGAAACCGCACCCTTACTAGGCCTTCGCACTCACAAAGTATGTGCTCCGCGGTTTCATCTTCTTCCTGGCAAAACCTACATAGGCTGTCATCTGCTAGGCCAATTGCATGCATATGCTTCCTCAGCCTACAATGTCCGGTCAGCATTCCCACCATCATCCTCGTCGTTTCTCGACTTTGACATAGTAGGTCACGTGACAGTTTGGCCGAAGGGCTTTTAAGGAATAGTTTAGCGTGCCTTTGTCCTGGGGTTTCATGCCACCAGCACAGCGCCTGATTTCTTATCCATTGGTGGATGCTCTCCTTAGTGAGGTTTTTTGCAATTCCACAGGAAGGTTCTGGCCCTATCATGACCTCAGTAGCTCCCTGCTTGGCTAATTCATCAGCCTTTTCATTGCCTTTTATTCCTTGGTGACCTGGTACCCAGGCTAGGGTCACTCTATTGTGCCTACCTAGTCTGTTGAGGGCCTTGCGACACTCCCACACCAGATTTGACGTTGTCCGATATGAGCTTATCGCCTTTAGTGCCGCCTGGCTGTCGGAGTAGATGACGATTCCTTGGCTATTCACCTTCCGTCTTATCAACTCTTCTGCACAGCATTGCACTGCCATTACCTCTGCCTGAAAGACAGTGGCATGTTTCCCTAGGCTTAGAGAGATCTTGATCTTCTCTTGTACCCCATATATTCCGGCTCCTACTCCAGAGTCTGTTTTAGAGCCATCAGTGTACCAGTTGAGATTCGCTGTTATAGGAGGCCCTGCCTCCCAGTCCTTTCTCTCTGGAATAACTACTCTGTATTCATTTTTAAAGCTGTATTGTGGGGCAGTCTGATCCATTGGCATTCCCAGTATTGGATCTGCCTTTATTTCTTCATATAGCTTTCTATAGGCCTTGCCGTGTCCTTGACTTATAGGAGGAGGCCCCTGTAATAATCTGTGACTAACAGATCTTGCATTTCCCTGAACGAAGATATGTAGTGGCGGTAGGTTTAGTATCACCTCCAGGGCTGCAGTCGGCGTTGTTCTCATGGCCCCTGTGATACTCAAGCAAGCTTGCCTTTGGATACCACTTAACTGCCTTTGCGCTCCAATCTGCAGTGTCCTGGGCCACCAGACTACTGATCCATAGGTTATCCCTGGCCTCACGACCTGTGTGTATAACCATTTGGTCATATTGGGATTTAAACCCCAATTCTTTCCACACATCTGCCTGCACCTTCCCAGAGCGATTCTGGCCTTGTGTGTGGTTTTTTCGATATGAGAATTCCATGTAAGCTTCTGGTCAAAGATTACCCCTAGGTATTTAACTTCTTTCGCATATGGAATTTCCACTCCGTTTATTTGCGGCTTTTGTAGACCTTGCAAATTTCTCTTTTTTGTAAACGGTACCAGTGTAGTTTTGTTGGGGTTCACTGCCAGTTCTTCCTCCCTACACCAACCACTTACTATATTAAGCGCCATTTGTGTGCGCTCTGATAGTATACTTGGAAACCGTCCTGTTATGACGATAGCAAGATCGTCCGCATATCCCAGGCACTGAATACCTTCGTCGGACAGCCGTACTAGAAGCGTGTCTACTAGAATTGCCCACAAAAGGGGCGATAGAACGCCTCCTTGAGGACAACCCCTTCCCACCCCCGCTGTGATGGTTGCCTCCCCCAGGGTGGATGTAATTATCCTATTCCCTAGATTGGCTGCAAGCCATCCGCAGATGGTGGGTTCGACCCCTCTTCTTTCCATACACCTTGTTATAGATATTGGAGAAGCATTATTAAATGCTCCCTCTATATCCAAAAAACTAGCTACTGCTATTTCCTTGTCGTCGATCGACTTGGACAGTAGCCGGTTTAAGTCATCCAGAGCTAAGTCTGTTGACTTGCCCTGTTGATAAGCGTACTGACTCTCGCTTAGAGGGCGCGTTTTCAGAGCGCCGTCCTTTATGTACCTATCTACTAGCTTTTCCAAAGTCTTAAGTAGAAATGACGTTAGGCTAATTGGTCTATATGATTGGGGCGTTTGGTCTGAGATTCTACCCACCTTCGGAAGATAGATGACCTTCACCTTCCTCCATATTACCGGAGTATATTTAAAGGCTAGGCTAGCCTTGAAAATCTTACTTAGTTGCGGCACTAATGCCTCTTTACCTTTCTGCAATAGGGCCGGATAGATTCCATCCTCTCCCGGTGATTTAAAGGGTTGGAATTCGTCTATGGCCCATCTTATTTTATCTGGCCTTGTAATGGCAGTGGCAAGTTGCCAGTCCTCCCGGCTGGGTCTGTGTGCCTCTTGGGGATTACTGACTACCTCCTGCCGACCTTGATTCATGGTAGCTCCTGGAAAGTGTGCTTTTGTCAGCAACTCCAAGCTTTCCTCGACCGTTCCTGCATAGTCTCCGTCCATTTTTTTCAGGAGACCTACCTTGTCAGTAGAGCCCTCCTTGGCCAAGACTTTGTGGATTCGTGCGCATTCTGTGGTCTCTAGAATATCCTCACAGAACCTTCTCCAAGAGTCCCTTTTGGCCTTCCGGATCTCCTTGTTGTATTGAGTGAGTTTACTCCTGTATAGGTCCCAGTTCTGGTTGAGCTTGGCTTTATTGAATAGCCTTCTTACCTCGGTATGTGACTAAGTGACCAATTGTTTTAAAGTTCTACCAGAATAAATCAACCAGTGACCTGTCAATAAATTGTCACATTTCCAAACATAGTTTTTGGTCCTTCGAGCCGGATAATATCGACAGCAACTGTCAAATTCATCCATTTTCATATATTGATAATTTGCCGATATTGGCACTTCTTGTTCTCAAGCCCAAGCTGGCGTATTGGTCTCATCCGCATCATATTTTTTCTGGTCCAGTGTCCATTGACATCTATAAATTTCCCGTTATCTGGTATACGAAAATTTGGCACGAAGTGAATTTTCATTGGAACATCAGAAGCCGTGGAAATTTAGCAACAACGCACTCAAAACGAAGGAACACCTGCAAGGGTGTAAGCCGGTATCGTTTGACCCGGCTCCGAGGCTCCGAGTCGGCGGCAGTATTATTTGTGAACATTTTTTAACTTAACATTTTAACTGATAAACAATAACACCCCTTTGTGTTTGACTATTTAGCGGTACCTACTTAGGGCGCGTTGTATCTCACACCTAAACTCGGTTTAATTATAACTGATGTTTAGACTGATGTAATTAATGATAATAAATAAATCAATACGTCACAGTCTAAACATCAGTTATAATTAAACCGAGTTTAGGTGTGAGATACAACACACCCTTATTGATCTTTTTATCTAAGTGATACGGTTTGGTTTTTATTTCAGGGTTTTTAATTTTATGTCCTTATATTTGATAAATTATTCCGTATTTGATATTTGTATTGGTGAAGCATATTTTTGATGATGTTTTTGAAAACTTTTAACTTGTTTACTACTTGCATGAAATTCATCTGATTGACGGGCAATAACTAAGATTTAGTATTGTATAATTCAATTTATTGGAAATTTTACTGAACTGACATCTCATTGGTAGGTATTTAAGATTTGCTATTACAGGGTGCTTGTGGTAAGTCACCTACACATTTTTTTTAATTATTTACCTCACTAGGTACTCTTTGATTTTTTTTTGAACTGATATTTTTATGTGTTTATTGTTTTTGAAAACATTTCTTAGCTACATTGTTACGGTTTCCGCTATCTTATGTTATTGTGCAACATTCTTGATTTTTTATTGAGCACACGATTTATCTAATTTTAATTGTTTCTTTTGATTGTTATTCTAAGAATCGATTATGGCCAGTTTGAAACATTTAATCAATAAGCGCAAGGCTTGCAAATCTCAACTTACGAGAATTGAAGCTTTTTTACGCGATTCGGGCGATGCCGCGGAACTTTATTTATTGAGTGTTAAATTAAATAATATCTCGGGGCATTATGCTACTTATCAACAATTACAATTGGAAATCGCTTCCATGGATAGAGAGGAAGATGATGATATCCTCTCGGACGATAATGCCGAAAATATCGTAGCCGATAGATTTGAAACTTGCATTGCCACTCTTGAATTTCTCATAAAAAACAACCAATCGAAATCAAATGCTAATCTCCCGCAAACTAATGAAATGTCAAATGTAAGCTTACCTCAAATTCAAATCAAGCTCTTTACCGGTCGTGCAGAAGAATGGGCCTCGTTTTATGACTTGTTTACTTCGCTTGTTATTAAGAACTCGAAGTTAAAATCAGACAGTGAAAAGCTATATTACCTAAAGAGCCTCCTAAGAGGACAACCCTTGCAATTAATCGATTCTTTGAGCGTAACAAATCAAAATCTTAACGTGGCTCTTGATATTTTGAAAAATGCATATGATGATAAACATAAATTAGTCCATACTCTTTATCAAACATTGATCGAAATAAAATCAGTATCTAGAAGCAATTCTACGGATTTAAAAGAATTTTACGTAACTACACGCAAAACTTTTGACTTAATAAAAAATGTTGGTCTCTCAGACAAAGAAAATTTTGAATCTCTTATAGTTTATATTCTGGAAGAAAAACTAGATCAAAATTCTAGGCGGCAGTTTGAAGCTGATAGAGAGTCTGATACTACGGTTACCGTAGAATACTTTTTTGAATTTTTACAAAAACGCCAGTCAGTTCTAGACAACTTAAATTTATTTGAAAATCACTCAAAGAATAACACTTCACGCAACGCTAAGGTAAGTTTTCTCGCAAACCATAATTCATCCTCTAAAAATATAAACCAAAAAACTCCTAATAATTCCCGTTCGTGGAACCGAAAATCCAATTGTGTCTATTGCAATGATTCTTCACACGCAATTTATGGGTGTTCGAAATTCCTTTCTTTAAGTTCTTCTGAACGTTATCAATTCGCAAAAAATTCAAGGTTATGTATAAACTGTCTATCAAGTACTCATTTCACCTCAGATTGCAAATCGTTAAAAAGCTGCCTAACTTGTGGCAAATCACATCATAGTCACTTACATTTTGAAAATAAACCCGTAAATCCAAATAATCAGGTCAGGGTTAATCGGAATAATCAGGGTCCCTCTACTTCACAGGGAGGAAATCTCAATAACGACCACAATGTCTCACGGAATTATTCAAATAATGTGGTGAATAATAATCGCCCGGTATACAGTCAAGGTAATGTAAGTCTGTTGAATACTCCTCGTGAAAACTCAAACGATGACAATTCGAATAATGCCAGTATTTCGAATGTCTCTTTGTCCTTGATCTCTGATCAACTTGTGCTTCTTCCTACTGCTCTTATCAATATAAATTGTCCTGACGGTCGTGTGGTGGCTGGAAGGGCCTTGCTGGATTCGGCAAGCCAAATGAGTTTAATAAACCGCTCCTTTGTACAAAAATTAAATTTAATTTCCAAGAAACACACTGTACAAATTTCAGGAATTGGAAATACCAATTGCGCCCATAGTGGTGAAGTAGTTGAATTTCAATTTAGTTCTTTGATTAACTCGAATACTAGTTTTAATATATCTTGTTCCGTCATTGAAAAAATTACGAGTAAGTTACCACAATTTTCGATTTCCCCAAAATACTTCAAATTCCCTTCTAATATTCAATTACAGCTCGGAGATCCAAGGTTCTTCGAGTCTGGCCCTATAGATGTCTTGATTGGGGCGAACCTATATTTTAGCTTATTGCAATCCGAGGTAATACATTTGGGCCCAAATCAACCGACATTTGTAAATACGAGATTAGGGTACGTAGTGGCGGGCCCGATAATGCAAAACAATTCAGGCAATCATTCGCGAAAAAATAATAATTCTGGTGTATCCTTCTTAACTATTTCTGAAAATCAAGCTGAACTGGATGATAGAGTCCATGATCTTATGGAACAATTTTGGGAACTGGAACAAATCCCAGAAACTCCAAAAATTGATTCTTACAACCAACGAATTGAAGAACACTTCCAAAATAACGTAATAATAGAGCCATCTGGAAGATATCAGGTAACCATGCCAATTTTAGAAAATGTAAATAGAAAATTAGGCCAGTCCTTTTGCATGGCTCGTCAACGATTTATGTCACTTGAGAAAAAATTTAATACGGACTCAAAGTTTTTTAATGAATATAAAGACGTTATTGAAGATTATTTATACCTGGGTCATGCTAAAGTCATCCCGTTGACTTTTTTCAACTCCGTGCAGGGAGAATTTAACTATTTCACCCCTCACCGGGCAGTGGTGCGGGAACAAAGCGAGTCTACCAAGCTACGCGTGGTTTTTGACTTTTCTGCCCCCACTGATACGGGTTTCTCGCTTAACGATATAACTTCTAAAGGTTATCAAGTTCAGGATAATCTTTTAGACATTCTATGTCGATTTCGATGTTTCAAATTTGTTTTGTGTGCTGACATCAAGATGATGTATAGGTTCATTTCTGTAAATCCTAAGCAACACCATTTGCAAAATTTCTTATGGAGGGATAATCCTACACAGCCTTTCACTTGTATCCAGCTTACTAGCCTCAGTTTCGGGCAAAACTGTGCACCCTTTTTGGCCACACGCGTCCTGAAGGATATTGCCGACAATAACCCTGATTTCCCGAAGGCTCGAAGAGCTATCCTGTCCCAAACTTACATGGACGACATTTTATCTGGCGCCAATTCCGAGTCTGAATTGGATCAGCTATATAATGAGTTGAATTCCATACTAAACAAACATGGTTTTCAGTTGCATAAATGGAAATCTAATTCAATTGATTTTTTCAAATCCATTTCCGAAACCCCAACTCCTGATTGCGATCTCAACCTAGATAAGGTTACAAGCAAAATTTTGGGTATTCAATGGAATTCAACCTCTGATTCATTAAATATTAAAGTCAACAACACCATTCCTAAAGCCATCACTAATCGCTCCATTTTAAGTAGTATAGCGAGTACCTATGACCCCATGGGGCTAGTTAACCCCTTAATAGTTTTCGGTAAAAATATCATGCAGTCCTTATGGAAACTAAAGATATCCTGGGATGAAATCATTACAGATCCTGGAATTCTCCTCAATTGGAAAAAATTTAACACTTTGTTGCTAGAAATATCTAATCTATCGATACCCAGATGTTTACTTGACTCCAAAAAAGTTATCTCCATTAACCTGCACGGGTTTTGTGATGCTAGTCAGATAGCATAATGGTGGCTGCATCTATTTAGTAGCTCAATATTCTGATAATTCCTTTTCTTCCCGCTTAGTTGTAGCTAGATCCAGAGTAAATCCTGTTAAAAGTAAGTTAACCATCCCAAAATTAGAATTAAGTGCTATCGAATTACTAACAAAATTATCCATCAACATTGTAAATATTCTAGCCCCAGTTGTAAATATTGCCTCCATAAATCTATGGTCTGACTCATTGGTCGCACTTTGCTGGATCAAACGCAAAGCAATCGAGTTCAGCCCCTTTGTTGCGAATCGAGTTCAAAAAATACAAGATAACAGTCAAGGCGTTACCTGGCGCCACGTTAGGTCCAATTTGAATCCCGCGGATCTTCTCTCCCGGGGAAACTTTACCTCAGAAGTTCGATCCTTTTGGCTACATGGCCCTGAGTTTCTCACAGAAGGTAAAGATTTCGATTCCTTAGATACGTTCGAACTTATAGAAAACGTACCTGAATGCAAGAAAGTTTCCCTCACCCTTATAAAGAAATCTGAGAACTTCTGGATACCCATTTTGAATAAATATTCTAACTTCAATACCTTGCAAAAGGTCGTAGCTTTTGTATTGAGGTTTGTCAATAAACTGAAAAAACTTCCTACTTGTGTCGAAAATCAAATCTCAGTGGAAGAGCTGAAAAAAGCTCAGAAGTTCATTTTAAAACAGATCCAATTGATTCACTTTTCAAAAGAAATTAACTCCCTAAAATTAAATAAACCCATAGTGGATAAAGCACTCACCCCATTAAACATTTTTCTAGATAACGATGGTCTTATCCGAGTTGGAGGTCGTTTGAATTTCTCGAACTTGGAATACAATCAAAAATTCCCGGTTCTACTGCCACAAAACAATTATGTTGTGGATTTGCTCATCGAAAGAGAGCACAGACGTCTTTGTCACGGTGGAGCCCAAAATGTTTTGGGTAATCTTCGGTTACGTTATTGGCCGCTTAATGGCATCCGTCAGGTCAAAAGAATTATAAAAAGATGTGTCACTTGCTTCAGATTTAATGCTGAATTTACTAGACAAATTATGTCCCCTTTGCCATTGGATCGAGTGCAGGAAGCTCGACCATTCTCCAAATCAGGAGTAGATTTCGCTGGCCCCATCAACATTCGTGCTTCCCGTTTAAGAAAAGCTCCGGTTCAAAAGGCATACGTTGCAATTTTCATCTGTATGGTTACCAAGGCGGTGCATGTGGAGCTCGTCAGTGAGTTGTCCACTGCAGCATTCATCGCTTGTTTTCAAAGGTTCATCAGCCGCAGAGGAAGTCCTCAAATCCTCTATAGTGACAATGGCTCAAATTTTATTGGCGCACGAAATCAACTACGAGAATTATCTGAATTTTTCAGATCTAACGAAAATAAGTATAAACTAAATTCATTCTTAGCTAGTACGGAAATTGTTTGGAAATTGATTCCACCGAGATCGCCACACTGGGGCGGGTTGTGGGAGGCGGCAGTTAAAAGTGCCAAATCTCATTTAACCAAAATCCTTGGCACCTCTTGTCTCACATTCGAAGAACTATATATGGTTCTTACCCAAATCGAGGCTATTCTGAATAGCAGGCCCTTATATCCATTGTCGAATGACCCAAATGATCTGCTTCCTTTAACCCCGGGCCATTTTCTGGTAGGAGCTCCTCTCGTCGCATACCCAAATCATGATTTAACCAATACTACCATCAATCGTTTATCTTTCTGGAAGCAGTGTACAAAACTCCAGCAAGAGTTCTGGAAAAAGTGGTCGGTAGATTACCTTCACCGTTTACAACAGCGTCCCAAATGGTGTCAAGTATCTAAAGATTTAAAAATTAATCAAATGGTTCTAGTCCGAAATGAGGATAGACCACCCTTATACTGGCCTCTGGCACGAATTATAGAATTGATCCCTGGTAAAGACGGAAAAATCCGGGTCGCGCGAATTAAAACTGCTGATGGGGAATATGTACGCCCGATAGTCAAGCTAGCTCCTTTACCTATTGAATAAACCTTTTAATTTGAATTTTATTTGTGGTACCTTATTGGTGTATATTTCTACGTCGGAAAGAAATTATTTGTTCGTATGTAAAAATTTGGCAGCTCGCGCCGTAATAACTATATCTTACCATTAGTATTTAGTAATTAATTGTTTCTTCTGTTACTTGAGTAGTTTATTGTTCTGCTTTTCGAGTGCTGAGTTCGAAACCTTCCTTATATGATGACCCGTGAACTAGTTGGACGTTCGAGTTGGCAACATTAATAAGGAATGTCGAGGCTCTGAAATGTATTTTTATTTTATTTTTTTTTAGTTAGTTTGTTTTTCTTCGTCAATCCCTGGGTATTCGGGTTTTGTGTAGATCAATTAGGTATACACCTACGTAGGTAGCTGCATCTTCCCCCCTTCCCCAGCATGTTGAGATTTCGCAAAGAAATCTCAACTTAGAATTAACTACTACGGCCCTGGTAGCGGTCCAGCTAATACGAAGTTCTATTTACCGCTCATATTTCAAATTTGTTTTCTACTATACGTGAAGCGCACTCTTCCCATGACCAATTAGGTATCATCCCGCCTTTCCTACCCCTAATAATTGCCCCCTCTACAGAGAATACCTGAAGAGTTGTAGCAGTGGAGTGTTAACCTTTGAAGTAATATCATCCTAATAATATGTTCTCAAAAAGTAATTAGTGATTTGTAATCTAATAATGTCGGCGCAATGCCGGTTTAGGTTTGTTTTAATAAATGTATCAATAGTGTGTGCCAATGGAATCCGTAAGTAAGGCTGCATATTTAATTATAAACATCACCGTCTTATGCATTTGCCAAAATTTGGAAGAGCCGTTACCACCGTTGCCAAATGTAGTAAGTTAGCCTTTAGGAAATTTCAATCAAACTCTTAAGGAATTAAATGGATTGATTCTATGCAGCGTTTCATTCTACCACTCTTTCATGACATTGATGTAACTCAACTCAACTATGAATGGTATGTGACTAAGTGACCAATTGTTTTAAAGTTCTACCAGAATAAATCAACTAGTGACCTGTCAATAAATTGTCACATTTCCAAACAACACCTTAACATATGTCATTGATTATAATTTTGAGGTTAAGTGTAAAATAACATTCAACTAATATAAGACAAACGTAAAACAGCAGAATACGTCACCGATTATGACGTAACGGCAAAGGACGGTTAAACAAACCCCGTTCTAATAGAAGTGTAATTAAAAGTCTGTAGGGGCACATATCCCAAGAAATAGTTCTTTCTTCTTAGTTGAACGGTCAAGAAATGTTTTTCAAAAACGTTGTAAGGCGTTATAATAGTATTAAATCTATTATATTCGACATATATATTCAAAACAAATTTTAAATTTCAAATCACAGTTGACTGAATAAACCATAACTGATGATAGACTTGAAACAATACAAAATAAATCAACTTGCCTCAAATCTAAGAACGTATCAACTTGGAAACAAAAAACTAGCTAGATAAGCAGCAAGTAAACATTTAATATATTAAAGATAATACCTTGGTGAATGAGATAGTTAATAATTGTTATCTTATATTCAATATTTGTGAACTTTCCACCTTGTGTGGAGCAGTTATTTACAACTATCTGAAGAAAACAAGAAAGACGTGTATCCATTGTAGAGTGGGTGCAAAAAGGACGTAGGCGTACAAAAAGTGTAGTGAAGATAATTTAAAATGTGTTACTTAGGTGAGCCTCCATTTTGGTATGTTATAAAAATATACATGCAGCATATAAAGTTAATAAATTTTCAATAAAAAATTCATAGATGCAGACTTTTATTTTCAAAATTCTATGTAATAGTATATTACGTAACAAGAGTTGTAAGTAACCCATTACGCACGAAGTGAAAAAGTTTACGCACGAAGCCGCACAGCGGCGAGTGCGTAAATTTCACGAGTGCGTTATGGGATTACAACACGTGTAACGTACTATACTTTTTCTACGCCCATCTATTTTCTTCTGAGTGCTCATAATTTCATCTTTTTCACTACTAACAGACATATTCGTAGTTAAAGTTGAGAAAATGTTCGGATACTATAATTTGTTACCAAAATTGACAGCATAAATGAGATAACGTTTATTCCCTCATCCCAAAAATATGAATTACTTTTTTTAAAATTGTTAAATGTGTTGCCGACATTTAGGGGCATCACTCTTTTAATCTAAAATGTATTTCACTAATGCTAAGAGCTTTTAAGTTTTTCAATTGATTAAAAGTATGTAAATAAACCAAATAAAGTATTACGTAAATAAAAATTTGATTGCAATTTGATTCAACAAAGAAATCTAAGTTTTTCTATCTAAACGCACGTGTATGTCATGAGATTCTCATTACGTGCATGTTATTGTTAAATGTCACTTACAAGGAAAGTTGTCAGTGCGATTTTTGACGTTTACGGACGGATACGTGAATCTGTGGAATATTGTTTCATATGTCAATGAAGTATTGGACCTATAATATGTATTTTTATTATATCTATTTAAGCCATTTTTCTTTGAATTTGACCACACAAACCGGGTTAACTATAAATTAACCATTCGATATTCCTCGACTTGTATTCCAAACCATGACGTAACAGTTAACCAACCACACAAACCAGCTCACTGAGATAGTTTGACAGAGTATTTATCATATTTGAGGTTAGGTGTTTGTTTATTTCAGGGTTTCCACAAACCGTTACGTCATAAAAGTTAACCGTGACGTCATGGTACTGTTAACCCGGTTTGCGTGGTTAAGTTCAAATAAAAATGGTTTTAATATGTACCTTTTATTTACACCTGAAGAGAACGTTAATATAATTCATTTATTATTTTTGAAATTGCCACTGTTGTTTTGCCACCCGTGGCTTACGATTGTAGTGATTAGATCTTCGATGCGGGAGGACGATGAAGGGGAAGTCGATTAAAAAATAATACCCAACAAAAAGTGATCCAATAAAAAAAATTGAATGTAAAAGTTGCAAACCTAACAGCGCAATGTTATCGCAAAAAATTGTGAGATCTTTTTTGACCAAGTCGGTCAATTTATTCAGTACCTATGGGGGGCGGGGGCGTCTATCTGATAACCAAAATATCCAATAAATACATTAGTAACAGATATATTATAGTTACCCTATCTATGTAACACATATGTATTTGTTGTTACAATACCACAGACGAAATCGCAGAAATGTATAGTGCGTCACCAACATATTTTTTTCTAGATCACCCCCTACTTATCTACTATTGGAGTTTGTGACAGAAGTTGGTGAAATACGATATTTGGTTGGAATAAACGAATGTTGGGGTTTCGGGATGAATTGCTTCAATATATTCATGATTATATCAACATAAAATCGACTCGATCGTTTCTTTGTAAAAGGAAATCTTTGTCGAGAAACAGCTTAACTCACATGGATTACGTACGCCTTCTTTATAAGTTTTTTACGGAAAGTATGTCGAACGTTGACTCATCATTATATAAATGTTTACTAAATATCCCCTAACCACGAGTAATAGATAGAGGTTTTAAGAAGTCGATTTGAAAGTCTTCTTGTAACGATTAATCGACGTTATGAATCAAGAAATTCCAAGTCGATTCTAAAATCGACTTTTCGTGTGTCTTTTCCATCCCTAATCCATTATCAAAATAGTTTTCTTCGTAGAGCAATTACAAACGGTTAGAAACTGGACGACTCACGCGCAGTGATTAAAAACCGTGCGCAGTGAATAAAAACCGTTCGCAGAGAGGCTCTGCGCATGAGTCGTCCGGTTTATAAAAGCATAACATGGAAAATTAATGTTTTATTTTCGAGCAGCGGGAATTGCGAATAACGAAAAATAGAGTTTATAAATCCATATATATTATTATTAAATAATTGTAAAGCGAGGAAGAATTTAGCGGCAAAAGAGATGATGATATAACCTTTTGAATTTCTATATAATCTGGGACATCACTTGAATTTTTATTACTTCTAATTTCTGACTTTTTCTAGAAACAATATATAATATGAAAGATTGCTTTCCCGATTTGTTTACTATTTATTTCTCGACGGCTGAATGACTAGATGTATCGGCAAAGAATGCACAACAAAAGGAGGTTAGATTTATCGGCGAGGTGAAAGCGAAACAAAAAAACGCGCGTGCAACAATAAAACAAATCTGAAGAATAATCATGTAAATATTTTTGTTGGCGAGGATGCATTTCTCTATTTTTATGTATTTGCATTTTGTTTTGAATAATTGGTAGACACCTAACTATTGAAAGAACTCAACATGTCAACTTTCACTAACTCATCTAAGTTTATCTGAGGCTACTTCAAGAATACTTAAATTTTTCCACAGATTAATCAAAATTACTAAAAATTTCCTGGGATTACCCAAAACTTACTCTGGGCTATTCAAAACTTTCTTTGGATATCCCAAATAACTTTGTATTACAAAGCTTCTTTTGGATTACCCAAACTACTAGTGATTAGAAAAATTGGTCTTGGTCTTGCAGTCTTGGTTTTGGTTTTGCGAAAAAGCAGGCCATCCTCAGACTAGCAAGACCAGGACCAAGACTAAATGGACAAAAACAATACCAAGACTGTCCGAGTCTTGGACTTAGTCCTGCTATGATCATCACTAGGGTACAGTAGTCGCCTGCTACTATAATTTTTCAAGTTGATAATTGATTGTAGGTTATTAATAATTTATAACCATAATGATTTTTGGAAGTAAGAAAAAAATAAGTAACAGTAAATTACATAGTTTTTGTACGAAAATTACCTCGATTGAAAGTAATTGGATATTTTTCAATGATATGGGTGAATTTCATAATCATTTCACAATACCCTTCTTGAAAAACAAAGTTTTTGATATTTTCTCCAAAAGCAAAAGAATTAATCTTTCACTTATTTGGCCCAACTCACCGAAAATATAGCAGATAACATCATTATATAATGCAGTTAAGTAAAATCCACATTGTATGGGCACTACACGGAAAGAGTTGTGTTGATAATGGAAATTCCACACCCTGAAAGATCCTTCCCAGAAATCAGGAATATTAATTTGCCGCCCACTTCACATTCGCTGATTATTTTTCGTTTACCGGCTATATTCCGCCCAATTCAATTATAGGAATAAAGCACATTTTCCAAATTTCAGGTAACCACGATATTAAGAGTATATTACATTAAACCAATTGAGAAATCAAATTTCATAACAAATTAATTTATTATAAGAAATTGGAAAATTAAAAAAGAACCAAATTAAACCTAGGAACAATAATAGAATTATTAAAATTATAACAAAATCATAATTTCAGTGCAATACTTATTTTCATGAACTAATTTCTGATGTTGGCTCTTGCTTCTCACCAATTTTATCCAATATTTCAAAGCTAAATAGTTAAGTTTCAAAATTCAAAACCCATTGTCCGATGGAGGTAAGTAGAAGACATCTTTGCAATAATGGCCTTATTCAGTGCTATTTTGCTGACATATTGCTGAAAACATTATTGTATAAACAATATTGTTACGGTTATAGCATACATCAAGACAGTGTATTCTCTTTCTGCGTTCATAGCAAGAATGGTTCATGGCTTTGTCAATAGCAATGTTATTGCCAGTGCCGTGAATTTAACTACTGGCAACATCTTTTTTCGGCATTCGATAAGAAAAATTTATTTCGATGAAACCTGTACATTGTTCAAGAAATCTGGTTTATTTGTTTCATGGTTTTTGTTTATGCATCTTAAATAATATCGAGAAGTCGTAAAACAAGCAAAGCCCAAATGGTTTGTTAATTATTTAGACAATAGTGAAATATTGATTACTGGGAAATGTAACCTCTCAAATGTTGGGGAACTAGATTATAAATGGGAAGAGCTTACTAATATGTTGAAAATGGTGGAAAATCGAGCACGTAAGACTTGCAAAAACCTAATATTCAGTTGAAGCTTGGCAAAGTTCACTGGGAAAAGAATTTTTTAAACTCACCTTTGAGGTAAAAGGACTCCTATCTCTTCTGTTAGGTTCATGAACAAATTCCATCAACTCTTATTTTAAATTTAAGGTTGGTATCTTATTTGAGCGAAATATTTTTATAAATTTCTTATTCGGTAATTCAAACGAATTGCGGTTATCTCTATAATTTGACGAAACTGCAATTTAATAGTTTCTTCGCCAATTATTTATACAGTTTTTCTCCAAATGATGTATAATCAGAAGCTTATTTATTAAAGGTTTTTTGACGATAGTCCTGGCCATCTAAGTGAATCTTTATTTTCTTACCTATTTTCAAAATGGAGACTACGAAAAAATACTTATTTTATTTTGATGTTTTGAAATTATCTAATATTAAGCTCTTGTTAAACTGTGTAATTTCAAGCATCTTCCGGTGTTAAAAAAAATGGAAATACAATACTGAACACCTTTTCCAAATAACATTTTCCAAAATTTTTAAATATACTTTACTCTTGTCTCAAAATCAAATTTTTGAAGGCTCTTGGTATGTTACGTGTTTTTCTATATTTTGTTGGTGCATATTATTTAATTTTATGATTTTAGGAGATACACAAACGTTCACCAAGTATAACGTATTGTCGAAAACCCTCAATAATTAAGTTTCCCTACTTTGAGGATGATTCTGTATACATAACCTATCAAAATAAGATTTGTTCACAATTCACCTAATTTCAAAATTCTTAAACATGACTATTACACAAAATAATTCAAATTAGTTATCAAAATAAATTTTCAATTTGCATTATAGCCTATATGCAGCCATTCTCGCTTCCTTCTTAACATGCAGAGACGGAAGATTAAGTATATGTTTCACCGCCAGAATCATACTGCTTTTTATCGCAGCCGTTATATACAGACAGGCAAGACTCTGAATACTTCCAGTTCGGTTTTCCTTTGATCTATTTTTGGCCACCAAACTAATATTTCATAGATCTTATGACCATGGGTCACTCAACAAGTGTGTACAGACAGTGTATTTGGTCCTTGTTTGAATCCAGATACTTGACCTCCTGGCCTAGACCTGCACGTTGAAGAGGCTTGGCAGTTTTAGTTTCTCGAGCTTCCTTTTCCCTGTGGGGAATTAGCGCAGATTATCACAATTCATTCCTTCCTACACCATTTCTTCAGTGTTTTCAGAACTTGTATTTTTTTTTCAAAACCTTGATTTTCTCCAGAAACAACATTTTTTTGGATAAAGCTTATGCGCAGAAACACCGTGAAGCAGTTTCTTAAAATCATCATGCCTATTGAAAATAACAGATATTCGCCAAATCAATTGTTTTAACCTTTACTACATGGAATCTTTCCATAATTATTGACAAACACCTACAATCAATTAATGACAGACTCCACAACAGAAATAAAACTTATATTACTCGGAGGTTTTCACACATTAAATTTGCATCGTCAGGAGTAAATTATAAAAATTAATATAAATAAACAAGTAACTAAGATACGTCAATTTTATATGTAAGTAACTAAGTATAAAAATATGCTACTGAGATATTTCATTATCTAAGTACTAGACGCTCATAGGAGGTCTACTTTTATTTACTATATCTAAAATACAATTTAACAATAAAAAATGAAGATTATCCTGACTATCTTTCAATTCCTAATTGTTCTTAAGAAATTAAGTCTGTGATAATTTTGACAACAGATTGATAACTTTATTTAATTTCGTGTTTCGTGTAATTTGACTTATCTAGATGTTTAAAAACAACTAAATAATTCACTACATCTTAGTCCAAGATTTCTTTATGTTTGCCGATATAACATATACTAGGTTACATATATATATAAACGATATATAAATTCCTAAAAATCACCCCAAGATACGAATGTGTCGAGTTATATGAAGTTTAGTACATCCAAATGGAATAAATTCGAGAACGAATAAATGAGGGCGTGTAGGGATAAACGCTTGGACACGTCGATTTGTATTTTTGAACGCCCATTTAAAAGAAAATAATATATTATTTTTTGGATTCTTCAGAAAACTCATAATTCATGTACAATGTCCTATACCTACCTTCAACTGTTTCGGAAACATCAAGTGTTTTCAGATTTATTACAAAAATTAACATTAAAAAATGAAAATTATTTCATTTCACAAATTCGCTACATTACAGTCAATACTTATTTCCAATTTAGTTCTTGATATTGAGAAAGTAAACAGAAACCATTCCTGCATTTGTTTTTACTAATATGAAATTAAAAAAATACAAAAACAGTTTTGTTTATTTTCGTTTAAAACTTATAGCCTTAACAGCAGTGTCAGTGCTATTATCGTTCGAGTTTTGTTAACTGTATGTAATAATGACAGAAAAATAGTTGATTTAACAGAAATGCACAAAATAACCATTCTACAAATGATTGACTATGGAGATAACACACGGACACAAATGGAAGTTTCTCGCTTATTTCACGAAAACTTTCCAAATTTGCCGCCTGTATCCCAAGGAACAATTAGCAAAATAGAAAAGCTGTTTCGCGAACTTGATCATGTAATACAGACAAAAAAAGTAGCTGCCAATTTTGGTCGAAAAGCAGCCCCACTGTTCAATGTTATCCACACTTCAATTTTTCGGATATTAAAGGAAAGTAAAATGCATCCCTATGAAATGATGCCAACTCAGAAGCTCATGGAAGACGATTTCGGTAGGAGAACGTATTTTTGCGAACAAATGGGCAATGTTAGATAACAATGTGATCCAATTAGAAGATGTTTTGTTTTCTCATGAGAGCACATTTACACGTCACGGTCATGTTAATCGTCAAAATTGTCGCTATTGGTCTAATGAGAATCCTCACTGCATGAGAGAAAAACATACGCAATATCCTGGAAAAGTTAGGGTTTTGGGCAAGAATTGCTGGAAATCATATCGTAGGTCCCTTTTTCATTGATGCAACTTGAATGGAGATAAATATTTAGAACTGCTTAAAAATAATGTCGCGTCAACTTTGAGAAAATTATATCCTGATCCAGCAAACCCACAAGTTCCTGCCAATACAATATGATTCCAGCAAAATGGAGCACCGCCCCATTACCACATCAATGTCCGGCAGTACCTGAACCCAATTTTTCCAAATCGGTGTATAGGGAGGCACGGATCGATAGAATGGCCAGCACGATCTCCTGATCTGACGCCATTACACTACTTTTTGTGGGGATATGTCAAAAGTATTGCATAACACTACTTTTTGTGGGGATATGTCAAAAGAATTGTATACAAAACTAAACCACTCAACTTAGATGACTAAAAAAGACGACTCACGTTTGCGATTATATAGGTCACGCCTGAGATGTTGGGTAAGACTGGAAGACATTTCTATACCAGATTAGCATGTTGCTAAGACGTTCAGTATTACTTATTAGGATTTTAATGTAATGTAGCGAATTTGTGAGATAAAATAATTTTCTTTTTTTAATGTTAATTTTTGTCACCTAATAAATCTGAGACTTAATATTTCCGAAACAGTTGAAGATAGGTATAGTATAATAATATACAGAGGGTTGCATTTAAAATAAGAAAGTTGGTATTGGTCACTGTCACATGATATACTCTATTATAATGTTTTTTTGAAAAAAATGCGCATCAAAAAATTCAAATCGATGTGTCCAAGGGTTTTTCCCAACACGCCCTCATTTAATCGTTATCGATTGTATTCCATTTAGCAGAAAAACAAAAGTATACTCAAGATCAGGATATTTGCAAACATGATTGGCAAAAGGGTCATTATGTTCAATGGGATTCAGTAGTCATAATATCAAAAACCCAAATCTAGAACACGAAAAATTGAATTGAATACAACTAAATGCAAATGTCCTTATGGTTTATGTTGGAAGTGTTAACCGATACCCTTGAGTATATAATCAAGGCAGATACACACTTAAGTACACAAAATGACAGAATTTAATAACATCATTTTAAACATAAATAATCATATTATTTCACAGAAAATAACAGCAAACGCGTTTTATTAATGACATTTCTAAAACAAGCAACGAACTAACTTAAAGAAAGCATTCCTGGAACGTGCACTTCATTGATCCCATTCCTATGTTAGTCAATAATACTATAACAATATGACACAAAATATTTCTTCGTGCACAATCATTTTTATCAAAATTATAATCTACTGTAAATGGACTTTAAGAAAATTGGACAACAAATTATTTTGCCGTGCTAGACTTGAAAATGTTTGCATTGATTGTTTTGTTGTTGAATTTCTTAAGTGTAGAATAATTCTTGATAAAAGTCGCTGGAATGCTACCGAAACGTGCAAAATGAATATAATGGAAATTATTTGTGGTTTAGTTACTAGTAAAAACAAACCAAAAAAAATGTAGGTATCATATGGAACGTACAGAAGATATTGGTTTTATTCTTAACCGATAAAAATTTGAGTTTGGAATGTAAAAATTAAAGCATCTTTATAGTTTATTTTGAAAATTTATTCATTGTTTTCCATTATTTATTATTATTAATAATATAGAAACGATTTGTCAAGTGTTCTAAGGAACACATAAAAAGTGAATAAACATAATGTCAAAAGTAGATAAACAATGATTTTTGTGTGTATTTCGGAAATTTGTTCATTGTTTTCAACTCGAGTTCCCCAGTTACTTTTTTAGAGTTAAGTTCTGAGTGCATCCCTTAAAACCATTGTGTAGTATGATACGTGATTTTTTAGAAGTAATTGAAAAATACAAAGTTCAATCACCTCACTTAACAGGTAAAAAGTGAAAAAAAAACAAATTCATAGCTTCACGCAACACATACAATTTTTTAACACGTGTTACGTTAACCGAATTCAATGTAAATCTATTTTGTTGTAATTTAATACGTTTAAATGAAAATAAATTTACTTACTAAATGTCTTTTAAAAATGAATAGGGCGTAACTTGAGCAAGTTATTAGACACTTTATTAATATATTTCTTCAACTTACCAATCTCTTTCGTACAATTATAAATAAATAAAAAACAATTAACACTACTGACAACACCGAACACTTGATTTATATTTATAAATGTTTATCAAAATTGTAAATATTTCTATCTCGTCTACAACCGCTGTCTTTACGTAAATATTTTATTATGATTGGCAAGTTGTTACTCTCCGGACTCTGCGTGTCCACTAAAGCATGATCAACTCTTTAGGTACAGGTTTACCGCCTATAAAAGTTGAAGAAGACTCCCACTAACTATCCGGCGCTCCTACGGTATAATAATTTTTCAATTAGTATTAATGATATCCAATTCTGATTATATCAATAAATGCTATCGAAGTAGGTAGTTAAAAACAGTATGTTGACTTATCTAAAAAATATTTCATGTAGGCTTTGGAAACTATATATTGTATCATCAAAGATATTCTGAATCACTTGATAAACTTAAAAAACAAATAAATAATACTCTTCATTTTTGACTATTAAATTGAAATAATTTTAAGAAAAAAATGAGTTTCAGAAACTTGAGAACCCGCTTTAATAACAGTTACGTCTTTCTCGTACTAGTCCTTCTTCGCCAATTCTTCAATATGAGATGATTGTATAAAACAATGATATTATTATCTTATTAAGGATATTGGAACAAACTTACTTTTACTTCCCCGCTATAGCCGGAAATAGTAATTTACGTTACAAGACCGGAAGAAGCTTGGAGAGACCTGAAAAGCACTAATTTCCGGTTGCGTCACGTACAATATTTTTTTTAAGACAGACACTTCGATATACATTTAATTCTTTATCGATAACTCAAAATCTGAATTCATATTTTTGTTAAATTTGCGCACTCGCAACATAAACGACAAATTAAAAATCAACGAACTGTCATCACTCGACAATATATCGAAATGTTGTTGTCATAGTAACAACCGGAAAAAGCTTTTGCCGGTCCCTCACGTCCATTTTCCTGTCTTGATCGGCAAAACGTTATTTTCTGGACGAAAAATTGTACAGAATTTGTATATTTTCGGGTCGGTCTTAAAAAAAGTACTTTTCCGGCTAGAAGCATGTCACTTTTCTAAAGTATGACAATATTGTGTTGAGCTGGTTTTAAAAAAAAGTTAAGGGCCAAGTTCCGTTTAGCCGAAATTTGTTAAAAGAGAAAAACATTTTTTTTTGTCACTCAGGTACCTCAGGGAGTATATAACTGAACAAATTTTGCCGCGGAAATGCGCTGTTGCCATTTTTTGAATGCGGTTTAGAAGTAACGGAATGAGATACATGAAAAATTAATGTTATTTTATATTGTAGACTTATTTTTAAGCACCGATACGAAAATGAAAATCCGCGGAAATGCGTTGTTTCAACACTATGCAGTGATCCTCTTCCCGACCTTTAACACAGATCAATGAATAATATCTATTCTTATCAACTTAATATCGCTATGGTCAATAAATGCGAAAATTTAAAAAAAATTGTCAATAAAGCATAAAACGACAATCCTGATAAAGTATAAAGGGTAGGTATGTATACATTGTACATACACTGTGTCCGTAAAGTATGGAACAAATTCATTTTTAGCTAAACAGGCCATTTTAAGAAATCATCCTGAAACATATCGATTTTTGATTTTAATTCACCGTATTTTAAGATCTAATAAACAGGGTGAATTACTTTCGAGTAATGACGTCACCGTCATTTTTTTTAAATGGGACACCCCCATTTTGTCTCAATTTTCGGATTACTCTAGCTGAGCTGATTCCAAAAATGTATCAGATGTTGATTCCAATTGGTACAGGGTGTACAAAATACAATAGTTTTGAGTGTGCTCCTAAAGTAACGCGTAACCTTTATTAGTTAAATTAACAATATTATCAAAAATACTTATTGTCTAGCGGACAGAATATGATGAAATACATGACTTTATTAATGTTCGAACTGCAGCACCTTGCTGTATTTGACAGTAACCCAAACGGTGTACAAATTGTTGTTGAACCTTGTTTATTGTGTCTTCAGAAATATTGTTTATTGCTGTCCGAATTCTCTCTTTTAATTCTAGAATATTTGCTGGTTTCGTTTGATACACAACATTCTTCAGATGGCCCCACATAAAATAATCCAAAGGATTGAAATCTGGTGACCTCGCTGGCCATTCAATAGGTCCACGTCTACCAATCCACTTGTTCGGAAAAATGTCATCTAGGTACCTTCTAACATCTATAGCATAATGTGGAGGTGCACCATCCTGTTGAAACCATAAACTTTCATCAAAACCTCCAGGATCACGTCTGCTGCAGGGAAACAAATTACGTAAAGTAGGTACGAGATACCCCCTTAAAAACTCAAGGTACGTTGCCCCTTTTAAATTACCTTCGATAAAGTAGGGTCCGATGATTCGATTTCTTACAATTCCAGCTCATACATTTACCTTTTGCGGGTATTGTATATGATGCTCACGCATCCAGTGGTGGTTTTCTTTTGCCCAGTATCTACAATTCTGACGGTTAACCTCGCCATTTAACGTAAAAGTGGCTTCATCAGAAAAAATAATGTTTTGTATCAAGAGAGGGTCTCGGTGACATTTATCCATCATTTTTTCGCAAAATTGGATTCTTCTATCGGGATCATCTTCGTTCAATTCCTGCACAAGTTTGATTTTATAAGGATGCTATTTTTCAAGCTTCAATAGTTTTTGTACCGTTGTTTTGCTAACACCGATATCGCGACTAACTTTACGCACAGAAGTGTGCGCATCTTCTTTAAAACTAAGTGAAACATCTAATGATGTATCAGCATTTGCAGAGGGACGACCTAGTTTGTGTGCATTCGCAACCATACCAGTTTCTCGAAATTTCTTTTCAATCATACTGACTGTTAAACGTCTTTCTGGATATTTATCATTAAACAAATTGCACACTTCCATCTGAGTTCGCGATCTGTTTCCATATCCAATCATCATAAGTATTTCAATTTTCTGTTTTTCACTTAACTCCATTTCTACTTCAAATTAAATTTAAGAAATAATTAAAACATTCACGAATTCTAAAAACATTGTAGTACTGAGCTGTCACTGACCATCAATAAATTACTAAACAAATAATGACATTTCACAAAAAACTAGACGACTATGCTTTTTTTAAATTGATAAGAAATAATTTCTTTCATATTCTGTCTGCCAGACCAAAAGTACCAAACATGTTTGGAAACAGCTCATTTTTATTAATCTAAAAATTTAACAAACTACAGGGTGTTACATTTAAACCAATTGCCGCTAGACAATAAGTATTTTTGATATTATTGTTAATTTAACTAATAAAGAATGTTACGCGTTACTTTATGGGCACACACAAAACTATTGTATTTTTGTACACCCTGTACCAATTGGAATCAACATGTGATACATTTTTGGAATCAGCTCGGCTGACACAAAATGGGGGTGTTCCATGAAAACCATAATTTTCACGCCCTCCGAACTAACTCAATTGGTGAAATGAATCAAAGGCCTTCGTTGCTTAGCGACCAGCTGACTAACCTATTGGCAAGCGCGTGCGTGTGTTCTTCCCTCTCACTTTGTCAATTAACTGACATTGATTATCCAGTGGCGTTGGTATTGTCAGTGTCAGATTTTGAACTATTTCGTATCCATACTGAATTGAAATACGATTTTCAACATTATTTGTTTTTAACAAATACCGTGTTTTGAAAAATACCTTATACCTTTAAAGCAAAGCAAAAATCAGTTTCTATATATAATTATTATATAACAATAATTATTATTTTTAATACCTTTAAAAAAAATAGGTACCGTACGCCATTGGTACGTTTATGACCGCCATGTTTCCTCGCCCTTTACCGATGCCCCGTAGCTTCAGATAAACTTACCAAACTATAGCGCTAGCTTTCTTGTATAGAATCATCCTATAAACCGATATTCCATGTAACTGATTTCGGCTAAACGAAACTTGAGCCAAAGTTAATACCTTTCTTTGCTTTTCTACGGAATTATTCCCTCAGCCGCAGCTTCTTGGATTTCCGGAGGAGTACAGGTTAATTCAAAATAAGTCATTATGTACTTGTTTGAGCAAAAAAATTAAAATTTCGTGACAGTATAGTTATTTGTATGCTTAGGCTGCGAAATACCTTTTTAACGTACCGAAAGAACAGTTATCGCCGAGGCCGTTTGCGGCCGAGGCAAGATAATCTTGAGGTCGTTAAAAAGTTTCGCGGCCATGGCATACACACTATTTTCCGTGCAATCGTTAAAATTATTAAACTAGATAATTGTAAATAAATATATCATTGCTCTAAAATCGACAGCAGTTTAATTTATTTAACAATGTGTGCTATGGAAATGATATGCTTCAATATATACAAAATATTTTGACAGTTCTTGCTTCAACATCTGGAGTAAATATAAGTAATAATACAAACTGTACAATTCATGTTAATATTCATCCTAAATAATATAAGTACTTATGTATTTGTTGGTATTCAATAAAAAATAATCCTTGTTTTTGTAGTATTTTAGAAATGTCAAATTTAGAAGTGATATTCAAATTTGGAAGTGACGTTTGGTTTCGCAACCGTTGCTATGGGTAACGGCCGCGAAATTGAATTTCGCGGACTGTGTTGAGAACGCGAAATACTGACTTCGCGTCCGGTTGCACGAAAAGAATATTTCATGACATAATTGTCAAAACCAATAAATTAGTAATATTGCCTAGCAACAGATTCATGAAGTTCTTTGTCGAAAAAAAATTAAATTGTGATAAAAATGTTTCTTAAAATTAATGTTTGTAAAAGCTTGTAATTAAGCGATTGTGAATAAAATAGTATTTATACCACGCGGGAAGGATCATTCCATACACGGCTTTTAGTGACCCTCGGCGATACGCGCCGTGGGTCTCTAACAAAGCCTGGGCTGTAATGATCTACTTCCCCGCTAGGTATGTAATATACTATTATGTTCATTATAATTACCAACTTATCAATAGAACACAATTAGTATTATGAATATTTCACCCATTTTTGCTGAAAATATGCCGGAGAAACGATTATATTGCAAATATTCTCCGTCGCCGACTTTCCGTAGATGATTTTCCACGGAACAATCAGTCTTTAGCATGAAGATGGTTTTGATAGATGCCACTACACATTTGGAAACGTCAAAATATTTGAATTGTTTCAATCAAGAACTAATTATAGAATTTAGTTAAATTTTTAGGAGAGAACGATGTAAATATGAGAGCCTAATTTATCTTCTACACAAATAAATGCATTTGTTTTGATACAAATCATCAGTTGATAACTTAGACAAAAATTATTAATATATGAAATTTCAATTGGTTGAAATCTTAACTATTTTTCCATGTATTGTCAAATTATCTAAGCTCAAATGAATTACCTACTATTGTGGGATCCCTAAAATATTTTAACAATATATGTACACATAATATGTATAAAACCACTATCAATTTATGCTTTTTATTGGATATTAGTAATGCCAAGTAATTAACATTTTATTACATTGCATTCTTTGCCATTATTGTCAACATTAGATTTCAGCAAAGAATAAGCAATTGAAATGTTCATTTCAAGAGAATTAATTATCATATTATCAACATATTTGAATTGTTTCAATTAAGAACTAATCTTAAAATTTAGTTTTTTTTTTTTTTTTTATTTAATACAAACATACCCGCATCAACTACTAAGAGTTATTAGCAGGAGGACTTACACAAGAAGTATGTGTTGAATTTGTGTTATAGATAATTTTTAAATTTTGCTATACAAATTAATGTCTTTGAAATATTTAATTAAAGCACTTGTGTCTTTAGTTAGCACATCCTTGAATACCGCACTTAAATTATTCTGTCTTCTATATCTAGAATATTCAGGACACTCTGAGATGATATGTTTTATAGTAAGAGAAACATGGCAATGTATACATTCTGGTGCTGGTTCTTTGTTGAGGAGATATTGATGTGTAAGAAGTGTGTGACCTATTCGCAGGCGGGTTAAGACAACTTGATCTCTTCGTTTTTCTGGTATTGATAGACATAATTCAACTTGTGGCTTAACTTCTTTCAGTTTGGATGTCGTATGATTCCATATTACTTGCCAAGAATTAAATATATGTTTTTTGATTGGATTTATGTGGTCAGTGTAGGGAATTTTTTTAATGTAAGGTGCTTCTTGATTAGATGTTGTATCTACTGCTAATTGATCGACTTCCTCGTTTCCTTTAATACCAGAGTGAGATGGAACCCATAGAAATGAGACGTTCTTTTGGGTAAGACGTATTGTTTCTATTTCACTTTTGATTCGTATGAGAATAGGATGGGAAGGGTAAAGTTGTTTTAAGCCAAGTAACGCACTCAGTGAATCTGTTATGATGAGAAACTTGGTTGCTGTAGAGTCTTTGCACATTTTTATGGCTTCCAGAATTGCAGTAGTTTCTCCCGTGAATATACTACATTGATTCGGTAGTCGGATGGCAGATTTGTTATTTCCACAGATGTAAGCTGCTGCAATTCCATTGTGATTTTTTGAAGCATCTGTATAGATTTGCAGGGTTTGAGGGTATTTTGATATAATTTCCTTAAAGAGGTTTTGTAGGAGACAGGGATTAGTTGAATTTTTTGGATTTTGAGTGAGGGACGTATTAACATCTGGCTTCTGAGACATCCAGGGGGGAAAGTTAGAGTTTTGCTGGAGCGATAATTTAAATTGTTCAAATTCATAGTTAGTTCGTCTCACTCTTTCTCTAAAAGGGAGATTTTTTGTTGGCTTAGAGTCGTAGATTTCGTCAGGAGGGGCGTTTGTTGGGAAAATGACTTGGAATGCATTATTGTTGGGATACGCAGATATTTTTGCAGTATAGTTTAAGGAAAGGAGTTGTCGACGTAAGTACAGTGGAGGTTCGTTTGCAATGACTAGGAGACTGCTGGTCGGGCTGGTTCTGAAAGCGCCAAATACACATCTGAGTGAAGAAGTTTGAATGACATCCAATTTTTTTAATAATGTTTTCTTAGCGGTATCGTAGCAAATGGAACCGTAATCTAATTTACTTCTTATCAGTGATTTGTATAGGTTCAATAGGCTGATTGTACTAGCTCCCCATGTTCGGTTTGATAAAATTTTTAACAGACTTATTCGGGATTGGCATGACTGTTGAAGGACTTCTATGTGTGTTTTCCATTTGAGAGAACAATCTAAAGTAAGACCAAGAAAATTTACTTCTTCTACCCGCATTAGTGGAGTTCTATGTAAAATCAGATTAAAATTATGGGTGTCTTTTCGTTTGTCAAAAATCACATAGTGTGTCTTTTCGCTTGAAAATTGGAATCCTGTTTTTTGTGACCAGTTTTCGATTTCATGGAGGCAATCTTGAAGTAAAGTGGAGGCGAACTTTGTGCTTCTACTTCTTGTATAAATGATGAGGTCATCTGCATAAAGGCAAATTTTGATGGGAAGTTTTATCATTTCGGTTATGCTGTTAATTGCAGTGAGAAAAAGTGTGGGACTCAGAATAGATCCTTGAGGAATGCAATTTTTGAGAGGTCTTATAGTTGAGATGAGACCATTTGATCTGACTTGAATAGTTCTGTTGTTGAGAAAATTATTTATGAATGCTAGCATGTTTCCTTGTACTTCCCATGTCTGTAGTGTTTTTAAAATATTATATTTCCAGGTTGTATCAAAAGCCTTATTTAAATCGAAGAATATAGCGATTAGTTTTTGGTCATTCAAAAATGCATTGTGTACTTCACTTTCAAAAGATATTACATTATCAATTGTCGATCTACACTTTCGGAATCCACTTTGATAGGGTGTTAAAAAATTTTTGTTTTCAAGATGCCATGCTAGTCTGTTGTTTAAGATTTTCTCTAAAATTTTACACATACTGCAGGTTAGGGATATCGGTCTATATGAGGCTGGGTCGTCTTTTGGTTTGTTAAATTTACATATGGGGATAACTGTTGCATTAGACCAAGTTTCTGGAAACTGATGTTTCAAAAACATAGTATTAAATAGATCTAGGAGTATTAACTTTGTATTAAAAGGAAGATTTTGCAGAAATATTGTGGGGATGTCATCTGGTCCAGGGGCAGAGTTTTTGGTGTTTTCGAGTGAAAATTCAAGTTCCTGCAGAGTTATGGGAACGTTTAGATAAGAGTCGGAGTCATTAATTTGGATTTCAGAAGTTTCTATCAATTCTTTGTATTGTATAAAGGATTGGTTTAAGCTTCGATCACTAGAATTCTGTTGGAAAACATGTGCCATAGCCTCACATACATCTTTTTTATCGGATATCAGCTGATTATTATAGGATAAAGTGTTTATGTGGAGGAAAGAATTTTGTCCTTTTATTTTTCGAATTTTATTCCATATCGAGTCAAGTGGGGTAGAGGGATTTATGGAGGAAATATAGTTGCACCAGCTTTCTTTTTTACTTTTTTTAATTAGGAAACGGGTTTTGGCATTCAGTTTTTTGAATTCAAGGCGATTTTCATCATTTTTATGTCTTTTCCACACGTTATAAGCGTGTTTGCTTGAACCTAGTGCTTCTGCAATCTCCTTATTCCACCAAGGGACTGGTTGTCTTTTGCACATTTTAGTTTTTCCAATACTGGTATTTGCAGCTGATATGATGATATTGTTCAGCTTTATGATATTTTCATTTATATCTCCTTCAAGTGTGAAATTGGTGACTTTGTTTTCTATTTCCTTCCTGAATAGTTCCCAATTTGCCGATTGTTGTTTCCAGTGTTGATATATAGGATGTGAAGGAGGTTCATTTTCTTTCCATTGTATGGATATGGGGAAGTGGTCACTGTTATATAGATGATTCAGGGTATCCCACTGAAGATCGGGTGCCAGAGATTGACTGCAAAGGGAGAGGTCGATAGCAGATAGTGTGCCATTATATGAATTAAATCTTGTAGATTTCCCTGTATTCATTAGGATTAAGTTACAACTATTAATGGTTTTGAGAAGTAGATTTCCACATTTGTCAGTTTTGTGACTACCCCATGCTGCGTTGTGGCAATTCAGGTCTCCTACAATTATTTTGGGCGACGGAATTTGCTCAATCAAATTATTTAACTCACTTATATCAAGTTCATTTGGGTGTGGCAAATATACGTTACATATATGTATTTTCTTACGAAATGTTACAGATACTGCGATAGCTTCAAGATTTGTGTTTATAGGAATTTCATTTGCTTGAATATTCTGTTTTATAAAAATTGCTACTCCGCCACTGGCTTGTGCTTCCAATCGGTTTTTGAGGAAGCATTGATAATTTTTCAACTTTATTGATTGTTGTTTGAAGTGTGTTTCTTCTAGGCATATTATCGCTGGTAATTGTTTATTAATTAACAGTTTCAAGGAGTCAATTTGAGTATAGTAACCATTGAGGTTCCACTGAAGTATGAACGTATTATTCATTATATTAATTCTCTTGTGAAAAAGGTTCACTGTCAGATTCTTCAGTGGTGGAGAAGCTGGAGAGACTTAACTTTTTCTTAAGTCTTGTAATGTTATTTTTTATGCCCTTTGTCGTAGTATGTTTATATATGAAATTTAAAATTTCTTTTATTTCGGAGTCTTCGTTGGAATACTGCTGTGCTATCTCCTTTGGGTGTTTGGAGTTGATTGTATTTTCCAGAAAGTCACATATTTGGGTGAAGTTTAAAATGAAAGGTGGGGTTCTATCTTCAATTTGTTCTTTTATAGGGCTTAGTATATTTACTATGTCTTCCGAAGACATTTTCGCTCTTTTTCTTTGTTTCGAGGGTTTTAGTGAAGTAACAAAAGTGGGGTTGGGTGAATTTTCCTGAATATCTGGTGACGTGGAAATTTGTCTTTTAGTTGTTTGTGTGTTTATTTCTGATGGATGATTTGGTGGAGTGGGCTTAGATGTTTGTATTATGTCCTTTGTAGAAGAGCTTGTGGATTGAAGCATTGAGGTGCTTGGTAGTGGAGGATAAGACATTTGGGTAGTTTTTGCTGTTGGAAGGGTTGTGGAAGAGGGTATATGAATTGATGGTAATGTTACTGGTGAGGAAATAGTATTTGATGGTATTGTGGTGATGGAAATTTCTGACGACGATGATGTACAGTTAGAATTTTCTTCTGTGGTTGGATTAGATTGTATTTCTTTGTCTTCCATATGTTCAAGAGAGTCTTGTTGAGCCAGATGAGTTGGGCAGTCGGATTCTTGATGGCCGATTGTTTTGCATTTTTGGCAGTTAGAGCCATCAATATATAGGTATAATCGGTAATTGGTATTGTCATGACAGATGTTGAAAGAGTCTGGTATGTTTGCGTGTTGGAGTGGTTTGATATAGATTTGTCTCCTAAAGCTGAGTACGTGGCTGTATTCAGATTCTGGCATACCAATTTTCAAGAAGGTAATTTTAGATACTGCTGATATCCCCATGTTTCGCAGCTCTTCTTCCAAAAGAGAGTTAGGAATTGTTGGGCAAATGTTAGATATAACTAATCTTTGGGCTGGAGTTATTAATCTTCTTATTTCTACTTGAGTTCCATTAACTTTGATGGTGTTGTGGGTACTAAGAAAATTATCTACAATATTTTTTGAGGAAAGATAGATGCAAATTCGGTTATTAGCAATTCTTGAAGCAAACAATACGTTTTTGGGTTGTATAAGGGATCCTATTGCTATTATGTAGTCGTGTATCTTTACTCCATCGATTGCTGAGAGAACTACAGCTTGATCTTTTGTTGGGTATTTGTACGTATTTACTATACTTGAGTAGGTGGTAGTTGTCATGTTTCTATTGGAGATATTATCCCCTGGTGGATTTGTCTCGTTCATTTTTCACATTATTTGAAATATATCTGAATCCGACACTGTTGTCGAATGGATTCAGGTTACTAATTACCGGTGTAACCTTACTTTCGATATTTCCACTTTTGCAGATTAATTGGTAATAAAAAATCTACTCACAGTAATTTCTCTATAATGGTTTATGGAACAAGCACTTGCTAATGTATCACTTAAATTATGTTCAGATTTTTCACAGGACTACGTAAGATTTAGCTAAATTTCGGAGCCAACTAATAACGTGGTTTTCAAGACCTTAGTCAGGACCGAACTCATCTAAAATTTAGTTAAATACCTAGGAAGGAGCGATGTAAATATGAGGACCTAGTTTTGTCTTCTACATGAAGAAAGCATTTGTTTTGATATACATTCTTGTGAAATTATTAATAGAAGTAAAAACTTATAATTTTCTATTCGCCGTAAATTTCAAAATTGCACAGTGGGGTTGTATAAATACAAACAGAAGTAGCTGATGGAAGGTATAAGTATAAAATATAACGGACCTAGTACATTTTTAATGAGTGTGTATTTCGATTCGACCAAAGGATAAATAATGGATGTCCAATGGACGTCCATCACTCAAATAAATATTCACGTCCAGTGAACGAGAATTGAAGGTCCAGTAAATGTCCCCAAACGGATATCCATTGTGTTAACGTAAGTACTGTTGGCCCAGTGTGGCAACAGACTTTGTTATTATGACAACCTCGTATTCGGACAAATGCGTACCTCAAGCGCAGAGGTAAACTAACATCTTGTCTATGGTTCTTAACTCCTAGTCTATGGTTCTTCTTTACTCCTAGTCTATGTTTCTTCTTTACTCCTAGTCTATGGTTGATGGTGGTAGTCCAGTTCTGTTTTAGACAAAGAGCAAATAGGTTGACACGCCAAGTGACTAAGTAGTTTTAAGTATCTATATCCACCTCACAAGTATATTTAAAAGTGTAGTGTTCAGAAAGTGACTGTTAATAAAAACTATATAAATTATATTGTTCGTTATCGTTGAAGACGCTTACATGGTAGCAGAGCTGAAAAAAAGTGAAGCGTCCTTTTAGTCCGCCGTTTTGAAATTCGTAATTTTCATAGGTGCTTTGTGTTGGATACTCCTAAAAAAAACATGGATCCAATGAATATTGATGAAGAAACCCATTCTGAAGGTCAAAACCCGATTAACGTAGCTGGGCCATCCCAAAATCAGGACATGGGAAACCAGATTTTATCGTTGCTAACAAACCAGCAACTTCTCAATATACTAGCTGACAAAGCAGAGGTGAGATAACGCCATCCAGCGTTTCGACACCAAAGAGTGACGATTCAAACAGCGAACAAGCTGGATTCGCAGTAAACCCTAAAAAACAATTACCCACGTTCTCAATACCGGTAATAGACGTTGAGGACAAGTTAAAAGGGCATATGAACTATAGGTCCTGGAAAAAGAGAATCGAAAGGGACCTAATAGCCCTAGGCAGATATGATTACCTGAAATATGCATTAGGGGGTGAAAGACAAGATTTCTCTCATGAAGAGAAGCGCATACGTATGACGCTCAAGTGAGGCAGTACCTGGAAGCAACATTGCAGAACGGACCACGTTCCCTGATCAAGAACGAAAAAACGGCAGCTGAAGCATTTTGAAAAACTAGAACAGATGTTCGGGAAGAACGACATACAGAAAATGGTGGAGCTCCTGGACAATTTTGGGAAGATTGTTCTGCATCCGAAGATGAATCCAATGGCATTTATCACTAAATTCGAGGATGCAGTAAGGCAGTTTGAAGAGCTTGGTGTTCTTTTGGACAAGAGGATTATTGTCGCATATTTCCTGCACAAAGTCCGGCATCTGCGTGCTTTTAGTGGGTTCTATGCGACAGTAGCTACGTTGCCAGAGGACACCAGGACTTATGAATTTGTCAGAAATGCATTCCTCGATGTAGCAAGTAATAACTATTATAATGTAGAAGTGGAACACAGTAAGTACGATAATGATACTGTAGATATTATTTGTTCAGAGTGTACTGATAATTTAGATTCCAGTTACAGGACTGTTGATAGTGATATTATCACTATATGTTTGACATATGTTTAGATTTTCCGAAGGAAACCATTCTCCTTAATAATGACTTTGTTTCAGTCTCTTGTTTACACTGTGGTAAAAGCAGTACTAATAAATTGACTATTACGGTTAATCCTGTAGCTCGGGTTGTCTCTAGCCCAATATCGACAATTTTGGGAAGAAACGACTCCATTTGTTGTAAACGTTGCTTCATCAGAAAACAAAATATTATTTTGAAAGAATCAGTCATGCATAAGTTTTTCACCAATCATCGCACAAAAGTTTAACCATGTGTCATAATCTTGTAAGGTATGAATAAATTTCGGTTTGAATGGATGAATTTTGTTTTGCTTAAATATTTTCTGTAAGTGACTCTTGCAAAAACCTCCGCTGCTCTTTTTCGTAGACTCAGCTTGGGATGTTCCCTTAACGAATGCATAGCTAGTGCACTAGCTACATCATCCTCCTCAACGTACGCCATTTTCAATTTATTTTTGTCTTGAACAGATCCTATCATCAAACTTCTTTATTAATTTTTTTAATCCACACCGCGTAGGTATTGGTTACATCTGGATGAAATTTTGAAATTTTGCAACATTGCAACTGCATACTGGTACGAAACTTCCCCTATACCATAACACTTAAGGCTGCACAATTTGGCAATGGCGGAACTTTTGAATATGAATTTATTAATTCACACCTTATTAATGATGGAAGAATCATATAATGTGAACTAATTATGTAAGAGAATAAGGAAGACGCACAAATTATAACCTGCATTTACAAATGTGGTATTGACAGTTTATTGAATCGCAATAACCCTAATTATTTTACTGTAAGAACTCCGAAAAAGAATATACAGGTCATATTCTACATAAAAATTTGTCGACATGCATTCAATAAAATGTAATATTCGACTCTTATTTTGTCCAAACGGTCTGAAACGAAATCATTAATTTTTTGAATTTCCTACTAACTCCATATTTCAATTGTAGTTCATCGAGTACATATTTTACCAGACGTCACCTCTAAAATGTCACATGGGGCTATATACTGAATTAGTTTCATTCATTTTCCGAGTATCTATCATTATACTTTTACCACATGTTTTATATAATTCTCAATAATCAATTAATCATATTAGTTCAAAAATTTTTTTCAAATCATAGTCAAAATAGTATCAACCAATGCGGTGTCCGAATCAAATTACTTCAAATAAATTATGAAACAGCTTAAGATGACAGCAAACTGTTTTGAAGCAACGTTGCCAAATTCAAAATTTTGTCAGTTATTTGCCTAAAACCTACATTTGATTTTGATATTTAGTTGTTAAAAGTGGACAACTACGATATTGAGTTCTAACGAAATTATTGTTGTCTCATTAATTCTAACTGTCCCATTTTCGTATATTTACAATGATGAAAATTCACCTAGTATCAGAACTTCCATAGATTTTTCTACTCGTAATCTAATTGATTTTGTGAACTATTTGAATCTGTTCACCTCTCATAATAGTTCAATATCTACATTACTTTCCATTCATACTTACTACATACGTCGATTTCAATTATCATATCTTTGCTTTTATATTTATTTTCACTTCCATACGTTTTACAATTACAAATGTAATACGCTATCAACGATTATGTACCACAGTTGTCGTTTTTATGAGGAAAACTACTATTGTAGGTATAGTTTCAGTTAAAATAGATACAGCTTTCGAATGTGATAATTGAAAGAAAATGCATGGAAAGGTAATGTTAACATTTTTTCAAACAAAAATTAATTTCTTCCAAATACCTATGCCTACATTCCAAGTCTGAATATAAATTTAACACTTAGGATTTTATACTGGTTCTTATAGTTGTAGTTTACTTAGATAATATATTATAACTATACATATACATATAACATAAACAATAAAAATTCATTAGTATTAACTTGTTACTACGTAGGTACTTCTCTGTGGAATACTTGTCCCTACACTGAAAAAGAAATAACTGACAGATTTAGTTCAAAGAATTTCTCAATTACAAGATTGTACCTCCTTTACCCGTGTTCATTAAGTTTTCGAGGACAGCTGGTCCAAGATTTCCACTTTCTGTGCATTGACCTGCAATATAGGAGGGTGATAGGTTGAGCTACCTATCGGGAGCGTCCCCAGGTTGCGGATAGGGGCAGGCCAGAGACATCATGTAAATGAAAGAACTGGTCTATTGGGAAATAAGGAAGGATGAGGGTTATAAACGCCCAGCATTGTCAACCGAATACCCAATCGCTGACAAGCTCGTGACGCACACCGCAAACTACATAGCAAATCAACGACCCCCTTGCTCGGGTAATGCCTGTGAGGGGTATGCCAAACTATGTGGATCGGGAGGCTTGGCTTAATTGCCTGGCCTGTGTGGATGAGGACCACTATAAAAACCTCCCAAATCCTAAGGTTGAGTGGTCGCTGAAAGGATGGATGGCCGTAGGTTATTCGGTCTTGATTTAGCCTTGTATCTATAGGGAGCTCTGCAGGTATTGACTTTCTTTCTCCTATACTCGTGGGATCAATAATGGACCAAAAGAGTGCTACGTCCTATTTATTATTTTTGATACTTATTCCACCATAGGACCAAAATAATAATAAATGAAAACAAAAAGTGAGTTTTAAATCTTTATTACATTTATCTGATGGAGTAGGTTCCAGGGGTGCCGCAAATAAATATGCGTTTCCTTGAGACTTTAAATATACTATTATCTACAGTAAAAGACGTGGGTAGATTCTCGATTTTCCAAATCAATCAATGATTCAGATGTATATATATTTTTTTCTGGATTAAAAGCAATTGTACGGCCAGTACTTCTAGAAGCATTACATGACCCAGTTATCTTATATGCAACTAAACTTCCAAAAAAAAAAAAAAGATCAGAACTATACTATAGTAAGTGTGAAACACCAGATAGCTTAAAGAAAAAGAGAAAAAGTAAGTGTTTAAATAAATAAGCGAATAAAGGCATTCCTATCTCAGGCTATCCTTAAAACTAAACTTAGCTGATTAATTAGAAGGTGTCTTCCTACGCGATGTCCTCCTCGTGATCAAGAACTACTGCAGGTAAGGGTAGCTATAATTTTTCCAATTTTGTTCCTAATAACAGTTCTTTTTAGATGCTTCTCTTATACGTAACAGTGCCGTCCAAATGGTAATGGAGCCTCCAAATTCCAGTGGTGGGTAGCTTTCTATTTCCTTTTTCTTTTATATTAATCAGATCTTCACTTTCAACTAGTATATTTGGTCTAGGATTAAATATAATCCCACAATCAGGAATAAAACTATTAGTAAAATTGAACTACAAATAAAAAGCCTAAACACTGATTAAACCGATTACTTTTCTGTTTTATGTTTATTTTCCAACTTATAACTCCCCTTTCATTGATGGGTGGCTTTAAAAAAGTGGCTTCAGAGGAAGCGGTAATATATCAGTCAGAAAACACAATTTTCGTGAAATTTAATATCCTCCCCCGAGATAAACTGTTCAGTTTTACACAGTTATTATTATTTCTTTGGAAATTTGAATTTTCCTTCTAAAAATCCGAAAAATTGCGAGCACGTCTCACCTCAGAAAATATGCTTTTACTAAAAAAAAACGATTTATTTAAAAAAACCAGTTGTTTTTATAATTCCTTATCAAAATTTTTGACCGGAAAGGCCAGTTACAGTTATATTTTAAAGAGTGGTATCCTTGATTCTATCGGGACATCGTAATAAAATCTTTTATGTGGTTTTACGTCCGTATTTGAAGTTTCTCTATGGTTTTATGCTAAGATATCTAGATGTCAATACTTCATTCTAAGTAAAGAAGATAACCTATTTTATATCCTACAAAATTCTACTCCCTTTTGTTTATATTTATAGTTCCTATTATAATTTAATTCATTTTTTTTATGTTTCAGAAAAGGAAAGCTGACCACACTAGTTGGAAGGACGGCTCTGGACAAAAGCACCTCAGAATTATTGTTTTTATCTTTGCTCTTTGATTACCTTCGAACTTTTGTTTAGTGTTTATTGTGATTTTCATTACGTGAATAAAACATCTGGACTGATTCAATTTTATTAATTCCTATGAATGAGGCATGATCTGGTAAGTCATTGCTTAGCAAATAAATTTAAGGGCTGGTTACTTTTAACTCGTAACAAGTAAAAGGGATTTGGATGATCCGGCAGCCATGGAGACAGAAGTGTCTCAAACGCAGCCAGATTCCTCTGAACCCCAAAAAGACAAAACTACGCCAACAGGAGACGTTATAGCGAATCCCGTGGAAAGAAAAGCAGCGTATAGGAAACTTTCAGGTGCCCAGCGTAAAAAGCTGAAAAAAATGAGGAAACAGGGAATTGATACCAAGAATATGATACTGCCGACTCCCTCAACATCAAAACAGGGTGTTAACCAGCAGACAAAGGGCGTTAAGCGAACTGTGTCAGCCAGGAGCACTCCTGAGGAAATAAAGACAAGAGGGCCAAACGTACCACTTGTGCCGGTGTTGAAACTGGTATCAAATACAGCGTGGCCCTCAAAGGAATCAAGGCAGCTGTAGTCCCAAAAGACTTCCCAGAGACAGTCGCCTCTGAAGTGCAGGTAGGGACTATCAAAGAGAACCTAACAAACATGATCGACGAGGTGCAGAAGGCGCCTAGGTTTGAAGCCAGTCGATACATGGACGGCTACTATGGGCTGATCTGTGACAATGAAGAGTCCTTCATCATAACGAGGCACTATTTGTCACAAAAAACCAACTGGAAGCTCATCAATAGTGATGAACTTCCAAAGCAGCAACGAGTCCTAGCCCTACTTCCGGAGACTAAGAAAGAGGATCTGAAAGTGAGGTTGAAGAGGCTCGAGAAACAGAATCTAGTGCTGAAGGTGGATCGCTGGATGATCCTCGGCTCCAAATCATCCGACAGGTGACTGTATGTGAGTCTCCGGATTGATGAGGAGTCCATGAAAGGACTGGTGCGGGCTCAATGGAGACCGTACTATCTATTCCAGCGGGCCAGTTTTAAAACCCTAGAAAATTAGACCGACGAGGAAACAGGGACTGATCGAGAACCTGAACCATCAACCTCCAGGGACATTCGAGGTGCTACAAGTTAACTTGCAGCACAAAAAGACAGCCACCGCTGTCCTACATCAAAGAGTGGTTGCTGAAAACATAGACATCGTTCTAATTCATGACCCTTGGATAAACAAAGGTAAGATACTGGGGCTTAATATTAGGGGAATGGGACTGTTAATGGGAACCGATTGTACTTAAATAAGAACTTGTATTTGCTATAGATCCGAATACAACTTGATGCCGATTATGGAACTATGCACGGGTGACATGGTGGCAGCTAAGATTAAACTCGAAAAAGATGGAGTAGTACTAGAGACAATAATAGTGTCTCTGTATCTTGCCATCGATTCAGAAGAACCACTACCGGGGACTAACATGGATAACCTGATGGAATATTCAAGAAAACACAATCTGGATGTTGTTGTAGGGGCTGATACCAACGCACACCATAGCAGTTGGGGAAGCAAAGACAACAACACTAAAGGTAAGAAACTATTTGACTATTTATGTACTACTGAACTTGATATTGCAAATGTGGGTAATACGCCTACATTTAGAACATCGAGGGAGATGATACGCAAGTGGCATGTATCAGATGAACCATCTTTATCCGATCATGCCTATATATACTACGAAATTAATGTAGAAAAAACGGCTACTAGAACATACAGGGATCCTAAGAGCACTGACTGGGTGTCTTGCTTTTTAAAATCCGAAAAAAAACAGAGGCAGACCAAACACTGCTGAGGATTTAGAGGGAGCAGCTACATGGCTGCAACAGATCATAGTGACCTCTTATCATAATAACTGTCCGATAAAGGAGAGTCGCTCTTCTAGACAAGCCGTCTGGTGGTATAGGAAAGAAACAAGGCGCTTTTTCAATAAAGCGAAAAAAACAGGCAACTGGGAAGCGTATAAAGCTAAACTAGGTGCATATAATACAAAAATAAAAGAATCCAAGGAGAGGTCCTGGAGAGAATTTTGTGAGGACATGCAAGGTGTCCCTGACAGCGTCAGAATTAACAGACTTCTCAAAAGGGATTCTTCTAACAAACTTGGTTCTATTCAGTTGCCGAACGGATAGTATTCAAATACTGAGGCAGAGGCTCTAGAGCATCTCCTCAGTGTGCACTTTCCAGGCTTGACAAAGATAGAGCAAAGCTATGACAACGGGCCGATTGCCAAGACAAAGGCAATTAACCCTTCAACGGCGAGAATGATTTTTTCTTATAAAACCTATAAAAAGTCAATATATTTATCAAAAATGGTTTATTATTAAAGAATCTATAATTTTTTGTTATGAAAAAATAAAAGTTTTTTCAAAAACCAATGTTAAATATAAGTAACGCTAGCCGTTTATGGCATACAAAAAATACGAGGGCAACATTACTAGTTATTGTGAAAAATTATGTTACATTGTAAACATAATCCCACATCACATTTACTGCACATGGTGCGGGTACTAGTAATGCATCCTTCTCCAGCACAACGACTTCTTTTATTATTTGGAATATTGGTTAGCAAGTGGTCCAGTCGATCATATCTTAGATTGTCCGAAACCCTGTTGAGTGTAACACTTGATTTGGCAGTCCTTTTCTTCCCAGTTCCTTTTGGTGCAACAGCGAATTTTGCGAGATATGATTGAGCAATTTCTCTTCGAAATTCTAATTGCGTAAGAGGTGACAAATGCTTGCATCTTTTGGAAATGCACCACGCATTTGTTATGGCAGCATCCAGAAGCCAAGTGAAAATGGCCCACCACCACTTTTTCCGTCTGATAGAAATTCTATATCTCGATATTTGCTGATCCATCAAGTCTGTGCCCACCATGCAGCGATTGTACTCGGAAATTAGTCGGGGCTGCGGTACATGAACAATTTTCTTTTCAGCCTTAGAGTAACGTTTTACAGGAATGGTTGGATTAATACAATGAATTGTAGACGCCACCGTCACCACGTTATTGTCCATTTGAAACCACATCTCCCCGTTTCTTGGTTTTAGCAATCTGACTCTTCTGCAACAATTGACAACTTTTTGGTATCCTATTTTCTCTCATCGTTCCAGTACCGTAGTAACCCTTTTGTTTTAGGTTGAAAAGTAGGTAAATTAAAATTAGTGAAAAGATTGTCAAAGTAAAATTTAAAAGGTAGCGTCTTCATGTCTTCAGGAAACTCATCTATCATGTACATGAATGGAGCAGCACACTTTCCAAAATGGTCTTCATAAACAGTGTTTGCTTTTGGATTTTTTCCCTGGTACATATCGAAGTTTACCAAGTAGCCGGAGGCAGAATTGAGGCACCACATTTTGTAACCGAATCTTATCGGCTTGCCTCGTATAAATTGTTTGCACGAATGCTTTCCAAAATATTTAATCATAGATTCGTCGTAGTCCAATTCTTGTTCTGGAATCCAATTTTTGATAAATTTAGATTTTAGCAAATCCATTAGCGGCCGTAACTTCCACATTTTGTCCTGAAGGTTAGGCTGCAAGTTATCAGCACAGTGCAAATTTCTTATGATTTGGCGAAATCTGTCCCTTCTCATAGACTCACAGACTATGGAGTTTTTCATGTCCAATTTAGAATCCCAGTAGAAATCTCGCCCTGGCAACTCATTATAGCCTGTAACAATCAAAATTCCGATTGCACATTTCATTTCCTCTTTGGATATATTTGGATTTGGTTGGTTACAGAAAAGAGCATATTTATTGGACTCTTCGACAAGCAATTCAATTACTTCGTCATCTAAAAATTCCTCAAATATTTCCAAATAACTTTTGTTTTCATATTTGCTATAATCTGGTTTAGAAAATGATCTTGTTCTTTCCACAAAGTCCCCCTGGATCCATGTTATCTTTTCCAGTCCTGGCCGCAAAATAACATCGTTTTGATTAGTACCATTATTTGGACGCTCTAACATTTCTTCCGGTTCGTCTTCATCAACAGCAACTTTGCTTCGAAGCACTAACTCAGCTTTTGGTAATAATTGCCGTCCACTAAGATTATCCAGTAATCCGCCACCATCCTCCTCGTCGGAATCTTCGTCCGTCAGTATGTTTGCATCAGGAGGCTCAATATATATTTCATGCACATCAATATCATGCTATTTGCTATTTGAATTGCTTCTTCCAAAGTAAATCCACGTCTAAAAAGAAAACATCGATTTAAAAATTTACAATATTTTGTATACCATAGCCAGCTAGCGATACCAAAAGGTAACACCCATTTTTACAGCCTTATGTAAAAAAATTGACGTTAGATTTTATAAAAAATATAACATGGCATGCAAGACTGACTATTTTACTAGTATAATTTATTAATAAATTAAATCATAACCTAAAATCAAAAGGTAGACAAAACTTACTCCAGTCGCAAGTCCATTTTTCACCTCCGTAAAAAATGAGGTTAAGTTTAGCACCTAATTTCTATAATTTGGTTGCACCAACTGGTAAACTCTCTTCACTATGTTGTTTCGTCAGCTTTTAACGACAAACTAACCAATATTCACGTCATTCACAATAACAATGATGCGGTGTTGTCACGTTTTGTATTACTTCTTTAGCGTTACGTATAAGTAACACTAGCCGTTTAACGGTTGAAGAGGACTGGGAACTCACGAATGAGATCTTCAGACCCCATCTTATCAGCTGTAAACTCATTTGACCCAGACAAAACTCCAGGACCAGATGGTATATTCCTCAAGCTCATGCAAGAGGGATTAGACATCATAATGGGTCCTGTAGTTTTGATACTTCGAAGCAGCCATGCTCTGGGTTATATACGTGGAGAGATTCAAAGATGGTGTTTATTCCTAAACCACGAAAAGAAACGTACACCCAGGCTAAATCGTACCGACCGATCAGTCTGACACCATTCATGGTGAAAACCATGGAAAAAGTTTTACAAATTTATGTACATAGACTACAATGGGCTTATCAAGCAGGGAAATCAGAAGAAGCTGTCCTGCATAATTTGGTCTTGAAAGGAGCCTGAATCATAAATAAGTAGCCCTTGCAGCATTTCTAGACATCGAAGGTGCTTTTGACAACACATCGATGTCATCAATAAACAGATCCCTTAAAAAAAGAGGGATAAACAGCACCACATGCAAATGGAAAGGATCCATGCTCGAGCATAGGAGAATAACAGCATATATGCGTGAGGACAACTAAAGGATGTCCTCAAGGTGGAGTACTTTCACCACCTTTATGGAACCTGATTGTGGATAACTTAATCTTCAGGTTGAATGATCAAGGCATATGGACGCAGGGCTTTGCGGACGACATAGAGATTATCACCAATGGGAAATTCCCAGAGATAGTTATGAATGTCCTACAAGAAGCACGACGAATTGTGGAGGAATGGTGCCTTAAAGAGGACCTTTCAGTCAATCCAAGAAAAACCGAACTAGTTGCTCTCACAGAAGTTAAATATCTGGAAGTGACCCTAGATTCCAAACTGAATTGGAAGACACACCTGGAAAAAATTACTA